>CM063187.1:18708750-19407500 GCA_031835075.1 Saguinus oedipus
AAGCCTAGAATGTCTTTAATGTTTTCCTGACTGGGGATGTCACATCTGCCCTCAGTGCTTCAGTTTTTCCACTAGAATCTAGAGGCCTTGTCTGCTCTGACATGCTGAGTGGCAGTCAGGCATCTGTCTGGAGAAAAAGGCAGACTTGGACTTGGACCAAGCTACAGAGGGCAGTGGGTGAATTTCAGGCCTCAGGTCAAGGGAGCTGTGGACCAGGGATTTCTGAGGGCCAGGGGTGCTAGAAGGTACCAGGCTTAACTGGAGGGGATCTGTTGGGGGTCCTGGGGTTGCAGAGGGATGGGGGTCTGGGTCCCATAACTTGCACCAGTAGGAACTCCAACCCTGCCTGCAAGGGGCTGAGACAAGCCATGCTCTGGAGGCTGAGCACCATTGGTAACTGTGCACTACCCAGCCAGGCCACACCCCTGCCTGCAGCAACAGAGTTAAATTAGGGAGACTCAGCTGGGCACAGTAGCTCACACCTATAATCCTGACACTCTGGGAGGCCAAGGCGGGTGGATCGCTTGAGGTCAGTAGTTCAAAACCAGCCTGGGCAACCTGGTGAAAGCCTCTCCAGTAAAAATACAAAAATTAGGTGTGGTGGGGCAAGCCTGCAATCCCAGATACTCTGGAGGCTGAGGCGGAAGAATTGCTTGAACCCAGGAGGCATGCGTTGCAGTGAGCTGAAATAGCACCACTACACTCAGGCCTGAGCAACAGAGCACAAATCTGTCTCAAAAAAAAAAAAAGAAAAAGAAAAAAGGAAACCCAGGACAACAAAATGGGGCTGTTCAGGTTGTGCTGGAAAGAAGTTGTGGTGACTAAGGCAGGAGAGACCCTCTACCCAGGTGGCTCTGTAATATTCCATCCACAGAACATTCTAGTACCTAAAGGGGGTCTGGCATGATAGTTCATGCCTGTAATCCTGGCACTTTGGGAGGCTGATAAGGGAGGATTGCTTGAAGCCAGGAGTTGGAGATCAGCCTCGGCACTATAGTGAGACCCTGTCTCTAAAAAAATTTTTTTTAAAAATTAGCTGGGCATGGTGGTTGGTGGTGGTCTATGCCTGTAGTTTCAGCTACACAGGAGGCTGAAGTGGGAGAGTCACTTGAGCCCAGGAGTTTGAGGCTGCAGTGAGCTGTGATCACATCACCTCACTTCAACCTGGGCAACAGAGTGAGATCCTGACTCTAAAACACACACACACACTCTCTCTCTCTTTCTCTCTCTCTCTCTCTCTCTATCTCTATCTCTATCTCTATCTCTCTCTCTCTCTCTCTCTCATACACACACCCCTAAAGAGAAATGCAAATATATGCCCATGGTAGACATTTGGAAAATAATGGAAATCTAACAACCCAGATGGCTATTCATATTGATGATGATACATTTCTTCCAGATTTCCCCCAAGCTTTTACATCTCACGATCCTTTCTATAAATTTACACACTTAACCTTAAAACATAAACAGTGCCCATTTCTTTAAAAATCTCTGTTCCCTCATTAGTCTGTATCATGGTTATGTAACTACCCTGTCCCTCAATGATGGACATTTGAGCAGCCCTTCACACCATGGACACCTAACACTAGGGTTACACTTTTATTTTGAGATGGAGTCTCGCTTTGTCGCCCAGGCTGGAGTGCAGTCACATGATCTTAGCTCACCACAACCTCCGCCTCCTGGGTTCAAGTGACTCCTGCCTCAGCCTTTCAGGTGGCTGCAATTATAGGCGCCTGCCACCATGCCAAGCTAATTTTTGTATTTCTATTAGAGATGGGGTTTTTCTATGTTGGCTAGGCTGGTCTCTAACTACTGACCTCAGGTGATCCACCTGCTTTGGCCTCCCAAAGTGCTGGGAGCTGGGATTACAGGCATCGGTCACTGTGCCTCCCCATGTCACATTTATGATTCATTGATTGCAAAGCCCACTCACATTACCACATCATCTCCCCCAGTAGCCAGCCTTATTGGAGGGGACTGAGGTTCAGAGAGATTAAGCAGTTTTCTCAAGGTCACACAGCATAGTGCGGCAGGGATTTGAACCTAAGTCTTTACCATTTTATTATACTTCAGAACCCAGGGCAGACTCTACCACTAGCCTAGGGCTTGGTGTCAGTCTCTGAAGTAGGTTGTGGCCATGTCTTCTTTCCCCACCACCCATCTTAATCTCATCCACCCTGGGTGGCTCTTTGCTGTCCCCTCCTGGATATCAGCAGCTATTACACTGGTCCTGCCTGTGTAAACCTTTAGGCTTATAGTTAATCCTTTGGGTTCATTTATTTGTACAAAAAAAAAATGGAGGGCCAAGTGCAGTGGCTCACACCTGTAATCCCAGTACTTTGGAGGCCAAAGTGGGTGGATCACCTGAGGTCAGAAGATTGAGACCATCCTGGCCAACATGATGAAACCCTATCTTTACTAAAAATCCAAAAACTAGCTGGGCATGGTGTAGTGAGCCTGTAATCCCAGCTACTTGGGAGGTTGTGACAGTAGAATCACTTGAACTTGGGAGGCAAATGTTGCAGTGAGCCAAGATTGTGCCACTGCACCCAGCCTGTGTGACAGAGCAAGACTCTCTGTCTCAGAAAAAAGGTGGCTAGGCATGGTGGTTTACTCCTGTAATCCCAACATTTTGGGAGGCTGAGGTGGGTGGATCACCTGAGGTTGGGAGTTCAAGACTAGCCTGACCAACATGGAGAAACCCCATGTCTTCTAAAAACTACAAAATTGGCCAGGCATGGAGGTGCATGCCTGTAATCCCAGCTACTCAGGAGGCTGAGGCAGGAGAATCACTTGAACTCAGGAATCAAAGTTTGTGGTGAGTTGAGATCCTGCCATTGCACTATACCCTGGGCAACAAGTGGGAAACTCTCTCTCAAAAAAAGAGAGAGGTGGAAAGCTGGCACGTAAGCCCAGGGAGAAACTTTTATTAGGAGGTGATGGGTTGCACCAGCCTCTGTAGGAGGTCAGCCCTGAAGCCTGAGACCAGACAGAGGGACTAAGCAGCAGGTTACAGTGGGTGGTTCAGAGCCATTTTGGGGGAAGTGTTGGGGGCCAGAGTGGAATGGTGGGCTCAGGAGAGAATGAGAAAGGCAAGAATCTGCAAAAAACAGATCACCCTTTAGAGGTCAGGAGAGAATGAGCAAGAGTGGAGGGAGAAATGGATGCAGAGAGGGCTTTAGTTTTTGGGTGGGGGGTACAGTCTTGCTCTGCCACCCAGGCTGAAGTACACTGGCCCAATCTCAGCTCACTGCAAACTCCACCTCTCAGGTTCAAGTGATTCTCCTGCCTCAACCTCCCGAATAGCTGGGATTACAGGCATCTGCTACTACGCTCAGCTTTTTGTAGTTTTCAGTAAACTCAGGGTTTCACCATGTTGGCCAGGCTAGTGTCAGACTCCTGACCTCAAATGATCTGCCCACTTCTCCCAGTCTTAGACTCCCAAAGTGCTGGGGTTACAGGTGTGAGCAAAGAGACCCAGCCAAGAGGGGGTTTTAGAGATAGGAGTGGCAACAGCATGATCTTCAGCAGATTCAATAGAGAGGGAGGTGAGAGATGGGAGAGGAAGGAGGGTGGGGGAATGACAAAAAAAGGGACACCCTGCTTAGAGAGGGAATGGAGCCAGGTGCAGTGGCTCATGCCTGTAATCTAGCATTTTGGGTCACTTGAGCCCAGGAGTCTGAGGCCAGCCTGGGCCACATGGTGAGACCCCATCTCTATTTTGTTTTTTAAAAAAGAAGAAACAATATGGGCCAGGTGCAGTGGCTCATGCCTATAATCCCAGCACATTTGGAGGCCAAGGTGGGTGGATTATGAGGTAAATCCCTGCAGAGATGAGGAGCTGGGAAATCCCCTTCTCCCATGCTGCATGTCCACATGTGCCTGATCCTGTGCTGCAGGCTTTTCTTTCTTTCTTTCTTTCTTTCTTTTTGAGATGGAATCTCACTCTGTTGCCAGGCTAGAGTGCAGTGGCTGGCAGGATCTTGGCTCACTGCAACCTTCCACCACCTGAGTACAAGTGATTCTCCTGCCTCAGCCTCCTGAGTAGCTGGGACTACAGTCACATGCCACCATGTCCAGCTAATTTTTGTATTTTGGGTAGAGATGGGGTTTCACCATGTTGGCCAGGATGGTCTCAATCTCTTGACCTCATGCTCTGCCTGCCTTGGCCTCCCAAACTGCTGGGATTACAGATATGAGCCACTGCACCCAGTAGGTCTGATCCTTTTAATTCTCCTCTGACCCTGTGGTTTAGCTATCCCTGCCAGCTTGAGGGGATTCTGGGAAGGCAGCGGCCCACCTCTCCTTCCCCAGGTCAGGGGCTTCAGACCCTATCTATGGAGCAGAGCTGCTAGCTTCCCATGTGACTCCAACAAATCAGGCTTGCCTACCTTGGCCTCAGTTTTCCTACTTGTAAAATGGGGTGCATGACCAGGTGAGGAGGAAGGATGGGCTGTCATGGGTGGGAGTTGGTGAGGCCGAGATGCCTGCCAGGCTGGAGTGTGGAGGGCCTGCGAGGCCTGGCTTTGCAGCATGGACTGGACCCTTTAGGCTGGCCCTGGAAAGCTCTTCTGCTGACATCCCCATGGCCGAGGAGCCTGTACAGTCCCACTGGCTGGGACCAAGCTCTTGGTGGGCTCCAGCTTTATATAGGAGATTCCCACATCATATTCTCTCTAAGCTTTTCATTTTTGTCTCAGTTTAAGGGAATACATCACATTACATGCTGCTTGCTGGGAGCAGTGGCTCACACCTATAATCCTAGCACTTTGGAAGGCCAAGGCAGGAGGGTTGCTTGCATCCAGGAGTTTGAAACCAGCCCGAGAAACATAATGCGATCTCATCTCAAGAAAAAATAAATACATTTGCTGGGCATGGTAGCGTGTGCCTGCAGTCCCAGCTACTTGGGAGGCTGAGGTGGGAAGATCGCTTGAGCCTGGGAGTTGGAGGCTACAGTAGGCTATGATTTTGCCACTGTACTCCAGCCTAGGCAACAGAGTGAGACCCTGTCTCAAAAGAAAAATACATATATTGCTGAGGAAGATCATTCCACTTAACACTCATCTGTTACCGCCCCCCCCCCGAATTGTTTGAGGCCCATTTTGAGAAGCTCAGCTGTGGGTGAAAGGTCTGCCAGGCAGAGGGCTGTGACCCCATTTTCAGGGGTATAAGTGGAGAAAGGCCAGAACCATCAAATGCAGTGACACCACTTGTCATTGTTCTCTTTGATCTCCTACTAAGCCTGTCTCTTCCATGGGGTGTCCTATCACCCAGTGGGTGCTGTGGTGGGATGGGCTTCCTGGAGAAGATGACCTGAGCCAGGCCTGGATGGTAGTTTAGCGTTGACCTCTACAGAGCACACTGGGGGGACATGGGGAGGGACTGAACAGTAACAGGCACAGGAAAAGGTCTCTTTTTGCCTTCTCAGGAACCAGTACCATCACTTTTGAGCTGCGTGATCTTGGAAAAGTTAACCCGCAATCTCTGATCTTGGATAAGTTAACTTGCTGTCTCCAATCTTGGATAAAAGTTAACTTACTATCTCTGATCTAGATAAGTCAACTTACTGTCTCTGATCTTGGATAAGTTAACTGTGTCTTTGGGCCTCCATTTCTTTCTTTTTTTTTCTTTTGAGACAGAATCTTGCACTGTTACTCAGGCTGGAGTGCAGTGGTGCAGTGTCAGCTCACTAAACCCTCTGCCTCCCAGGTTCAAGTGATTCTCCTGACTCAGCCTTCCAAGTAGCTGGGATTACAGGCACCTGCTACCACACCCAGCTAATTTTTTTGTATTTTTAGTGGTAACGGGGTTTCACCATGTTGTCCAGGCTGGTCTCAAACTCCCAACCTTGTGATTCCCCTTACTCAGCTTCAAAAGTGTTGGGATTTCAGGCATGAGCTACCATGCTTGGCCTGGGCCTCCATTTATTTGAGGTCATATGGAACAAGGACACTCTTATCCTCCCTTCTGCCACCCGAGACCTCAGAGTCATTTCCTTGTCCCCAGTCACACACAGGCACACACCCTGTGGCCCCTGCCTCCCTCTCTCACCCTTCCCCACACCCTCTACACCCTTTCAACTCTGTCTTGAGCTCTTGAGAGCTCTTTTGCTCTTGAAAGCTCAACATAAAGCCGTCCTTTCTCAAGTTTCTAAAGATAGCACAATTCCAATGCCAGCCACATGTTTCTCCACTGAATTATCTCTGCTTGTCTTTATTAATTAGGCCTCCATAATAATCTTCCTTCTGCCTTCCCTGGGAGAGCTGGCATCTGCAGGGAGGGGCTGGAGGCCTTTGTGGGCAGACCAGACGTGCTGCTGCCAGGCCCAGAATTGGCCTGATGCCTCCTTTCTTCTGAAGTGGCAGAGTGGTCATGAAATGATGGGATGTCGGGAAGGGCCCACCCTCTCCTGGCTGGTGGGGACTCAGCTGGAATCATTGTAGCCCCATCCTGCCCAGCCACCTTCCACATGTGGGGAAAGGGAAGCTCAAGGTTCTCAGACTTTGTTAGACAGGGACTTCCAGTCTGGGCACAGTGGCTTACACTTGTAATCCCAGCACTATGGGAGGTTGAGGCAGGCCTGGGCAATGTGGCAAAATCCCATCTTTACAAAAAATTATCTGGGCACGATGGCACACCCTGTAGTCCCAGCTACTCAGGAGGCTAAGGCAAGAGGCTCCTTAGCCTAGGCTTGAGCCTAGGAGGTCAAGGATTAGGTGAACCTTGATCATGCTACCGCACTCCAGCCTAGGCAACAAAATGAGACCTTCTCTTGACCTTCCAAATTGCTGGGATTACAGGTGTGACCCACAATGCCTGGCCTATGCTGGACTTTAAATCAACACTGATTTAAAAAACTGGCTGAGCACAGTGCCTCACACTTGTAATCCCAGCACTTTGCAAGGCTGAGGCAGGTGGATTGCCTGAGGTCAGGAGTTCGAGACCAGCCTGGCTAACATGCTGAAACCCCATTTCTACTAAAAATACAAAAAATTGGCTGGACATGGTGTAATCCAAGATACTCAGGAGGCTGAGGCAGGAGAATCGATTGAACCTGGGAGGCAGAGGTTGCAGTGAGCTGAGATCACACCATTGCCTTCCAGCTTGGGCAACAAGAGCAAAACTCCATCTAAAAAATAAAAACAGCCTCACAGAGCTTATGTATTGGGGCAGGGGGATAAACAGAAAATCTGCAAAGCATAAAGCATGGTTGATGCAATTGCCAAGGAGAAGTGGGGCAGTGGGTAAGAGCAATTGTGTTTATTTTTAGGGGACTGCAACATTATTTATGTGGAGGCCAGAGGGAGGCCTTAGAGTAAAGGCATGAAGGGGCAGCAGGGAACAGCATTGCAGGCAGAGAAAACAGCAGCTTCAGAGGCCCTGAGGTCACCTGCCAGGGTATTGGAGGAAGGTCAGTGATGGTGGGAGGAGTTGAGCTGGAGATGGACAGGGAAGATGGAGTATGGCCAGATAATGACTTTGACTTTTGCTCAGAGTGAGCCGTGAGTTGGTGGTGCAGTTCTGGGCAGAGGGGAACAGGATCCATCTTGTTTTAACAGGATCCCTTGGTTGTTCACTTTAGGACAGATAAGGGAGAGAAGACATAGGAGGTTGTAATAATCCAGGCAATGCCTGTGGTAGCATTGGGGTGGTGAGTCACTGACTCTTAGGTGTATGTTGCAGCTGAAGCCAACAGAATGTGCTGATGTAAGCTGTGAGAAAGGGAGGAGTTGACTGACTTCAGAGATTCTGGCTAAACTTGGGGAAGGATGGAGGTGCTGTTGGTAGAGACAAAAAATGGAGGAGTAGCTGGTGGGGCAGGAGGTGGCTTGTTCAATCTAGGGTCTTATCCAGTCAAAGTTGGAAGCACATCAGGGCTCAGGGGAGAAGCCCAGGCTTGAGCTATAATTTGGGGAATCATGAATTTATAACTAGTATTTCAAGCCCTAAAACAGGCCAGGTCCAGTGGCTCATGCCTGTAATCCCAGAACTCTGGGAGGCTGAGACAGGAGGGTCACTTGAACCCAAGAGTTCAAGACAAGCCTGGGCAATATAGGAAGATCTCATTGCTAAAAAAATATAGCTGCATGTGGTGCACACCTGTGGTCCCTGCTACTAGGGATGCTGAGGTGGGAGGATCACTTGAGCCCAGGAGGTAACGCTGCAGTGAGCCATGATTATGCCACTGAATGCCAACATGGGCAACAGCGAGACCTGTCTCAAAAAAATAAACAAACAAATTACCTAAACATAGTGGCTTAAAACAACACCAGTTTATTGCCTTACAGTTGTGGAGGTCAGAAGGCTGAAATGAGTATCTTCCAAGGCTAAAGTCAACATGTCTGGGCCAGGTGCTGTGGCTCATGTCTGTAATTCCAGATCTTTGGGAGGCTGAGGAGGGTGAATCACTTGAGGTCAGGAGTTTGAGACCTTTCTGGCCAACATGGTGAAATCCCATCACTACTTAAAATACAAAAATTAGCCCAGCATGGTGGAATGAGTCTGTAATCCCAGCTAATCCAGAGACTGACACAGGAGAATCTCTTGAAACCGGGAAATGGGGGTTGCAGTGAGACAAGATTGCACCTCTGCACTCCAGCCTGGATGACGAGCAAGACTCCATCTCAAAATAATAATAATAAACAAACAAATATACAAAAATTAGCCAGTTGTGGTGGTTCATGCTTGCAATGGCAGCTACTCGGGAGGCTGAGCAGGAGAATAGCTGGAACCCAGGAGGCAGAGGTTGCAGTAAGCTGAGATCATGCCATTGCCATCCAGCCTGGGTGACAAGAGTGAGATTCTGTCTCAAAAAATTAAAAATTAAAAAATAAATAAAGATGTTGGCAGAGCTGAATCCTTCTGGAGGGTCTAGGGGAGAGTCCATTTCCTTGTCTTTTTTTTTGGTTTTGTTTTTGAGACAGAGTCTGCTCTGTCCTTCAGGCTGGAGTGCAGTAATACAATCTCAGCTCAGTGCAATCTCTGCCTTCCCGGTGCAAGTGATTCTCCAGCCTCAGCTTCCTGAATAGCTGGGACTGTGGGGCACCACCATGCCTGACTCATTTTCCTATTTTTTGTAGAGATGGGGTTTCACCATGTTGCCCAGGCTGGTCTCAAACTCCTAACCTCAAGAGATCTGCCCACCTTCAGCTCCCAAAGTGCTGTGAGTACAGGTGTGAGCCACCTGGCCAGGCCCCAATTCTTTGTCTTTTCAGCTTCAGGAGGATGCTTCCTTCCTTGGCTCATGCTTCTTCCTGCTTCCATCTTCAAAGTGCACAACTCCAGCCTCTGCCTCTTTGTTGCCCTATCTTCCGCTTTTGACCTCTGGCCTCCCTCTCATCAGGATCCTTGTGGTTACATTTAGTGCCCACCTGGAGGGCCCAGGACAATCTCCCCCTCCAGAGATCCTTAACTTCATCACACTAGGAAAGTCCCTTTTGCTCTATGAGAAGATGTGTCCACAGACTCCAGGGATTAGGATGTGGACATCTTGGGGGGACCCATGCAGCATATCCCAGGCTTGGAGGCAACCAACATCTCTCAAGTGACTGTGTAGGGGACAGGGGACAGGAACCCATGAAACACCCAGGGAGGAAACAGGTTTGAGGGACACCTGGCACTCAGAGGCAAAGGTGCGGCTGGGTGTGGCGGCTCATGTCTGTAATCCCAGCACTTTGGGAAGCTGAGGTGGCAGATCACAAGTTCAGGAGTTTGAGACCAGCCTGGACAACATGGTGAAACCCTGTCTTTACTAAAAATACAAACATTAGCCTCGCATGGTGGCGGGTGCCTGTAATCCCAGCTACTCGGGAAGCTGAGGCAGGAGAATTGCTTGAGCCTGGGAGGCAGAGACTGCAGTGACCCCAGATCTGTAGCCTCCTCCTTGGGTTCAAGTGTTTCTCCTGCCTCAGCCCCTCCAGTAGCTGAGATTACAGTCAGGTGCCACCACACCCAGTTAATTTTTGTATCAGTAGTAAAGACAGGGTTTCTCGGTGTTGATCAGGCTGGTCTCAAACTCTTGACCTCAGGTGATCTGCTGCCTCAGACTTCCAAAGTTCTGGGATTACTGGTGTGAGCCACCCAGCCTGGCCTCTCCTATTTTCTTAAAAATTTTCTAGGAATGTTCAATAAGTGTGAGATTATTTGTGTGGTTTTCAATTAAACCACACACAGTTAGTTAACTTTGCTGGATAGTTAATTTTGAGGACCTTTTATCTGTTGTTCGGTTTTATGTCACAGAATTGCCTGTTCAGGTCCTTTGTGAAATATTAGATTGTTTTGTTACTTTGTAGTGTTTTTTGTGTGTACACCTCAGAAGACAACACATGAATTACATGATTACCTGAAAGTTTTACCTAATCTATAGGATGGTTTTTAAATTTGGAAAGTTGTTTCTTTGCCATGCAGAAACTTTTCTGGTTGATGTAGTCCACACTTATTTTCGCCTTTTATGCATGTAACTTTGGTCATCCATATAATGAAATAGGTATCAGTTACAAAGCATTTAATTGTCAATGAGCTTTTTCTTCCAGGGTGTTTCTTTTTTTCTCTTTTCAAAGCTGAACAAAGATTGAAGTGACCCAGAATATATGCTCAACCTGTGTTTTAGTTAAAAGCATTTTGTGGTTTATGGTCTTTTGTTCTGGTCTTCAGGGGTTTGTGTGTGTGTTTTTTTGGGGGGGTGTGGGGAATGCAGGGGTTGATTTTCATATATCATGTAAAATCAGGGTCCTGTTTCTCTCTTCTGCATCCAGATAACATTTTTCTCAAAGGCATTCATTGAGCAGCCTCTGCCTTCCGCATTGCGGTGGTCTTTATCAAAGTGAGTTGACTATGTCCATATTTGCGTTGATCTTGTTTTGTCCTCCCCGTTTTTGTCCACAGTCCTAGGTATTGTTTTTATCCAAGTACTATATATCTGCAGCATAACTGCAGCTTGGCAGTGTGATTTAACATCGAGGATTGTGGGTCCTCACTTTGATTGTATTTCTCAGGATTCCTTTAGATATGAAGTGTTTTTATGGTTCCCTGTGATTTTTAGAAGTATGTATTTATTTCTGTTAACTTTTTTTTTTTTGAGATGGAGTTTTGCTCTTGTTACCCAGGCTGGAGTGCAATGGCGTGACCTTGGCTCACCGCAACCTCTGCCTCCTGGGTTCAGGCAATTCTCCTGCCTCAGCCTCCTGAGTAGCTGGGATTACAGGCACATGCCACCATGCCCAGCTAATTTTTGTATTTTTAGTAGAGACGGGGTTTCACCATGTTGACCAGGATGGTCTCGATCTCTTGACCTCGTGATCCACCCACCTCGGCCTCCCAAAGTGCTGGGATTACAGGCTTGAGCCACCACACCCAGCCCTCTTCTTTTATTCTTAACTGTTCACTATTTTTCCTCTTCTTTTATTCCTTTTTATTTTTTTTGGCATCACTTTCAAAGCATCATTTCAGGATGAGTATTTCATGTCAAGTGGATTCAAGGAACAGTGTAAAGGATCCATGGCCTCAGTCACCATGAAGACCCTCCCAAGAGCCAACCATCCTGGGCCCATATAAATGAGTGGAGACATGGAACTCACCCTTACAAGGCCTAGAACCTGACAGAGCATACAAGACAGAAGCCCAAATAACTAAGAACAGGAAGCTGAGGTGAGAGGTGGGCCCCAAAGGATTCTGTGAAAATGCTTTGTGTTCATGGATTTATCATGCAGAATGAAACCTTTGTTTTTATTCACAAGTTAGACACACTCTCTATATAGAATCTATGAAGGGACATTTCTGAGTTTTTTGAGGCCTAAAGTGAAAAATGGAATATCTCAGGCAGCTCAGGATGAATAATGCAGTCACCAAGAGGGGCAGGGTGGCCACAGGTGGCCAGCAGTAGGGATGGGCATTGTGAGCCATTGGATGGAATTGTGGGAAGGGGCATTGTGAGCCACTGGCCTGACTTTGTTGTTTCCTGGTAACCAGGTGACATGGGAGGCTTTGTGGGTAACAGGCATCAGCCAGGGCCAACAGCCTTCAGTCGGAAGCTGGTAGTGGGAGGAGGAGGAGCTCCGGCTACTCTCACGGAAGTGTTTTTGCCCTTGGCGCTTGCTCTGTTGCTTTGCTTTTTCTTTTTTCTTTTTTTTTTTTAAATTTTGTGTGTTGCTGGTTTTTTTTTCTTTGTGTGTGTGTGTGTGTGTGTTGCTTTGTTTTGTTTTTTCTTTTTTTAATTGCATTTTAGGTTTGGGGGTACGTGTGAAGAACATTCAAGATTGTTGCATAGGTACATACGTGGCAGTGTGATTTGCTGCCTTCCTCCCCATCACCAATATCTGGCATTTTTCCCCATGCTATGTCTTCCCAACTCCCAACCCCCCCACTGTCCCTCCCCTATTTCCCCACAACAGACCCCAGTGTGTAGTGCTCCCCTCCCTGTGTCCATGTGTTCTCATTGTTCTTTTTTCTGATTTTGTTTGTTGCTTCTTTTTGAAAGTCCCCTTGTAGGTCACCCATGGGGAATTGCCTAGGCCCCGGGGCTTGCCTCTGTTGTGCCCCGTGCCAGCAGGCAGTGGCGCCATCTTGTGAATGTGAGACTCAGTCTGTGGCAGCTGCAGCACCAGCATCCACCACTGCAGAGCCTGCCATGTTACAACCCGGAGTGGCAGAGGTCCAGCATGTGCAGCCCATCAAGTCAAAGTGGAGCAAAGGTAAAGAAGCCACGGATGCCATTTGCTCTCTGGCCACTACCTCCCCCATCTCCTTCCCATCCCCTCACCTCAGAGACATCCTCAGCTTCCAGCTCCCTCCTGCCTATAGCCAGCTTTCCCAGGGCTGGGCATGGGGGACAAAGGCTAGTCCTGCCTCTTGTCTTTGTTGTTGAGCCTTCTTGCTTGAGGCATTTTTGGTCTAGTCTTTTTCTTTCCCCAATGAAAATTCAGATTCTTTAGTTTTGGAGTCTCCATCCCATTCTCTAGCCTTACCTATCCAGCTACTATGGTACCTCAGTGAAGGAGCCGGTTAAAGGCCCAATCATTTGTCTGCTATTCAGTAAGGTATCTAATAATTGGGATAATTTAGACTCAAATATTTGGAGACTTCTTAAATTTAAAATAGAATTTGCCATGGAAGAGATTATATGGTGTTCTTAATAGATGGTTTGAAGTCACCTTGACAGAAGCAGCTTTATTTCTTCCAATTGTAATTTGAAAACCGAAGGAAAAATTGAGGGACATGCTTAAAATGACTGCAAAAGGTATGAAATGTTACTGCCAGAGCTGTAAAAAAGTTGTTTTGGTTTTGATTTTACCCAAAAGTTAAGCTGAGGAGCTCTGATTACTTTAAAATTCCCACTTTGACATGAATGTCTCTTTAGCCCTTCTCCAGTAACTTCACAGGCTTTGTTTACCTCCTTGTTCTGAAAGACAGGTAGAGCTAGCTCATGGTTACAGGTTCCAAAAGAGACCAAATGACTTTAGACTTGAATTTCTAAGGTAAAGACTTGAGAGTTAGAAGGCCAGACCCTGCCTATGGAAAAGAGTTTGTTTCCATGGCTCCCCTTCCTACAGGATGGGAAAGGGGAGGAGAGAGGAAACATTTCATTTTTTTGCTATGGTCAAATTGAAGACAAAAATTAACACCTGTAAGACAGGAGAGGAGCATTGAGTTACAAAATCAGTTAAACATTTGTGCATCACTACATTTGTTGAGCAAAGAAAAGCTACCAGACTCAGAAAAGCAGAGATGCTAATGGAACTGACATTAGTAACCAGGGTTTTCTAGTGAGTTCAGCACCCAGGGTGACTTCCAATAACAACCACCCTCCCCTCCACATACTTTTCTCAGAACTGGAAAGCTCAGGCAGCCCAGGATGAATAATGCAGTCACACAGTGGGGTGGGGGATGGTGACCACAGGTGGGCAGCAGCAGGGATGGGCATTGTGAACCATTGGGTGGGGCTGTGGGGCAGGGCATTGTGAGCCAGTAGCCTGACTTGGTTGTTTCCTGGTAACCAGGTGACATAGGCTTTTTGGGTGACAGGCATCAGCCAGGGCCAGCAGCCTTCAGTCTAAAATCCTTTAGGATTTTAGAAATAGATGCATCTAGTAACAGTTAATTCTGGGTAACCAATTCCTTGAACAAAAACTAATTCCACTGAAATAGAAAACATTATATCATAAAGACATAGAAATATGATCAGCTCATTTCTTTCATTTTAATGGCAGAGATTTTATTAGTATGGAGAAAATGTCCTACAGCTCTTGTGTTTAAACTTCAGTTTAGCTCTTACCTTCATTCACAGAATAATTAAGCCTCATGATGGGTGTGCCTTTGTAACAAGGAAGTGCTGTACTCCCTTTTCAGAATATTGAAAAATTGTGAAAGAATGAACAAATAATTATAAGACTTAATAGATTGTACCTTATACACAAAGCATGCAAGTACCTGTGGAAACTCCTTGCTTGGTGGTGTATGGCAAGCCTCTGTGTCATATTCTGTCTGATTTGGTAGATGAGGTAGTGAGAGAACAAAGTGAGCCTTTTCCTTATTCTTTAGGATGTAAAACATGTTTTCATGTACATCTTATTGGAACCTTTCAAATACAAATAAGGCCTGTGTATATTCTCCCTATGTTGCTGATGCAGAAAGGAAGGCTTAGAGATCTGAAGGGATTGTGTGAGACAGCTGCTGAGCAGAACTGAGGTTCTAAGTCATAAAAGTAGACATTGGAGGTCGTAGTGATGCCAAATTCAGTTCTTAAAGAACTTGACAAACTCCAGAATGTCTTCTATTTTAAGGTCTACCCATAACATTGACCTGTCTTAGAACTTACTTTCATCTTGATTAGTTCCTTTTGCATTTTATTTTACACCACATTTACCTCTCCATTTTTCCTCCTAGAGATGGGTCCTCACTGTGTGGCACAGGCCAGCTTCTGCCTCCTGGCCTGGGCTCAAGCACTCCTGCTGCCTCAGCCTGTAGGAGAGAGGACAATACAGGCATGTACCATCTCTCCTGGCTCTGCCTTCTGTCTATACATTTATTGAAATAGATAAGGATAAAAGTAGGGGTAACAAAGAGTTTCTTGTGCTAACTGATTGGAAGCTGAGAATGCCCTGGTTGGGAGGAGCTGGCAAGAGGGCAGGTAAGGCCCCACACATTAAGCACAGGCTGTGAGTAAGAAGTGTTAAGTCAGAACAATTGAAGAAAAAAGTTTTTGAGTGCAGAATTTACCATTTTATGTATATGTGCATGAAAGTAAGTTTCAAATGTATTTTTATGGTATTCAGTAAAGGGATAACAGAAACCTCAATTTCATTGTTTATTCTTTGGCCAGGCATGGTGGCTCATGCCTGTAATCCCAGCATTTTGGAAGGCTGAGGTGGGTGGATTGCCTGAGGTCAGGAGTTTGGGACCAGCCTGGCCAACATGATGAAACCCCTTCTCTACTAAGTATACAAAAAATTAGCCAGGTGTGGTGGCACATACCTGTAATCCCAGCTACCTGGGAGGCTGAGGCAGGAGAATCACTTGAATCCAGGAGTTGCAGGTTTCAGTGAGCCGAGATCATGCTGGTACACTCCAGCCTGGCTGGGCAAATAAAACAAGAAAGCAACATGTTCAGAACACTCAATATAAAGTATAGACACATTCAAAGTTTGTTGTTAATATCTTTCTTTCAGAAAATTGTGTATCACTTTTCTTGGAAAGTGATAAATTCCTACTTAGATATGAAACATTTTAACCTTTCTATAATGTCAAATTGAATTCTTTTGGTGACTTAGACAAATATCACAGTAACCCATGCTCCAACCATTCTGTGGCACACTAAACAGTCATTTAAAGTCATCAGGTAGAGCAGGGTGCACTGCTGTGGAAAGGCATCCTGGGGTGCTCTCTAGGTGGCAATAAGTTTCAGGAACTTATGCCATAAATTATGCTCTGCTTCATTGTTCTCTTCTGAAATATTTCAAAAGAACATTGTGTCTTGAAGCCATTTCAAAGAAAAGTTCTAAGAACCCAGTTTAGCTCTCAGACTCAAACATATTTTGTCCTATCATGCCTTTATTTAGCAGTATATGTAATATGACTGGGGGTAATATAAGTAACACAGATTAAGATAGTAGGAGCTCATTATCTAATTTTATCACTACCCATCGACTTTTCATGCAGCATTTTGTGTTCTTACCATAGGAACACTGCTAGTTTGCTGGCTCTCTCAAGTGAGGGGTCAGGGAAGGAAAAGAATGGGCATATGATTTAGAGACTTCTGAGCAGCTGGTCTTTTTGCTTTCTAGTAGCTATTTTGAACCCTCCTTTTAAAATAACTATCAGTATGTTTCATGTAAAAGATGTAGGAAATAAAGAAAAGTTATTATACTCAGAATACCCAGAGCTCACTTGTGTCACTGAGTACTGGTTCTTCTGGACATTTTTGGTATGCATTTGAATATAATATTTTATTTCACAAACTTTTTGATAAAATAAAACTTTTTGATCATTTTATATGTGCTGCCTTGTAACTTTTACTTAAAGCAGTGAAATAATGGCATAAGTTTCTCAAACAGTACTTGACACCTAGAGAGCCCTCCAGGGTGTCTTTGCATGCCAGGACACCCTGCTGTACCTGATAACTTTGAATAACTGCTTAGTGTACTATGGACCAGTTAAAGCACTATTTATTTACCTACTCTTTGTGATTGGCTGTCTTTTTTCATGAAGTCAGACACAATCCTGTCATGTTTGATTCTGAGAACACACATAAAGCACATTTTGATGACAGATGCCTGGTATCTTGTTATAAAATTCAGATAATATGTTTTGTCTAGTGACACAATTAAACCGATGAAATGAGTCACTTTGTATTTAAGGTATTTTAGTATTAAACGTACTTGTGTCAAACTGCAGTTACTGTTGACTTTTAAATAGACATGAACATTCTTCATTTATATTTTTGTGGATCTTGATGGCTGTGTCTTTAATTCTAAATAGCCATCAGTTTAAAAAATCTGATGCTGTCTTAGATGATAAATCAAAAGACAACTTTAGCAGATCTGGGAGAATTGGGAGAAGCCTAACTAGTTTGGGGTAAAATGAAATATATGTATTGAGCACTTTTAAATGGCATGGCAGTGTTGCAGATGCAGGGCAAACAGTGGAACACAACAGAGAGCCCCATTCTACATCTGACCTTCACATTCAATAGGGAAGTAAGGGCACCTAGCACATGAATAGTCAAGAATGGCAGGTGCTGACATGCTGGGAAGATAGTAAAGCAGGGTAACGGATCAAAGAGGAGGGCAGTTTTATGGAGGGTTGGTGCTAAGAGCTGGATGTTCTCTTTAAGTGACATGTGAACAGTCTTAAAAGTGAAATGGGCTGGGTACAGGGGTTCCTACCTTTAATCCCAGCACTTTGGAAAGCCAGGATGAGGGGATTCCTTGAGGCTGGAAGTTTTAAGACCAGCCTGGCCAACACAGAGACACCCCATCTTATTTATTTTTAAAAATAAAAAAGTGAGGGGAACCTTGTGAGGATGATGGGAGAGGGCTTCCAGAGAGGGATATCTGCTTTGGAATTCCTGAAATAGAAACAAAGTTGTTTTAGGCAAAGGACAGAAAGACACAAGGGTGGCTGCAGCAGAGTGAAAGGATGCTGGGATGAATAAGGTGGGTGAAGGCCTCGTACACCTAGTGAGCACTCACAGAGAAGATGGACTTCAGTTGAGATGGAACACCACTGCAGGATTATAGCCCAGGATTACTGTTAATTCTCTAAGAAAAAGACCAAACAGCAGCTCTATGTGAATATACTGTAATACAGGCAAGGGTGGAAGCAGGAAGAGCAGCTAGGAGGCTGGTGGAGTAGTTCAGGTGAGAGCCAACAGTGAAGAGAAAAACTACAATGACCTGAAAGAGGCTGACTTGAGAAAAATCAAGTGAAACTAAAAGTAGATAATAAAGTGGTAAATAGACAAGTCACAGAAAAAGAAATGCAGGTGACTTTTAAACACATCTTCCCTCATAAAAGAAAGGCAAATGACAGCTCTACTGCAGTGTCTCTCCTATTGAGGTAAATCCCAAAACCATGGCAAAACCTTCTTTGGTGTGGCTGTAAGGAAAGTTGCATTCATATATTGCTGGTGGAAATGCAAAAAGGCTCAACTTTATGAAGGGGAATTTGGAAGTTTGGCACAATCTCACAACCGTGAAAATGCATTTGAACCAGACCTTCTACTTTGAGGAATTTTATCCTGAAGGTGTGCTCCATAAATATAAAACAAACTATGTGCAAAGTTCTGGTAGCATTATTTTCAATAGTTAAATATTGGAAATAACTGACATGCCTAGTAAGAGACTAGTAAAATAAGTAGGTACTTCTACATGAAGGAGAAGTATGGAGCTGTGAGTAAGATGTCTTTTTACTGCCATGGAGTGATTCCCAAGATAGAGTAAGCAGAAAAGCCAAAAGGTGAACATGCAGTAATATACATGAAAGAAAGCAGGGGAAATAATGTGTATTTCATTATTTAAAAATAAAAGACAACATTGGGGAAGTCTTGATGATGACCTGTGACAGTTTTCTCCTAACTTCGCTGGGTAGCCAAAGTGCATATTTTCTCAAAATATTATTTTGCTATGGGTTCTGCAAAGGACGTTAACTGCACTTTTGGCCTTTGAGTTAGAGAAAGCTTTGCTTTGTAATCTATTGTGCCTTGTGTAGTTACAGACTGCTCTTTCTTTAATTTTATTCTATCCTCTCAATGTTTTGAGTTAGGTGTAATATGGGAATTATACTTGTGTTACATATGAGGAGGCTGGTTCTAAGAAGAAGACTGAGTAGATCAAGAATGTAAATTCTAGATGTATGGCATATAAAACTAGAATTTATAAAAAGGCATGCATGTGGCCTTCTTTAAAATACTACCTTTTCTAAAAAACCTTTTTTAGCTTACTAAAGCAATTAAGCCTCAGGATGAAAACAGCAATATTAAATAATGAGAAATAAAATGGGGATACTTGTGACAGAGTAATGCTTTTTATTTTGAAGAGACAGGGTCTTGCTCTGTCACCCAGGCTGGAGTGCAGTGGCATGATCATAGCTCACTGCAGCCTCAATCTTTTAGGCTGAAATGATCTTCCCATAACAATCTTCCATGTAGCTAGGGATGGTCTTAAACTTCTGACCTTAAGCAATCATTCTGCCTTAGTCTTTAAAAATTTTAGGATTACAGCCATGCCCCAGAAATGTTCCTAAAAGTCTGAAAAAAAAAGTTAAATGTTATTCAGAAATACATAAAAAGATAAACATATACTATGGCATATAAAATGTCACAGTTCAGTCATGGTCACTACAACAGTGATTAAAATACCCAACAGTTGAGGCAAGTCTGAGAACTGAGAGCGACGTACAGGATTTGTTTGGAAGCCAGAATTAGGATTGTCAGAGCTGGGAAAGCAGAAGCAAGGCAAGAGTGTGCCCAGGAGTGGGGTATGCAGCAGCTCCATGGTATGCTGCATGCACAGGAGTGTGGCATGCAGCAGCTCCGTAGTGTGCTGTGTGCACTGGAGTATGGCACGCAGCAGCTCTGTGGTATGCCGTGTTCACAGGAGTGGGGCATGCAGCAGCTCCATGGTATGCCGTGTGTCCTCTTTTACATCAGGCCAGCTCCAGCCCAGCAGATGAGAATCACCTGATGGGTAGAAAGAGTGGACTCAGGTAAAATCTCTGATCGTGCATCGTAACTGAAAGACTTAAAATGTCTGCCTTATGGATCATAAAACTAATACAAGTGACAACATAGGGATAATAGAGTAGGTCAGTAAATGCGGTAAGCCACCTGCCACCTCTCCAGAGCTTCAACCATCCCACAGAAATGTTGGGGCAGCAGGATTTGACAAAGCTTGTGAGAAGAGCTCTCAGTCCAGGGTCCAGGGCATGATCTAGAGGACTCAGGTGTTCCAGGATCTCTATCCCTGGGGAACCAACTACATTATTACCTCAGATATATCACTCCTCACTGTGGTGACCCTGGGCAAGTCACTCAAAATGTCTGAGTTTTAATTCACTGAATTGAAAAATATCAGTTGTAGCCCCTTCCCTGCCTGTCCTTTGGGGTTGATGTGGGGATCAGGGAAATCACAGATCTCTGTCATCAGCTGGAAACCATGTGGCCATGGAAACTGTGAAGTCACTTTCCATCCTACCCTGCACAGGAGATATGCAAGCTCCCACTCTGTATTCAACCACTACCAAGTATCTGAATTATCCTTCTCGACACTGAATGATTGAACATTTTATGGCATTTACAAAATAAATGAGTCTTTTTACGTCTTTATCTGCATTTCATCCTTTTAGGCACTATAGACCTTAGTAGGTCTAGAGCATAGACCTACTAATGTTTCCACATCTCAGAATAGGGAAGAGAGGCACAGATGGGTTCATATCCATCTCCCAGGTATGTGCAGATTCGAAGTAGGATTTGAACCCAGCCTATTCTTGGTAACTTGGATCTTCTACTTTTCTATATTGTCTCATGTGAATAAAGGTATCTGCCTGGACAAAGAAATCTTCCTAGAACCCAGATCTAATTCAGGTAGCATTGAAAGGCAGTCGGTGAAAACTAGGATCAAAAGTTTAAACTGAATAAGTTTTTACTAATTTCTCTGTGGTCTTCTGCCAGCAAGATGTCAAGCACTGTCTTTATTATAATAAATTTCTACCTTGCAGGTTTGGTTGGCCACACCAGGAGCTGGGTACAAAAAAAATGGAAGCATAAGAAAATGTGCCCCATTGAAAATGAAGGTAGGGTGGAAATTACATCATTAAGTTTACTGAAGCAAATAATTCCAGTTTACTCATCCAGTGTCCCAGAGAAACCCAGTAAATTCTATGTCATGTTCTTCATTTATTTCATTTGTGCCCATTTAATGCATTAAATCAACAGATGATGCAACTACACAAGTAAAGTTACATTGACAACTTAGAGTTTGGTTCTTTTTGTTTGTTTGTTTTTGTGAAAACATCTCATTTTGTAACCCAGGAGTGCATTGGTGCAATCACAGCTCATTGCAATCTTGACCTCCCCATGTTCAGGTGATCCTTCTACCTCAGTCTCCCAAGCAGATGGCTGTAATGCGCATGCTTTATACCAAGTTTTTTATTTTTATTTTTTATTTTGTAGAGATGGGGTTTCATAGTGTTGCCCAGGCTTGGTTCACTTTTGATAGTAAAGGCATCTCAAATGTTTAGACATTTGCTTTCAGTTTGGGCAATTATGAATACAGCAATTGTAAACCTTCTTGTGTCTTGTTTGGAAACATAATTTTTAAAATGTAACTAAGGAAATACTAAAATTATGATTACTTGATCGTATGATAAGACTACATTTCTTTGTAAGAATTTTGGTAGAATTTACTGATGAAATCGTCTGAAGGTAGTTTTTGTTCTTTTGAGAAGATACTAATTATTGATTCAATTTCTAATATAAATATAGGCCTATTCAGATGATTCATTTATCATGAGAAGACTTTTAACCTTCTGAAACAGATTAAAAAATTAGCTCATTTCATATAATGTTTCCAAGTGTGAGCACAGATGTGTTCACAATATTCCTTTATTACTTTTTTTGATTTCACTCCTCTTGAACTGATATTATTAGTACATCGTGACTTCCTTCTTTTTCTTTGAGGTTAGACAAGGCAGAAGTTTATCAGTGTTATTGATCTTTTCAAAGAACTGGTTTTTGGTTTTGTTGATTTTTCTCTGATGATTTCCTGTTTTATATTCCATTAATTTCTGCAGTCGTTATTTATTTTTCCTCTATTTGACATTATACTGCTGTTTTTCTTTCATTGCCCAAGGTGAAAGCTACATTATGAATTTAGATTTTTCTCATTATTGAAACAGCATCATGAATGTTACTCACTAAATATAATATTATTGAAATGCACACTTAATAAATAAAATAATAAATATGTAAGCTTTTAAAATTTTAAAAATACAACAGGATAGATGATTAATGTAGTAGCAGGATATGTAGATCCACAGAAGTTAAATAATCCTGTAACATTTCATAAAATGTTGGGATTTGCCTAGACCTTCATGTGGGCAGCAGGTGTGATGAGACGCTCTCACTGAGCCATACATTGCCTTTCTGTATTAACCGGTTCTCAGACTATTTCACACTGATGAGGTTGCCCTAGCTAGAAAGCCAAGGTTCTTTCATTTCTTTCTTCCCCTCTCCTTTGCCTGCCTTCAGCACCAAGGAGAGTGATCCAGCAGCAGCTCAGTCCATGCTTGTCAACAGCCCACCTCCATACACTGCAGCTTTGGTCCACATCCCCCAAGCCTCCTTGTGGGATTCCTCAGCATCACCAGTGCACTGACTGTCTCTCTGTGTTCTCCTAGCTCCTGTTCAACACCCAAAGGAGTGTACAACTAAAAAGCTTCAGGAGGAGATGTCACCTGACATAGTAAGATGCATTTCTTTGTCTTGAAGAGAAATGTCTTTTTCTGGGGCTTCTAGAATATCAAGTGAATATCATTTTTGACTGCCATTGTGAATCAGGCCTCAGCTGTCATGAACTCTAGCTACCAGTCACTGGAATGTATGACCAACTGAGGACTGATTGATGGTGTCAGTCAAAAGATGGCATCACTCACAAACTAGTAGTGAGCATATTTCTCAGTAGCAACATTTGCTTCTTGAAAAATAATTTTGTATTTAGCCACCAACATGGACTTGCTAAATTTTCCATGAAAACCTACTGCCTCAGTGGCTCACACACAGAATCCAGCACTTTGGGAGGCTGAGGCAGACAGGGCCAATATAATGAAACCCTGTCTCTACTATAAAAACAAACATTAGCTGGGCATGGTGGCAGGCACCTGTGGTCACATCTAGTTGGAAGGCTGAGGCAGGAGAATTGCTTGAACCCAGATAGCTGAGGTTGCAGTGAGCCGAGATCATGCCACTGCATTCCAGCCTGGGTGACAGAGCAAGAATATGTCCAAAACCAAAGACAAAAATCCACTGCTTTTTCTCCAAGTATCCTCTATGCTTTATTTGGGGGTCAGTGACTTGATCAATGTTTGATACCTGGTTTTCTAACACCACCAAGTAAATAAAAGACTTGTGCAGTCAGGACCCAGTATGATCTGATCCTCATAATGTTTTTTTTTCCCCTCTTACTGCAGGAAAACGCTACAAGTGAATATCACCACAGTACGAATTCTTTTCTTAACAAAGCTTCCTTGGGATGTAGTTGACATGCAACCCAATTCACCCATTTAAAGTGGGTGATTCAGTGTTTTTACTATATTTATAGGCTATGCACCCATGTTACAATCTAATTTTAAAACCTCTTCATTCCTTCTCAAAGAAACATCATTAGTAGACACCCCTCTGTTTTTCCCAACCTTGCACCCCTGGTTCTAAGCAGCCCTAATGTACTTCTTGTTTGTATATACAATGCCTTTCTATAGTAACCAGTTGTTAAGGTGACTGTTTCACGTTGAAGAAGTTGCCCTAGCTAGAAAGCAAAGGCTCTTTTATTTCTTTCTGCCTCTCTCCTTTTCCTTCATTCAACACCAGGAGGATGGTCCAGCAGCAGCTCAGTCCATGCTTGTGAACCACCCAGCTCCATCACTCCAGCCCCTCTGTGCACACATCCCCCAAGCCTCCTGTGGGATTCCTCAGCAGCACCAATGAACTGACTGTCACTCTGTGTCTCCTAGCTCCTG
This sequence comes from Saguinus oedipus, assembly GCA_031835075.1. Classification (NCBI taxonomy): domain Eukaryota; kingdom Metazoa; phylum Chordata; class Mammalia; order Primates; family Cebidae; genus Saguinus; species Saguinus oedipus. The sequence continues at coordinate 18,732,475 of CM063187.1, forward strand.
TTGACAACCCAGAGGAGTGTACACTTGGCAGTGAGGAGGAGAAGGTGACCTCTGACATGGTGACATACATTTCTTTGTCTGGCAATTTGTTTTTTCTGGGGCTTCTAGAGTATGAACTGAATATGATTTTTGACTGCCATCATAAATTAGGCCTCGGGAGTCTTGGACCCTAGCTACTGGTCATTGGAGATTATGAACAACTGAGGCCTGATGGATGATGTCTGTTAAAAGAGGACATCACCTACAAATTGGTCATGAGCACATTTATCAGTAGCAGCATTTTCTTCTTGAAAAAATAATTGTGTATTTCCTAAAGAACAGAGACACCTGCTAAATTTTCCAAACTCACTGCATTTTCTGCAAGCATCCTGTATGCGTCATCTGGAGCCAGTGACTTGATCACTGTTCTACATCTGGTTTTCTCATCATTGTTTTGAAACAGAGACTTTCTCTATCACCCGGCTACAGTGCAGTGGTGTGATCTCAGATCAGTGTAACCTCCACGTACTGGGTTCAAGCAATTCTCCTGCCTCAGTCTCCTGAGTAGCTGGGATTACATGCTCACACCATCACCATGCTGGGTTTCTTGTAGTTTTTAGTAGAGACACGGTTTCACCATGTTGGCCAGGATGGTCTCAATCTCTTGACCTCATGATCTGCCTGCCTGAACCTCCCAATTTGCTGGAATTACATGAGTAAACCACCGCACCCAGCCTGCCATCTGGTTTTCTAATATCACCAAGTGAATACAAGACCTGTGCCAACAGGACCCAGCATGATGGAATCCTCATGGTGTTTCTTTTTCTCTTATTGCAGGAGAAGCCTGCGGCCCAGTATCACTGCCGTACGTATTCTTTTTCTTTTAACCAGTTACCGAGATGTAGTCGACATGCAAACCAATTCACCCATTTAAAGGAGGTGATTCAGTGTTTTCCCTATGTTTACAGGGTTGTGCAACCATTGTTAGAATCTAATTTTAGAAGCTCTTGGTTCCCTCTCAGAAAATCCCCTTAGTAGTGACTCCTCTGTTTTCCCCAACTTCCCCACAGCCCTGGTTCTAGGCAGCCTTAATCTACCTCCTGTTTCTATAGTACACTGCCTTTCGGTATGAACCGGTTCTTCAAATGACAATTTCACATAGATGAGGTTGCCCTAGCTAGGAAGCCAAGGCTCTTTGATTCCTTTCTGCCCCTCTGCTTTTCCTTCCTTCAGCACCAAGGTGAATGGTCCAGCAGCAGCTCGGTCCATGCTTGTCAAATGCCCAGCTCCATACACAACAGCCTGGTCCACATTTCCTAAAGCTCTTTGTGAGATTCCTCGGCAGAACCAATGCGCTGACTGTCGCTCTGTGTTCTCTTAGGTCCTGTTGAGGTCCTACAGGACCTCATCTTAGAAGACATTGAAGACGATGAGATTCCCCGTGATGTGGTAAGATGCATTTCTTTGTCTCGAAGAGAAATGTCTTTTTCTGGGGCCTCTGGGATATCAAGCGAGTATCATTTTTGACTGCCATTGTGAATCAGACCTGAGTTGTCATGGACTCTAGTGACCAGTCAGTTGAGTTTCTGACCAAGCGAGGCCTGATGGACGATGTCAGTCAAAAGATGGCATAACTTACAATCTGGTCGTGAGCATATTTCTTGGTAGCAACATTTTCTTCTTGAAAAATAATTTTGTATTTCCCAGCCAGCATAGACACCTGCTAAATATTCCAAACCCACTGCATTTTTCAGAAGCATCCTCTGTGCTCCATTTGGGGCCCATGACTTCATCACTGTTTGACATCTGGTTTTCTGTTTAGTTTAGTTTTGTGTCTGAGACAGAATCTCTCTGTCACCAGGCTTCAGTGCAGTGGTGTGATCTCAGATCACTGCAGCATCCACCTACTGCATTCAAGCAATTCTTTTTCCTCAGCCTCTCGAGTCGCTGGAAATGTAGGCTCTCGCCACCACCAAACCCACCTTCTTTGTAGTTTTTAGTAGAGATGGGGTTTCACCATGTTGGCCAGGATGGTCTCAATCTCTTGTCCTCATGATCTGCCCACCTCTGCCTCCTGACATGCTGAGATTACATGCATGAGCCACCGCACCCAGCCTGCCGTCTGGTTTTCGAATGTCACCAAGCGAATACAAGACCTGTGCCAACAGGACCCACCATGATGTAATCCTCATAGTGTTTCTTTTTCTGTTATTGCAGGAGGATCCTGTGGCCCACTATCACCACCGTACGTATTCTTTTCTTTTCACCAGTTACTGAGACATAGTCGACATGCAAATCAATTCACCCATTTAAAGGAGGTGATTCAGTGTTTTCCCTATGTTTACAGGGTTGTGCAACCATTGTCAGAATCAAATTTTAGAAGCTCCTGGTTCCCTCTCAGAAAACCCCTTAGTAGTCACTCCTCTGTTTACCCCAACTTCCCCACAGCCCTGGTTCTAGGCAGCTTTAATCTACCTTCTGTTTCTATAGTACACTGCCTTTCTGTATGAACCGGTTCTTCAAATGATGATTTCACATTGATGAGGTTGCCCTAGCTAGGAAGCCAAGGCTCTTTGATTCCTTTCTGCCCTCTCCTTTTCCTTCTTTCAGCACGAAGGAGAATGGTCCAGCAGCTCGGTCCATGCTTGTCAAATACCCAGCTCCATACAAAATAGCCTGGTCCACATTTCCCAAAGCTCTTTGTGAGATTCCTCGGCCGCACCAATGCACTGACTGTCACTCTGTGTTCTCTTAGGTCCTGTTGAGGTCCTACAGGACCTCGTCCTAGAAGACATTGAAGACGATGAGATTCCCCATGATGTGGTAAGATGCATTTATTTGTCTCAAAAAGAAATGTCTTTTTCTGGGGCCTCTGGGATATCAAGCGAGTATCATTTTTGACTGCCATTGTGAATCAGACCTGAGTTGTCATGGACTCTAGCGACCAGTCAGTGGAGTTTCTGACCAAGCGAGGCCTGATGGATGATGTCAGTCAAAAGATGGCATAACTTACAATCTGGTCATGGGCATATTTCTTGGTAGCAACATTTTCTTCTTGAAAAATAATTTTGTATTTCCCAGCCAGCATAGACACCTGCTAAATATTCCAAACCCACTGCACTTTTCAGAAGCATCCACTGTGCTCCATTTGGGGTCCATGACTTCATCACTGTTTGACATCTGGTTTTTTGTTTAGTTTAGTTTTGTGTCTGAGACAGAATCTCTCTGTCACCAGGCTACAATGCAGTGGTGTGATATCAGATCACTGCAGCATCCACCTACTGCATTCAAGCAATTCTTTTTCCTCAGCCTCTCAAGTCGCTGGGACTGTAGGCTCTCGCCACCACCACACCCACCTTCTTTGTAGTTTTTGGTAGAGATGGGGTTTCACCATGTTGGCCAGGATGGTCTCAATCTCTTGTCCTCATGATCTGCCCACCTCTGCCTCCCGACATGCTGGGATTACATGCATGAGCCACCGCACCCAGCCTGCCATCTGGTTTTTGAATGTCACCAAGAGAATACAAGACCTGTGCCAACAGGACCCAGCATGATGTAATCCTCATAGTGTTTCTTTTTCTGTTATTGCAGGAGGAGCCTGCGGCCCAGTATCACTGCCGTACGTATTCTTTTTGTTTTCATGAGTTACTGAGATGAAGTCAACATGCAAATCAATTCACCCATTTAAAGGAGGTGATTCAGTGTTTTCCCTATGTTTACAGGCTTGTGCAAACATTTTCAGAATCTAATTTTAGAAGCTCTTGGTTTCCTCTCAGATAACCCCCTTAGTAGTGACTCCTCTGTTTTCCCCAACTTCCCCACAGCCCTGGTTCTAGGCAGCCTTAATCTACCTTTTGTTTCTATAGTACACTGCCTTTCTGTATGAACCAGTTCTTCAAATGATGATTTCACATTGATAAGGTTGCCCTAGCTAGGAAGCCAAGGCTCTTTGATTCCTTTCTGCCCCTCTGCTTTTCCTTCCTTCAGCACCAAGGAGAATGGTCCAGCAGCAGCTCAGTCCATAATTGTCAAATGCCCAGCTCCATACACATCAGCCTGGTCCATATTTCCCAAAGCTCTCTGTGAGATTCCTTGGCAGCACCAATGCACTTACTCTCACTCTGTGTTTTCTTAGGTCCTGTTGATGTCCTACAGGACCAAGTCTTAGAAGACATTGAAGACGATGAGATTCCCCGTGATGTGGTAAGATGCATTTCTTTGTCTCGAAGAGAAATGTCTTTTTCTGGGGCCTCTGGGATATCAAGCGAGTATCGTTTTTGACTGCCATTGTGAATTAGACCTCAGTTGTGATGGACTCTAGCGACCAGTCAGTGGAGTTTCTGACCAAGCGAGGCCTGATGGATGATGTCAGTCAAAAGATGGCATAACTTACAATCTGGTCATGGGCATATTTCTCGGTAGCAACATTTTCTTCTTGAAAAATGATTTTGTATTTCCCAGCCAGCATAGACACCTGCTAAATATTCCAAACCCACTGCATTTTCTGGAAGCATCCCCTGTGCTCCATTTGGGGCCCGTGACTTCATCACTGTTTGACATCTGGTTTTTTGTTTAGTTTAGTTTTGTGTCTGAGACAGAATCTCTCTGTCACCAGGCGACAGTGCAGTGGTGTGATCTCAGATTACTGCAGCATCCACCTACTGCGTTCAAGCAATTCTTTTTCCTCAGCCTCCTGAGTCACTGGGACTGTAGGCTCTCACCACCACCACACCCACCTTCTTTGTAGTTTTTACTAGAGATGTGGTTTCACCATGTTGACCAGGATGGTCTCAATCTTTTGTCCTCATGATCTGCTCACCTCTGCCTTCCGACATGCTGGGATTACATGCTTGAGTCATTGCACCCAGCCTGCCATCTGGTTTTCTAATGTCACCAAGCAAATACAAGACCTGTGCCAACAGCACCCAGCATGATGTAATCCTCATAGTGTTTCTTATTCTGTTATTGCAGGAGGAGCCTGTGGCCCATTATCACTGCCGTACGTATTCTTTTTCTTTTTTAGCAGTTACTTAGATGTACTCGATATGCAAACCAATTCACCCATTTAAAGAAGGTGACTCAGTGTGTTTCCTATGTTTACAGGGTTGTGCAACCATTGTTAGACTCTAATTTTAGAAGCTCTTGGATCCCTCTAAGAAAATTCCCTTAGTAGTGACTCCTCTGTTTTCCCCAACCCCCCACAGCCCTCATTCTAGGCAGCCTTAATCTACCTCCTGTTTCTATAGCACACTGCTTTTCTGTATGAACTGGTTCTTTAAATGAAAATTTCACACTGATGAGGTTGCCCTAGTTAGGAAGCCAAGGCTCTTTGATTCCTTTCCGCCCCTCTGCTTTTCCTTCCTTCAGCACCAAGGAGAATGATCCAGTAGCAGCTCGGTTCATGCTTGTCAAACACCCAGCTCCATACACTCCAGCCTGGTCCACATTTCCCAAAGCTTTTTGTGAGATTCCTCGGCAGCACCAATGCACTGACTGTCACTCTGTGTTGTCTTAGGTCCTGTTGAGGTCCTACAGGACCACGTCTTAGAAGACATTGAAGACAATGAGATTCCCTGTTATGTGGTAAGATGCATTTCCTTGTCTCAAAGAGAAATGTCTTTTTCTTTGGCCTCTGGGATATCAAGGGAGTATCATTTTTGACTGCCATTGTGAATAAGATCTGAGTTGTCATGGACTGTAGCGACCAGTCAGTGGAGTTTCTGACCAAGCGAGGCCTGATGGACGATGTCAGTCAAAAGATGGCATAACTTACAATCTGGTCATGGGCATATTTCTCGGTAGCAACATTTTCTTCTTGAAAAATAATTTTGTATTTCCCAGCCAGCATAGACACCTGCTAAATATTCCAAACCCACTGCATTTTTCAGAAGCACCCCCTGTGCTCCATTTGGGGCCCATGACTTCATCACTGTTTGACATCTGGTTTTTTGTTTAGTTTAGTTTTGTGTCTGAGACAGAATCTCTCTGTCACCAGGCTACAATGCAGTGGTGTGATCTCAGATCACTGCAGCATTCACCTACTGCATTCTAGCATTACTTTTTCCTCAGCCTCTCGAGTTGCTGGGACTGAAGGCTCTCGCCACCACCACACCCACTTTCTTTGTAGTTTTTAGTAAAGATGGGGTTTCACGATGTTGGCCAGGATGGTCTCAATCTCTTGTCCTCATCATCTGCCCACCTCTGCCTCCCGACCTGCTGGGATTACATGCATGAGCCACTGCCCCCAGCCTGCCATCTGGTTTTTGAATGTCACCAAGCGAATACAAGACCTGTGCCAACAGGATCCAGCATGATGTAATCCTCATAGTGTTTCTTTTTCTGTTATTACAGGAGGAGCCTGCAGCCCACTATCACCGCCGTATGTATTCTTTTTGTTTTCATGAGTTACTGAGACATAGTCGACATGCAAATCAATTCACCCATTTAAAGGAGGTGATTCAGTGTTTTCCCTATGTTTACAGGGTTGTGCAAACATTGTCAGAATCTAATTTTAGAAGCTCTTGGATCCCTCTCAGAAAACCCCCTTAGTAGTGACTTTTCTGTTTTCCCCAACTTCCCCACAGCCCTGGTTCTAGGCAGCCTTAATCTACCTTTTGTTTCTATAGTACACTGCCTTTCTGTATGAACCAGTTCTTCAAATGATGATTTCACATAGATGAGGTTGCCCTAGCTAGGAAGCCAAGGCTCTTTGATTCCTTTCTGCCCCTCTGCTTTTCCTTCCTTCAGCACCAAGGAGAATGGTCCAGCAGCAGCTCGGTCCATGCTTGTCAAACGTCCAGCTCCATACACATCAGCCTGGTCCACATTTCCCAAAGCTCTTTGTGAGATTCCTTGGAAGCACCAATGCACTGACTCTCACTCTGTGTTCTCTTAGGTCCTGTTGAGGTCCTACAGGACCTCGTCCTAGAAGACATTGAAGACGATGAGATTCCCCGTGATGTGGTAAGATGCATTTCTTTGTCTTGAAGAGAAATGTCTTTTTCTGGGGCCTCTGGGATATCAAGTGAGTATCATTTTTGACTGCCATTGTGAATAAGACCTGAGTTGTCATGGACTCTAGCAACCAGTCAGTGGAGTTTCTGACCAAGCAAGGCCTGATGGATGATGTCAGTCAAAAGATGGCATAACTTACAATCTGATCGTGGGCATATTTTTCGGTAGCAACATTTTCTTCTTGAAAAGTCATTTTGTATTTCCCAGCCAGCATAGATACCTGGTAAATATTCCAAACCCACTGCATTTTTCGGAAGCATCCCCTGTGCTCCATTTGGGGCCCATGACTTCATCACTGTTTGACATCTGGTTTTCTGTTTAGTTTAGTTTTGTGTCTGAGACAGAATCTCTCTGTCACCAGGCTTCAGTGCAGTGGTGTGATCTCAGATCACTGCAGCATCCACCTACTGCATTCAAGCAATTCTTTTTCCTCAGCCTCTCAAGTCGCTGGGACTGTAGGCTCTCGCCACCACCACACCCACCTACTTTGTAGTTTTTAGTAGAGATGGGGTTTCACCATGTTGGCCAGGATGGTCTCAATCTCTTGTTTTCATGATCTGCCCACCTCTTCTTCCTGACATGCTGGGATTACATGCGTGAGCCACGGCACCCAGCCTGCCATCTGGTTTTTGAATGTCACCAAGAGAATACAAGACCTGTGCCAACAGGACCCAGCATGATGTAATCCTCATAGTATTTCTTTTTCTGTTATTGCAGGAAGAGCCTGCGGCCCAGTATCACCGCCGTACGTATTCTTTTTGTTTTCATGACTTGCTGAGACGTAGTCGACATGCAAATCAATTCACCCATTTAAAGGAGGTGATTCAGTGTTTTCCCTATGTTTACAGGGTTGTGCAACCATTGTTAGAATCTAATTTTAGAAGCTCTTGGTTCCCTCTCAGAAAACACCCTTAGTAGTGACTCCTCAGTTTTCCCCAACTTCCCCACAGCCCTGGTTCTAGGCAGCCTTAATCTACCTCCTGTTTCTATAGTACACTGCCTTTCTGTATGAACCAGTTCTTCAAATGATGATTTCACATTGATGAGGTTGCCCTAGCTAGGAAGCCAAGGCTCTTTGATTCCTTTCTGCCCCTCTGCTTTTCCTTTCTTCAGCACCAAGGAGAATGGTCCAGCAGCAGCTCAGTTCATGCTTGTCAAACGCCCAGCTCCATACACAACAGCCTGGTCCACATTTCCCAAAGCTCTATGTGAGATTCCTTGACAGCACCAATGCTCTGTGTTTTTTTAGGTCCTGTTGAGGTCCTACAGGACCAAGTCTTAGAAGACATTGAAGACGATGAGATTCCCCATGATGTGGTAAGATGCATTTCTTTGTCTCGAAGAGAAATGTCTTTTTCTGGGGCCTCTGGAATATCAAGCGAGTATCAGTTTTGACTGCCATTGTGAATCAGACCTGAGTTGTCATGGACTCTAGCGACCAGTCAGTGGAGTTTCTGACCAAGCGAGGCCTGATGGATGATGTCAGTCAAAGATGGCATAACTTACAATCTGGTCGTGGGCATATTTCTCGGTAGCAACATTTTCTTCTTGAAAAATAATTTTGTATTTCCCAGCCAGCATAGACACCTGCTAAATATTCCAAACCCACTCCATTCTTTGGAAGCATCCCCTGTGCTTCATTTGGGGTTCATGACTTCATCAATGTTTGACATCTGGTTTTTTGTTTAGTTTAGTTTTGTGTTTGGAACAGAATCTCTCTGTCACCAGGCTACAGTGCAGTGGTGTGATCTCAGATCACTGCAGCATCCACCTACTGCATTCAAGCAATTCTCTTGCCTCAGCCTCCCGAGTAGCTGGGACTGTAGGCTCTCACCACCACCACACTTATCTTTCTTGCAGTTTTTAGTAGAGGTGGGGTTTCACCATGTTGGCCAGGGCAATCTCAATCACTTTTCCTCATGATCTGCCCAACTCTGCCTCCCAACATGCTGGGATTACATGCGTAAGCCACCGCACCCAGCCTGCCATCTGGTTTTCTAATGTCACCAAGCAAATACAAGACCTGTGGCAACAGGACCCAGCATGATGTAATCCTCATAGTGTTTCTTTTTCTGTTATTGCAGGAGGAGCCTGCGGCCCAGTATCACCGTTGTACGTATTCTTTTTGTTTTCATGAGTTACTGAGATGTAGTCGACATGCAAATCGATGTAAACATAGGGAATACACTGAATCACCTCCTTTAAATCACCCATTTAAAGGAGGTGATTCAGTGTATTCCCTATGTTTACAGCATTGTGCAACCATTTTCAGAATCTAATTTTAGAAGCTCTTGGTTCCCTCTCAGAAAACCCCCTTAGTAGTGACTCCTCTGTTTTCCCCAACTTCCCCACAGCCCTGGTTCTAGGCAGCCTTAATCTACCTTTTGTTTCTATAGTACACTGCCTTTCTGTATGAACCAGTTCTTCAAATGACGATTTCACATAGATGAGGTTGCCCTAGCTAGGAAGCCAAGGCTCTTTGATTCCTTTCTGCCCCTCTGCTTTTCCTTCCTTCAGCACCAAGGAGAATGGTCCAGCAGCAGCTCGGTCCATGCTTGTCAAATGCCCAGCTCCATACACATCAGCCTGGTCCACATTTCCCAAAGCTCTTTGTGAGATTCCTTGGCAGCACCAATGCACTGACTCTCACTCTGTGTTCTCTTAGGTCCTGTTGAGGTCCTACTGGACCTCGTCTTAGAAGACATTGAAGACGATGAGATTCCCCGTGATGTGGTAAGATGCATTTCTTTGTCTCGAAGAGAAATGTCTTTTTCTGGGGCCTCTGGGATATCAAGCGGGTATCGTTTTTGACTGCCATTGTGAATCAGACCTGAGTTGTCATGGACTCTAGTGACCAGTCAGTGGAGTTTCTGACCAAGCGAGGCCTGATGGATGATGTCAGTCAAAAGATGGCATAACTTACAATCTGTTTGTGGGCATATTTCTCGGTAGCAACATTTTCTTCTTGAAAAATAATTTTGTATTTCCCAGCCAGCATAGACACCTGCTAAATATTCCAAACCCACTGCATTTTCTGGAAGTATCCCCTGTGCTCCATTTGGGGCCTGTGACTTCATCACTGTTTGACATCTGGTTTTTTGTTTAGTTTAGTTTTGTGTCTGAGACAGAATCTCTCTGTCACCAGGCTACAGTGCAGTGGTGTGATCTCAGATCACTGCAGCATCCACCTACTGCGTTCAAGCAATACTTTTTCCTCAGCCTCCGGGGTCGCTGGAACTGTAGGCTCTCACCACCACCACATCCACCTTCTTTGTAGTTTTTACTAGAGATGCGGTTTCACCATGTTGGCCAGGATGGTCTCAATCTTTTGTCCTCATGATCTGCTCACCTCTGCCTTCTGACATGCTGGGATTACATGCGTGAGTCATTGCACCCAGCCTGCCATCTGGTTTTCTAATGTCACCAAGCAAATACAAGACCTGTGCCAACAGGACCCAGCATGATGTAATCCTCATAGTGTTTCTTATTCTGTTATTGCAGGAGGAGCCTGTGGCCCATTATCACCGCCGTATGTATTCTTTTTCTTTTTTAGCAGTTACTTAGACGTAGTCCACATGCAAACCAATTCACCCATTTAAAGGAGGTGATTCAGTGTGTTTCCTATGTTTACAGGGTTGTGCAACCATTGTTAGACTCTAATTTTAGAAGCTCTTGGATCCCTCTAAGAAAATTCCCTTAGTAGTGACTCCTCTGTTTTCCCCAACCCCCCACAGCCCTCATTCTAGGCAGCCTTAATCTACCTCCTGTTTCTATAGCACACTGCTTTTCTGTATGAACTGGTTCTTTAAATGAAAATTTCACATTGATGAGGTTGCCCTAGTTAGGAAGCCAAGGCTCTTTGATTCCTTTCCGCCCCTCTGCTTTTCCTTCCTTCAGCACCAAGGAGAATGATCCAGTAGCAGCTCGGTCCATGCTTGTCAAACACCCAGCTCCATACACTCCAGCCCGGTCCACATTTCCCAAAGCTCCTTGTGAGATTCCTCGGCAGCACCAATGCGCTGACTGTCACTCTGTGTTCTCTTAGGTCCTGTTGAGGTCCTACAGGACCATGTCTTAGAAGACATTGAAGACAATGAGATTCCCCATTATGGGGTAAGATGCATTTCCTTGTCTCAAAGAGAAATGTCTTTTTCTTTGGCCTCTGGGATATCAAGGGAGTATCATTTTTGACTGCCATTGTGAATCAGACCTGAGTTGTCATGGACTGTAGCGACCAGTCAGTGGAGTTTCTGACTAAGTGAGGCCTGATGGACTATTTCAGTCAAAAAGTGGCATAACTTACAATCTGTTCGTGGGCATATTTCTCAGTAGCAACATTTTTTTCTTGAAAATAATTTTGTATTTCCCAGCCAGCATAGACACCTGCTAAATATTCAAAACCCACTGCATTTTCTGGAAACATCCCCTGTGCTCCATTTGGGGTCCGTAACTTCATCACTGTTTGACATCTGTTTTTTTGTTTAGTTTAGTTTTGTGTTTGAGACAGAATCTCTCTGTCACCAGGCTACAGTGCAGTGGTGTGATCTCAGATCACTGCAGCATCCACCTACTGCATTCAAACAATTCTCCTGCCTCAGCCTCCTGAGTCAGTGCGACTGTAGGCTCTTGCCACAACCACACCCACCTTCTTTGTAGTTTTCAGTAGAGATGGGGTTTCACCATGTTGGCCAGGATAATCTCAATCTTTTGTCCTCATGATCTGCCCACCTCTGCCTCCTGATATGCTGGGATTACATGCGTGAGCCATTGCACCCAGCCTGCCATCTGGTTTTCTAATGTCACCAAGTGAATACAACACCTGTGCCAACAGGACCTGGCATGATGTATTCCTCATAGTGTTTCTTTTTCTGTCTTTTCAGGAGGAGACTGCCGCGCCGTATCACCACCGTACATATTCTTTTTCTTTTCACCAGTTATTGAGACGTAGTCAACATGCAAACCAATTCACCCATTTAAAGGAGGTGATTCAGTGTGTTTCCTATGTTTACAGGGTTGTGCAACCATTGTTAGACTCTAATTTTAGAAGCTCTTGGATCCCTCTCAGAAAATCTCCTTAGTAGTGACTCCTCTGTTTTCCCCAACCCCCAACTGCCGTGGTTCTAGGCAGCCTTAATCTACCTCCTGTTTCTATAGCACACTGCTTTTCTGTATGAACTGGTTCTTTAAATGATAATTTCACATTGATGAGGTTACCCTAGTTAGGAAGCCAAGGCTCTTTGATTGCTTTCTGCCCCTCTCATTTTCCTTCCTTTACCACCAAGGAGAATGGTTTAGTAGCAGCTCGGTCCATGCTTGTCAAACACCCAGCTCCATACACTCCAGCCTGGTCCACATTTCCCAAAGCTCTTTGTGAGATTCCTCAGGAGCACCAATGCGCTGACTGTCACTCTGTGTTCTCTTAGGTCCAGTTCAGGTTTGCTCTTAGGTCCAATGCCTTCCTTAGAAGACATTGAAGATGATGAGATTCCCCGTGATGTGGTAAGATGCATTTCTTTGTCTCGAAGAGAAATGTCTTTTTCTGGGGCCTCTGGGATATCAAGCGAGTATCATTTTTGACTGCCATTGTGAATCAGACCTGAGTTGTCATGGACTCTAGCGACCAGTCAGTGGAGTTTCTGACCAAGCTAGGCCTGATGGACGATATCAGTCAAAAGATGGCATAACTTACAATCTGGTCATGGGCATATTTCTTGGTAGCAACATTTTCTTCTTGAAAAATAATTTTCTATTTCCCAGCCAGCATAGACACCTGCTAAATATTCGAAACCCACTGCATTTTCTGGAAACATCCCCTGTGCTCCATTTGGGGTCCGTGACTTCATCACTGTTTGACATCTGTTTTTTTGTTTAGTTTAGTTTTGTGTTTGAGACAGAATCTCTCTGTCACCAGGCGACAGTGCAGTGGTGTGATGTCAGATCACTGCAGCATCCACCTACTGCATTCAAACAATTCTCCTGCCTCAGCCTCCTGAGTCGCTGGGACTGTAGGTTCTCACCACCACCACACCCACCTTCTTTGTAGTTTTCAGTAGAGATGGGGTTTCACCATGTTGGCCAGGATAATCTCAATCTCTTGTCCTCATGATCTGCCCACCTCTGCCTCCAGACATGCTGGGATTACATGCATGAGCCACTGCACCCAGCCTGCCATCTGGTTTTCTAATGTCACCAAGTGAATACAACACCTGTGCCAACAGGACACAGCATGATGTAATTCTCATTGTGTTTCTTTTTCTGTCATTTCAGGAGGAGACTGCCATGCAGTATCACCACCATACGTATTCTTTTTCTTTTCACCAGTTACTGAGACGTAGTCGACATGCAAACCAATTCACCCATTTAAAGGAGGTGATTCAGTGTGTTTCCTATGTTTACAGGGTTGTGCAACCATTGTTAGACCCTAATTTTAGAAGCTCTTGGATCCCTCTCAGAAAATCCCCTTAGTAGTGACTCCTCTGTTTTCCCCAACCCCCCACAGCCCTGGTTCTAGGCAGCCTTAATCTACCTCCTGTTTCTATAGTACACTGCTTTTCTGTATGAACCGGTTCTTTAAATGACGATTTCACATTGATGAGGTTGCCCTAGTTAGGAAGCCAAGGCTCTATGATTCCTTTCTGCCCCTCTGCTTTTCCTTCCTTCAGCACCAAGGAGAATGGTTTAGTAACAGCTCGGTCCATGCTTGTCAAACACCCAGCTCCATACACTCCAGCCCGGTCCACATTTCCCAAAGCTCTTTGTGAGATTCCTCAGGAGCACCAATGCGCTGACTGTCACTCTGTTCTCTCAGGTCCGGTTGAGGTGTGCTCTTAGGTCCAATGCCTTCCTTAGAAGACTTTGAAGATGATGAGATTCCCCGTGATGTGGTAAGATGCATTTCTTTGTCTCGAAGAGAAATGTCTTTTTCTGGGGCCTCTGGGATATCAAGCGAGTATCATTTTTGACTGCCATTGTGAATCAGACCTGAGTTGTCATGGACTCTAGCGACCAGTCAGTGGAGTTTCTGACCCAGCGAGGCCTATTGGACGATGTCAGTCAAAAGATGGCATAACTTACAATCTGGTCATGGGCATATTTCTCGGTAGCAACATTTTCTTCTTGAAAAATAATTTTGTATTTTGCAGCCAGCATAGACACCTGCTAAATATTGTAAACCCACTGCATTTTCTGGAAGCATCCCCTGTGCTCCATTTGGGGTCCGTGACTTCATCACTTTTTGACATCTGGTTTTTTGTTTAGTTTAGTTTTGTGTCTGAGACAGAATCTCTCTGTCACCAGGCTGCAGTGCAGTGGTGTGATCTCAGATCACTTCAGCATCCACCTACTGCATTCAAGCAATTCTCTTGCCTCGGCCTCCCGAGTAGCTGGGAATGTAGGCTCTCTCCACCACCACACCCACCTTTCTTGCAGTTTTTAGTAGAGATGGGGTTTCACCATGTTGGCCAGAATGGTCTCAATCTCTTGTCCTCATGATCTGCCCACCTCTGCCTCCTGACATGCTGGGATTACATGCATGAGCCAGCACACCCAGCCTGCCGTCTGGTTTTCTAATGTCACCAAGCGAATACAAGACCTGTGCCAACAGGACACAGCATGATGTAATCCTCATAGTGTTTCTTTTTCTGTTATTGGAGGAGGAGCCTGTGGCCCAGTATCACCGCCATACGTATTCTTTTTGTTTTCATTACTTACTGAGATGTAGTCAACATGCAAATCAATTCACCCATTTAAAGGAGGTGATTCAGTGTGTTTTCTATGTTTACAGGGTTGTGCAACCATTGTTAGACTCTAATTTTAGAAGCTCTTGGATCCCTCTCAGAAAATCCCCTTAGTAGTGACTCCTCTGTTTTCCCCAACCCCCCACAGCCCTGGTTCTAGGCAGCCTTAATCTACCTCCTGTTTCTATAGCACACTGCTTTTCTGTATGAACCGGTTCTTTAAATGATGATTTCACATTGATGAGGTTGCCCTAGTTAGGAAGCCAAGGCTCTTTGATTCCTCTCTGCCTCTCTGGTTTTTCTTCCTTCAGCACCAAGGAGAATGGTTTAGTAGCAGCTCGGTCCATGTTTGTCAAACACCCAGCTCCCTACACTCCAGCCCGGTCCACATTTCCCAAAGCTCTTTGTGAGATTCCTTGGCAGCACCAATGCATTGACTGTCACTCTGTGTTCTCTTAGGTCCTGTTGAGGTCCTACAGGACCTTGTCTTTGAAGACATTGAAGACGATGAGATTCCCCGTGATGTGGTAAGATGCATTTCTTTGTCTCAAAGAGAAATGTCCTTTTCTGGGGCCTCTGGGATATCAAGCGAGTATCATTTTTGACTGCCATTGTGAATCAGACCTGAGTTGTCATGGACTCTAGCGACCAGTCAGTGAAGTTTCTGACCAAGCGAGGCCTGATGGACGATGTCAGTCAAAGATGGCATAACTTACAATCTGGTCGTGGGCATATTTCTCGGTAGCAACATTTTCTCTTGAAAAATAATTTTGTATTTCCCAGCCAGCATAGACACCTGCTAAATATTCCAAACCCACTGCATTTTCTGGAAGCATCCCCTGTGCTCCATTTGGGACCCATGACTTCATCACTGTTTGACATCTGTTTTTTTGTTTAGTTTAGTTTTGTGTCTGAGACAGAGTCTCTCTGTCACCAGGATACAGTGCAGTGGTGTGATCTCAGATCACTGCAACATCCACCTACTGCGTTCAAGCAATTCTCCTGCCTCAGCCTCCTGAGTAGCTGGGACTGTAGGCTCTTACCAGCACCACACCCACCTTCTTTGTAGTTTTTAGTAGAGATGGGGTTTCACCATGTTGGCCAGGATGGTCTGGATCTCTTGACCTTGTGATCCACCACCTTGGCCTCCCAAAGTGCTGGGATTATAGATGTGAGCCATTGTGCCTGGCCTAGGATTATGCAATATTATAATCACTCCCAAAATGTCTATTGTGCTCCTTCTCTGTTCTTGCCACCAGTAACCAGTATTCTCAATTTTTTTCACTATAAATTATTTTTGCGTATTGTAGATTTCATATAAATATAACCTTAAAGTCTAGGTTATTCTTTTCTTATAAGGCTTATTTCACTCAGCATAATGTTTTTGAGATTTTTCTATGCTGTATGAGTCAGTAGTTTGATCTTTTTTCTTTCTAATTAAAGTAGTCTGTTATATGGATAAACCACAATTCACTTATCCATTCTTTTGTTGATGGATTCTAGGACTGTTTCTAATTTTTGACTTTTGTGACTGAAGTTACTCTAAGTAGTCTAGCATAAATTATTTTGTGTACATATGCTTTTGTTCCTTTTTGTTAAATACCAAGATGTGGAATTGCTGGGTCATAGGATAGGTATATGCGTAACTTGTGTAAAATTTTTTGTTTTTGAGACAGAGTTTTACTCTTGTTTCCCAGGCTGGAGTGCAATTGTGCAACTCCTGTCCACTAGGTTCAAGTCATTCTCCTGCCTCATGCTCCTGAGTAGCTGGGATTACAGGCATGCACCACCACACCTGGCTAATTTTGTATTTTTAGTAGAGTTGGGGTTTCTCCATGTCTCTACTAACAACATTTATAAGGAATGATTCAGGCCGGTCTTGAACTCCCAACCTCAGGTGATCCACCTGCCTTTGCCTACCAAAGTGCTGGTATTACAGGTGTGAGCCACCACACCCAGCTGTATATGTGTAGCTTTTTAAGAAACTGCTTGACCTTTTCCCAAAATAGTGATCCAATATTACACTCATGCCAGCAACGTGTAATAAAAGTATATTTGCTCTACATCCTTTCTGTCATTTGGTATTAATCAGCATTTTAATTTTAGCCATTCTGGTGGGTGTGCAGTGGTATCTCATTGTGGTTTTGATTTGTATTTTCTTGATGGCTAATGATTTTGAGTAGTTTTTTCATGTGCGTATTGTTCATTTTCTGTATTCCTTTCTTTTTAAAGTTTTTATTTTAATACTTGTTAATTAAAAGGAAGTATAAACATCATGATGACCTCTGGGTAGGGAAGGACTGATTAAGCAAGTTACACAAGGCATTTACAGAAAGGAAATGGTTAATAAATTCAACTATGTTAAAATAAACAAATTCTCTTCAGAAGAGAGTGAAAAGGAAAGTCACAGACTGGAAGAAGATATTTGCAATGCATAATACCAATAAAGGATTAGTACTCAAGGAACTCCTAAAAGTCACTAAGGAAAGGCCAGCTGAAAAATTGGAAAAGGTTGGGACAGACATGGCAGTGAGAGGAAATCAAATAGCTGATAAGTATATGAAAAGATGTTCAGCCTCATTGGGGAAATGCAAATTAAACCCACAGTGAAATAACATACCCATCAATTTGCAGACATTTAAAAGACTGGCAGTAGTTTTAGGAACTAAAACATTAGGTAGATGTGTAAAGTAGTTCAACCACTAGGGAAACCCATTGTCATTACAGGTAGAGTTGAACATGTGAGCCTGTGACATAGCAGCTTCTCTCCTAGAAACTCTTTACTGGATACATGTTTGAAGATTTTCAGAGCAGATTACTTATAATTCCAATCTTTTCTGTAAAACCAAAATGTCCATTAACAACATAATGGATAAACAAGTTGTGATATGTTCAAAGAAAGGACTACTTTACAGCTGTGAAAAAAAATGAATGGATTACAGCTCTAGGTATTAACTTTGATAAATCTCAGAAACAATATGGAGGGAAAGAAGAAGCCATCAAAAACATTTATAAGCTATGATTCCTTTTAGTTAAACATTAATAGTATGTGAGTGGTGGCTCACAGAGTGGGATTACAAAGTGCTGTAATCCCAGCACTTTGGGAGGCTGAGGCAGGAGGATTACTTGCTATGTTGTCCAGGTCAGGAGTTTGAGATGAGCCTGGACAACATAGCAAGACCCCATCTCTAACACCAAAAAGGAGATTAATAGCTAAACAATATGTAGTAATGTACACATAGGTGTTAATACAGCATAAAATCAGTTTAGGCAAATAAAGTTTATTTTAAGGACTTAAATGTTTAAAAGGTTAATTTGAGCACCTAATATACATGCTTTAGAAGGATAATAGACCCTGATCTCAGGGAACAATTAGTCCTTTCTGGAAAGATAGGGTAGGTGTCTGACCTGGCAGTGATGATGGCACCTTGAGGGATAGATCATGGAGGTGGGAGCTTGGTCTGAATTGGTCATAAGGTACAGAAAGAGGAAAGGAGGCAGAGGTTTGACCTGGGCTTAAAAGACTGAAAGGATGTGGATAAGTGGAAAATATGTCTCTGGATAAGGGAAGGGTGTGGGGGTTGGGTGCATGTCCCAATTATGAGGAGCCTGACAAGGGTTGGGAGGGAAGGTCTAAAAGACATGTTGAGGAGTTTGAAGTTCATCCTGTAAACCTTAGAGAACTCCCAAAGACATTTCATTTTCAGCAGGGCAGTTGAAGGATAAACGTACTTCATGAAGATTAGGTTTCAGGCAAAAATTGCAATGGGAGGGGTAAGGGAAACCTAGAGGTGGGACACTATCCAGGACCTATTGCAGTGGTTTGGGCACAAGGTATGACCAGGTATAACTAACTTAGTGCAGTGGCTTGGGAAAGGAGGGAATAAGGGACAAAAAAACTGAAAGACTAGTGACAGATTGGATTTAGTGAGTGAAGGGGTGGAGAGTGGAGGGTGACTCAGAAATTGGGGTTTACCAGCTTAGAAGGACTGTGATAACATGCCACAATTTGTACAGTGCTTTATGGTTTACCAAAAGCTATTTTTGTACACCATCTCATTTGATGTTCCCCAGACCATGGGGAGGTAGAAAGGAGGGATTTTATTTTCCCTGTTTAAGGCCTACAGAAGCAGAAATTCAGAGATTGAATGACTTGTTCAAGTTTGTGGTGACCACTTACAGAAACAGGTTCATTGTAATAGCAGAAGTCAGATGAAAGAGAAGTTAAGGAGTTTTTTAAAAAAACCTTTCTTGTCTTTTGGTTCTGGGTTCATCTTATAAAAATGAACTTTTACTTGTTCTGATTGCAAAAATCATATTCATAAGTCAGAGGAAAGAGAAGTTAGGGAGTTTAAAAAAAAACCCTTCTTGTCTTTTGGTTCTGGGTTCATCTTATAAAAATAAACTTTTACTTTTCCTGATTGTAAAAGTCATATTCATTGTAGAAATCTTGAAAAATATAGAAAACAACAGGGATCACTTAAATCATACAGTCATTCGAATTGCACATTCAGGAGATAATGTCTCCTAAAATGGTGGTGTGTTTCCTTCCATCCATGTAGATTGCTTTAAATAACTAATTTGAATTTTTTTTTTTTTTTTTTGGCTGGGCATAGTGGCTTATACCTGTAAATCCCAGCACTTTGGGGAGGACAGGATGGGAGAATCACTTGAGGCCAGGAGTTTGAGACCAGCTTGGGAAACATAGTAAGACCCCCACTCTCTATAAAAAATAAATAAATAAATAAATTAGCTGGGCATGAGGCACAGGCCTTTAATCCCAGCTACTTAGGAGACTGAGGCAGGAGGATTGCTTGAGGCCAGGAGTTTGAGTTTGCAGTGAGCTATGATTATACCACTGTTCTCTACAACCTGGGGACAGAGTGAGACCCAGTCTCTTAAAAAGCAAAAAGCAAAAATATTTTTAAAGCAGTTTTCTGTTTTAGTTCTAGTAAACATATAGCTATTATTTATTTAAATGTCATTCCCTTAAATTTTCTCATTTCTCCTCTTCAGCTCCATCTAAAAGATTGATTGAGAGGGGGGAGGAGGCAAGATGGCGTCATAGAGGTGACTCAGGATTGCAGCTCTCGGTGAAGGCGCAGAGGGTGAGTCCTAGCCGCATTCTCGGATGTTCCTTTTATGCCCACAGAGCGTTGAAAGTCCCAGGTGTGGGAGAGACATGGGATGCTAGCAGCCAGCTAACGCAACCGGCTCCCGCCGCCTCTTCGGCCGGCGCCGCAGCGGGACCGGCGCGGAACTCACTGGTCTGGGTGCCCTGTTAAACCGGCAATCTGAGATTTGGAAGGGCAGATTGGCATGTCCATCTGATTGAACGGGACTTGGACAATGTGCCAGACCAGGAGTTTCCTGGGAAGCGTGATCTGAGCCGGGGTAGTGGGCAGCGGCACAGGAGATCGCAGGGATCCCAGTGCCCTATCGGCAGGCTCCTGGGGCACCAGTGAGAGAGTCGACCTTTCAGCTTGGGGAGAGGAAGAGAGAGAGAGAGAGGACGGACTCTGAGGCAGGGAGCTGGGTGATCGGGCTTGGCGGGTCCCACGCTCACGGGGACAAGCAGGGTGGTGACTGGAGGCGCTTGGGGCTGAGAGTTTTGTTGCCAGCATTTAGGACGGTGCAGCCCGGTCAGGGAGGGGCGTCCACCATTCCTGACAAAGTGCACCCCCACTTAAGTACCGCCCAGGACTGACGCAGCCTGCCATTGCCAAGGCAACCTGCCATAACAGAGAGAGTCCGCCAGGCAGCAACAGGGCAGACCCACGTTAGCAGGTCAGAGCCCTGGCAGGCAAATAGTGAATAGACTGCCACCTAGTGGGGCAGGACAGTGCAACAGATACTCATAAAGAAAGCCCCAACTCCCTGAGACAGAGCATCTAAGGGTAAAAAAAAAAAAAAAAGAGTGGTGTTTTATGAGTTCTATTGCAGCAGACATAACCTCCCAACAACCCTGAATGAACAACGGAGCTCACAGCTCAGCACTGGAGCTCCTATAAAGCACAGACTGTCTCCTCAAGCAGCTCCCTGACCCCTGTATATCCAAGGAGTCACCCCAGAAAAGGACTAATCAGACTGACATTTGGCTGGCATCATTCTGGAACAAGGGCATCAGAAAAAGAAACTGATATCATCCCTCACTGTTCTGCAGCTGCTGCAGGTATACCCCAGACCAGCAGGGCCTGGAGTGGACCTCAGCACTCATACAGCAGAGAGGATAGATCATTAGAGGGAAAACTAAGTAACAGAAATACTTCATCATCAACAATCTCAGTGTCCACACAGAGACCCAATTGAAAAATCAGCCACTACTAAGATGACAGGCAGATAAATCCATAAAGATGGGAAGAAACCAGTGCAAAAAGGAGGAAAGCACCCAAAACCAAAACACCTCACCTCCAAAAAAGGACCAAAACTCCTCACCAGCAAGGGAACAAAGCTGGATGGAGAATGAATGTGACAAAATGACGGAATCAGACTTCAGAAAGTGGATAATGAGAAACTTCAGTGAGCTAAAGGAACATGTTCTAAACCAGTGCAAAGAAACTAAGAACCTTGAAAAAAGATTTGAAAAAAGATTCGAGGAATTGATAACGAGAATGGACAACTTAGAGAGGAATATGAATGAATTGAAGGAGCTGAAAAACACAACACGAGAACTTCGCGAAGCATGCACAAATTTCAACAGCCGAATTGACCAAGCAGAAGAAAGAATATCAGAAGTTGAAGATCAACTCAATGAAATAAAATGAGAAACCAAGATTAAAGAAAAAAGCACAGAAAGTAATGAACAAAATCTCCAAGAAATGTGGGACTATGTGAAGAGACCCAACCTACGTTTGATAGATGTACCAGAATGTGACGAAGAGAATGAATCCAAGCTGGAAAACACTCTTCAGGATATTATCCAAGAAAATTTCCCCAACCTAGCAAGACAGGTCAATACTCAACTCCAGGAAATACAGAGAACACCACAAAGATACTCTGCAAGAAGAGCAACCCCAAGGCACATAATCGTCAGATTCACCAGGGTTGAAATGGAGAAAATACTAAGGGCAGCCAGAGAGAAAGGTCAGGTCACCCACAAAGGGAAGCCCATCAGACTCGCAGCAGATCTCTCGGCAGAGACTCTACAAGCCAGAAGAGAGTGGGGGCCAATATTCAACATCCTTAAAGAAAAGAGCTTTCAACCCAGAATTTCATATCCAGCGAAACTGAGCTTCATAAGTGAAGGAAAAATAAAATCCTTCACGAACAAGCAAGTACTCAGAGATTTTGTCACCACTAGGCCTGCTTTACAAGAGCTCCTGAAAGAGGCACTACACATAGAAAGAAACAACCAGTTCCAGCCATCCTAAAAGCATACCAAATGCTAAAGACCATCAACAAAATGAAGAATGTACATGAACCAACGGGCAAAACAGCCAGCTAGCATCAAAATGGCAGTATCAAATTCACACATAACAATATTAACCCTGAATGTAAATGGGCTAAATGCACCAATCAAAAGACACAGACTGGCAAATTGGATAAAAAACCAAAACCCATTGGTGTGCTGTATCCAAGAAACCCACCTCACATGCAAAGATACACAAAGGCTCAAAATAAAGGGATGGAGGAAGATTTACCAAGCAAATGGAGAGCAAAAAAAAGCAGGAGTTGCAATTCTCATCTCTGATAAAATAGACTTTAAAGTAACAAAGATCAAAAGGGACAAAGAAGGTCATTACATAATGGTAAAAGGATCGATACAACAAGAAGAGATAATGATTCTAAATATATATGGACCCAATGTAGGAGCACCCAGATATATAAGGCAAGTTCTTAATGACTTACAAAGGGACTTAGACTCCCACACAATAATATTGGGAGACTTTAACACTCCACTGTCAATAGCAGACAGATCAACCAGACAGAAAATTAACAAGGATATCCAGGACTTGAACTCAGACCTGGAACAAGCAAACCTGATAGACATTTACAGAACTCTCCACCCCAAATCCACAGAATATACATTTTTCTCAGCACCACATCACACCTACTCCAAAATTGACCACATAATTGGAAGTAAAGCACTCCTCAGCAAATGCAAAACAACTGAAATCATAACAAACAGTCTCTCAGACCATAGTGCAATCAAGTTGGAACTCAGAATTCAGAAAATAACTCAGAACCACACAGCTTCATGGAAACTGAACAATTGGCTCTTGAATGTTGATTGGATAAACAATGAAATGAAGGCAGAAATAAAGAAGTTCTTTGAAACCAACGAGAATGAAGACACAACATACCAGAATCTCTGGGACACATTTAAAGCAGTCTGTAGAGGAAAATATATAGCAATAAGTGCCCACATGAGAAGAGTGGAGAGATCCAAAATTGACACCCTATCGTCAAAATTGAAAGAGCTAGAGGAGCAAGATCAAAAAAGCTCAAAACCTAGCCGAAGACAAGAAATAACTAAGATCAGAGCAGAACTGAAGGAGATAGAGACAAGAAAAACCCTTCAAAAAATCAATAAATCTAAGAGCTGGTTTTTTGAAAAGATCAACAAAATAGACAGACCACTAGCCAGACTGATAAAAAGGAAGAGAGAGAACAACCAAATAGATGCAATAAAAAACGATAAAGGGGAAATCACCACAGATTCACAGAAATTCAAACCATCATCAGAGAATACTACAAACAACTCTATGCACATAAACCAGTAAATCAGGAAGAAATGGATAAATTCCTGGATGCCTGTGTCCTCCCAAGCCTAAACCAGGAGGAAGCCAAAACTATGAATAGACCAATAACAAGGTCTGAAGTTGAGGCAGCAATTAAGAGCCTACCACACAAAAAAGCCCAGGTCCAGATGGGTTCACAGCCGAATTCTACCAGACACACAAAGAGGATCTGGTACCATTCCTTCTGAAACTATTCCAAATAATCCAAAAAGAGGGAATTTTTCCCAAATCATTTTATGAGACCAACATCATCCTGATACCAAAACCTGGCAGAGACTCAACAAGAAAAGAAAACTTCAGGCCAATATCCATGATGAACATAGATGCAAAACTCTTCAATAAAATACTGGCAAATCGATTGCAACAGCACATTAAAAAGCTTATCCATCATGATCAAGTAGGATTCATCCCGGGGATGCAAGGCTGGTTCAACATACACAAGTCTATAAATGTAATTCACTACATAAACAGAAGCAAAAACAAAAACCACATGATTATCTCAATTGATGCAGAGAAGGCATTTGACAAAATTCAACAGCCCTTTATGCTAAAAACCCTCAATAAACTTGGTATTGATGGAACATATCTCAAAGTAATAAAAGCTATTTATGACAAACCAACAGCCAATATCATACTTAATGGGCAAAAACTGGAAGCATTCCCTTTGAAATCTGGCACTAGACAAGGATGCCCTCTCTCACCACTTCTATTCAACATAGTACTGGAAGTTCTAGCCAGAGCAATCAGGCAAGAAAAAGAAATAAAGGGTATTCAAATAGGAGAGGTGGAAGCCAAGTTGTCTCTATTTGCAGACGACATGATAGTATACCTACATCACCTCAGCCCAAAAGCTCCTGCAACTGATAAGCAACTTCAGCAAAGTCTCAGGATATAAAATCAATGTTCAAAAATCACAAGCATTCCTATACACCAATAACAGACTTAAAGAGAACCAAATCAAGAACGAACTGCCATTCACAATTGCTACAAAGAAAATAAAATACCTAGGAATACAACTCACTAGGAATGTAAGGGACCTCTTTAAGGAAAACTACAAACAACTGCTCAATGAAATAAGAGAGGACACAAACAGATGGAGAAACATTCCATGTTCGTGGTTAGGAAGAATCAATATCGTGAAAATGGCTATACTGCCCAAAGTAATTTACACAACCAATGCTATCCCCATCAAACTACCATTGAATTTCTTCACAGAACTGGAAAAAACCACCATGAATTTCATATGGAACCAAAAAAGAGCCCGCATAGCCAAGTCAATTCTAAGCAAAAAGAACACAGCAGGAGGCATCACGCTACCAGACTTCAAACTATACTACAAGGCTACAGTAATCAAAACAGCATGGTACTTGTACCAAAACAGAGATATAGACCAATGGAACAGAACAGAGGCATCGGAGGCAACACAACACATCTACAACCATATTATCTTTGATAAACCAGACAAAAACAGGCAATGGGGAAAGGATT
Source organism: Saguinus oedipus (assembly GCA_031835075.1). Classification (NCBI taxonomy): domain Eukaryota; kingdom Metazoa; phylum Chordata; class Mammalia; order Primates; family Cebidae; genus Saguinus; species Saguinus oedipus. Next base: position 18,757,433 of record CM063187.1, read on the forward strand.
CCCTATTTAATAAATGGTGTTGGGAAAACTGGCTAGCCATGTGCAGAAAGCAGAAACTGGACCCCTTCCTGACACCTTACACTAAAATTAACTCCAGATGGATTAAAGACTTAAACGTAAGACCTGACACCATAAAAACCCTAGAAGAAAATCTAGGCAAAACCATTCAGGACATAGGAGTAGGCAAGGACTTCATGAACAAAACACCAAAAGCATTGGCAACAAAAGCCAAAATAGACAAATGGGACCTAATCAAACTCCACAGCTTCTGCATGGCAAAACAAACAGTCACTAGAGTGAATCAGCAACCATCAGAATGGGAAAAAATCTTTGCAGTTTACGCATCTGACAAAGGGCTGATATCCAGAATTTACAAAGAACTCAAACAGATTTACAGGAAAAAAACAAACAAGCCCATTCAAAAATGGGCAAAGGATATGAACAGAAACTTTACGAAAGCAGACATACATGAGGCCAGCAAACATATGAAAAAGTGCTCATCGTCATTGGTCATTAGAGAGATGCAAATCAAAACCACATTGAGATACCATCTCACACCAGTTAGAATGGCGATCATTAAAAAATCTGGAGACAGCAGATGCTGGAGAGGATGTGGAGAAATAGGAACACTCTTACACTGTTGGTGGGAGTGTAAATTAGTTCAACCATTGTGGAAGACAGTGTGGTGATTCCTCAGGGACCTAGAAATAGAAATTCCCTTTGACCCAGCAATCCCATTACTGGGTATCTATCCAAAGGACTATAAATCGTTCTACTATAAGGACACATGCACACGAATGTTCATTGCAGCACTGTTTACAATAGCAAAGACCTGGAACCAACCCAAATGCCCAACGATGATAGACTGGACTGGGAAAATGTGGCACATATACACCATGGAATATTATGCAGCAATCAAAAATGATGAGTATGTGTCCTTTGTAGGGACATGGATGAATCTGGAGAACATCATTCTCAGCAAACTGACACAAGAACAGAAAAAGAAATACCGCATATACTCACTCATAGGTGGGTGAGAAAAATGAGAACACGTGGACACAGAGAGGTGGTCTACTATACACTGGGGACTGTTGGGGGGAATGGGGGAGGGACAGCAGAGGGGGGCTGGGGGGGATAGCCTGGGGATGAATACCAAGTGTGGGTGAAGGGGAGGAAAGCAGCAAAACACACTGCCATGTGTGTACCTATGCAACTATCTTGCTCGTTCTGCACATGTACCCCCAAACCTATAATGCAATAAAAATTAAAAAAAAATAAAAAATAAAAATAAAAAATAAATAAAAATAAAAATAATACTATAAAAAAAAAAGATTGATTGAGACACATCTTGATCTGTTCCCCAAGTCTTTTCACTTTTCTTTTTTTTTTTTCTTTTCAAGTACAATTTCCATTTTATTTTTCTCCAGAGAATTGTTATCTTCAGTCTTTTACTCAGCTCCTTACATGGGTTTTGGTGGGGGTCGTGGGGCAGCACTCACAGGTCTAAATCAGGGTGGGGGTGTTCGGTCCTTGTGGGCTTCACGAGATTGATTCCTGACTACTTTGCTGTGAATTGCACAACTCACACAGTAATGTAGCTTCACATAGAGCTTGGGAAGTACATAGACATCAAAGACGCTCGCTTCAGAAATATCCCTGACTGTTGTGGCCTCCACTATGTTTCAAATGATGAATTTCTTAATGGCCTTATCCTTGGGCATGCATCGGGCACAATTCATGCAGCGAATAGGCTGAACATGGCCGAGGCCCTTTTTGGCACGACCGTTGTTCCTTCTTTTCTTTGTCATTTTAGAAGCTCGCAGCGGAGAAAGAACTCACTTTTCTTTTATTTCCCCTCTCTGTGCCATCTTCTGGAAGCATTTTTAAACTCAGTCTCTTAAGTCACGAATTTATTCCTCAAGGTCTACTCAGCTCTTTAGCCCACTGAGTTTTTAAATTTGAGTTTTTGCCCTCAATCTGTGGTTTGCTGTTTTTTATGACTGCTTATTCATGTTTTGTTGTTGCAGCATACTCCCTTATCTTTTTGAGGATATTAATTGTACTCACTTTAAAGTTCTATTCTGATTGCTGTTTATTAAAAATACTCTTTATTGAATTATAAATGCAGTCAGCAAAGTGTACAATATCCCTAAGTGTACAGCTTGATGAATTTTCCTCATGCTCCCATGTAATCACCACCCAAATCAAGACAGAACATTTCCTGCATTTCAGAAGGCTGCCTTAGGGCTATTCACTGTTTTTTAGTATTTTTAACATTTTTACAGCAATCTTGAAGGATTTTCACAGGGTACCCCTGTATATCCAATGCCTGTATTTTATGTTAGCATTTTACTGTACTTGCTTTATCACATATATCCATGGTTTCATCCTTCTACCTGTCAGTCTCCTTTTTCTTTGATATATTTTAAAGTAATTGCAAATGTTAGTATACTTCTTCTTACATATTTCAGCATCAGTTTGATGTTTGTTTAAGTTTTTTCCTTTTGAGGCAGCATTTACATACAATGAAATGCACAAATATTTAGTGTATATTTGCTGAGTTTTGACAAATGTATGCCTATGTAATCCAAACCTCTATGAAGTTATAGAACATTGTTTTCACCCCAGAAAGTTTCATCATGCTCCTTATTGGAGAATCTCTTCTTGCAACCACGCTTCTGATTTTTTTTCTTCCCCATTGATTAGTTTTGCCTGTTCTAGAACTTAATGTAAGTGGACTTATACAGTATGCATTTTTTTCTTTTTCTTTTTTTTTGAGGCAGGTCCCCCTGTGTTGCCTAGGCTGGAGTGCAGTGCTGTGATCATAGTTCCTGCAGCCTTGACTTCCCTGGCTCAAGTGATCCTCCCATCTTAACCTCCTGAGTAGCTGGGACTATAGGTACTCAGGGTCTCACTGTGTTGCCCAGGCTGGTCTCAAACTCCTGGGCTCAAGTAATTCTCCCTCCTCAGCCCCCTGAGTAGCTGGGATTATAGGCATGCACCACCATCCCTGGCTCTCCCATTGTTTTTAAGGTTATGAAACTGAAATATTTTCTTTCTATAATGTAGGTAATCAGTATTATCAACACCGTCTGGGAAAGCAGTCCCATGGCTGTGACAGAGCCCTAGACCACATGCTGGAAATTCTAAGAACCACTGAATTATATTCATTGCAGCTTTGTCTTAAGGATGATGATCCTTATGCCAGTGACCTTGTTGAGGGCTTAATGTCTGTAAGGATATTTGACTAGGCTCCTGACTAGATCCTGTCTTTTCTTGGCTGTTTTCTCAGAGGTTATTCATTTAAACAGATCTCCTTGAAGAGGCAGGCAGGGCACTATAGGGTTTAGTCAAGGCCTCAACTCTCCTTCATTGCCTGGATTCTACTATTCTCTGGCCAAACACCCACCTGCTTCCTGCCTCCTAGGGAGAGCTTATCTTGGAGCAGAGTGTGGAAGAATGTAATCCTGACAGCCTGCTGAGCTAGTTCTCCAGTGTTGCTTAGGGCTGCTACAGTAGTTTATCTAAATAAAGCTTGTTTAGTTGTATTAAGGATCTTGAAAAGTGGCTTAGTGCGGAACAGAAAAAATGTCTTTCTTCCATCATATGTATTTAAAATGTTGACTGGGTGTCCAACAGTTCAGACTTTAAAGCATCCCACACACATTTGGATGACTGTAGGAAAGAGGGGTTTGGGTATCTTTCACTAGAAAAGGGCTTTGTGCCATAGACTCTTGAGGGGCCCTGGATGCCTCCTTCAACATGTCTGGTATAGATCTCTCACTAGAGAGTGACAACCTTGTGCAGCATAGATTATTCCATTGCTCTGTTAGCTTTTGTCTTGGTCAGTGGCAAATTCTCCCTCCCAATTCCTGCTTTCTGAAGTCACTGGATTTTATAAAAATAAGGTTCCAGGCAGAAATCTAGAAGATACAGTGGTTTCCAATGTTGATAATATCTAACTGTGGTCTTGCTTGTTTGAGACAGAGTCTTCTTCAGACTGTAGGTGAGAGGAGAAAATGATGAGGGATGGGGTGGGATAGTGTCCTGGAGGTGAGTAGATGAGAATAGCCATGGGAATGGAGAAGAGGGGGCTGCTGAGAATCTGGGGTTGGGCAAAGTGGTCTGGGAGCAGTGGTGAGGAACCCAGGAGTGTCAGCTGGGGGAATGAGGTCATTTAGAAGGTGAGACAGGATCTAATGTTCCCAGGAAAGCCTCATGTTCTTAGAGTGAGGAGGGTGGCAGGAAAATGGAAAAGCACAGAAGGCAGAACAGAGTTGTCCCTAAGAAACCAAATGGTCCTGGAGTGCAGGCAAGAATGCTGGGCTTGAGGACCACCTGCCCTGCAAAAGATGCAAGCTTGAGCTGGGTGCAGTGGCTCATGCCTGTAATCCCAGCACTTTGGGAGGCTGAGACAGGTGCATCACCTGAAGTCAGGGGTTCAAGACCAGCCTGACCAACATGGTAAAACCTTATCTTAAAAAGAAAAATGCAAGTTCACTGCTCAGATGTTGACCCTGTAGCTGAATTTAGCTTCCAGTGGGGCCAGGCCTGTCCTTCCCATTGGTAGCCTATTGTGCTCTCCAGTAAGTGACTGAGGTCAGCGTTTGACTACAGTGATGATCACAGGGGTAGACCTGCTGGGCCCAGGGCAGCCTTGAGTGGATTGATTGAGAGGGCTGCCCTGAGCTGTCCTCTGGGAAGACCACCTGGAGTTTCCAGGAAGGAAAGAATAGTTGTGACTTTTTCTTGTTTCCTTGATTTTTATCAGGATGGTTTACGAAGACCATCAGGGAATGAATATGTTCCTTCAACAAAAAGTAAGTCTTTCCTTTTTAATTTTTTAGATCACTGTGTATAATATTGCAGTCTAGCTTAAGTGATGAAAATAATTTTTCAGATAAAAGTTTTTAAATAATTTTTCACCTCATTAAGAAGTGTCTTGTTATGTCAGAAAGCCTCAGAAAAAAAGCAACTGTCTCTGAGGCAGTACTGTCTTCCCTAAGAAATAGTTAATCCTGGCTGGGTGCAGTGGCTCACACCTGTAATCCCAGCACTTTGGGAGGCTGAGGCAGGTGGATCACCAGGTCATGAACTCAAGGTCAACCTGGCCAGCATGGTGAATTCTTGTCTCTACTAAAAATATGAAAATTAGCTGGGCACGGTGGCATGCACCTGTAGTCCCAGCTACTTGGGAGGCTGAGGCAGGAGAATCACTTGGACCTGGGAGGTGAAGGTTGCAATGAACTGAGATCACACCACTGCACTTCAGCCTAGGCAACAGAATGAGACTCCATCTTCAAAAAAAAAAGTTAATCCTCTAAAGCCTATTAATTTTGTTGTCCAAATTACATCACTTTACAGATATTCAGATGGTTTCAGGGAGTATAATCAATCCCACCTCCCTTGATGATTCCCCACCATGGATAGCTCGGGCAATGGACAAGGAGGAATTCTGGGAGTTCAACATTTTTGAATTGCAGGCTGCCACCCACAATAGGTGAGTTCATGCAGAGCTCAGCAGGGGGAGAACTAGATACCCACAGCCTGTGTGAGAGGCTACCTAAGGATTGTGGATTGTGCATAGATCTGGTCCCTGGGTGGGGAGGGGCTCTCAGGAAGGAGTGGCCAGGCAGCAGATGGCTCTGGGTTACCAGGGCCTGGGGGAGAGTCTGCTGGTTTCAGTAATGGCACATTCTTGGAAAGCATGCAACTATGCCAGTGACTTCTCCAAGCAGCACAGGACTTTTTTCTGTGAAATAAAAGTATTTCTCCTGTAGGTGGTAATACATAAGAGATCTGCTCAGAGCCTAGAACCAAAATTTATTAGAAACACACATATAGATGTGATAAGAGCTGCCCCCAGATCTTGATTGCTTGTTGCAGATAGGCATAGGGACACCCAAAGCCTTAGTCATGCTTATCTGGGTTTGATCACAGAGAGTGGGAGCAGGAATGGGGTTTTGACTTGAGTTTTGTCCCTTGCCAGAGAAGAGCTGTTTGCCAAAGGTTGGCAGTTTGCTGGGCACATAAGAAAGGGAGGTGCACAGAGCTGATTCCAGCCAGGACTGCCCCCAAGGGTGTCTTGGGAGAGGTGTGCTCGGTTGGGCCATGGGATGGCTCCTCAGGTCTCATCTCAGTCTGGATGACCTGTCTCCAAGATAGCCTCCTGACTTTTTCAGGCTCACCTTGAGTTAACCTTCTGATACATTCTACTTCCCCATCTCCCAGCACAGCCAAGGAGAGTGGAAAAGTATACTCCCTTGGCATATGAATCTTTGAACACCTGGTTAGTATCCTAATGATGTTACATCCATGTGAATCAGACTAAGGCAGGTCAGTTTAAGTTCTGTGATCACCTCTGGATACTGCCTCAACACAGCCAGTTTCTTGGCCTTCAAAGGCAAGGGCCAGATGCTGGGTCAAGGTGATTTCTCAAATAGGAACCTAACTTGATGACCAGTGGGTCACCTTTGGGAAAATCCCCTCTTAATGTAATTTCCACCTCCAGATTATTGAGAAAATTTCATGGCATACGGAAGTGACTGGCTCATATGATGTTTTGAGGAAATGTTTTCTTATAGGCAGGATGTCTTGCCAATGACATCAATCCAGCAAGTCCAAAGGAGAGGATAGTGTTCAAGGTGGCACAAGCTTAGCATTGAAAAAGGATTATTTGGAGAAATCCAGTAGTGCAAGTAGAAAGCTGAACCTGGAAAGACAAAACGAGCAAACTTCCCCAGGCAAATCAGGAATCCCAACCAGGCTGAGGCCAGAGCTGCTGCTGTGGGGGGAGAGCCCACTCTCACCCATACATCTTGTTGCCCTGAGGGCAAGAAGTAAAACCAGGGTTGGTCAGCCCCCACAGAAAGAGGCCAACACAGCCCAAGCAGTCACCACTTTGCTGCCTTGCACTCTCTGAAATTTCACTTGGAACTTACTCAGGCCTCAAACACTTGGCCTCTTTGTTTGCTTTGTTCTAACATTGTGGATGTTTTTCTCTATAGGCCTTTGACATATCTTGGTCTCAAAATCTTTGGTCAGTTTCAAATCTGTCAGTTCTTACACTGCTGCAAGTCAACGCTGAGTTCATGGTTACAAATTATTGAAGGGAATTATCATTCTTCCAATCCCTACCACAATTCAACACATGCTGCTGATGTGCTTCATGCCACTGCCTATTATCTCTCCAAGGAGAAGATAAGGGTGAGCTGTGTTTACACACTATGTTTAATGGGCAGGAGCACCAGGGGGAGTCTAATGCTCCTGCCTCCATTGAGATACACAGCATGACTGCTCATGTGCACAGCCTGGCATAGGAAGGGCAAGGCCACATGAGGAATCAGGCAGGAGGCCACACTGTAGCTTTGGGAAATTGATGTGTTAATTTGTGACAAAAGCCTTCCCATTCCATAAGTGTACAAGAAGCAGGATTTGGTTCTGGAGGAGAAACCCAACAAGAAAAGGATTAGGGCTCTGCTTCTGGGGGTTTCACTCCAAGCCTGTGCACTAGTAGAGCCAAGTAACTGTTAGATATCCCCACTTTAGGGCCTCCATCTGTACATCAAAGTCTGCAGGGGTCTAAGGCCAAGTTCATCATCTCTTCCCAGCACTGCTCCCACCCAGGGTTATCTACCTAATCCAGGGTTCTGTCATCCAACCAGATACCCAGGCTAGAAACTGAGTCATCCTTGGTTCTTTCCACTCCTCAGCCCCTGACATCTGGTTTATCATCTGACCTTGCCTCCTGTCACACCTAAATGTTCTCAGATGTGTCTCCTCATAATGCCCCTGCTGCTGTCCCAGTGAGGCCCCTCAGAATCCTCTCCTATCTGAGCAGTTCCCAACTAGAACTCCTACCTGTTCTGCCTCCTGTGGAATGCCCTCACACTACTGCCATTGCGATTCTGTCATTCCCAGGAGCAGCTTCCCACCTCCCTCAGGATTTAGACTTTAAACTCTACAGCTCTCCATGCTCACCTCAACAATGAGCTCCTCTCATCATTTCCTCTCCTGTGCCCCAGGAACTGGTCACTTTTGGACCATGCCAAACCACTTTAGTTTCTGAAACTTCTGCCCTTGACCTGCTGCTCCCTTGGCAGGGCCTGGATGACTGCTGCCATGCAAGGCCAGGGCAAGTGGCTTCTGGTAGAATTTCCTCCTCTGTATCACAGGACTTACATTTGGCAGAGAGCAAAGTGGAAGATGACATCTGGCACACAGGGAGTGAACAAGTGTTCATTCCTCACCTTGAAGGGCAGTCCTTCTCAGAGCTTTCTCTGCTCCCTCTAGTTCTTACTGCTGCTGTTTTTTTAAGTAAAAAAAATCAAATCAGGCTGTAGGTAAAATACATGTCCAGAGAAGGGACTGTTTTCTAAATTATGAAAACAGATAACAGAGGGACATCTGTGTTAATATGGCTCAGCATATAAATAACCTAATTTTGCTGTATTGCTTTTGAACTACTGTATAGACAACATACAAATATATTTAGAGAGCTAACAAAACACAATTTTTAAGAGCATTTGTTGAAATGTCACAGCGGCTCACACCTGTAATTCCAGCACTTTGGGAGACCAAGGCAAATGGATCAGAGTTCGAGACTAGCCTAGCCAAAGTGGTTAAACACCGTCTCTCCTAAAAATAGAAAAGTTAGCTGGGCTTGGTACCACATGCCTGTAATCCCAGCTACTTGGGCAGCCAAGGCAGGAGAATCACTTGAACCCAAGAGGTGGAGGTTGCAGTGAGCCACGATGACACCACTGCAATCCAGCTTGGGTGACAGAGCAAAACTCCATCTCAAAAAAAAAAATTTTTTTATTGAAATGTAATTCAATAATTTAAATTATTGAATTTTAATTTGAATCAATTTAAATAAATTTGCAAGGCTGATTTATTAACTATACATCTTCTTTTCAAGTGTCTGCAGTGTATTTACAAAAATGATCTTATACTGGGACATGTGTTTAACTTCTAAACTTCATAGGCTTTATTTTCTAACCACAACACAACAAAATAGAATTTAATAACTAATGGTTAATTTAAAATGTCAGCTACAACAAATGAGAAAATATTCTGAACAATTTGGGGATCAACAAATAAATAAAACTAAAAATTGAATTAGTTAGAAAACAACAAAGTGAGAAATTTATCTATCAAAACTTATAGAATGAAGCCAATTGTATATTTAAAGGTTTATGTTTAAAATGCCTTAATCACTTAGGCAAGAAAAAGAACATGAGAAGCAAAATGAGAATCCAAAGTGGCTCCTAGAAGAAAAATACAGTCCAAGAAAATAGATAAAGTTCTAGCCAAACCAGTTAAGATATATAAAGACACAAAAATGTACACGTTTAAAGTAGAAATTAGTATAAGGAAGTACCACACACATAGGTACTAAATCAAAAGCTTTAAAATAGTTTTTAATGGAATGTTTTAAATTAAATTGATGTAAGGGAAAAAGGTCAATAACATGGAAGTAATTTTAGTAATTTTTAAATTACTGAATTTCTTCAAAAGTTGGCTCCTGACCCAGATAGACAGGTGAATTATTTAGCCCTTTAAGGAATTTTTCCATGTTACATAAATCTTTCTAGAGCTTTGAAAAAGATGGAAAACTTCCAGATCATTTTGTCAAACTCACAAAACTCTGACATCAACCTGACAAAGGTAGCAGTAAAGGGGGGAAGAAAACTAGATCAATTCCCAGTTAATGTTAAGTGGTGCCTATTTTAAATGTTATTTAAAATTATTTCTTTCCTTTATTAATATGAGTTTATGTTGGTCTAAGTCAATATCTCAGACAAAGGACTTATTTTGTGATGGGTCTAGAGAAAGACTGGCTGAGGAGGTGACTCCTAGCTGTTGAAAACACCTGTATTTTGGTAAGTCCTTAACTTGTGTGAGACTAACAAACATTTGCAAAAATGTAACTTTTAGGGTGGAGATAGGAAAACTAGATTTGCTCAGCTAGTGTGCTTTTCTTAGAAATCTGAAATATTGTTACCTTAAAGTAGTAGGGGAGAAAGAAAACTATACAGAAGGCTTCCTTGCCTTCAGTGTCATAACCCAGTTTTTAAAAGCTCTCTTGTTTTCAGGAAACTTTCAATCCAGTTGATGAGGCTGCTGCACTCATTGCAGCCACCATTCATGATGTGGATCACTCTGGGAGAACAAACTCCTTCCTCTGTAATGCTGGAAGTGAGCGGGCCATTTTGTATAATGATGTATCTGTGCTAGAGCGCCACCATGTGGCCTTGGCCTTCCAGCAGACCATCGGAGATGATAAATACAATATATTTAAAAACATGGAAAGGTAAGAACAATGATTGAGGATTGTGTTGATCCCTCTTTTCTTTCTTAAACAGCTATATTGAGATATAATGCACATATTACACAGTTCACCCATTTAAAATGTACAGTGGGCCAGACATAGTGGCTCATGCCTATAAACCCAGCACTTTGGGAGGCTAAGACAGGAAAATCGCTTGAGCCCAGGAGTTTGAGACCACCCTGGGCAACATAGGGAGACTCTGTCTCCATAAAAAGGAAAAAAAAAATAGCCAGGCTTGGTAATTGTATCTGTAGTCCCAGCTACTTGGGAGGCTGAGGTGGGAGGACTGCTTGAGCCAAGAGGCTGAGGTTGCAGTGAGCTGTGATCACACCACTGCATTCCAGCTTGAGCAACAGAGCGAGACCCTGTCTCAAAATAATAATGTGTACAGTGGTTTTTACTAAATTCATAGAGTTGTACAACCATCACCACAATCAATTTTAGAATATCACCCCTTCGATAAAACCTCAAATTTATGAGCAGTTTCTTTCTATTCCGCCTCAACTCCCCTTGTCCTAGAGAACTACTGATCTGCTTTCTGTTCATAGATTTGCCAGTTCTGGACATTTTATGTAAATGGAATCATATACAACATGTGATATTTTGTGACTGGCTGCTTTCACGTAGCATGTTTTTGAGATTCAGCCCCTTTATGTCTTGATGTTTCAAGATGAAGTATAATGCTGATACCTTGAGCTCTCAGAGACTCAGAGCAGCAGTCATCTTACATCTCTCCCTGAAGCACTCCACTCCATGCCTCTGTGGCCAGCATACGTCTCCTTGGCATTGTCTCTGTTTACATGTCACTTTCTTCAGGAAGTCTTCCCTCATCTCTCATGCTAAGTTAAACCCTCTCTCTATTCAATCCCAGATTCCTTCATAGCACATATCACATTTCTTGCTAAATAATTACTTTTTAATTATTTGCTGAATGTCTGATTAGATTCTTAAGCTCTGTAAGGTCCCAAGGGTCATATGTCACCATGCCCTCAGCGCCTAGTACAGCACTTGGTACATACTAGGATTTTTAGTGAATATCAGCTGAAGAAGGAAAAAACATTGTATCATGAAGAATATTTACTAATTTGGAGTTTTAAAGAAGAGGATTCTTGATTTTGTAAAACTCCCTTCTGCCATGTTCTAGGATTTCAGAGATGGAGTTAAAGTAGTTTCTATTTATATTTGCATATAGCTACATCAGTTGTCAATGGAAAACTGTATCAGTCCCTATTAACTTTCCAGGGAAAGTTTTCTACCCAACTGCAGAAAAGGGGTTGAGTAGACTTTATTTTATATTCATTTGTACCCCTTCAAATATTGAATTATATGGATTATCCCTTCAAGAAATTAATTTTTAAAGTACTAAAATAAAAGCAAGGGTTAGAGTTAGAGGTACTCCCTATGATTTTCTCAGCTATCAGAAGATCTGTCCTCACATTCTGTGGGCACTAGAATTGTTGGGTCTCAAGGTACCTTCATGTGTGGTATATTCTTTATAACCACAGATCTCTATCTTCATTAAGAGAACTGGTATCACTCACCTTTTTTATATTCTTATTCAAAGAACTATATACATCATACTACAGAATGACAAGATACACTGCAGCTATGAAGCTTTGCCTTTAGCTTTTGGTTTTAACTTCTGTTTGGGTTCTCCTTGCTAATGATCTAGGCAGTAACCCATAACTTCCACATCATTTTAAAATGTGTCTTGTGACTTTCAGTGACATTAGACTTATAGCTTCAGAGGACACATAACCTGGATAACAGATTGTTGTCAGGAGTACCTGTCTGGTCTGGATCAGTAATCTGTAGCAGCCTCTAATTTGTCATCAAAAACAGGAATGACTATGAGACACTGCACCAGGGGATTATTGACATGGTCCTAGCCACAGATATGACAAACCACTCTGAGCACATCAATGAATTTGTCAACAGCATCAACACACCCTTGGCAACACTAGAAGAAAATGGGGTAAGGGAAACTTGCTGCAAAGAGAACCTGTGTCTGGGGTCCTTGTACCACTGGGTCGTGGAGACACATGGGCTGAGATAGCCACAGAAGGGTTCCCTCAGTGGGTGTATTAGGTTCCTCCTAGAGGGACAGAACTAATAGGATATATATGTCTGTGTGTATACACACATATATATACAGGTGTGTATATATACATATACATACACACACACACGCATACAAAGGGGAGTTTATTAAGTATTAACACAATCACAAGGTCCCACAATAGGCTGTCTGCAAGCTGAGGAGCAAGGGGAGCCAGCCTGAGTCCCAAACTGAAGAACTTGAAGTCTGATGTTTGAGGGCAGAAAGCATCCAGTATGGGAGAAATGCAGGCTGGGAGGCTAGGTCCGTTTCTCCTTGTCAGGTTTTTCTGCCTGCTTTATATTTGATGGCAGCTGATCAGACTGTGCCCACCATCTTAAGGGTGGATCTGCCATCCCCAGCCCACCAACTCAAATGTTAATCTCTTTTGGAAACACCCTCACAGACACACCCAGGATCAATACTTTGTATCCTTCCATCCAATCAAGTTGACACTCAGTATTAACCATCTCAGTGGGCTCACTAAATTTAGTTTTTATTGGTTAAAAAATTATTTAAAGTGCAAAAACTTGGCAGGAAAAAATTAGCACATTTAACTAGATGAGAAAACTCGAAAGGAAGATCAGATTTTAAATAAACTAACTTCAGACAGGTAGACTATTCCTGTCCTCTTTGCCATTCTGTGTTCAGTTAGAGCCCTTGACATCTCTCTCTGGCCACTCCCACTGGGCATATATCATAGTAGCAGCAGCCATTCTCTCTTGGTCTACACTTAGAGGACTGTGTCAATTGGGTCACAAGTGTGATGTTATTGTTGCCCCCTTTCTACATTTGAGGCATGGAGTTCACAATAACTGCTGGGCAAGGATAACATTAACCCTCTCACCAGGCAGGAGACTCCAGCTGAGAAAGCAGACAGGCTTGAGTTCCCACCTTATTTCTACTGTACCATTTGCTTATCTGTAGAATGGGAATAATAGGTCTAAAGGAATAGGAGTGATGAGCATGGTACATGGTAGGCACTTAAGAACTGGAGCCTGTTATAGTAGATTGGTTGTGTCAGCAACTTAAAGAATATGTTCTTTCATGAACCCTTTTCCTCTGAGGCCCACATTTGCTGAACATGTTGGCAGCACCTTACAGTCTTCTCTACCACCCTCCTTCCCAGCTTCTATCACCATCCTGAGACAGTTGCCACACACAGGGATGACTCACCCTTGCAGGCTAGACTTTAACTCCATTTTACTTCTGCAACTCATTTGTTTGAACATGGCCTTTGTCTACTTTATGGCTTTCTAGCATATTACCCCTTGACATTTACTTCAGTTTAAGCTGATGTTGAGAACTCTGTTCCTTCACCCTTTCCTGTTCTCTCACTTTGTCAGCCTGCCCCTGACTTCACTCTTTCCAAAGACTTTCAACACAGAGGTGCCTCTACCAGCCTCTTTTATTGGCTCCTGCCCTGTCATTCTGGATCAGGCCATTTGTCACCCAGCCACCACTCCTGGCTGGGAATAACATGCCTCACAGACTTGGTTTCCTCTATCTAGTCTGGACAGCCCCTAGACTTAGCTGAGTTTTCTGCTCCACTTAACATTATGTTCTCATCTCTGTTGTCAATACGTGGGGTTACTTCTGAGAGACTGAAATCAATATCCAGTGGGTCAGAGCAGGAGGAAGGAAGATGATAGAAAAGTTTCCAGGCTGGCAGTACTAAACTATAGTCACACTGCAGGTATTAACAGATCTGAAGAAAGAAGTGTCAGCATAGAGCTAGTCAGAAGGGGAAACCTGGAGTGAGGAGAGCTACTGAAGTAGCACTTGTATAGTCATTTTGGCACTCTCCAGGATGCCTAGAGTCAGGTTGCCACCTGCCCATCTTGATGGTAAATCTGTTCCCTCTGAGCTGGGACCATCAGGCCTTCTGAGACCACTGTTGTTGCATATTGAAATGATATGACTAACTCCCTTGCAAGGTTGCTTGATGGGCATGGAATCAGACTGAGGACACTCAATTGGCTCTGGTCTTTTCCATTGCTCTCTGCCCCAGTAGCCTCTAACCTGAGTTCTCTTCAGAGAGCCTATGAATAGAGGTTCTATTATGTCATAAATTAATCCATAGCCGGTGGGGATCCTTGTGATGCAGACAGCAGGTAGTACTGTGAGTGGAAGGCAGCCTGGGACTAAAGGCAGAACTTAAGTTCTTATCCTGGCTCAGCTGGGTTGCTTTGGACAAGTCACTTCACCTCCCTGAGTTGCAGTGTCCTCACTTGTAAAATGAATAAATACTTTTTATGCTTACCATTAGGTCTTCTCATGAGTGCAGATCAACAGAAAATGGCTGTTAAGTTGTTTATACATCAAAAATGTTAGGGCAGATTCCCAGGATCACACCTATCACAGGACTGGGTTGAGAAGTAAGGAGCCTGTTGGGCTACAAGAGCCTTACTTGTTGACCTTACTTACTGGCCTTACTTGTTGTGACGGCAGAGAAAATGTTTTTTCAGCTCATACTTTTTTAAAATAAATATAATAAAAGATCAAACCAGTCTTTGAGTTCTTACCAAGGGAGTGGGGAGAGTGGAACAGAAAAAAAAGGCAACTGTGACAAAGATTTAATGAGAGGAAGAGAAGAAAGAGGCAAGGAAAAGGGAAACAGCAGATACACAAACCGCTGTGCTACCCTCCACTCCTAGGTCCTGTTGGTATCTCACTGAGCCTTGGTTTTCTCCTTTGTAACATAAGAGGCCAAACTCAATGCTCATGGTATCCTTGGCAGTGTTTTGTGAGAGCTTTAACTTATAGATCCTGACTAGTGTTCTTCTTGTGCTTACAGTGGGACCAGACCAGTAAGAGAGGGCTTGGCACCTAGGGACCCATTTTGATTGCTTTCACTCATGTTTTAGGAAACTGATGAACATCAGGAAGCCATAAACAGTATGCTTAGGATTCCCAAGAACCGGGCTGGAATTAAACGAATGCTCATTAAATGTGCTGATGTGTCCAATCCCTGCCGACCCCTGCAGTACTGCATCGAGTGGGCTGCATGTATTTCAGAAGAATATTTTTCTCAGGTAAGATGCTGCCTCTTTTAAGTTTCTAGAGCGAGAAGGAGATTAAAACCATAAGAGATAATGGACTTAATACTAGGAAATAGGTTCTAAACAAAATCCTGTCCTTGTATTGCATGTTTACTGGTAATGAATTTTGTTTTCCTCTCTCAGAATATGTTTATTTTCCCTTTATTCTTGCAGGATATTTTTGCTAGATATGGCATCCTGGGTTGATGATTATTTTTCCTGAAAGTACTTTAAAGGAGCCTGGTCTTATCTGGTCTTCATATTCTTTCTGAGTAAGAAAAAAACCTCTCTTGGGGCAGAAAAATATACTAGGAAATATACTGGCTAAGATCTTTCCAGATTTGGTAGAGGGCATATGCATATGTGTACAAAGCCCAGTGAACTTTAACCCATGTCAGATTTGTCATAGTCAAGCAGCTAACAAGCTAAAGATAAATCTTGAAATCAGCCAGAGATAAAGCAATACATTACTTAAAAAAAAAAAAAGAAAAAAAAAAAAACAGTGATTCTCTGTTCTCTGACTCCCCATCAGAAACTATGAAGGCCAGAAGACACTGGAACATCTTTAAAGTGCTGTTAGTTTTAGGACCCAAGGTAGGAGGATCACTTGAACCCAGGAATCTAAGAGCAGCCTGGGCAACATAGTGAGACCTTTGTCTCTACAAAAAATTTAAATATTAGCTGGGCATAGTGATGCACTCCTATAGTCCCAGCTACTTGAGAGGCTGAGGCAAGAGGATCTCTCAAAGCTTAGGAGGTTGAGGCTGCAGTGAGCCATGATTATGTCCCTGCACTCCAACCTGGGCCACAAAGTGAGGCCCTGTCTCAAAGAAAACATACAGCTAACATTTTATTTAATGGTGTGAGATATTGAATACATTCTTAAGATTGGAAGGAAGGTAACGGTGCTCATTCTTACATCTTCGGTTCAACATTGTATTCGTGGTCCTCGTCATTACAACAGACAAGGGAGAAAAAGGTTTAAAGAACAAAAAGTAAGACATACATTTGCTTCTGTTTGCAGATGACATGACTTTATGTAGAAAATTCTAAGGGATGTACAAACAATTATTAGCCTTAGTAAGTGTATCTGATTTAGCAATGTCATAGAGCACAGCCCAATATACAAAAGTCAGTTGTATTTTATATACTAGCAGCCAACAACTGGAAAAAGAAACCAGGAGCTTAGTTTTATTTACAATAGCAATAAAAAAAATTAAAATTACTTAGGAACAAATCTAATAAAAGGTGACCAGAACTTTACAATGAAAACCATAAAACAGTGCTGAAACATTTGATAAACACTTGAATAAATTGTAAGGCATATCATGTTCACATACCAGAAGGCTCAGTGTTAACATTCACTTCTACCCAAATTGGTGTTTCAGTTCAATGCAATCCCAAGCAGAATCTCAGCAGGCTTTTTTTTTTTTTTTTGGTAGAAATCAACAGACTGTTTCTAAATTATATATGAAAATGAGAAGGACATTGAAAAGCAAACTTAAAAATATAAAAAGTTCAAAGATATGCCCTATTTGGCTTCAAAACTTAAAATAAGGTAATGTGGTGCTGGTGTAAAGATAACAAGTATCTCTATGGGACAGATAGAAATCCCAGAAACAGGACAGGCACAGTGGTTCATGCCCATAATCCCAGCACTTTGGGAGGCTGAGGCAGGTGGATCACAAGGTCAGGAGTTCAAGACCAACTTGGCCAAGATGATGAAACCCCATCCCTACTAAAAATACAAAAATTAGCTGAGTGTGGTGGCACGTGCCTGTAATCCCAGCTGTTCAGGAGGCTGAGGCATAGAATTGTTTTAACCTGGGAAGCAGAGGTTGTAGTGAGCTGAGATTGCACCACTGCACTCCAGCCTGGGTGACAGCGAGACTCTGTCTCAAAAAGGAAAGAAAAAAAAAATCCCAGAAACAGATCACATTTATATGATCAGTAGCTAATGTGAAATTTTTTCAGCAAATGGTGTTAAGATAATTAGATATTCCTATTTAAAAAAAGAGAACTACAACTCTTATCTCATACCATGGAGAAATATCATAGACCTACATAGCTAAAACCATAAAACTTTTAGAAAGAAACATAGCAGAATATTCTCAGCAACTTGGAAGTGGACAAAGATTTCTTAGATGCAGAAAGTGACAACCAGCCAGGTGCAGTGGCTTACACTTGTAATCTCAGCACTTAGGAGGCCTAACTGGGAGGATTACTTGAGCCCAGGAGTTTGAAACTAGCCTGGGCAACATAGTGAAATCCCATCTGTAAAAAAAAAGAAAAATTTTTTAATTAGTTGCATGTGGTGGTGGCACACACCTGTGGTCCCAGCTACATGAGAGGCTGGGGTAGAAGGACTGCTTGAGCCTAGGAGGTTGAGGCTGCAGTGAGCCATGATTGTGCCACTGTACCACAACCTGGATGACAGGGCAAGACCATGTCTTAAAAAAAGAAAAAAGAAAGCAACAACCATAAAAAGAAAATTTGATAAATTAGACTTCTTCAAAATTTACAGTTTGCTCATTCAAACACAGCTTAGAAAATGAGCAGGGAAGCCACATTGGAGGAAAATACTTACAAATTATATCTGAAAGAACTGTATCCATAGATACACAAAGAACTGTAACTCAGTAATAGAAGAAACCACCCAATTTATCTGGACAAGTATTTGTCCAGACACTTCCTTAAAGAGGCTATTATGAAAAGCCAATAGTCACCTGGGAAATTTAGATTAAAACCACAGCAAAACACCAGTACACACTCAATGGCATAGCTAAAAATGGGAAAGGCTGACAACACCAAATGTTGAAGATGTGGAGCAGCTAGAATTCATGCATCTGTAATAGATGTGTAGAATGCTGTAAGCACTTTGGGAAGCAGTTTTGCAGTTCTGTTTTTCTTTTTGTGGTAAAGTGTACCATTTTAGATTATCTGGGTTTTCTTCCCTTTATTCTGTTCATGTGGTATGTTACACTGATCGATCTTCATGTGCAAAACCAGTCTTGCATTTCAGGAATAAATTCCACATAGTTGTTGTGTATAATCCTTTAACATGCTGCTGAATTGGGTTTGGTAGCATGTTTTAAAGGATTTTTTGCATCAGCATTCACAGGGGATGTTGGCCTGTGATTTTCCTGTAGTGTCTTCATCTGGCTTTGTTATTAGCATAATGCTGGCCTCATGTAATGAGTTAGGAAATGCTTCTTTTCTTTTTGATTTTTCTGGAAGAATTTGAAAAAGATTGACAGTAATTCTTCTCAAAATGTTTGGTAAAACTTACCCAGTGAAACCATCCTTTTTTGGGAGGTTTTTGATTCCTGATTCAGTCTCCTTGCTAGTCATAGGTCTATTCAGATTCCCTGTTTCTTTATGACCCAGTGCTGGTGGGTTGCATGTTTCTAGTAATTTATTTATGATGTTGGCATACAGTTGTTCATGGTACTCTCTTATAAACCTTTTTATTCCTGTGAAACCTGGAGCCATATTCCCACTTTGATTCTGATTTTAGTAATCTGGGTCCTGTCTTTTTTTCTTAGTCCATCTAGCCAAAGATTTGTCAATCTTGTTGATCTTTTCAAAAAATTATCTTTTGGTTTTGATTTTTCTGTACTAATTTTTCTGTTTTCTGTGTACCTCTGTTCTTTATTATTTCCTTCCTTTTGCTAACTTTAGGTTTAGTTTATTCTTTCTATAGCTCCATAACATGTTCAATTAGGTTGTTGATGTAAAATCTTGTAGACATTTACAGCTATGAATTTCCTTCTTATCACTGTGTTTGCTGCATAACTTCTGGTATAGTGTGCTTCATTTTCATTTGTCTCAAAGTATTTACTAATTTCCCTTATGATTTCTTCTTTGACCCATTGGTTGTTAGTCCCTTTGCATTGCTACAAAAAAATACCTGAGGCTGGATAATTTATAAAGAAAAGAAGTTTATTTTGGCTCATGGTTCTGCTGCTTTACAAGCATGGAAGGGACATCTGCTCAGCTTCTAGTGAGGACCTCGGGAAGTCAATGATCATGGCAAAGGGGGAAGCAGATGTATCACATGGCAAGAGAGCAGGGGGAATTGCCTCGCTCCTAACCAGGTCACCTGTGAACTCAGAGCAAGTTCTGTCTCATTACCATGGGGAGGGCACCAAGCCATCCATGAAGGATCTCCCCCCATGACCCAAACACATCCCACCAGCACTGGGGATTATTTTTCAACATGTGATTTGGTGGGGACAGAAATCAAACCATATCAAAGCATATGCTGTTTAATTTTTTTTTTTTTTTTTTTTGAGACAGAGTTTCACTCCTGTTACCCAGGCTGGAGTGCAATGGTGCGATCTCGGCTCACTGCAACCTCTGCCTCCTGGGCTCAAGCTTTGTCCTGCCTCAGCCTCCTGAGTAGCTGGGACTACAGGTGCGTGCCACCATGCCCAGCTAATTTTCGTATTTTTAGTAGAGATGAGGTTTCACCATATTGGCCATGCTGGTCTCAAACTCTTGACCTCAGGTGACCCACCCACCTCAGCCTTTCAAAATAGTAGGATTACAGGTGTAAGCCACCACCCCTGGCCTGTTGGGTTACTTTTCATAATTTCTCTCTTTGCTGCTATTCTCACTGAGTCATTCATCTGCCATTTTCCTGATTTCCTGTAGTTTTTAGTCTGTTTTGTTGTTGTTGTTGTTGTTGTTCTTTGATCATATTTAAGACAGTCATCTTCAATTTTTATCCAGTGCCTGTACGTCTTTATTTTCTTCCTTTGGGACATATTTTCTAATTTCTTTGTATGTCTTGTGATTTTTGTGGAAAATTAGGCATTTTAGCAACAGCCACCTCTCCTACTCTTTGAAGACCATCTGTGAATCTTGCAGTTAACCCAACAAGAAAGTTTAAAATTCTCTGAAACATTTTTCTGAGCATGTCTTGCCTGAGTCTGCATATACATACCCTTAATTCTTCTATATACACAGCTGCTTTTGATTGTCTGAATCTCTGAGAATCTTGTCCAAGGAAGGCCTTAGATGGTCAATTGGTCTTCTTTCATAATCTCTCATCTTCATGTGTGCATGTCAGTCATCTCCCTGCAGCTTTCCTGAGTGGTAGTCACCGCTTCTTTACCTGGGAGCGAAGTGAAACAGAGACCAGTCCTGTAGGCAGCCCACAGACTTGTCAGAATGTTGCAAAGAAGGTCTGGTCTGCTTCCTCCTGCTCAAGGGATGCAGTTGGAAACTGGGCTGCTGCCTCCGACTGACCAAGATTGTACCACACTGGGGAGGGCAAGGTTAAGCGAGAATACCCTTAAGTTTTCTACTTGTTTGAACGTGGCTTTTCTTGATGAGCATTCACTTGGTTGCTGTAGGCTTTTGACTGTTTTCCAGAGTTCCTCTAGGTTATTTTAGAGGAAAATATCTCATTTTTTGATATTTTCATGGAGGAATGGGGGCTTGGAGCTTCCTAATCTACCACATTACTGATGTTACTCTAGTGCTCAGGCTTTGATTTTGAAAGTCATTGAGACACAGTTGCTTCTTGTATTGCATGGGGTTAGGTTTGCAAGTTCCCTCCTTCCAGCCACCCTCTCTGTTGAATAGCATGGACACCAAGAGCACCAGGGCCTGAAGCAAGGTGAAGAGGCATCTCTGGTTTCTGTCTGGGGCTGCTTGACTTCATGGGGAATGGGACTTGAAGACCACTTACCTGGCTCTGTGCAAGGAGTTGTACAGTTTTTCTTACTTTCGCTTGGGGCACAAGGGTGAAATATGAAACTTGTAGACCCTGCCCTGGGGATGGGGGTCACGGTCACAGAAAGGAAGAATCTACAGGTGTGGAGCTCTCTCTGGTGACTTAGATGAGTTCCTGGGCCATGGTTTAACTGGTCTCCTTAGCAAACAGCCATCTTTGTGAGGTAACTGGGTCCCTGGAAGCTCCGTGCACTTGTCACATTGGGCCAAAGAGAAGAAATCTGAGCACGAGGGTCTTCACTGACCTTCAACCAGCCAGCTGCTTCCATGTGGATTAGGTGGGCAGGCCCTAAGAGCAAAGAGACAGAAAAGCCTCTGGATGCATGAGTGGCTGAGCTGACTGAGCCTTTGCCATGGCTGCCCAGGGAGAGTTGGTTTAGGGTCTAACATGACCAAGGGGGGTACATCAGGAGAGTGCTCCATTCAGAGCCCTGCTGTTTGAGCTGGACAGGCCAATGGGCTGTGAACTCAAAGCCCTCTCTGTGCCCCCACCCCTTCCCATATATATTACACGGCAGAGACTCATGTAAGGCTGACTGTGCTCCTCTGAGACAGCACCAGGGCTAGGGCTGCCAGCATGTGGCCAACAGCTGGGCCTTCACCAGCCAGTGGCTGCTGAGCCAGCATTCCCCACTCCTCTTACCCAAGCACATGAATTCTGTATTCTGAACCACCTGGAACAGCAGGTTCTTACTTCTGGCTATTGTCCAGTCCCAGTCTAGCACTGTCCACCTGAAAACAGGGAGCACAGACCTCTTTCTGGGCATTTGTAGCCAGCAGCATGAACACTTACCTAGTGTAGACGTACCTCAGTGCACTGTGCTAGGTATGGTGCCATCCTAGGGAAACCTCCAGAGGTTTGTCTGCTGTTCTCAAGTGGAGAGCCCATATGGAGAGCTGAAGTGAGTTCTGTGCACAAGGCAGGATGCACAACTGGTAGAGCCAGCCCTCTGGGGTCCTTCTGGGAGAGCCTGAGGTGTTGGGCCAGGTGCAGTAAGGAAGATGGGGAAGGGTAGCTGAGGGCACAGAAGAAAGACAATGGAGTCAGTGACTTGAGGAAGCCCTGTGCAAGTGCTGCAGCTGGTTCTGTAGAGGTGTGGTGGGGTAGAGATGCTGGGATGAGAGGACTTTCTGGCCTGGCACAGCATTCCCTGGAGAGCTTATGAATGCAAGCTTGGGAATATTCTTGGCCAGGCGCTGTGGCCGTGGTGAGGCCCTGTGGAGTAAGGGCTAAGGGGAGGAGCTGCAAGTGGGTTCTGCCAGTTGCCAGAAGCCTGGCTGTGATGGGGTCAGTTCTGCTGGCCATTTGGTAGGTGGGAGTACAGCTCTGAGTGTAGAAGGCACATTTTGTGAGTGGCCAACAGTCAGATGAGACTTTAGTAGTCATTCTGTGTGCTCAGCCAGCCTTCTCCCATCATTCTTACCATACCTGGCCCAACACCTCTGGCTCTCCCAGAGTGACCCCAGAGGGTTGGCTCCACCCCCTCCAGCCCCAGCATTGAGGAGAAAGGATGGTGTTCAGCACAGCAGTGACCATCCTTTCACCTGGCCCCACACATGTACTAGGGTCCCATCTAGAAGATCCATTCCCCGCAGCCCACTCCCACCTCACTCCACCTGTGTCAGCCCTGCCTCTCATCCTGACCTGACTCCCAGCACAGGTACCCTGGCCCAGCAGGCAGGGACCTTGTGGGACTTCCAGTTGCACATGCACAGGGGCCTCTAGAGAATGCCTGCATGACTGCAGCCTCATTCCAGTGTCTCATTACTGTTCCAGGGGCCTTGGCTCACCCTTTCTCCAGCACCATTCAGGCAAAATGAGACCTTCTCAAAGAAAGAACAGGACACCTGCTTTTTTCCTCAGGTTCTTAATTATGTTTTTAATGTTTTGCAAGGCTCTGTGGAATCCTGAAGAGACAGATGATTTGACTAAAGTATATAAAAACTCCCCTCAGAGGTGGTTTTTTAACTTCCAGGATCTCAAGGGTGTTCAGAACCTTTTCAGATAAATAATTCAGCCTTAGATGAGAAGCAGCCACTAGGCCTTTCCTGTGAAGCAGGGGCTGTGTTTCTCTCTCATCATTGTGGCCCCTGTATGGGCTTCAAGCTGGGTACAGGGATGGCTGGACTGTGATAGCAGTGAGAAAAGAAAGGACCTTTTTCTCTGCGGAATGTGAGCCCCTTTTAGTTGTCAGGCCCAGAGATGCAGTGAACAGTGACAGCAGTTACATTTTACTCCCCACCTTGACATAAGTAATCACCTGCTCTCAGTACTCTAGGCCAGTAGCCATAAATTGACCTACCAATGCCACAGTTCACACCCTACCATTCAGCAGTATATAGCCAATTACTAATTAGTGTTCTTTCAGTAAACCAGTTCAATAAAATTTCTAAAACCAGGAGCATCTCCTTTATTCTCCAGAACAATGTTTCCTGAGCAGCTGGCCTCAACTTCACCCAAATAAACTCTATTAATTTTGACTCAGTTTCTTTAGGTGAGTAGGAATGACAGTGGTGGCTGACTACATTTGCCATTGGGATCTCACCTGAGGAGCTTCTGCAGGGCAGCTTTACAGTATTCAAAGTTTGGCTTCAGTCGGGGTGTCCTCAGACCCCCCTGACATGGAGTGGTTCACATTCTGAGAACAACTGGGTATCTGCTATGAAACATGGTTTGGCTGAGTGGGGTGGCAGTTGGCTTCTCCTTACAAGCCACCTTAGGCTGCCAGCAGAAGTGCTCCCTGGGGGAGGGGCTGCCCCTAGGTGAGTGGAACCAGATGCTGGGGCCTCCTGATCATGATGTTTTCTGCTTTGCAGACTGATGAGGAGAAGCAAAAGAACCTACCTGTCAGCATACCAGGTTTTGATCGGAAGACGTGCAGCATCCCCAAGTGCCAAATCTTTTTCATTAATGAATTAATCAAACGGATGTTTGATGCTTGGAATGATAAGAAATCTTCCTTAAAATAGCACATTTTCCTTTAACTGATGGGGAACAGCATCTGAAACAACAGGGTGCATTTGTCTCCAGAATATTATTTGGGGTTTAGGCTTTTGAGAACGAGAGAAGTGAATCATCACTGAGGGTGCCTGAGGGCTGGATGTTCTTTCTTAACACTCCTGGCAGGCACAGGTGTCATTACACCTGTTTTATAGATGAGGGGATTGAACTGGGAGCCCCACAGCTTGTAGTAGAGCAGCCAGGGTTCAAAAGCAATAGTGCTGGCTCCAGAATCCATGGTGTTTCTACACCAGCCCTTTGCCCTCTGCTGTCCCCTACTTCTCCCAGCCTTATTCTACACAAGACCAGAAGAACTGGTCTGTCTCTGACCATGTCACCCTCCTTTAACTTCAGGTGGGGCACAGGAGCCTGTCAAAGAAACCAGAGAACAGGATCCACTGATATTCCATGGGCATCTTCACTCTGAGGGCTGCACCCTGGGGGAGGGGCTACAGGGCTGATAAATGTCCAGATCCAGTCAGGAAATAAACCTGTGTCTCAAAGAGGCCGTAGAACTGTGGCATGTGGCTAGGGAGAAGGACTGAAGCAGTGAAGATAGCTGTGGCTTTGGGGGAAACTGCCAGCTCTGCAGCTCATGGCTTCTGAGACTAAGACCAGATGCCTGAGGCTCCAGGCTGCAGGTAGAAGGGGATGCTGGTGTATGTGAAGCACACACGGAGTGAGAGTGAGCACACAAGGGCCATGCCATAAGGTGGGGGGGCACATGACATTTTGCTTTCTGATACCCCAGGCCCAGAGGTGCTGGTTGAATGGCAGGTAAGCAGATTAGCCACCTTCTGTTGTATTGGCCAAAATTACCAGCTCAGCTGGTGGTTATGGAGGAGATGCTGGCATTGAGGACAGGGTCTAACTTCAGTCAGCCATGTCTCATTGACATTGCTGTGTGTATTTGCCCAGGTCTGTTTAGCCTCACACAGATGCCTGCTCTGATCTGTCACTCTTTAAAATGCTCTCAGCAGAGAGCTAAACCCATAAAGTGAGGTTGTAAAAGAATATCACATTCCCATCTTTCTCTCCAGGCTTCCTAGAGCTGCCAGAGTTAATGCAGCATCTGGACTGCAACCTTCAATATTGGAGGGAACTGGACAGAATGATGCTGCAGGGCCTTTGACCACCTCCTATATAGTGGCAGACACCACCCAGAGCCCTGAAGCTTTGCTCCTTCACTGATTTGAGGACAGCCAGCATTCTTGGTCCTTCAGTATTAGGCAGAACAGCCCCCGATCTGCATAGCCTGTGAAAGCACACAGGGACATCAATAACCTTCTCTGGCCACAATCCAATGCCATTACTGTCAAGCAAGACTTGGCCACCATAGCCTGGCCTGCTGCAGGAGCTCTTCAGAAAAGCGTGTGAGAACCACAGATGGCATCACTTCTGTTAAAACACAAGGTCTGGAGTGCCCCTGCAAAGGGTATTGACGGATTTACTGCCAGTGAAAGAGCATGTCCATTACAATGTGTTTCTGTCAGTATGTTCAGCACTTAGGAATGGCTAATGGCAATCAGATTTTCAGCAGCTTTTTCACATACAAGGTGCAGTCACTCACTTTGAAACACTACTGAGAGTGACTTCTCTTTTAAAATTGAGTAGCAGGGGGAAAAAGATGGCACAGTAGAAGTAACTCAGGATTGCAGCTCTCAGTGAAGCTGCAGAGGGTGAGTCCAAGCCACATTTCCAGACAGATTTTTGTGGCCCACAGAATGGGGAAATTCCCAGGTGTGGGAAGAGACATAGGATGCCAGCGCAACTGTATTGGCTGGCGTGGCTGTTGCAGCCAGTGCCACAGCACAGCAGCACTCCGCACAAAATGCACTGGTCTGGGTGCCCCAATAAACTGGCAATCTGAGATTTGGTAGGGCAGATTAGCATATCCATCTGATTTAAACAGACTTGGACAGTGAGCCAGACCAGGAGATTCCCAAGAAGCAACCTTTGAGCCAGCACAATGGGTTGCTGCATGAGAAATCACACAGATCCCAGTGTCCTACCAGCAGGTGACTGAAACACCTGGGAGAGAGTCAACCATTCAACTTTAAAAAAAGGGGGGGGGCTCAGAGGCAGGGAGCCAGGTGATCAGGCTCGGTGGGTCCTACCCCCACAGGGACAAAGAAAACAGTGATTTGAGACACTTGTGGTTGAGAGTTTTACCGCAGGCACAGTTGAACCCAGGGTAGTGCAGCTCAGTGGGGGAGGGGTGTCTGCCATTACCGAGGTATTCCACCCCTACTGAGGTACACTCCCATTGCTGATGCAGCCTGCCATTGCTGAGGCAACCTGCCATAACAGAGAGACTCCACTGCAGGGCAGAGCCCACAGGAACAGGGCAGAGCCTCACCAGGCAAATAGACTGCCTCCCAGCTGGGCAGGACAGTGCAATGAATACTCATAAAGCCCTAACTCCCCAAGACAGATGATCTGAGGAAAAAAAGGGGTTTTATGAGTTCTGCTGCAGCAGACTTAAATGCACCTGCCTAACAGCCCTGAATGAACAACAGAGTGCACAGCTCAGCACTTGAGCTTCTATAAAATACAGACCATCTCCTCAAGCAACTCCCTGACCCCTGTATATCCAAAGAGTCACCTCAAAAAGGACTGATCAGACTGACATTAGGCGGGCATCATTTTGGGACAAAGATAGCAGAAGAAGAAACTGGTAGCATCCCTCACTGTTCCACAGCTGCTACAGGTGTACCTCAGACAAGCAGGGCCTGGAGTGGACCTCAGCATTCATACAGCAGAGGGGCTAGACTGGTAGAAGGAAAACTAAGTAACAGAAATGCTTCATTATCAACAATCTGGGCATCCACTCAGAGACCCAATTGAAAAGTCAGCAACTACTCAGATGACAGGTGGATAAACCCACAAAGATGGGAAGAAACCAGTGCAAAATGGAGGAAAACATGTGAAACCAAATCACCTCACCTCCTACAAAGGACCAAAACTCCTCACCAGCAAGGGAACAAAGCTGGACAGAGAATGAGTCTGAAGAAATGACGGAATCAGACTTCAGAAGGTGGGTAATGAGAAACTTCCGTGAGCTAAAAGAACATGTTCTAAATCAATGCAAAGAAACTAAGAGCCTTGAAAAAAGATTCGAGGAAATGATAACAAGAATGGACAACTTAGGAATATGAATGAATCGAAGGAGCTGAAAAACACAACATGAGAACTTCGTGAAGCATGCACAAGTTTCAACAGCCGAATTGACCAAGCAGAAGAAAATATCAGAAGTTGAAGATCAACTCAATGAAATAAAATCAGAAACCAAGATTAGAGAAAAAAAGCACAAAGGAATAAATAAAGTCTTCAAGAAATGTGGGACTATGTGAAGAAACCTAACCTACGTCTGATAGGTGTACCAGAATGTGATGAAGAGAATGAATCCAAGCTGGAAAACACTCTTCAGGATATTATCCAGTAAAATTTCCCCAACCTAGCAAGGCAAGCCTATATTCTATTCCAGGAAATACAGAGAACATCACAAAGATATTCTGCAAGAGGAGCAACCCCAAGGCACATAATCGTCAGATTCACCAGGGTTGAAATGAAGGAGAAAGTACTAAGGGCAGCCAGAGAGAAAGGTCGGGTCACCCACAAAGGGAAGCCCATTAGACTCACAGCAGATCTCTCAGCAGAAACTCTACAAGCCAGAAGAGAGTGGGAGCCAATATTTAACATCCCTAAAGAAAAGAACTTTCAACCCAGAATTTCATATCCAGCCAAACTGAGCTTCATAAGTGAAGGAAAAATAAAATCTTTTGTAAACAAGCAAGTATCAAGAGATTTTGTCACCACCAGGCCTGCTTTACAAGAGCTCCTGAAAGAGGAGCTTAGAAAGGACCAACCAGTACCAGACACTCCAAAAACATATGAAATGCTAAAGAGCATCAACCAAATGAAGAACCTGCATCAACTAACAAGCAAAACAGCCAGCTAGCATCAAAATGGCAATATCAAATTCACACATAACAACATTTACCCTAAATGTAAATGGGCTAAATGCACCAATCAAAAGACAGAGACTGGCAAATTGGATAAAAAGCCAAAACCCATCAGTGTGCTGTATTTAGGAAACCCATCTCAGATGCAAGGATACACAAAGACTCAAAATAAAGGGATGGAGAAAGATTTACCAAGCAAATGGAGAGCAAAAAAAAAAAAAGCAGGAGTTGCAATTCTCATCTCTGATAAAATAGACTTTAAAGCAACAAAGATAAAAAGATACAAAGAAGGTCATTACATAATGGTAAAAGGATCGATACAACAAGAAGAGCTAACGATCCTAAATATATATGGACCCAATATGGGAGCACCCAGATATATAAGGCAAGTTCTTAATGACTTACAAAGAGACTTAGACTCCCACACAGTAATAGTGGGAGACTTTAACACTCCACTGTCAATATTAGACAGATCAACCAGACAGAAAATTAACAAAGATATCCAGGGCTTGAACTCAGAACTGGAACAAGCAAAGCTGATAGACATTTACAGAACTCTCCACCCCAAATCCACAGAATATACATTCTTCTCAGATACTCTACTCCAACATCACACCTACTCTAAAATTGACCACATAATTGGAAGTAAAGCACTCCTCAGGAAATGCAAAACAACTGACATCATAACAAACAGTCTCTCAGACCATAGTGCAATCAAGATAGAACTCAGAATTCAGAAACTAACTCTGAACTGCACAGCTTCATGGAAACTGAACAACTGGCTCTTGAATGTTGACTGGATAAACAATGAAATGAAGGCAGCAATAAAGAAGTTTTTCAAAACCAATGAGAACAAAGACACAACATACCAGAATCTCTGGGACACATTTAAAGCAGTCTCCAGAGGAAAATATATAGCAATAAATGCCCATATGAGAAGAGTGGAGAGATCCAAAATTGACACCCTATCGTGAAAATTGAAAGAGCTAGAGGAGCAAGATAAAAAAAAAAAAAAACTAGCAGAAGACAAGAAATAACTAAGATCAGAGCAGAACTGAAGGAGACAGAGACACAAAAAACCCTTCAAAAAATCAATAAATCCAAGAGCTGGTTTTTTGAAAAGATCAACAAAATAGACCACTAGCCAGACTGATAAAAAAGAAAAGAGAGAACAACCAAATAGATGCAATAAAAAACGATAAAGGGGAAATCACCACAGATTCCACAGAAATTCAAACCATCATCAGAGAATATTACAAACAACTCTATGCACATAAACTAGTCAACCTGGAAGAAATGGATAAATTCCTGGACATCTGTGTCCTCCCAAGCCTAAACCAGGAGGAAGCCAAAACTATGAATAGACCAATAACAAGGTCTGAAGTCGAGGCAGCAATTAAGAGCCTACCACACAAAAAAAGCCCAGGTCCAGATGGGTTCACAGCCGAATTCTACCAGACACACAAAAAGGAGCTGGTACCATTTCTTCTGAAACTATTCCAAATAATCCAAAAAGAGGGAATTTTTCCCAAATCATTTTATGAGACCAACATTATCCTGATACCAAAACCCGGGAGAGACTCAACAAGAAAAGAAAACTTCAGACCAATATCCATGATGAACATAGATGCAAAAATCTTCAATAAAATACCGGCAAGCCGATTGCAAAGCACATCAAAAAACTTATCCATCATGATCAAGTAGGATTCATCCCCGGCATGCAAAGCTGGTTCATACGCAAGTCTATAAATGTAATTCTCCACATAAACAGAACCAAAAACAAAAACCACATGGTTATCTCAATTGACACAGAGAAGGCCTTTGACAAAATTCAACAGCCCTTTATGCTAAAAACCCTCAATAAACTTGGTATTGATGGAACATATCTCAAAGTAATAAAAGCTATTTACTACAAACCAACAGCCAGTGTCATACTGAATGGGTAAAAACTGGAAGCATTCCCTTTGAAATCTGGCACTAGACAAGGATGCCCTCTCTCACCACTCCTATTCAATATAGTACTGGAAGTTCTAGCCAGAGCAATCAGGCAAGATAAAGAAATAAAGGGTATGTAAATAGGAAAAGTGGAAGCCAGATTGTCTCTGTATGCAGACAACATGATAGTATACCTGGAAGACCCCATCGCCTCAGCCCAAAAACTCCTGAAACCGATAAGCAAATTCAGCACAGTCTCAGGATATAAAAATCAATCTGCAAAAATCACAAGCATCCATATACATCAATAACAGACTTAAAGAGAGCCAAATCAAGAATGAACTGGCATTCACAATTGCTACAAAGAGAATAAAATACCTAGGAATACAACTTACAAGGAATGTAAGGGGCCTCTTCAAGGACAACTACAAACCACTGCTCAATGAAATAAGAGAGGACACAAACAGATGGAGAAACATTCCATGTTCATGGTTAGGAAGAATCAATATCATCAAAACGGCTATACCGCTCAAAGTAACTTACAGAATCAATGCTATCCCCATCAAGCTACCATTGACTTTTTTCACAGAACTGGAAAAAACCACCATGAACTTCATATGGAACCAAAAGAGAGCCTGCATAGCCAAATCAATTCTAAGCAAAAAGAACACAGCAGGAGGCATCACACTACCGGACTTCAAACTATACTACAAGGCTACAGTAATCAAAACAGCATGGTACTGGAACAGAACAGAGGCATCGGAGGCAACACAACATACCTACTATCATACAATCTTTGATAAACCTGACAAAAACAAGCCATGGGGAAAGAATTCCCTGTTTAACAAATGGTGTTGGGAAAACTGGCTAGCCATGTGCAGAAAGCAGAAACTGGACCCCTTCCTGACACCTTACACTAAAATTAACTCCAGATGGATTAAAGACTTAAACATAAGACCTGGCACCATAAAAACCCTAGAAGAAAATCTAGGCAAAACCATTCAGGACATAGGAGTAGGCAAGGACTTTATGACCAAAACACCAAAAGCATCGGCAACAAAAGCCAAAATAGACAAATGGGACCTAATCAAACTCCACAGCTTCTGCACAGCAAAAGAAACAGTCACTAGAGTGAATCGGCAACCAACAGAATGGGAAAAAATATTTGCAGTTTACCCATCTGACAAAGGGCTGATATCCAGAATTTACAAAGAACTCAAACAGATTTACAGGAAAAAATCCCATTCAAAAATGGGCAAAGGATATGAACAGACACTTTACAAAAGAAGACATACATGAGGCCAACAAACATATGAAAAAATGCTCATTATCACTGATCATTAGAGAGATGCAAATCAAAACCACATTGAGATACCATTTCACGCCAGTTAGAATGGCGATTATTAAAAAATCTGGAGACAACAGATGCTGAAGAGGATGTGGAGAAATAGGAACACTTTTACACTGTTGGTGGGAGTGTAAATTAGTTCAACCATTGTGGAAGACAGTGTGGCGATTCCTCAAGGCCTTAGAAATAGAAATTCCATTTGACCCAGCAATCCCATTACTGGGTATATAGTCAAAGGACTATAAATCATTCTACTATAAGGACACATGCACACTAATGTTCATTGCAGCACTGTTTACAATAGCAAAGACCTGGAACCAATCCAAATGCCTATCGATGATAGACTGGACTGGGAAAATGGCACATAGACACCATGGAATATTATGCAGCAATCAAAAATGATGAGTTCATGTCCTTTGTAGGGACATGGATGAATCTGGAGAACATCATTCTCAGCAAACTGACACAAGAACAGAAAATGAAATACTGCATATTCTCACTCATAGGTGGATGATGAACAATGAGAACACATGGACACAGGGAAGGGAGTACTACACACAGGGGTCTATTGGGGGGAATAAGGGAGGGACAATGGGGGTGGGAGGGAACTGGGGAGGGATAGCCTGGGGAGAAATGCCAAATGTGGGTGAAGGAGAGGAAGGCAGCAAAACACACTGCCATGTGTGTACCTGTGTAACTATCTTGCATGTTTTGCACATGTACCCCAAAAACTAAAATGCAAAAAAAAAAGAAAAAATGAAATAAAAATATAAGAAATAAAATTTAGTAGCAAATGAAAAAATAAAACTTGAAGTTGATCATTAATATCAGTTGTTAAAATGTTTTATTTATTTTCTATGAATTTATAAATGCTTCAAAACCAACTTTAAATACCATGACCAAATTTACATGATTCATATTCATTATGCATTACTGGGTATACAGACTTATTTTCATAATGCAAATTAATATAAAATGACATCTTTACTGCACTATAGAAATATTTATGTATGTTAAACTTTCTGATTGAGGCTAATTGGAAAAAGCTGGGGCTTAATCTCAGCGCTAAAGATGGCTGCTTCTACTGTGGAGATCCCAGGACTCTGAAGCAGCTTGAGTCACCTACTGAACTCCACAGGCAACTCCCCAGGGTCCAATTAGACTCTTCTTGGTTTGCAAAGGAAAATATTTTCTAAAATTTTATAATTCAATTTCCAAAAGTTGACCGTATTATACACTGTTTATACAAAATATTTCTTGTAATAAAGAACAAAAATGGAATGCTTAATGAATTCACATTTTATAGCCAACCTGTTTTTATCTGCAGTGGGAATCTTTGATGCCAGAAATATATAAAGAGGTTCTGTATCTTCACACTTTGAATAAGCATAATACCGTAAAATAATGACATTTGACATGTCAGCATGTTTGTCATTTCATTTTAAATTCAATTTGTTTTCTCCCAGATAAAAATGAAATTAAACCATTGCTTTATAAGAAATCATGTGTTACCTTTGTGGGGAGTTTTTGTTTTATAATACTTACAATATTTATTTAAAAAAAAAATAAAGAGTAGGCACAGTGGCTTATGACTGTAATCTCAGCATACTGTGAGACTCTGAGGTTGGAGGACCTCTTGAGCCCAAGAGTTCAAGACCAGCCTAGGCAACATTAGAAAGACCTCATCTTTACAAAGAAACGTAAATACTAGCCAGGCATGGTGGCATGCAGCTGTGGTCTCAGCTACTCGGGCTCAGGTGGAAGGCCTGAGCCCAGGAGTTCAGTGCTGCAGGGAGCCATGATCATGCCACTATACGCTAGCCTGGGCAACAAAGCAAGACCCTGTCTCTAAATAATAAATAATATTCCCCACTTTACAGAAAAGTTTGGTAGTTAAATGACTTTTTCAGGGTCACTCAGGGCCAGATGAATATGTTGAAAAGTACTCACAATTAACTTCAGTTCAGCGCCTGGTACCTCACAATGGGTACTGAGAGATGAAAGGCACACTGCAGAGCTGACAGAGGGCTCTCAGAGATGGCTCTTGGGTACCAGGTACCCATTCAGAGGTCAGAACACTGGAGAGCTGACAGGGCAAGTTCTCTGGGGGTCTCTTTGTCCTATGTTAAGACATTTGACCTGAGATGGTAATTGTGGACTGAGCTGGGAAGACAGGTCTGTCCCCTCCACCAAGTGCAAAGAAAAAAGAGAATGAACCACACAAAGAATTCAACCATCTTGAGGCAGATATAGCAGTGCATGCAATATATGGAATTTGCATCACCAAGAGCTGGTAATAATTATCAAATAATCCTAAAGAGACTTGAAGATAAGTAGGCTTAACATGTTTAAAGAGATGAGAAGAAAAAAACTGAGGTAGCTGGGGATGGTTGCATGTGCCTGTAGTCTCAGCTACTCAGGAAACTGAGGTGGGAGGATCGCTTGAGCCCAGGAGTTTTGGGCTGTAGTGCACTATGCCGATCAGGTGTCCACACTAAGTTCAGCATCAGTACGGTGACCTCCTGGGAGTGGGAGACCACCAGGTTGCCTAATGAGGGGTGAACTTGCCCAGGTCAGAAATGGAGCAGGTGAAAACTCCTATACAGATCAGTGCCTGTGACTAGCCACTGCACTCTTGTGGGATCGCACCTGTGAATAGCCACTGCACTCCAGCCTGGGCAACATAGCGAGACCCGGTCTCTTAAAAAAACAAAAAGAAAAACTAAGGTAAAACAAGACAGCTTAATAATAGATTTGACAACTATACTAATAGACATCCTAGAGATGAAGAATATAGTCATTGAAATAGAAAACTTCAGTGTCTAGGTGTCACATAACCAGATGTGACTAAAGAGGGATTTTGTAAATTGGAAGACAGTGAAGGGACTCAAGTAGCATGGAGCACAGAGAGAAAAATGGAAAATGGAAAAGAAAAAATATGAGAGTAGAAAGAAATGCTTCAAAATATGTTCAATTACGAGATCCAGAAGGGAGAATGGGGTGAAGCACCATCTAGAGGAGGGCAGAGTCCTCCAGGATTTGACAGACACAAGTTCACAGACGTAAAGGCACATTGAATCCTAAGCAGTATACATAAAACAAATCTACACAAGTGAGACTATAGAACATTGAGCACAAAGAGAAATACTTAAAAGCTGAGAAAAGACAAATCACAAAGGGAATAGAGTTAGACCACCATCAGGCTTCTTATCTGCAATGACTAAAATCAAAGGAGTAAAATTTAAATACTGAAGGAAATGGCCAACGTAGAATTACACACCTGTATAGAAATTGCCAAAGGAATTAAAGAATATGGAGCTTAAAAATCACTAACAGGAGGCCGAGCGCAGTAGCTCACGCCTATAATCCCAGCACTTTCGGCAGGCCGAGGCGGGCGGGTCATCTGAGGTTGGGAGTTTGAGACCAGCCTAACCAACATGGAAAAACCCCATCTCTACTAAAAATACAAAATTAGCCAGGTGTGGTGGTGCACGCCTGTAGTCCCAGCTACTCAAAAGGCTGAGGCAGGAGAATCACTTGAACCCAGCAGAAGGAGGTTGTGGTGAGTCAAGATCACCCCATTGCATTCCAGCCTGGGCAACAAGAGCGAAACTGTCTCAACAACAAGAAAAAGCAAAGAAGAAATAAAATAAAGACAAATGGAAAAAGAAAATGCATGAGTTAGAAAAGACAATCATGGAAATAAGTATAAACTCATACACAGAATTTTATAAAGATCTACATGTAAAAGAAGTAGCATATGACAAAGGGTGCAAACCAAACTAGTCAGCTTAAATCAATGTGGACTTACTGTCTCATGTCTCCTGGACTATAAGGCTGGAGTCAAGGTGTCAACAGGATTGGTTCCTCCTGCAGACTCAGAGAGAAAGCATCCTGTGCCTCATTCTTAGGTCTTGGTGACTTCTGACAATCCTAGATGCTCGCTGGCTAGCACATGCCTCGTCCCAGTCTCTACCTCCACCTTCACATTGCCTTCTAAGGGACCTGTGTCCTCTCTTTTACTTATAAAAACACTGGTCATTGGATTTAGGGTCCATGCTAAATCCAGGCTGGTTTCACTTCAAAATCCTTAACTAATGACATCTAGAAGGACCCTATTTCCACACGAAGTCCCATGTTGAGGTTTCAGGGGGACACTCTTCTACCCATTACAGACGGCGATAATCATGTTCTCGTTTGCTTGCTCTGATGAAGCGAGCTGCCCTATTGTGAGCTGCCTTATGGTGAGACGCACAGGGCAAGGAACTGATGACAGGCTGCAGCTCACAAGCAGCAAGGAACCGAATCCTCCCAGCAGCCACGCGAGTGAGCTGGAAGTACGTCCTGCCCTGGTCAAGTCTTTAGCTGAGAGCGCTCTCCCAGGAGACACCTTGATTACAGCCTTGCAGAAGAGTCTGAGCCAGAGAGCCCAGCTAAGCTACACCTGGATTCCTGACTCACAGAAGCTGAGATAACAAATGTTTTAAGCCAGTAACTTTTAATGCAGTTTGTTACACAGCAACAAATAACTAATGTATAAACTGCATAGCACTGAAAAAGAATGAAGGTGCTACAGATGTCGACTGGGGGGAGATTAAGAATAATATTGGATGAAAAGGCAGAATTGCACTGTGATGTAACTTATGCAGATTTTTTGAATACCCAAAACTACACTATTGCTTATGTAAAAATTAATAGTAGGAACATTAAAATTCAAATGTTCAGGAAATTTACAAACACTGTGAACTCGCTCGTACAATACCACCGAGCTTCCTGGTGTACACAAAAGAAGAGACTGAAAAGTCTTTCCTTCAAACTCCCTTGCACCCAAGTTTTCGTCTAACTTAGGTTTACTTGTCAGATGGCATTTGTCCAAGACTTTGATTTAGAACTAGTCATAAATGGAAAAACACAAAGGTCCACATGGGGCATCAATTTTAAATGTCAGAAATGGCATTCTAGACCCAGCAGCTTTAATGACAGCTTCCTGATTGTGGTAGGAGCATCAAGGCTTTGGAGCCACAGCAATAACCTTGGCAGCCCAGCCTGAGGGGTGGCTTTAGGCAGACTCTCCAGGAAACAGTCAAGAATCCATTTCTTCAGTTCTGGCACTGATATCCCTTCAGCTTAAACCAGCTAGAGGAGTTCTCTAGTCTCAAAATTAAGACCTCTGATCAAGACCAGAAGTATATAACCCAACTTCACAATGGCAGTTCCCTGTGAAGCCTGGGGTGGGGTCTGGTGTTCAGAAGACCTTCAAAGGGAACTCTCTGTATATTTTTTATTTTTGAAATAATATATAAAGCAGAGGTTGGGCGCAGTGGCTCATGCATCTAAACCCCGTATTTTCAGAGGGCGAGGCAGGTGGATCACCTGAGGTCAGGAGTTTGAGACCAGCCTGGCCAATATGGTGAAGTTCCATCTCTACTAAAAATACAAAAAGTTAGCTGGGTGTGGTGGCAGGTGCCTGTAATCCCAGTTATTGGGAGACAGGTGGGAGAATCGCTTGAATCCGAGAGACAGAGGTTGCAATGAACCGAGATTGTGCCACTGCACTCCAGCCTGGGACAGAGCAAGACTCCATGCAAAAATAAAAAATATATATATGGGATATATACATCAGCTGCAGTGGCTCACAACTGTAATCTCAGCACTTTGGGAGGCTGAGGCAGGTGGAGCATGAGGTCAGGAGATTGAGACCATCTGGCTAACATGGTGAAATGCTGTCTATACTAAAAATACAAAAATTAGCTGGGCATGGTGACTCACACTTGTTATTTGTAATCCCAGCAACTCAGGGGGCTGAGGCAGGAGAATCACTTGAACCCAGGAGGCAGAGGTTGCAGTGAGCCGAGATCGTGCCACTGGGCTCCAGCCTGGCAATAGAATGAGACTCTGTCTCAAAAAAAAGAAAAAAAAAAGCAGACACAGAAAAATGTTAACATTTATTAAGTCTACTTGTGAGTACACTGATTTTTTTTTAAAGGCAGTTAGGGCCAAGACAACTAGGATATTTTTTCTTTTCTTTCTTTGAGACAGGTCTCTGTTGCCCAGGCTGGGGTACAGTGGCACAATCAAGCTCACTGCAGCTTCCACCTCCCAGGCTCAGACAGTTTTCCCACCTCAGCCTCCTGAATAGCTGTGACTACAGGCACATATTTTAAGTGGAGAAAGTAGTACACAAAACGGAAGCTGTATGAAAAAAATAAAATCAACTATAAAAATCAAAAAATTTTGGCCGGGCATACTGGCTCACGCCTATAATCCCAGCACTTTGAGAGGCCGAGGCAGGTGGATCACGAGGTCAAGAGATGGAGACCATTCTGGTTAACATGGTGAAACCCGCCTCTACTAACAATACAAAAAAAATTAGCTGGGCATGGTGGCGTGCCTGTAATCCCAGCTACTCAGGAGGCTGAGGCAGGAGAATTGCTTGAACCCAGAAGGCGGAGGTTGCGGTGAGCCGAGATCGTGCCATTGCACTCCAGCCTGGGTAACAAGAGCGAAACTCGGTTTAAAAAAGAAAAATATCTGGACATGGGGGAACATGCCTATAGTCCCAGCTACTCGGGAGACTTAGGCAAGAGAATTGCTTGAACCCAGGAAGCGGAGGTTGCAGTGAGCCGAGATCGCGCCATTGCACTGCAGTCTGGGTAACAAGAGCTAAACTCCGTCTCAAAAACAAAACAAAAAACAAAAAAATTAGCTGGGCCTGGTGGCGCGCTCCTGTAGTCGCAGCTACCCAGGAAGCTGAGGCAAGAGAATTGCTTAGACCCAGGAGGCGGTGGTTGCGGCGAGTCGAGATCACGCCATTGCACTCCAGCTGGGGTAAGAAGAGCAAAACTCCATCTCAAAAAAAAAAAAGAAAGAAAGAAAGAAAGAAAGAAAAGAAACTTTAGGTCGGGCGCGGTGGCTCACACCTGTAATCCCAGCACTTCGGGAGACCAAGGCGGTTGGATCACGAGGTCAAGAGATCGAGACCATCCTGGTCAACAAGATGAAACCCCGTCTCTACTAAAAATACAAAAATTAGCTGGGCATGGTGGCGCGTGCCTGTAATCCCAGCTACTCAGGAGGCTGAGGCAGGAGAATTGCCTGAACCCAGGAGGCGGAGGTTGCGGTGAGCCGAGATCGCGCCATTGCACTCCAGTCTGGGTAACAAGAAACTCCGTCTCAAAACAAAAAACAAAAAAGCCGGGGCCCAAAGTGGCTCCGGCCGGATGTCGAGGCGCTTGCGAAGGCGAGGCCAAGAGTTCAAGGCCAACCAACCTCAGCAACCTTACAAGCTCTCATTGGTTGGCAAAAAAAAAAAAAAAAAAAAAAAAGCCATCATGATATGTTGCTGCTGGATATGAGTGCTGGAAAGGGGAAGCACCTTTGTCCTAGGGGATTAGTAGCTGACCAATTGTTGCTGACTGCCCCTCAGGCCAAGCGGAGGCTGGTGCTGCACTAAATTATGCCTCCTAAAAAATTGTGTATGCACTGGCTATGAATATACAATACAGAGTCCTGAATCAAGACATGTGAACGGTGTTATGTGGACATCAACTTTCAGCTGGGAAACAGGTGCCTCTCAGGCCCCTCATCCTCCCCAGCAAGGGTGGAACGTGTCCATGCCCATGAGTATATAGTTCTGTCCTTCTTAACTTGTACACGACTCCAGGTCAGTTCTGAGTAGATAACGTGCAGATGAGATTTCTCAGGTCATTCGTATGTTCGACATTATGGCTGCTGCTTTGGCTGCCACTACCCCAAGGCCCAACCTGGATTAAAGTCCAGGCTGGACTGGGGCACGGTGGCTCACACCTGTAATCCCAGCACTTTGGGAGGCCGAGTTGGGCTGATCACCTGAGGTCAAGAGTTCAAGACCAGCTTAGGCAACATAGTGAAATCCCATCTACTAAAAAAAAAAATACAAAAATTAGCTGGGTGTGGTGGTGTGTGCCAGTAATCCCAGCTACCCAGGAGGCTAAGGCAGGGGAATTCCTGGAACCCAGGAGGCAGAGGCTGCAGTGAGCCTAGATCGAGTCCCTGCATTCCAGCCTGGGTGACAGAGAGAGACTCTGTTAAAAATAAATAAATAGGGGCTGGGCGCGGTGGCTCACGCCTGTAATCCCAGCACTTTGGGAGGCCGAGGCGGGTGGATCACGAGGTCAAGAGATCGAGACCATCCTGGTCAACATGGTGAAACCCTGTCTCTACTAAAAATTAGCTGGGCATGGTAGCACATGCCTGTAATCCCAGCTACTCAGGAGACTAAGGCAGGAGAATTGCCTGAGCCCAGGAGGTGGAGGTTGCAGTGAGCCAAGATCGTGCCATTGCACTCCAGCCTGGGTAACAAGAGCGAAACTCCGTCTCAAAAAATAAATAAATAAATAGGCCGGTTGCGGTGGCTCACACCTGTAATCCCAGCACTTTGGGAGGCCAGGGTGGGTGGATCACCTGGGGTCAGAAGTTTGAGAGCAGCCTAACCAACATGATGAAACCCCATCTCTGCTAAAAATGCAAAAATTAGACTGAAGAGACTGAAGCAGGAGAATCACATGAACTCGGGAGGCAGAGGTTGCAGTGAGCTGAGATCGTGCTATTGCACTCCAGGCTGAGCAACAAGAGTGAAACTCCATCTTGGGCGGAAAAAAAATTTTAAAAATCAAATTGAGGGTTTAGGTCAAAAAGAAGGGCATTCTGTGTTCTGGGATGGGAAGTCAGAGATATGTGTAGGGCTGGGGGTTGGGGTACACATTAGTTTTATGGCAGGGTAAGAGCTGCAGTGATTTTATTAATCCTTATTGGCCTGGCCTGGTTGTAGCTCCAGGTGAAGGGGAAGGAGTCAGCAGTGGTGGTCCCGGATAAATCCATCTGCCCAGGCCTGGCCTGCCTGCCCTTAGGCTTAGCAAAAACTGTCACTACAGGCTTTTACTTTCCTTCCTACTCCCTGCACTCCAGATGGAAATGCCTCTTGGGGCATTTGGAGAGTCCTTTATGTTTCAGAAATTCTGAGAAGAAAATCCAAAATTACAATCTTAAAGTGTGTTAATTTCACTGAGTCAACTGGAATAAAAGATGTCCTTGACATGGAAGTTTTTTTTTTTTTTTTTTTTTTGAGATGGAGTCTCACTCTATCACCCAGGCTGGAGTGCAGTGGCATGATCTTGGCTCATTGCAACCTCCGCCTCCCGGGTTTTTGCAGTT
Organism: Saguinus oedipus; assembly: GCA_031835075.1. NCBI lineage: Eukaryota > Metazoa > Chordata > Mammalia > Primates > Cebidae > Saguinus > Saguinus oedipus. The sequence goes on from CM063187.1 coordinate 18,798,088, forward strand.
CTCGTGCCTCAGCCTCCTGAGTAGCTGGGACTACAGGCTCACGCCACCACGCCCGGCTAATTTTTTGTATTTTAGTAGAGATGGGTTTTCACCGTGTTGCCCTGGCTGGTCTCGAACTTCCGAGCTCAGACAATCCACGCGCCTCGGCCTTCCAAAATGCTGGGATTACAGGCGTGAGCCACTGCGCCTGGCTGACCTGGAAGTTGTTTTTTTTTTTTTTTGAGACGGAGTTTGGCTGTTGTTACCCAGACTGGAGTGCAATGGCACGATCTCGGCTCACCGCAACCTCCGCCTCCTGGGTTCAAGCAATTCTCCTGCCTCAGCCTCCTGAGTAGCTGGGACTACAGGCGCGCACCACCATGCCCAGCTAATTTTTGTATTTTTAGAAGAGATGGGGTTTCACCTTGTTGACCAGGATGGTCTCGATCTCTTGACCTCGTGATCCACCAGCCTCTGCCTCCCAAAGTGCTGGGATATTAGGCGTGAGCCACTGTGCCTGGCCTGACCTGGAAGTTTTTTTTGTTTTTTTGAGACAGAGTTTCGCTCTTGTTACCCAGGCTGGAATGCAATGGCGAGATCTCGGCTCACCACAACCTCCGCCTCCTGGGTTCAGGCAATTCTCCTGCCTCAGCCTCCTGAGTAGCTGGGATTACAGGCACGTGCCACCATGCCCAGCTAATTTTTTGTATTTTTAGTAGAGACAGGGTTTCACCATGTTGACCAGGATGGTCTCGATCTCTTGACCTCGTGATCCACCCGCCTCAGCCTCCCAAAGTGCTGGGATTACAGGCTTGAGCCACCCTGCCCGGCCTTGTATTTTTTTTAGTAGAGATGAGTTTCACCATGTTGACCAAGATGGTCTCGATCTCTTGACCTCGTGATCCACCTGCCTCCGCCTCCCAAAGTGCTGGGATGACCTGGAAGTTTTAAGTGACACCTAAGGATAAGCACCAGTGTATCGGCCATGGAAGTCTCCTGCCTGCTTTCTGCCCCAATTTGATTTGTAGCCTCATGGTTGTATTGTCCTAAACATGCTTTTCTCTGACCTTGTCCATTGAATATGGTTCACACGGTTAACACCACTTTTTGAGAGGGGAGCATCATGTAAAACTGATAATGGATTACATTTAGTTATCTGTGCCTCTTGGTCACCTGAGAGGCCCATTTGTACTTAAGTGTATTAGTGCTTTCAGACATCGTTGGACAACTCAAAGGACAGAAGCTGTTCTTTTATAAAAGAAACAAAAGCTTTAGATGTAAAATCCTTTTCTTCTTTTCCTAGGTGAAACATTTCAATTTTTTTTAAGGGTGAATAGTGGTATCTGAGCAGGTTTCATGTGAGAATTGGCATGTGCTTGGTTGTGATTTCAGTGTGGATGCGCAGTTCTTCAAGATGGTCGCGGTGGCTCATGCCTGCATTCCCAGCACTTTGGGAGGCCGAGACAGGTGGACCACCTAAGGTTGAGAGAGTTCAAGACCAGCCTGACTAAGATGGAGAAACTCCATCTCTACTAAAAATACAAAATTAGCCAGGCGTTGTGGTGCAAGTCTGTATTCCCAGCTACTGGGATGCTGAGGCAAGAGAATCACTTGAACCCGGGAGATGGAAGTTGTGGTGAGCTGAGATCCTGCCATTGCACTCCAGCCTGGGCAACAAGAGCGAAGCTCCGTCTCAAATAAATAAATAAAGACAAAAAACCAAGTCTCACCGAGCTGGAGGAACCACACTCACCTTTCTGCACATCCCACACCTTTATCTTTCACTTTTCTTCTGTGCTTGAATTTTTTTAACATACATATTATTTTTATTATATACATGTGTGTGTGTGTGTGTGTGTGTGTGCATGTGCGTGTGTACATACACACATATACAGGTTTCACTGTCACCCAGACTGGAGTGCAGTGGCTAAATCATGGGTCACTGCAGCCTCAACTGCTTAGACTCAAGTGATTCTTTCACCTCCACCTCTCGAATAACTGAGACTACAGGCATGCAACACCACATCCAGCTAATTTTTATAATGTTTTGTAGAGACTGAGTCTCACTTGGTTTCCCAGACTGATCTTGAACTGCTGGACTTAAGTGATCATTCTACCATGGCCTCAGAAAGTGTTTGGGGTACAGGTGTGAGACACCACACCCAGACAAAAATATTTTATAAAAAACTGTTACAACCAAAATATGACCTAGGATTGTGCCACTGTTCTCCAGCCTGGGAGCCAAAGTGAGACCTTGTCTACAATAACGAAACAAAATGAACTTATAACAAAATTGAATTTCTAATTTTGTGTCATATGTTTCCCCTCTCTGACCTCCAAGCTGTCACTGTTAAATGTAATGGATAATGAGAAAACTGTTAAATGAACAAAAGAGGGAAAAAAATTCAAAAGTAGGGAAGTCGAAAGAAAAAAAAAAAAGAAAACTGCTAGATATTATGAAGGAATTCCTATATATCCTCCAGTTGAGGGTGTTCTGATGTAGCTCAAGTATGTTGTTGTTGTTGTTGTTGTTCTTCTTCTTCTTCTTCTCTTCTTTTTTGTTGAGATGGAGTTTTCCTCTGTCGCCCAGGCTGGAGTGCAGTGGCGCAATTTCTGCTCACTGCTACCTCTGCCTCCCAGGTTCAACCGATTCTCCTGCCTCAGACTCTCAAGTAGCTGAAATTACAGGTACATGTCACCATGCCCAGCTAATTTTTGTATTTTTAGTACAGGAAGGGCTTCACCATGTTGGCCAGGCTGGTCTCGAATTCCTGACCTAAGGTGATCTGCCCACCTCCACCTCCCAAAGTGGCAGATTACAGGCGAGAGACACTGTGCCTGGCCCTCTCAAGTATTTTCTCATACCTACCTCCAGGGTCTAAACTAGCAAATCAGATTAGGACACCTATAGAGGACAATTGGCCATTTTCAAATAGAAAGTGAAATAACCCCTTTAATGAGAGTAATGCAGTAATTTTATTTATTTACTTTATTATTATTATTTTTGAGACAGAGTCTTGCTCTGGCCCATGGTGGAGTCCAGTGGCGTGATCTTGGCTCACTGCAACCTACCCCTCCTGGGTTCAAGCAATTTTCTTGTCTCAGCCTCTGGAGTAGCTGGGATTACATGTGTGTGCCACCATACCTGGCTAAGTTTTTTTGTATTTTTATTAAAGATGGGGTTTCACCATATTGCTCAGGTTGGTCTCGAACTCCAGACCTTTTGATCCACTGGCCTCTGCTTCCCAAAGTTCTGGGATTACAGAGGTGAGCCACTGCACCCAGCCAATCCGGTAACTTTATTTTATTTATTTTTTTTAGATGGCGTTTTGCTCTTGTTGCCCAGGCTCGAGTGCAATGGTGCAATCTCAGCTCACTGCAACCTCGGCCTCTGGGGTTCAAGTGATTTTCCTGTCTCAGCTTTTGGAGTAGCTGGGATTACAGGCGCATGCCACCATGCCCGGCTATTTATTTATTTGTTTGTTTATTTTTCTTTCTTTCTTTCTTTTTTTTTTTTTTTTTTTTGTAGTTTTTGTAGAAACAGAGGTTTCATCATATTGGTCAGGCAGGTCTCGAACTCCTGAACTCAGGTCACCCACCTCAGCCTCCCAAAATGCTGGGATTACAGGCGTGAGCCACCGCGTCTGGCCCAATCCAGTAATTTTAAAAAAGAGAGGTCAGGCTGAGATGCAGCACAGTCAGGGCAAAATTACCCTGAGAATAGCCACTTCACAAAGATCGGTTTAGAAGTTTTTCTAAGATGATCAAATTTGGGCAACATAATTCACGTGTCCAAATGTTCTGTTTCTTACCCTTAGGTAACTACTAAAATGCATTATACAAGCAGACCCAGGTAAGGAAAAGAGCAAGTGTATTTCAAGCCTCAGCTCACTTGTTAATTAGCTGTAATTCAGGCCTGTGATCCCGCCTACTTGGGCCTGTTTCCTCGGCCAAAAAATGCACTAATGCTGGGGAGGGTAGGGGTGGGAGGTGGTCCTGGGGCTTTATCCAATCAGTGGCGCTGGCGTGGGAACCGTTCAATCAGAAGCGCCGTCGGAGAGGAGGGCGTGGATTCCAGCGTGTGGCGGGGCCTTTGTCTCCCGCACCCGCCAGAAGTTGGGATCCATCTGTGCTGTTCCGCTCTTCCATGTCGGTATCCCCCTCCCCGCCCCTTGACTTTGTCACAGCTTCCGTTGTCCTGTGATCTGCAGGTCCTGGGAGACGCAGAGCTAAGATGCCGGGACATTCTGGAAGCTGGGAAATGGTGACTATGCGAGCTTGGGCCTCCCGAGAGCGGGGAGCGAGCTGCGAAACAGGCGGAAACGGTCTCCCCACCGTCCGCTCCTGGGTCACCAGCCTGAGTCCCCGCTGGCGCGGCTCCGCCCCAGGTCTCGCCTGCAAGATTGCGGCTGGGCCCTCCGCTGAGACCCCTGCGTTCCACCCCTCTGCCCCACTTCCCTGCGTGGTGCCCTGTCTGGAGTTGCCTGGGCAGCTCTGCACCCGCATCCCCGAGTGTTGCCCAGATTGTTCAGAGGCGAGTCAGCAGGGCGAATCCTGACTCGGTGTGTACGCCAGACGGACGGGCTGTGGCCCTGGGGTCTTCAGTTTATGTTGTTAATTTTTTTGTTTTGTTTTTTTGAGACGGAATGTGGCTCTGTAGCCCAGGCTGGAGTGTAGTGGCCCGATCTCGGATCTGTGCAACCTCTGCCTCCCGGGTTCAAGCAATTCTCCTGCCTCAGCCTCCCGAGTAGTTGGGACTACAGGTGCATGCCGCCGTGCCCTGCTAATTTTTTTTCTTTTCTTTTCTTTTCTTTTTTTGGTATTTTAGTAGATTCGGGGTTTCACCGTGTTGGTCAGGCTGGTCTCGAACTCCTAACCTCGTGATCCACCCGCCTCGGCCTCCCAAAGTGCTGGGATTACAGGTGTGAGCCATCACGCCTGGCCTTTTTTTTTTTTTTTTAAAGACGGATTCTCACTTTGTCACCCAGGCTGGAGTGCAGTGGCATGATCTTGGCTCACTGCAGCCTCCTTCTCCTGGGTTCAAGTGATTCTCCTGCTTCTGCCTCCCAAATACCTGGGATCACATGTGCATGCCACTACATCCGGGTAATTTTTTAGTAGAGATAGGATTTCATCATGTTGACCAGGCTGGTCTTGAACTACTGACTTCAAGTGATCCACCCATCTCGGCCTCTCAACGTGCTGGGATTACAGGTATGAGCCACCATGCCCAGTCAAGAATTACCACTTTTTTGAATACTATATAAATCTCTTGTGGTACAGAGAGTGTCATTATAGGGTTCAGCACACAGGTGAGATTGTGTTTCTTCTTTGCTCACCTACTAACCGGTAGAATTGTCACCCTCACATAGTGATGGAGCCCAGTGGTAAGGTTCTGAATCTCATGTACAGACACAGTCCACAGTTGAAATTATGGGTGTCATATGTGAACATTCGGCAAGAGTTTGAATAATGACTCATTTCTAAATCTAGTTCATAGGCAGGTGAGAATTTTTCTATCTGAACCAATGAAAATTCTGCCTTCATGTCCTCCTGAGGACATGTTGACTCTCCTACCTGAGCTGAGGGCAGAGTGAACAGAGTTCACAAGAGGGATGGAGGATCTCATGTACAGGTTCAGTTCATTGGTGAGATTGTCAGTAGCGTACTTAGACCCAACATAAAGGATGTGGTGACTCTCATACCTAGAACGGGAACCTGTGTGGGATTGTTAATTCATCACTGGACCTTCCTGTAGTTCTGATTGTGACATACTCCTTTGTCCAGCACCTGAGTGATTTCAGTTTCCTGCCTGGTCCCATCCCAAAGGTAAGATTATAGTATATCACTGGTCCCAGTACCCAGTCCTCTTTTTATGGGACCCCACAAATTTTGAGTATTATAAAATATTACCGGATTCTGCACCCATGTTATGTGACTCTCCCACTTGTACCCTACGTGTTGTGCCGTATTGTGGCACAATACGTTGCATTAGAAATGGTTACATATAAGACCGGGGACAATGGCTCATGCATGTCATGCCACCACTTTTGGGAGGCTGAGGCAGGTGTACCACCTTAGGTCAGGAGTTCAAGACCAGCCTGATCAATATGGTAAAAACCCATCTCTACTAACAATACAAAAATTAGCTGGGAGTGGGAACTACAGTGCGCCTGCAGTTCCAGTGACTCAGGAGGCTGAGACAGGAGAATTGCTTGAACCCAGGACATGGAGGTTGCAGTAAGCTGAAATTCGCCACTGCACTCCAGCCTGGGTGACAGCATGAGACTCTTGTCTCAAAACCAAAAACGTTACATACTGCTGGGTCCAACACCCAGGGTATGCAACACTTTCTTTCTGGACCCTGCCTACATGAAGCTTTATTTGTCATATAACTCAATGATGCTCATCACCATGGTGATGTTACTTTCTTTTTGTTGTTGTTGTTGTTGTTGAGATGGAATCTTGCTCTGTTACCCAGGCTGGAGTACAATGGTGTGATCTTGGCTCACTGCAACCTCTGCCTCCCAGATTCAAGTGATTCTCCTGCCTCAGCCTCCTGAGTAGCTGGGACTACAGGCATGTGCCACCACGCTCGGCTAATTTTTGTCTTTTTAGTAGAGATGGGGTTTCACCCTGTTGACCATGCTGGTCTCGAACTCCTGACCTCAAGGGATCCACCAGCCTTGGCCTCCCAAAACGCTGGGATTACAGGTGTCACCCACTGTGCCCAGCCGGTGATGTTACTTTCTTCTGCCTGGTCTGTGCTCACAGAGACCTAGCATCCCGGTGATGTGACTCTCTTTTGTTAGGCCCTACATATTTGTGTGTTGTGACATATTGCTTGGCTCAATACCTAAAGGATGGGAGTCTTCTACCTGGGCCCTTCCTAGGGAGCATTGTGACATGTCTCTGCCTTCCTCACCTAGGAGATGTAACTCTTCTTCTGCCTGCACCCTGCCTACAGGGAAAATTGAGGCATATTGCTGTGACCAGCAACCAAATGATGTGTTTTTCTGCCTGGGTCTTTATTACTGGAATGGTGGTTGACATGTTGCTGGGCCCAGCATCTGGGTGGTGTGACTGTCTTCTTCTGCATGGTCCCTGCTTACTGGAACATTGTAGCATATTGCTACACCCAGCACTTAGCTGATGGGATTCTTCCCTGGTTTTAGGTTTTGCCTGCAGCAGACATTGTGACATATTGCTGGGCCCTGCACTGATGTGATCTGACTCTTCTGCCTGTGATATGCCCACTTGGGCCCTTGTGACATATTGCTGAGTCCAACAGCCGGGTGATACAACTTTTATGCCTGGACCCTGCTTATGGGTGACATTTTGAAATGTCTGCAGTCACACAGGTGATTTGAATTTCTGTCTTACTGGTCTCTGCTCTCAGGAAGTTTTGTGACATTTTGCAGCACATAGCTGATTTTATATATATATATTTTTTGAGACAGAGTTTCGCTCATGTTGCCAAGGTTGGAGTGCAGTGACGTGATCTCAGCTCGACACAGACAACCTCCACCTCCCGGGTTTAAGCGATTCTCCTGCCTCAGCCTCCCTAGTAGCTGGGATTACAGGTAGGCACCACCACGCCCAGCTAATTTTGTATTTTTAGTAGAGAATAGGGTTTCTCCACGTTGGTTAGGCTGGTCTTGAACTCCTGACCTCAGGTGATCTGCCTTCCTGGGCCTCCCAAAGTGCTGGGATTACAGGTGTGAGCCACTGTACCCGGCCCTAATTTTCTTTGTTTTCTTAGTTTTTCCTGCAGGGAAGATTGTGAAATATTGCTGAACCCAGCACCAAAGTGATACTACTCATTTTTTTCTCGGCCCTGCTCAAATAAGACATTGTGACATACTGGTGGGTTTTACATCCAAGTGATGTGAGTTTCCTGCCTGGACTATGCTTACAGAAAATATTTTGATATATATTTGAGCTCATCAACTATTTTATGTGACTCTACTTTTTTATCTGGGCTTTGTCCATAGGTCAGATTGTAATCTCTCTTTGGGCCTGGGTCGTGCTAACATTAAGGAGAGTGACTTATTGCTTGGCCCAGCACACAGGTGATGTGATTTTTTTTTTTTTGAGATGGAGTTTTGCTCTTGTTACCCAGGCTGGAGTGCAATGGTGTGATCTCGGCTCACCGCAACCTCCGCCTCCTGGGTTCAAGCAATTCTCCTGCCTCAGCCTCCCGAGTAGCAGGGACTACAGGCACGCACCACCATGCCCAGCTAATTTTTGTATTTTTAGTAGAGACGGGGTTTCACCTTGTTGACCAGGATGGTCTCGCTCTCTTGACCTCGTGATCCACCTGCCTCGGCCTCCCAAAGTGCTGGGATTATAGGCGTGAGCCACCGCGCTCGGCCGGTGATGTGATTCTTATGCTTGGTCCCTGTCCAAGTAGTCACTGTGACATATCTCTCGGCCGGTCACCTAAATAATAAATCTCTCCTCTTTTTTTCTGAACCTGTCCACAGTAGGAAATGTGAGATGTCTCTTGGCCCAGCACCTATGTGATGTGACTCTCCTCCCATGCCTAGGCCCTGCCCACTGTAGTGATTGTGCCATCAGCTCCTACATTATCTGACTCTTGTCTTCTTCCTGAGCCCTGCAAACAGGTAGCACTAGGAAATATCTCTGGGCCTTTCACCTAGGTGATGACTTTTCTGCCTGGACTCTCCTCTCAGAGGGTATTGTTACATGTTGCTGGATGCAGCATTTAGTTGATACGACATCTTCTCTACTGCTTGGACTCTGACCAAAAAAAAAAGTTTGAGATGTATGACTAGGCCCAGCCCCTACACAATGGAATTCTTGTCTTGTCTTGTCTGGGCCTTGCATACATTTTGTATAGTGACATACAGCTGGGTCTGTCACCAAGGTGATGGGAGTCTCTGACATAAGCCCTGGCCACAAGAGTGTTATGACATATTTTATTAATTCATCACCTAGGTGACGTGACTGTTTTTCAGCCTGCACCCTGCCTAAGGTGGATTGTGGTGTATCACTGGACCCAGCACCTAGATGATGTAATTCTCTTCTTTTGCCTGGACATTGCATATTTTGGATATTGGTTTTTTTGTTTTTTGGTTTTTTTTTGAGACAGAGGTTCGCTCTTGTTACCCGGGCTAGAGTGCAATGGCGCAATCTTGGCTCACCACAACCTCTGTCTCCTGGGTTCAGGCAATTCTCCTGCCTGAGTAGCTGGGACTACTCAGCTACTGAGTAATGATGGCTCATTCATTCATTCATTCATTCATTCATTTTTTGAGACAGAGTTTCGCTCTGGTTACCTAGGCTGGAGTGCAATGGCGCAATCTCGGCTCACTACAACCTCCGCCTCCTGGGTTCAGGCAATTCTCCTGCCTCAGCCTCCTGAGTAGCTGGGATTACAGGCACGTGCCACCATGCCCAGCTAACTTTTTTGTATCTTTAGTAGAGACGGGGTTTCACCATGTTGACCAGGATGGTCTTGATCTCTTGACCTCGTGATCCAAAAGTGCTGGGATTACAGGCTTGAGCCACCGCACCCGGCCTTGTTTGTTTGTTTGTTTTTTGAGACAGAGTCTTGCCCTGTCGCCCAGGCTGGAGTGCAATGGCAAAATCTCTGCTTACTGCAACCTCCGCCTCCTGGGTTCAAGCGATTCTCCTGCCTCAGCCTTGCAAATAACTGGGATTACAGGCACACACTACCCTGACTGGCTAATTTTTTGTATCTTTAGTAGAGACGGTGTTTCACCATGTTGACCAGGCAGGTCTCGAACTCCTGACCTCGTGATCCACCCGCCTTGGCCTCCGAAAGTGCTTGGATTACAGGCGTGAGCCACCCCGCGCCCAGCTGTAACTCTTCTTTTCTACCTGAACCCTGTACAAGGGGATGATTGTGACATATCACTGTACTCTACATCTAGGTGATACCACCACTCTTCTCTTTAACCTGGGCCTCTTGTGTTGTGGGTATTTTGACATATCGCTGGGTCAAACCAAATGGGTGAAAAGCTCTTGCCTGGGCCTTGTCTACAGGAAGCCTTGTGACATATCTGTGCATCCATTACTTTGGAGGTATGACTCTCTTCTTCCATCTGCACCGTGCCCACAGCAAGATTGTGATGCACAGCTGGGTTCAGCAGCCAGGTGCTGTGTCTCTTGTGCCAGGCCTTGCCTGCAGAGAATTGTGACGTAGCTGGTCCCAGTATCCAGGTAATGTGATTGTTGTCTGCGCCTTGCTTTCTTTTTTTTTTTTTTAATGTTTTTGTTGTTTCTGTTTTTATTTTATTTTTTTTTTTTGCGCCTTGCTTTCGCCTAGCTCACAGTTGTGATAATGATCCTTATTCCACAAACCAGTCAATAGCTGAGATACTGGTGCTTGTAGCTAGAGTTTGTATTAGAGAAATGGGTAAAGTCCTGGGTCTTTTCTAGGGAAGAACATCATAAAGGATTACCATTCCTTTACATTTTGTATATAGTCTTTGGACAGTACAGAGAGTGTTATGATAGGGCCAAGAACACAGGTGAGACTGTGTTTCTCATACCCAGAACCTACCAAATATGAACATTGACACCCTCACATATAGACAGAGCACACTGGGAGATCCTAAATTTCACATGTGAATGGAGTCCACAGTAAAAATTGTCACTGTCATATGTAATCACATGACAGCAGTTAAGATAGTGACTCATTTCTAAACCCAGCTCATAGGCAGGTGAGGGCTCTTTTCTCTAGACCCAGACAATTGGAAAGATGTTGACTTTATTTTTTTTTTTTTGAGACGGAGTTTCGCTCTTGTTACCCAGGCTGGAGTGCAATGGTGCGAACTCAGCTCACCGCAACCTCCGCCTCCTGGGTTCAGGCAATTCTCCTGCCTCAGCCTCCTGAGTAGCTGGGATTACAGGCACACGCCACCATGCCCAGCTAATTTTTTTGTATTTTTAGGGAGACGGGGTTTCACCATGTTGACCAGGATGGTCTCGATCTCTTGACCTCGTGATCCACCGCGCCCGGCCGGAAAGATGTTGACTTTAATGCATGAGCTTAGATCCCCAGGTATGATTATGAGTTTGTATTAGAAAAAAAGCCTCGGCCGGAAAGTCTTGACCAGGCACGGTGGCTCATGCCTGTAATCCCAGCAGTTTGGGAGGCCTACATGGGTAGATCTCCTGAAGTCAGGAGTTTGAGACCAGCCTGGCCAATATGGCGAAACTCCGTCTCTACTAAAAATACAAAAATTAAGGGGGCTGGTGGTGTGCGCCTGTAGTCCCAGCTACTTGGGAGGCTGAGGCACGAGAATCTCATGCACCCAGGAGGCAGAGGTTGCAGTGAGCTGAGACTGCACCATTGCACTACAGCCTGGGCAACAAGAGCGAAACTCTGTCTCCAAAAAGACAAAGTTTCAGAACAAATTGTGACTATCATGCCTATTGTATAAAGCACTCAGGTGGTACATTCCTATTGTTTAAAGCACTCAGGGCCTGGCACACAGGTGACATTATGATACTCATATGCAAACCCAGCCAACAGTAAAAAATTGTCAACTTTTCACATGAACACAGCTCACTGTCGAAGTTCTAACTCTCACATCTGAGTGAGATGTGAGATAGCCAGAAGTGGGAAAATTGACCCTCATGTGGATTAGGTTCACATGTGGGTTGGTGACACTCAGACCAAGATTCAGCATGCCTGTGAGGCTGTGAGTCCATTAAGGGGACACAGTCTGCAGCAAAGACTGAGGCTCTCATGCATGTTTCTAATCCACCTTTGAGATTGTGACTCGTGTGTACTTAGACTGAACATACAAAATGTATTGACTCTAATACTTAGAAATAGGACATGTAGGATTTTTAAGTTCATTCCTACAGTTTTTGCAACTATGATTGTGACATACCCCTTTGCCCAGCCCTGAGTGATTTGACTCTCCTGCCTTGTACCTAGTCTACAGATTGGATTGTGACACATTGCTGAATCCAACACCTTGGTGGTGTGACTCTGTAATTTTCCCTCAGCACTGCCCACTGTGGAGCATTGTGACATCGCTAAGCTCCACACCCTGGTTATGTGACTGTTCTGCTTGTGTCCTGCCTTCATGGGCCATTGTGACATATTGCCATGTGCAACATCCAGGTGATACAACTTCTTCGGTGGGATCCTGCCTGCAGGAAGCATTACAATCTATCTGTGCACCTATCATCCAGGTAGTGAGACTTTCTTCAGACAGTCTCACTCTGTTGCCCAGGCTGGAGTGCAGTGGTGCAATCTTGGCTCACTGCAGTCTCCACCTCCCGGGTTCAAGCTATTCTCATGTCTCAGCCTCCTGAGTAGCTGGGATTACAGGCACCTGCCACCACATCTGGCTAATATTTGTATTTTAGTAGAGATGAGATGGGATTTTGCCATGTTGGTCAGGTTGGCCTTGAACTCCTGACCTCAGGTGACCCACCCGCCTCGGCCTCCCAAATTGCTGCAATTACAGGACTAAGCCACAGTACCTGGCCCATGTGACTCCCTTTCTACTAGGTTCTGGCTCATAGAACTACTACCTATCACTGGGCCCAGCACCTAGGTGTTGAGATGCTTCTTTTCTACCTACATTCTTCTCACAGTTTAGATTTTGACATACCGCTGGGCCAAACATCAACATGATGTTACATTTTGTCGTCGGCACTTTCCTCATCAGCCATTGTGACATGTTGTTCAGCTCAGAACTAAGGTAATGTGAGCCTTCGCCTGAACCCTGCCCACAGTGGGCATAGTGACATATTTGTGAACCCATCATCTATATAATGTGACTTTTTTTTTTTTTGAGACAGAGTTTCACTCTTGTTGCCTAGGCTGGAATGCAATGGTGCGATCTTGGCTCACCGCAACCTCCGCCTCTCAGGATCAAGCAATTTTTCTGCCTCAGCCTCCCGAGTAGCTGGGATTACAGGCACCCACAACCATGCTCAGCTAATTTTTGTATTTTTAGTAGAGACAGGGTTTCGCCATGTTGGTCAGCCTGGTCTGAAACTCCCCACCTCAGATGATCTGCCCACCTTGGCCTCCCAAAGTGCTGGGATTACACGTGTGAGCTACCATGCCTGGCCTATAATGCAATTTTTTTTTTCAGCCAAATAACTTTATTTTCCTAGTTTCTTTTTTTATTTTTACATATTTTTATTCTTTATTCACATAGTCTATTGTGGGATATTTTCCTAGTTTCAATGCTTTTGTCTTTGTCCGAGAGAGGGAGGAGATTGGAAAACACCATCATCAAATTTCCTAGTAGTTGTTGAATCACGGCATCAGAGTAGCTCAGGAAACAACCAAATTACCGTCTTTTTCCTCAATAACTTGTGCGGGTGGTCCAGTCATCATCTTCTTGAAAAAATACAAGATGTTGTTTTTGAAGCATTTCAGCATCTCGTAAGGAAAGGAAGCTGCCTTGTTGAGTACATAGATTGAGCATGTTTTTTATTAGAATCATTAACCTGGCAATTAAGAGTCTCATTTGCAGGCCAGGCGCAGTGGCTCAAGCCTGTAATCCCAGCACTTTGGGAGGCCGAGGTGGGTGAATCACGAGGTCAAGAGATTGAGACCATCTTGGTCAACATGGTGAAACCCCATCTCTACTAAAAATACAAAAAATTAGCTGGGCATGGTGGTGTGTGCCTGTAATTCCAGCTACTCAGGAGGCTGAGGCAGGAGAATTGCCTGAACTCAGGAGGCAGAGATTGTGGTGAACCGAGATCACGCCATTGCACTCCAGCCTGGGTAACAAGAGCGAAACTCCATCTCAAAAAAAAAAAAAAAGATTCTCGTTGCTAGTTTTGGCAGGTGTGTCATTAACTGGTCAGGAAGCCATTTTTCTATCTCATCCATAAGAAAATGGACCACTACATCCACCAGAATTTCCATGGCCATGTTCATTACTAGTGAAGTAAATGAGCCCATGGTAAGTGTGACGAGCGTTCTGTGGGTTTCAGGTGAAGTTATGTAATGGCCTAATGTGACTTTCTTACTTGGCTTTAGCCTATAGGAGAGACTGTGACATATATTTGGCCCTGGAACCTAGATAATGTGACTCTTCTTTCCTGCCATGGTCCTGCTCTCATAAAAGACAGTGACTTATCACTGGGATCAGCACAGAGGCTATGTGATTCTTCTGCCTGGTTCCTCTCCACAGGGGTTACTTCAACATATCTCTGGGCCCATTACTTAGACAATGTGACTCTTCTTCCTGGGATGTGTTTCCAGTTTGGATTGCAGCATATCACTTAGTCCAGCACCCATGTGATGTGACTTTTCTCATGCTTTGGTCTTGTCCACTGCGGTGCTTGTGATATGTAGCTGGGCCCAGCTCTTAGGTTATGTGATTTTTCTTTTTTCATGTTGAGCCTTACACACAGGGGGCATTGTGACATACCTCTGTTCCTTTCACCTAGATGATGTGAGTCTTCTGCCAGGGCTCTTTTCTCAGAGGGTATTGTGACATTTCTGGACCCAGAACCTAGGTGATGTGACTCTCTTCTACTGCCTGGGTTCTGCCTAAGATGTGTTTTTTGTTTTTTGGTTTTTTTTTGCCTGATCTCTGCATATAGTTCATATTGTGATATATGGCTGGGTCCAACACCTAGGTAAGTCTAGGTGAGTCTCCTGCATGGGCTCTGTTCAGCAAGGTATTATGACATATTGTTTTTTTTAATCACTTAAGTGTTGTGACTCTCCTTTTTTTACTCGAAACTGCTACAAAGAATAATTGTGACATATCACTGGACTCAGCACCTAGGTGTCGTGACTCTCCTTTTTTCCTGAGTCTCACGTTGTTTGAGTATTGTATATATTGAATCTGAGACCAACACATAGGGGATGGGAAACTCCTTTCTTGACCCTGACCACAGAGGCTTTGTGACATATCTGCATCCATGACCTAAATATGTGACTCTTTGTTTCTGCTTGCACCCTGCTAACAGAGAAGATGGTGACAAATTGCTAAGTGCCGTGTATCTTGTGCTGACCTCCTATCTCATCCTGTGACAAGAATGCCTAACCTGGGGATGCAGACAAGTAGGGTTTGCATCATTTCACGCAGCTGCTATTCGAGATTGAGTTGCTCTGGTTTGAATGCCTCTGACATTAAGATCCACTATAAAATTATGTAAAAAGCCTATTTGAATTATAGTGAATGAGAATTAAAAGAATTTTAGGGTGGGCTCTTCTGAAAGATGTAGTGATAGTTATATTTGTGTTTATGAGTTTTTTTAAATTAACCTTTGTTATTTTAGAATAGATATTTTGTTTTGTTCTGTCTAGTTAAGACAGATACAAGAAGTCTATTTGAATTATAGTGAATGAGAATTATAAGAATTAGGGTGGGCTCTTCTGAAAGATGTAGTGATAGTTATATTTGTGTTTATGAGTTTTTTTAAAATTAACCTTTGTTTGTTACTTTAGAATAGATATTTTGTTTTGTTCTGTCTAGTTTAAACAGATACACTTGATCATAAAAGGGATTTCCACTGTTAAAGGAAAATAAATCTCTTGATGCCAAAATTACCAAGTGAAAAGAAAAATCAAGCTGGGAACTAAGTCTGGCAAACCTGCTTCCCATTTTATTTATAAATAAGATAGCTACAAAGATAAAAAAAAAGCTACATACCTCACAATTAGCCAACAAGGAAATTCCTTGAGAACAAATGACAGACCGAACTCAAAACCATTTATCTGAGCCTCGCCTGAGATAAATGCATATCTGATTGCTTCCTCTGCACTTTGTTAATTTAGAAATGCAGATTCACTGAGCCAGAGTAAATTGTATATTCAGTTGAATGTTTATCAAGGACTCAAAAGAATCCAACCTTTTGTCTCTTATTTACTTGTGATCTGGAAGCCCCTACCTCAAGTTGTCCTGCTTTACTGAATCAAATGTACATCTTACTCATATTGATTGATGCCTCATGTCTTCCTAAAATGTATAAAAGCAGCTGTGCCCTGCCACCTTGGGCACATATCATCAGGACCTCCTCAGACTGTGTCATAGGCTTGTTTTTAACCTTGGCAAGATAAACCTTTTAAATTGATTGAGACCTGTTTGAGATACCTTTTGGCTTACACAGCCATGGCCCTGCTAGCTGGAATATACTCCTGAGTGTAAATAGCCCAACCATAAGCCACCTGTTCAGTAGAAGTGAATCAACAGCAGGGCCTAGCATAGGTTAAAGACACATGAAGTGGGTGGCTCTCTGGGTCCTGGCTCCTAATGGAAAGGACAGTCACATAAATGTTTCTGAATGTTTGGACAGCCCGGCCTTTCCTGACCCAAATCCCCCCACCAGCTTTTTATAAAGCACACCTCTTTGTCAGAGGTGTGAACCAGAGCAACTCTATTTTAAATAGGAGCTGGGTGAAATGAGGCTGAAACCTCCTGGGATGCATTCCCAGACAGTTAAGGTATTCTAAGTCGCAGGATGAGATAGAAGGTCAACACAAAATACAGGTCACAAAGACCTCACTGATAAAACAGGTTGCAGTGAAAGAGCTGGCCAAAACCCACTAAAACCAAAATGGCAGTGAGAGTGACCTCTGGTTATCGTTACTGCTGCACTCTTACCGGAGCCATGACAGTTTGCAAATGCCATGGCAACATCATGAAGTTACCCTATATTGTCCGAAAAGGTGAGACATAAATAATCCATCCATTGTTCAGCCTGTCCTCAAGAAATAACCATAAACATGAGCAACCAGCACAGCTCGGAGCTGCCCTGTCTATGGAGTAGCCATTCTTTTTTTTTGATGGAGTTTAGCTCTTGTTACCCAGGCTGGAGTGCAATGGCCTGATCTCGGCTCACTGCAACCTCCGCCTCCTGGGTTCAAGCGATTCTCCTACCTCATCCTCCCAAGTAGCTGGAATTACAAACATGTGCCGCCATGCCTGGCTAATTTTCTGTAATTTTAGTAGACATGGGATTTCTCCATGTTGGTCAGGCTGGTCTTGAACTCCCTACCTCAGGCGATCTACCTGCCTCAGCCTCCCAAAGTGCTGAAATTACAGGCATGAGCCACCATGCGCAGCCTAGAGTAGCTATTCTTTATTTCTTCACTTTTTCCTGAGACAAAGTCTCGCTCTGTTGCCCAGGTTGGAGTGCGGTGGTGCAGTCTCAGCTCACTGCAGCCTCTGCCTCCAGGTTCAAATGATTCTTTTGCCTCAGCCTCCTGAGTAGCTGGGACTACAGGCATGCACCACCACGCCCAGCTAATTTTTATATTTTTAGTAGAGACTGGGTTTCTGTGACAGAATATTGTTTGCTAGGAAAAAAAAAAGAGAGAGAGACTGGGTTTCACCATGTTGGCCAGGATGGTCGTTCACTTTCTTTCTTTCTTTCTTTCTTTTTTTCCTGAGATGGAGTCTCGCTCTGTCGCTCAGGCTGGAGTGCTCTTGGCTTATCACAAATTAATTAATTGGCTAAACAAACATAAGTGCTTAAATCAAATATTTTGAAAGAAAAATAAAAAGTGTAATGCCTTTGAGGTCATGTAACCTTAAAAATTTTGGGGAAATAAAAACAGCTTTAAAATTACAATAAAAACATTTCGTCTAAATTATGCAGATCAGATGTTAAGTTTGCTAAATGCTTTAAGGTCATAAATTGCTGCTTTAACTTTTAAAGGAAGTTACCTAGCTTAAGGCCATTAGATTCTAGATAAGGCCTGGAGACGTGGAATTAGCCATGTCAAAGAAGATTATAAAGAAAGAGATTGTATGTAAGAAATGATCTCATATGGTAAATTCTTGTCCGAAAGTAAAATGACTAGTTGTTTAAAAGGAGGAATGTCATGGCCGGACATGGTGGCTCATGCCTATAATCCCAGTACTTTGGGAGGCTGAGGCAGGCGGATCATGAGGTCAGGAGTTAAGAGACCAGCCTGGCCAACATGGTGAAACCCCGTCTCTACTAAAAATACAAAAAAAAATAGCTGGGGATGGTGGTACATACCTGTAATCCCAGCTATTCAGGAGGCTGAGGCAGGAAAATTGCTTGAACCTGGGAGGTGGTTGTTGCAGTGAGCCGAGGTTGCACCATTGCATTCCAGCCTGGGTGACAGAGCCAGACTGTCTCAGAAAAGAAAAAAAAAGGAGGGATGTTTAGGGCAGGTTAGAAAGTCAAAGAATGTCTCAGATGGTCTGGTAAGTCGTGAAAGGATTTGTGAAAGAGAATTTATGTAAGAAATATACAATTCAGAGGTTGTTAGGTTTCCTAAATGCTTCATGAAATGTCACTATGACTCTTATTGTACAGCTTGCCTACTTTACTGCTAGGTAAGGCCTGGGGACATGTGGAGTTAGCCACACTCCCTTGGCTATGCTGTAGAGTCAGCTGTAATCTGCACTTGGGCCTGGTGTGTCCTAGGCTAGGCTCCACACTTAGTACACAATTAAAATTTCTAACTTGGCAGCCGGGTATGGGTGGTGCATGTCTGCAGTCCCAGCTACTCAGGAGGCTGAGACAGGAGAATTGCTTGAACCCTGGAGGTGGAGGTTGCAGCGAGCCAAGATCGTGCCACTGCATTCCAGCCAGGCAACAGAGTGCGACTCTGTGTCAAAATAATAATAATCATAATCAATGAAAATCTTGAGCTTGCTAAGGTTTTCACAAAAAATAAAACTTGCTAAAGTTAACATTGTAACGTAATTGAAACTACTGAGCAAACAATTTTACATGGAAGGTGGGAAAAGAAAGTAAAATGTGTTTTTGGTGTGAAAGATAAGTCATGAGACTGTAGACTTATTTTCTGCCTAAAGTATTAAATAATTGTTTTAAGTTAAAAAAAATCTAAAGGTTTAAACAAGTTGTGGAAAGTTTATTAAAATTAATTTTAAGAGATTCTGTGTGTGAACATATTGGCTAAATTAAATGGGTATACAGGTTTTCTTGAAGCATTGATCTGCTCTTTCATGCACACACACAACACACACTTACAATGTAAAGGTTTATAAAAGATTTATAAGAATCTTACCTTATGGTTGAACATTAAAATTGGGCAAATATGTCTATCAGGTTTTATTACAAATTGAGTTTAACAGGACACGCACTGTGGCTCACTCCTGCAATCCCAGCCCTTTGGCCCAGGGCAGGCAGATCACCTGATGTTGGGAGTTCGAGACCAGCCTGACCAACGTGGAGAAACCCTGTCTTTACTAATAATACAAAATTAGCTGAGCATGATGGTGCAGACCTATAATCCCTGCTACTCAGAAGGCTGAGTAAGGAGAATCGCTTGAACCTAGAAGGCAGAGGTTGCGGATTCCATTTATTATTTTATTAGAAGTTCTGTACCTAGGCCGGGCGAAGTGGCTCACACCTGTAATCCCAGCATTTTGGGAAGCTGAGGCGGGTGGATCACAAGGTCAAGGGTTTGACACCAGCCTGACTAATGTCTCTACTAAAAATACAAAAATTAGCTGGGTGTGGTGGCGGGAGCATGTAATCACAGCTACTAAGAAGGCTGAGGCAGGAGAATTGTTTGAACCCGAAAGGCAGAGGTTGCAGTGAGCTGAGATCTTGCCACTGCACTCCAGCCTGGGCAACAGAGCTGACACTGTCTCAAAAAAAAAAAGTTCTGTACCTATTTGGAAACTTGAAATTAAATAGTCTTTTCCTGAGTTTATCCAGTTATTTTTCAAGTAATACTACATCATGGGAACACATTAGAGATTTTATGTATTTTTATGTTTTGCATCAGTCACTAAAACACAGAAATTATCTCATTCTGAATTTATTATAAAACTAGAATACTCTCCACTAAGAATATCTCATTAGCATATTGCAACTTAAATTCAGGAAATCTAAACTTTTTCTGGTAATATTACCTATATAATATTTAGTTACTAATCTTTTTCTCTTTTAGTATATGATTTTTAGTGTACTTTTAAAAAATATGCGTAACATTTCCTTGAATTCTATTAATGGACCTCAATGTTGTTTTTTTTTCTTTCTCTTTTTTCTGAGATGGGTCTTGCTCTGTTGCCCAGGCTGGAGTGCAGTGGTGCTATCTTGGCTCACTGCAACCTCTGCCTCCCTGGTTCAAGCAATTCTCTGCCTCAGCCTCCCAAGTAGCTGGGATTACAGGCGCCCACCACCACGCCCAGCTAATTTTAATTTTTTTAGTAGGGACAGGGTTGCACCATCTTGGCCAGACTGGTCTTGAACTCCTGACCTCGTGATGCACCCACCTCGGCCTCCCAAAGTGCTTGGGATTACAGGCGTGAGCCACTGCTCACCAGGCCAGTGTCATATATATATATATAATTTAAAAACTGTCTGAATATGATGGTTCATGCCTGTAATCCTAGCACTTTGGGAGGCTGAGGTAGGAGGATCGATTGAGCCCTAGAGTTTGAGACCAGCCTGGGCTACATAATGAGGCTTCGTCTCTACAATATAATAACAAATTAGGTGAATATGGTGGCACATGCCAGTGGTCCCAGCTACTCAGAAGGCTGAGGTAGGTAAATTCGTAGAGCCTAGATTCCTGAGGCTGCAGTGAGCTGCAATCATGTCACTGCACTCCAGTCTGGGTAACAGAGAGGCTCTCTCAAGAAAAAGAAAGAAAAAGACAGACAATAAAAAATAATGAATATTTAATGTTTGTAATTTTTCCTGCTCAAAGGACCGGAAGCCAAGAAGGTCATAGGAGCTGAAATTTTTAAATATTCTTTTCATTTTTTAGTAGCCATATAAGTGTATTATTTATAAATGCATATGACCTTATACATAAGATTAAAGGCAAATACCTTCTGGGGTCGGCCTGGCTCAGCTCCGGGAGGAAGCCGTGCCAGAAAACGCTGCAGCCTAGGCTGTCGCTCTCTTCATTCAGCCTAGCGTCTGATCACATCTTCTGTCACTCAAGGCTTGAGGGGGCAGGACCTTAAACGTTATCCAATCAGAGGCGCTGGGGTGAAAACCGTCCAATCAGGCAAGCAGCTGGAGCGGACAGGGCGGCTTCCGGGATGTGGCGGGGCCTTTGTCTCTCCCGGCAACCGGAGCTCCAGGTCTCGTCTTCACTTCTCTGTTTTCTCTTCGCTTAGAGGTACGGCCTTTGTGGGCCTGTGAGCTGCAGCTATTGGGAAATCCACAGCTAAGACACCAGGACCCTCTAGAAGCCTAGAAATGGTGAGAGTACCGGGTTGACATCCGGAGAGAGGGGAAGGGGCTGTTGCAGGACTCAGGCCTCCCCGCAGTCAGCTCCACAGTCTGCGCCCGAGTTCTTGCCCAGCTCGGCCTCAGTCCCCTTCAGCCATAAGATGGCGGCCGCGCTGACAGTTGGGCCCCCGGGCGTCCTGTCTCTTCCCTGCTTAGTGACTGTGACCTGGCCTGGGGCCCTCTCTGGGCAGCTCTGCTCCCGCAGCACCGCGTCTCTCTCACATTGTGCAGGGACCGTGGGAGGGGCGTCGGGAGAATCCTGACTCGGGGTGCGGGTTCAAGAACGAGAAGAGCTTTGGTCCGCGGCGTTTCCAGTCCCTCTTTTCGTCTATTAGAAACTTATGAGAGTCGGTCGGGTGCCGTGACTCACGCCTGTAATCCCACCACTTTGAGAGGCCGGGGCGGGCAGATCACTTGAGGTCAGGAGTTCGAGACCAGCGAGACTTGACGGAGTCTCGCTCTGTCTCCCAGGCTGGAGTGCAATGGCGTGATCTCAGCTCACTCAACCTCTGCCTCCCTGGTTCAAGCGATTCTTTTGCTGTAGCCACTCGATTAGCTGGAACTATAGGCACCTACCACCAGGCCCAACTAATTTATTTATTTATTTTTAAAATTTTGTTATTTATTTATTTTCCTTTGTGACGCTGTTTCGCTCTTTTCACGTAGGCTGTAGTGCAATGGTGCGATCTCAGCTCGCTGCAACCTCTGCCTCCCTGGTTCAAGAGATTCTTTTGCTTTAGCCACTTGAGTAGCTGAAACTATAGGCACCTACTACCACGCCCAGCTAACTTTTTTTTTTTTTTTTTTAATGTGAAGGAGTTTTGCTCCTTTCTCCCAGGCTGTAATGCAATGGTGCGATCTCAGCTCACTGCAACCTCTGCCTCCTGGGTTTAAGCGATTCTCCTGCCTCAGACTCCAGAGTAGCTGGGATTACAGGCATGCGCCACCGTTCCGGCTAATTTTTGTATTTTTAATAGAGATGGGGTTTCACTATGTTAGGTTGTTCTTGAACGCCCGACCTCAAGTGATCCGCGGGCCTCCGCCTCTGAAAGTGCTGGGATTACAGGCGCGAACCACCACGCCTGGCCTAATTTTTGTATTTTTATTAGAGACTAGGTTTTCCAATGTTGGCCAGACTGATCTTGAATCCTAACCTCAGGTGATCCACCCACCTCAGCCACCATGACTGGCTTCTCTTTTTCTTTTGTTTTCTCTAGGCGGAGGGAGTTTTTCAGGATGTTTTGAGGTAAAATTTTTCCTTAGGAAAATTTGTGGGGTGATGCGCCCTCAGCCACACTTCATCTTTTTTCTTGTCCTGAGTTTTAGTACTGTCTGGGGATAAATCAAGATAACCATGGCTATGTGTGCTACAGTATCTACTGAATATCAGCTTCTACATCATTTTTTCCTATAGGACAACCTGAGATATGGAGTGTAGTCTCTCAAGGGAGCAGGTGGATTCCCTGAGGCTGAGTGTATCTCCTGGGGGACTCTTCCATTGAAAAGCAA
Organism: Saguinus oedipus; assembly: GCA_031835075.1. Classification (NCBI taxonomy): domain Eukaryota; kingdom Metazoa; phylum Chordata; class Mammalia; order Primates; family Cebidae; genus Saguinus; species Saguinus oedipus. The sequence goes on from CM063187.1 coordinate 18,820,759, forward strand.
ACCCTTTGAGACATTAAGATTGTCTTCACACAAGTTAGCTTAGCTTCTATTTCATGGAAAGACATCGCTAGTTGGCCAATCAGATGCTGATATTGAGGGGAAAACACAGAAATAATTTCTGCCCCCTGGATTCTCTAAGATTTGTGAAAGTGAAAATAGTATCTCAAAAACAAAACAAAAAGCCTGACCCCAGTGAGATGGTGCAAGAAGTTGTAAAGTAAAATGCGCCTTGGCAGTCACTGAGGCGGAGTGCGATGTCTCCTGAGAGGGTTGTCATTGTGCACTTGAGTGGACAGAAGTGGGTGGAGAATCTCTCAAGTGATTGGATGGCCTGAGTTGACACGAGTCAGACACATCTGTTTTCTGATCAGCACTGCCAATCCCTCAGTTTGTCACCTTGAAAAAATGTGTGCACTTATTTTAACTTCATGTTTTTTTTTGTCGTTGTTAAGACAGAGTCTTGCTCTTGCCCAGGGTGGAGTGCAGTGGTGTGATCTTGGCTCACTGAAACTTTCGCCTCCCGGGTTCAAGCGATTCTCCCTCAGCCTCCCGTATAGCTGGGACTATAGGCACGTGCCACCATGCCGAGCTAATTTCTGTATTTTTAGTAGAGATGGGGTTTCACCGTGTTCGCCAGGATGGTCTTGAAGTCCTGAACTCGTGACCCACCTGCCTCAGCCTCCCAAAGTGCTGGGATTACAGGCTTGAGTCACTGCGCCCAGGCTTAAATTCAGTTTTTTAATTGCATTTTTTTAGTAGGATATAAAAGATGAGAAAAGATTTACAAAGAGCATAAAAGAGGTGGGTTTCAGGAAAAAAGTACCTAATTATATATTTCATTTGTTGAGAATTCTCATTTACCTTTTTATTTCCCAGAATGGGTTTAGGAATCTTCTCAGATGTCTTTTATTTTACGGCTAGGTGATTTTCAATAGATTGCCATGGCTTAGCTTTTAGAATGCTACCAAGGAAAAAAATAGGGAAAATCTCTCTTACTTTGGCTGTAGAAAATGAATACATTTCCATAAGAAAACATGGTATATAATTGATGAGTTACAGATTTATAAAGACATCATCAGTTGCTCTTTTTCAGAGTAAATTTGTGAAGGTGACTATCTGCGTTCTATATCCTATCTTCTTGGTTTCTGAATTTAATGCTAAATTTTATGAGATGAAACTTGGTACCTCCTAGAAGTGTTTTCATGTGACTAATTGTTTACTACATAATTTTGTTTCCCACAAGTTGGCCACTCCTGGATACATAATTTTTAATGGAAATAATACGGTAATAACATTTATTGTCTGAAAGGAATAGCTACTTTGGCTCTTCTTATTGAGGTGTGAAATGTAAGCACCTTAAAATTTTCTTTTTATATATAAACACTGTGTTAGTGTAATTTTGCTGGGTTTTTCAAACACTTAGTTTCAAAAACCAACTGGATCTGACTTAACAGCTTGAGCCCAGTGACTCCAAATTCAGGCTACTATTGAGCCTGCAAAGGAAGGTTATTAAAGGCCCAGTTCCTTCTGGGGAACCTCCCTTGCAGATGTCCCAGCCTGCTCACCCAAGCCATGGAAAAAAGGCTTTATTCTGAGAGAAGCTGCAGAGCCCTGGAAAGCTGGGGACCCACAAGCAGATGCAGTTACAGGTAAGATGAAAGGGGATTTGGAGAGTCTTACTAAAGATGAAGTTGTTTTTGTTTTGAGGCAGGTTGTAGACTTTGTAAAATAAAGTTTGATGTATGTAAAAAATCTTAATTCTAAAGGGGTATTGCAACCGAAGGAAGTACCAACTATAACATCTTTAAGGATTGCCAAGTTTAGGCAGACAAAGGCTTTCTTTCTCTTATTTTCCTTCTCTGTCCCTCTCCTTCTTCCCTCCCTCCCTCCTTCCCTCTCTCCCTCCCTCTCTTCCTTCCTGCCTTCCTGCCTTCCCTCCTTCCCCTTTCTCTCTGCCTCCCTTCCTCCCTTCTGGAGTTTCACTCTTGTTCCCCAGGCTGGAGTGCGATGGTGAGATCTCAGCTCACTGTAACCTCTGCCTCCCGGGTTCAAGTGATTCTCCTGCCTCAGCTTCCTAGGTGGCTGGGATTACAGGCGCTCACCACTATGCCCAGCTAATTTTTGTATGTTTAGAAGAAATGGAGTTTTACCATGTTGGCCAGGCTGGTCCCAAACTCCTGACCTCAAGTGATCCGTGGGCCTCAGCCTCCCAAAGTGCTGGGATTACAGATGTGAGCCCTAGGGAAGAGCAAGCAAGATTAGGAAGAAGGTGGGAGGGGAATGGCAAATGGAGGCTAAAAATCAGATTCTGTATCAGAAAATATTTTACCGTGAAGTCATCATGCTCTTAGGAGGAACATAAAGTGGAGTTGCATGATGGCTCAGACTGAGGGTAGCTTAAAGTTAAGAAGGCTGTGGGAAGGAGATAAACTTATGTAACTGATTATTTTGATCACAGGAAATAAATTTAGCTAATTTGAGAAAAAGAAGAAAATTCAGGGTCAGTGTCTTAACTTGGTGATAGAAAGAGAGCACTATCTATGGCATAATGAGAAGGGTGTTTCTTTCCATAAACTGTTCCTGCAGAACACAAAGAATGAATTGTATTAATCACAGCTATTTTCTAGGATTATCTATGTGCTTCACCTTTGCCCATCTCTTTTCTTTGTCCTATGCACTTTTTCTGTTTGACTTTCCCTGAATTGTATTTTTTATAACAAACTGGTAAACTGTAGTGTTTTGTTGAATTCAGTGTCTTGCTGTGTTCTGTGAGTAGCGCTATCAAATTAGAACTTGAAGTAGGTTATGGAAGTTGTGGGGTTTTTTTTTTTTTTTTTTTTTGGGAGACAAAGTCTAACACTTGCCCAGGCTGGAGTGCAGTGGCACGATCTCGGCTCACTGCAGCCTCTGCCTCCCAGGATCAAGCAATCCTGCCTCAGCTTCCTGAGTAGCTGGGGCTACAGGCGCGTGTCACCATTCCCAGCTAAATTTTTTTGTATTTTTAGTAGAAACAGGGTTTCACCACATCGGCCAGACTGGTCTTGAACTCCTGACCGCAGGTAATTCTCCCACTTCAGCCTCCGAAAGGAAGTTCTGAATTTATAAACAATAGCTGAGAATCATAGATGGGCCTCTGGGGTTTGTAACTGTCATCTGCAGTGAGGACAACATTGTGGCAATGAGGCCTAAATCAGAGTCTGGGCTGACTCTGAGTAGAGTCAGAATTGAAATGTTAGACAATATGTTGGTGGTGGAAAATTACTTGGTGTTCAGCAAACTTTACAGATTTGGTGCCAGAAGAAAGATATCACACAGGCCTGGCCTGGAATGGAACTCTGGGTGTCTGAGAATGGGAGGCTCTGCTCTCCCATACACAGGCTGTCACACTGCCTATTGTCTTGTGATTTCAGGTCTTCTTCCAGAATGAGAAAGAACTGAAAACTTAAAGGAATGGAGCTCTGGCCAGGCGCGGCATCTCATGCCTGTAATCCCAGCACTTTGGGAGGCCGAGGTGGGTGGTTCACCTGAGGTCAGAAGTTCAAGACCATCCTGGTCAACATGGCAAAATCCCATCTCTATTAAAAATACAAAAATTAGCCGGGCACGGTGGCAGTGCTTGTAATCCTAGTTACTCAGGAGGTTGAGGCGGGAAAATCTTTTGAACCTGAAAAGCAGAGGTTGCAGTGAGCCATGGTTTTGGTCTTTATTTCTGTGTATGTGATTAATCACATTTATTGATTTGTGTATGTTGAAATAACCTTGCATCCCAGGGATATAGGCTACTTGATCATAGTAGATTAGCTTTTTGATGTGCTGCTGGCTTTGGTTTGCCAGTATGTTATTGAGAATTTTTCCTTCAGTGTTAATTAAGAACATCGGCATAAAGTTTTCTTTTTTTGTTTTATACCAGATTTTGGTAGCAGAATAATGCTTTTCTTATTTAATGAGTTGGGGAGGAGTTCCGTCTCAATTTTTTGGAATGGCTTTAGTAATAATGTTACCAACTCTTTTTTGTACATCTGGTAGGATTCTGCTTTGAATCTGTCTGGTCCTGGGCTTTTTTTTTTTGGTTTATAGGCTATTTATTACACATTCAATTTTGGATCTTGTAGGTCTGTTAAGGGATACAATATTTTTGTTTGTTTCAGTCTTTGGAGAATGTATATGTCCAGGAATCTATCTATTTCTTCTAGATTTTCTAGTTTGTTTGCATAGAAGTGTTCATTACAGAGTTTAGTAGTCATTTTTTTTTTGTCGGGTCAGTGTTGATGTCCATTTTGTCATTTCTAGTTGTGTTTATTTGAATCTTCTTTCTTCATTAATTTCTCTAGTGGATTATTATTATTATTTAATTTATTTATTTTACTTTAGGTGCATACTATATCTGGCATTTTTCCCCATGTTGTCCTTCCCCACCCTCCCCTGCCTCCCCATAGTGGATTATTATTAATTCTTGCAAAGATTTTACTCCTGGAGCTCTCCATATTTTTTTATTTTTTTTTTAATGTCTAAATCTACAGTTCAGATCTGATTTTTGTTATTTTATTTTATTTTTGTTTTGAGACAGAGTTTTTCTCTGGTGCCCAGGCTGGAGTGCAGTGGCGCCATCTCAGCTCACTGCAACCTCCGCTTCCCAGGTTTAAGCAGTTCTCTGCCTCAGCCTCCCGAGTACCGGGGGTTACAGGTGCCTACCACCACAGCTGGCTAATTTTTGTATTTTTAGTAGAGATGGGGTTTTACCATCTTGGCCAGGCTGATCTTGAACTCCTGACCTTGTGATCTGCCTGCCTTGGCCTCCCAAAGTGGTGGATTACAGGCACAAGCCATTGCACCCAGCCAATCTTCATTATTTCTTGTAATTTGATAGCTTAGAGGTCGATTTGCTTTTTCTTCTCTCATTCTTTTATTTATGATGTCAGTTTTTGCTTTTGTTTTTGCTTTTGAGACAGAGTTCTTGTTGCCCAGGTTGGAGTGCAATGGCTTGATCTCAGCTCACTGCAATTTCTGCCTCCCAGGTTCAAGCAATTCTCTTGCCTCAGTCTCCTAAGTATCTGGGATTACAGTTACCTGCCACCATGCCTGGCTAATATTTTTGTATTTTTAGTGGAGAAGGAATTTCATCATGTTGGTCAGGCTTGATTTCAGAATCAAGAGGCAGAGATTGCAGTGAGCTGAGATCATGCCATTGCATTCCAGCCTGGGCAACAAGAACTCTGCCTCAAAAACAAAAACGAAACTTGATCTGCACTGAGCTGTGATGGCACTACTGACCTCAGGTGATGCACTCTCCTCAGCCTCCCAAAGTGCTGGGATTACAGGCATGAGCCATCATACCCAGCCCAGGTTGTTAAATTGAGATTTTTCTAACTTTGTGATGTGAGCATTTAATGCTATAAATTCTCTCTCTCTCTCTCTCTCTCTCTCTCTCTCTCTCTCTCTCTCTCTCTCTCTCTCTCTCTCTCTGTTTTTTTTGGGGGGAGACAGTGTCTTGCTCCGTTGCCAGGCGCCAGGCTGGAGTGCAGTGGCACAGTCTCGGCTCACTGCAACCTCCACCTTCCAGATTCAAGCAATTCTCCTGCCTCAGCCTCCTGAGTAGCTGGGACTACAGGCGTGCACCACCACGCCCAGCTAAATTTTGTATTTTTAGTAGAGACGAGGTTTCACCATGTTGGCTAGGATGGTCTCGATCTCTTGACCTCGTGATCCGCCCACCTCGGCCTCCCAAAGTGCTGTGATTACAGGTGTGAACCATCACACCCAGCCATAAATTTCTCTCTTAACATTGCCTTGGCCATGTTGCAGAGATTCTGGTACATTGCAATTTTGTACCCATTTTTTTTTCTTTTTTCTTTTCTGTACCCATTTATTTTTAAAGAACTTGTTGATTTCTGCCCAAGCAATAAAATTTGGGTAAATTTTATTACTTACCCAAGTTATTCAAGTACTAGTTGTTGAATTTCCATGTAATTGGCTTGTTTCAAGTGGTTTTCTTTATATTGAATGTTGTTTTGTATGTGGTTGGTATGATTTGGGGATTTTTGGATTTGCTGAGGATTGTTTTATTTCTGATTGTGGCATGTGGTAATGAGAATAATGCATATTATTTTTAGATATGCATTATCTCTAAAATAATGCGTATTATTTTATATATGCTTTTAAATAGAGAGTTCTCTAGACATCTTTTGGGACTATTTGGTCAAGTGTTAAGTTTAGGTCCTAATATCTTTTAATTTTCTGCTTCAGTAATCTGTTTATTAGTGACTCTGCGGTGTTGTAGTCTCCTACTCTCATTGTGTCAGAATCTAAGTCTCCATAGGTCTCTAAGAACTTGCTTTGTTCAAGTGCACCCATTTTTTTTTTTAGACCGAGTCTTGTTCTGTCATCCAAGCTGGAGTGCAGTGGCACTATCTTGGCTCACTGCAACCTCTGCCACCTGTGTTCAACCCGTTTTCCTGCCTCAACCTCCCAAGTAGCTGAGATTACAGGCACATGCCACCATGCTTGGGTAATTGTTTTGTATTTTTAGTAGAGACAGAGTTTCACCTTGTTGGCCAGGCTGGTTTTGAACTCCTGACCTCAAGTGATTCACCCACCTCAGCCTCCTGGGGTTACAGGCATGAGCCACCGCGCCCAGCCAGAAAGTGTTTTAACTGAAGTATGGTTACAGACAATTTTTAAAAATACTACATACATTATGACTAACACATTAAAATTGTTTATACTTAGATATTTCTATATAATATCCAAAGCAAATTCACTACCAGATTTTTACAATAGATATTAGTCTTACATGCTTATTAATTTATGCAAAATGGATAATTGCCAGGCGTGGTGGCTCACGCCTATAATCCAAGCACTTTGGAGGCCAAGAAGGGCAGATCACCTAAGGTCAGGAGTTCAAGACCATCCTGACCAACACGGAAACCCCGTCTTAAAAAAAAAAGGATAATTACAAGTAAGCTTAATTTGAGTGTCTTTCATTTAACTAAATTGGAATGCTGCTATTACAAGACAAATAAACAGGTCAAGTGGCCACTCAGATAAAATAGCTCTTCATTTAGCTGTGTTGCAAGCTTTAATATATTCCACTATATGAACAAAGTCAGATCTTCATCAAAAGGTGCTTGTCGAAATTGTGAGATGTATTCCAATATGGAACCCCCATCCAATGGCTAGGAGATGAGAGAGCAGCAAACATGGAAGAGAAACCTTAGAAAATTCTGCTAAGAATATTTTCTTTTTTTTCATAATGCTCATTTTTCTCATGCTAAGAGTAGCTGTGCACTTTGGTTAGAGAAAAATTTCTTTAAGGGGAATATTTTCTGGCTGACTTGATTTTTTGGCTGGCTCAATCAATCTTACATCTAATCTGTTTTTTCTTAAGATGCTTTTACTTCTTTTTTTTTTTCTCTCAATATAATCTTGATTAGATGGAGAGCTGTGTTTTCTTTCCTTTTACTTTTACTTTTTTGTTTTTTTTGAGATGAAGTCTTGCTCTGTCACCCAGGGTGGAGTGCAGTGGCTCAATCTTGGCTCACTGCAGTCTCCACCTCCCGGGTTCAAGCGATTCTCCTGCCTCGGCCTCCTGAGTAGCTGGGATTACAGGCATGCACCACCATGCCTGGCTAATTTTTCTGTTTTTAGGAGAGATGGGTTTTCACTGTGTTGATCAGGCTGTTCTCATATTCCTGACCTCATGATTCACCCAGCCAAGCTATTTTTCTTTCTAATGCTTTGGGTCTCTGTTAATATCCCATGTTGTCTGTGAATACACAATGAAAACTTTTGGAGCTATAATCATCTGAACTCATGCTGAAAACCCAGAAGTATTTTTTTCATGTCACCATTATAAATAGAAACTGAGCCTGAATCATTGCTCAGGCTGAGTGAGCCTGCTCAACTGTCTTTCTGTCTTTGAGATTTACTGAGATGCCACTGACATTCTGGTTTAATTGTGTAATAAAGAGGTTTTTTTCTCTTTCTTTTTCTTTTTTAAGACAGGGTTTCACCATGTTGGTCAGGCTGGTCTTGAACTCCCGACCTCAGGTGATCCACCTGCCTTGGCCTCCAAAGTGCTTGGGATTACAGGCGTGTGCCACCATGCTTGGCCAAAAGTTTTATTTCTGTTCTATCATTTTGGAGTTTCTCTGGGGCTGCAGAATTTATTCAATTTTCTTTTTTCTGTTTTGAGAAAATACAGAATTTTATTTTTAATTATATTTTCCAAACACTGTCTTGAATTACCAGACATAATATAAACATATAAGGTGCCAACCAAGCTTTACTCTAGAGGAAACTTTGCCTCTCAGGCTTCCAGCCAACTAACAATTGTGCTGTAAAGTGCATGTCGTCACCTAAATATGCAGTTGGAATTGTTTCTTAGCCTATTTGATATATATATAATTATCTATAGTCACTTCTAGGGAGGGATAGACAAGATTTCTACAAACTTCACAGGGAAGCAATCAACCATTTTACCTCTTTTCGTGACTCAGACCATGGGGCCCAGAAACCCAATCAGAGTAACATGTGTGCATTGAGTAGACATGAAGATGTGAGAATCTCTACTTTCCTTTTCTTCCTCTTGCTAAAAATGCCCAAAAATGTGCAAGTAAAACCTACTGCTATTCCACTAGATTTCATTCCACTAAATCTGCAACTCCAAATTCTGATTCTAGCTTTTGAGATTTGAGAAATAAACTTTAATATGAGAAATGGAAGTCCTTTTATTTGTCAAACTCAGGGAAACATTAAAATAAGAGCACAATTCTTTCTTTCTCCTGCCTTTGAATTATGTATTAATCTCTTGAAACTATTTGGTATTCCCACAAGTAGCTATAAATGAAACTAATAATGCCACACTGGACACTATAACCCATAACTTAAACCTTAACAATGCATATCTAATCAATAATCAATGTCATTTTTCTAAGTAAGACTTTCTGAGAAACAACTTTGGGTTTTTTGTTTGTGTTTAAGACAGAGTTTTGCTCTTATTTCCCAGGGTGGAGTGCAATGGTGTGATCTAGGCTTACTGCAACCTCCATCTCCTGGGTTCAAGCAATTATCCCGCCTCAGCCTCTGGAGTAGCTGGGATTACAGGCATGTTTCACCATGCCTGGCTAATTTTTTGTATTTTTAATAGAGATGGGATTTCAACACATTGGCCAGACTGGTCTTGAACTCCTGACCTCAGGTGATCAACCTGCCTTGGCTTCCCAAAGTGCTGAATTGCAGGCGTGAACCACTGCGCCTGGCCTAAGTGAACCTGACAAACTTCTTTGTACCTGTCCACTCTCTGCCCCTCTTTTTTTGCCTTTACAGATCTACTTGTAACTGCTGCTAAAGTTTTGATTCCAGACAACTTGAATCATTGCTCTCAGGTTATAATCCTCAAGGTTGGCCCAAATAAATGATCTACTTATATTCATGTTGCTTTAGCTTTTTTCTTTTAGGTAGACATATTATTAAAAATGTACTGTAGGCCAGGCGTGATGACTCATCCCAGCACTCTGGGAGGCCAAGACAGGGAAAGCCGAGACAGGCAGATCACGAGGTCAGAGTTCAAGACCAGCCTGGCCAACACAGTGAAACCCTGTCTCTACTAAAAATACAAAAAATTAGCCGGGTATTGTGGCAGGCATCTGTAATCCCAGCAACTCAGGAGGCTGAGATGGGAGAATCGCTTGAACCCGGGAGGTGGATGGAGGTTGCAGTAAGCTGAGATCCCGCCATTGCACTCCAGCCCAGGCAACAGTGTGAGACTCCATCTCAAAAAAAAAAAAGAAAGAAAGAAAATGTGTTATAGCATCCTCTGAGGGGATCTCTCTTTTGATTGTACTCTGCTTGCTTTAACACCCAAAAATTCGGAGCCAGGTTGATCCAACATAGAATCTGCACATAGAGTTTGGCCTCTGCCTGGGATTCACAAGACAGGGTCAGGTTTTGGATTCAGAATGTACAGAAAATCAACAAGAGGCATTTTCAAGACTAGCCAGGCTAGTCTTGAACTCCTTGAGCAACATAGACATCTTAAAGACCCCTTTGAGAGTGTGGCTTTTTGGACTTCTTTTCAGATTTTGCTACAGTTATGTGAGAGTCTCCAGGTATAAATAGAATCTGATGGCAGAATCTGTATGTTTGAACAAGCATTTTAGGAATGAGAGATTAAGGCCACAAAATGTCCAGAGCTGTGACTACAACTATACCTACCCATAAACTGTGATACTGGAGTAGACTACTTTTTGTTTTTGTTTTTGTTTTAAGACTGAGTCTTGCTCTGTCGCCCAGCCTGGAGTGCAATGGCACCATCTCGGCTCACTGCAACCTCTGCCTCCTGGGTTCAAGCAGTTCTCTTGCCTCAGCCTCCCCAGTAGCTGAGATTACAGGCCCACCACACCCGGCTAATTTTTTGTATTTTCAGTAGAGACAAGGTTTCACCGTGTTCACCAGGGCGGTCTTGAACTCCTGACCTTAAGTGATCAGCCCCTTCAGCCTCCCAAAGTGCTGGGATGAGCCACCATGCTGGGCCTTTTGTCCTTTTTCTTACCAAAGAGCTAGCTAATCAGGACATGGGATGCAGGTTCTGGAGCTCTACCAGGACAGTTCTATTTTCTATTTGAAATCAGCCTGAGGCCAGGTCAAGTGACTCAGGCCTGTAATTCCAGCACTTTGGGAGGCCAAAGTGGGTGGATCACCTGAGGTCAGGAGTTCAAGACTAGCCCGACCAACATGGTAAAACCCCATCTCTACCAAATACAAAAAAAAAAAAAAAATGTAGCCAGGCATGGTGGCACATGCCTATAATCCCAGCTGTTTGGGAGGCTGATGCAGGAGAATCACTTAAACCTGGGAGGTGGAGGTTGCAGTGAGCTGAGATTGTGCCATTGCACTGCAACCTGGGCAGCAAGAGTAAAACTGTCTCAAGAAAAAAGAAAAAAAATCAGCCTGTTTCTCTCTTGCTTGACTTATCATTGGGCAATCAGCTCTAGGTTACTGGGAACCCTATATAATCAACTAGACATCTTTGAGACATTTTCAAGTCAGAACAGAATTGTGTCAGGTTGTCAGGAGTAGTTAATTTGCTCTCTCAGTCTAAGATAAATCTGTTTTTGTTTCTCCTCTAACATAAGAGATGTCTTTGGTTGGTAGCCAGATGAGATGTTTTTCCAGTTTCCTTGTACTTGGGTGAAAACCAAAGAGGAGCTTGGAGATTCAAACAGATAAACTAGTTACTACCATTTCTTTTTTTTTTTTTTTTTTGAGACAGAGTTTCGCTGTTGTTATCCAGACTGGAGTGCAATGGCATGATCTCAGCTCACCGCAACCTCCGCCTTCTGGGTTCAAGCAATTCTCCTTCCTCAGCCTCCCAAGTAGCTGGGATTACAGGCGCGCACCACCATGCCCAGCTAATTTTTGTATTTTTAGTAGAGATGGGGTTTCACCTCATTGACCAGGATGGTCTCGATCTCTTAACCCCGTGATCCACCCGCCTCGGCCTCCCAAAGTGCTGGGATTATAGGCGTGAGCCACCGTGCCTGACCATTTCTACCATTTCATATGGCCATTTGAAAAATAGATGCAGCAGTCATGGTCCCTACCATCCAGGAATTTTTAGTCTAGACTAGCAAATGGATACAATGGTTGAATTTAGCATCATATGGTTGGTACAGTGAGGAGATATGTGCAAAAATACTTGGGCCTTATTTGGCCCACTTTATATTGTTGTGACTTCTGATACCATTACCTGAAGAAATGTTTACTGAAAGAAGAGTTGGGCCGGGTGCGGTGGCTCAAGCCTGTAATCCCAGGACTTTGGGAGGCCGAGGTGGGCAGATATCAAGATCAAGAGATTGAGACTGTCCTGGCCAACATGGTGAAACCTCATCTCTACTAAAAATATAAAAATAAGCTGGGCATGGTGGCGTGCGCCTGTAGTCCCAGCTACTTGGGAGGCTAAGGCAGGAGGATTGCTTGAACCCGGGAGGCGGAGGTTGCAGTGAGCCAAGATTGTGCCACTGCACTCCAGCCTGGCACCTGGCAACAAAGTGAGACTCTGTCTCAAAAAAAAAAAGTTTATATTGTTTGTTCATCTTACCTTGTTAGAATAAATATTTATCTTATAATAACGTTACCCTAGAAAACTTTAAGAGATTTGTTTAAATTGCTTATTTATATATGTTATAAAATTGACAGAACAGTGGCTAAAAACTATTAAAAATTATGCAAACTCTGGAATTTAAGTTCGTCGTAGGTAAGCTTAGGAAAAACAAAACAGGAAATACCCCAGTGGTATAGAGGACAGAATTCTACATAGGTTGCTCTCTCTGCTTTTGTTCTGTTCAGATTCACCCCTTTTGGATGCCTTATTTAGGTTTATTGTTCAGTTTGTAGTTTGGCTCAGGTTCTGTTTATTGTTCTAGGTGGAAGCATGCATTTTGTTTTGTTTTTTTTTTAATTTAATTTTTTTTTTTAGAGACGGGGTTTCACCGCGTTAGCCAGGATGGTCTCGATCTCCTAACCTCATTATCTTCCCACCTTGGCATCCCAAAGTTCTGGGATTACAGGCGTGAGCCACCATACCTGGCGGTTTTTTTTGTTTGTTTTTTTGGTTTTTTTTGAGACAGAATCTTGCTCTGTCGCCCAGGCTAGTGGTGCAATCTTGGCTCACTTGAACCTCCACCTCCTGGGTTCAAGTGATTCTCCTGCCTCAGCCTCCTGACCATGACCAGCTAATTTTTGTATTTTTAATAGAGACAGGATTTCACCATCTTGGCCAGGCTGTTGTCAAACTCCCAACCTGTGATCCACCCACCTCAGCCTCCCAGAGTGCTGGGATTACAGGCGTGAGCCACCAAGCCCAGTCCATGTTGTTTTAATTAAGTGCCTCCTGTGACTTTAAAATGAGGCTAGAATCACGTATAAAGGGTTCAGGTTACATTCACGAGAGTTAAGTTTGACCTTTGCACTAAAGGGTGGTTACAGGGCCTATTCTGTGTTTGGGTTTGGTAGGGACAGGACAGTGTGGCCCATATTTCCATTACTGTAGCAAAAATTGCTGGTGTTTGTGGCAGAGGAGGGCTCCTGAGAATAGGAAAGGTGAAACTCATATTAGTGTCTGTATGGAACAGTTCATTCTTACTAAATCTGTTCTGTTATAAAGGACAAAAATAGGTGAACTTTTTCTGCAGGTCTTGGTCCTTCTGCCTATGAGTGTGGTGGTAGCAGGTAAACATGTGGTGCTGACAGCTTGCAAGGCATATTCGCAAGATGCAAGTATAGTTTGTCCAGAAAATTCTTATCTGGGAAAGATTCCCAGAGAAGGAGATAGAGAAAAAATGGCTTTTTTTTTTTTTTTTTCAACTAAACATGTCTCAGATCAAGAGCTGTGTCCACTCTGCTTCCTGGAGTGCCATCCGTTTAATACTACAAACCTTTACTTCTCTACTCGTGGTTTTTCTCCCCAGTAAGTTTAACTGCTTTCTAAATTTTTATGATAGTCAAGGATCTCTGCCAAATATTTCTGTTCTATATACCAGAGCCTTCTCTGCATTCTCTACATCAGGGTTTGTTTGCCATGCAGAATACTCACCATGAATTTATAAACTGCAGTATTAAAAATGATGCTTTTGTGGCTGTTGAACATGAAAAGGTGTAAATACTCAAGATTTCTATTGGGGAGAAGCTGAAGTTCTTACTACAAATGGAGAACGTGTAATGTTGAGGTTCAGTCTGTGTTTTTTATTTGCTCTATGCAGAACAGGATTCAAAAAATGCTTATTTAAACAAGAAGGCATTTATAAACCAGAAAGTTCTGAAAAACATTATCAGGTTATATTTGCTATCTAGGGTGCTAAAGATAGACTGCTAAAAATTACTATTAAAACTTACAGTTGGGCGCAGTGGCTCACACCTGTAATCCCAGCACATGGGGGGCCAAGGTGGGTGGATCACTGGAGGTCAGGAGTTCGAGACCAGCCTGACCAACATGGTAAAACTCCATCTCTACTAAAAACTCAAAAATATTAGCCAGGTGTGGTGGCACATGCCTGTAATCCCAGTTACTTGAGAGGCTGAGGCAGGAGGATTGCTTGAACCCAGGAGGCAGAAGTTGCAGTGAGCCAAGATCCACGTCATTCCACACCAGCCTGGGCAACAAGAGCGAAACTCCATCTCAAAGGAAAAAAAAATGACAGAACATGAGAGATATCTTTATCTTGAACTTTGCATAAAACTGGTATTTCCTTGTGGTTAAATTTAGATTATAATTTACTTTTTGGGGGCATTATCACAGGAGTGATGCTGTGTCTTTCTGCATGCATCAGCACATTTTAAAAATTTGCTCTAGTTCAGGCAAAATGGCTCACGCCTATAGTCTCAGTACTTTGGGAGGCTGAGGTGGGCAGATCACAAGGTCAGGAGATTGAGACCATCCTAGCTAAAATCATGAAACTCCATCTCTACTGAAAATGCCAAAAATTTGGTGGGCGTGGTGGCAGGCTCCTATACTCCCAGCTACTTGGGAGACTGAGGCAGGAGAATCACTTGAACATGGGAGGTGGAGCTTGCAGCGAACTGAGATTGCGCCACTGCACTCCAGACTGGGCAACAGAGCAAGACTCTGTCTCAAAAAAAAAAAAAAAAAAAATTTGTTCTAGTGCAGTTTATGTTAATTATTCACTTGATTAAAGGGCTCTCTGACAGACTGTTTCCCTATATAGTTAGTTAATTAGTTATATTTCTTTTTATTATTAAGAACTTTTTTTTTTCTGAGATAGAGTCTCTGTCACCCAGGCTGGAATGCAATGGCATGATCTTAGCTTACTGCAACTTCCGCCTCCTGGGATCAAATGGTTCTCCTGCCTCAGCCTCCCAAGTCCCTCCTGGGACTACAGGGATGTGCCACCATGCCCGGCTAATTTTTGTATTTTTAGTAGACATGGCGTTTCTCCATGCTGGCCAGACTGGTCTCAAATTCCCGATATCAGGTGATCCACCTGCCTCAGCCTCCCAAAGTGCTGGGATTACAGGCTTGAACCACCACACCTGGCCGTATTATTAAGAATCTTTATGCATCTAATGTATGTAAACCATCACATTTAATCTGGCAACTGCTCTTCTTTCTTAGGTTTTATTTGCATTTATCTGTCTTTTGAAAATGAAAGCTCTTTGTTTACAGGTCAGAAAAACTAGAAAAAACACAGAATTTTCCACTTACTGGATTTATCTGAAAAATATATGCAGCTCATTCTCCATGATGCAAATAGAGAACTCAAAAATTTGCGTTTGTTTATGCCCTTAATTTTATAGTTTATCATCCAGAAAAATATTATGGAAGAGTACAATATGTACACTGTTGTAGAACTTAACGCCATTTTCTTTTCTCGGGAGTAGAAAATACATTAAGGACCGGGCACAGTGCCTCATGCCTATAATCCCAACACTTTGGGAGGCCGAGGCAAGTGGATCACCTGAGGTTGGGAGTTGGAGACTAGCCTGCCCAACATGGAGAAACCCCGTCTCTACTAAAAAATACAAAATTAGCCAGGTGTGGTAGTGCATGCCTGTAATCCCAGCTACTCAAGAAGCTGAGGTAGGAGAATTGATTGAATCCAGGAGGTGGAGGTTGCGGTGAGCCAAGATCGTGCCATTGCACTCCAGCTTGCGCAACAAGAGCGAAACTCTATCTTAAAAAAAAAAATAGAGAATATTTTCACGTAAAGAATTATTTTATTGGATAATTTGTCTATAAGTCAGAACCTCTTCTCTTTATTCTCTCATTTTACCTTGAGTCAAATTGTAAATTCTCCCATGGCCACTTGATAAATGTGTGTATGTGTATGTGTATTTTTTTAGGGACCATTGACATTTATGGATGTGGCCATAGAATTCTGTCTGGAGGAGTGGCAATGCCTGGACACTGCACAACAGAATTTATATAGGAATGTGATGTTAGAGAACTACAGAAACCTGGTCTTCCTGGGTGAGCATAACTTCAGTATACAATTCCTAATATACCCTAAAGATTTCATTTTTCTTTCTTGTAGAATGTTTTTTGGTAATTTGTGCATTGCATTGATGAGTTTTAGGTTTCCTGTTTTCAGAAAAATCTTGGAGATTTTTTTGGTGGACTAAAGAATTTTTTCAAGATGTTTCATTTTGACCTGAACTTTTCACATTTCTGAGCTAATCTGTGTCTTTCACTCTGGATTAGGGGTAATTCCAGAAATAAAGTGTCATAAAATATTGTTTCCCACAACTTAAAATCTAATGGCCAACCTAATTTTTGATTCAGTATTATCAGGTAGTGAAATTAAGAAGTTACAAAATAAGATATTTTCTAAATTATTTGGAAATGTTTGTTAAAGGCCAGGCATGGTGGCTCACTCCTATAATCCCAGCACTCTGGGAGGCCAAGGAAGGCAGATCACCTGACATCAGGAGTTCAAGACCAGCCTGACTAACATGGCAAAACCCTGTCTCTACTAAAAATAGAAAAATTAGCCAGGCGTGATGGTGCATGCCTGTAAGCCCAGCTACTCAGGAGGCTGAGGCAGGATAATGGCTTGAATCTGGGAGGCAGAGGTTGCAGTGAGCCTGGATCGCACCACTGCACTGCATCCTGGGCAACAGAGGAAGACTCCGTCTCAAAGAAAAGAATTTTTTGTTAAAAATTAGGCCAGGCGTGGTGGAACACGCCTGTAATCCCAGCATTTCGGGAGGCCAAGCCGGGTGGATTACAAGGCCAGGAGTTTGAGACCAGCCTGGCCAGGATGGTGAAACCCTGTCTCTACTAAAAATATAAAAATTAGCCAGGCGTGATGGTGCACACCTGTAATTCCAGCTACTCAGGAGGCTGAGGCAGGAGAATGGCTTTAACCTGGGAGGCGGAGGTTGCAGTGAGTTGTGACTGCACCATTGCACTCCACTCTAGGCAACAGAGCAAGACTCCATCTAAAAATAAAATAATTTTTTGTTAAAAATTAGGCTGGGCATGTTGGAACACACCTGTAATCCCAGCATTTTGGGAGGCCAGGGCAGGTGGATCATGAATTCAGGAGTATGAGACCAGCCTGGCCAAGATAGTGAAATCCTGTCTCTACTAAAAACACAAAAATTAGCTGGGCGTGGTGTCAGGCACCTGTAATCCCAGCTACTTGGGAGGCTGAGGCAGAAGAATAGCTTCAACTCAGGAGACAGAGGTTGCAGTGATCCGAGATCACACCATTTCACTCTAGCCTGGGCAACAGAGCAAGACTCTGTCTCAAGAAAAAAAAAAAGAATGAATGAATGAAAGCAAGAAAGAAAAATTAGTATTTTGGGGCCAGGTATTGTGGCTTATGCCTATAATCCCAGCATTTGGAAGGCCAAGGCAAGCACATCACCCTGAGGTTAGGAGTTCAAGAGCAGCCTGGCCAACATGGTGAAAACCTGTCTCTAATAAAAATACCAAAAAAAAAAAAAAGTAGCCTTGTGTGGTAGCAGGTGCTTGTAACCCCTGCCTCTACTAAAACCCTGTCTCTACTAAAAATGCAGAAATTAACCAGGCATAGTGGCATACACCTGTAATCCCAGCTACTTGGGAGGCTGAGGCATTGGAATTGCTTGGACCCAGGAGGCAGAGATTGCAGTGAGCCGAGATCACACTGCTGGACTCCAGCCTTGGTGACAGATTGAGACTCCATCTCCAGAAATAAAAATTAGTATTTTGGGATTAATTACTAGGATATTCTTTCATACCCTTCATACTGGACACATTACTAGATTAATAATTGGAGAATTTGAACAACATGCATGTAATTTATTTTTTATTAAAACAGGTATTGCTGTCTCTAAACCAGACCTGATCACCTGTCTGGAGCAAGAAAAAGAACCTTGGAATATGAAGAGACATGAGATGGTTGCCAAATCCTCAGGTAGGTGAGAGTGAACGTCAACACAACAGACAACACAGATGAGAAGTGCAAAGGTTAAGAAAGCCAGTCCTTAAAATATGACTTGAGAAGCTGTGTTCCAAAGGAAACAGTTTCTGGGAAGCCTGAGTTTTTTCATTTTGCTTTCACATAGGGTTATCTTTTGTCCGATGCTTTTAAATTGTCTCAGGATTCTAATTTCCTTTCCTTCAAGTTTACTGTGAGAGCCAAAGTCCTCTTCATAACATTTAAGAGACTGCACAATTAGACTGCTTTTTCATTCTTTTTGGGGACACACAAATATCTGCATACTTTTGAGAAACTCTGTGTTAAATTATTTTTTAAGTTCTTTTTTTTTATGAGATGGAGTTTCGCTCTCGTTACCCAGGCTGGAATGCAATGGCGCGATCTCGGCTCACTGCAACCTCCGCCTCCTGGGTTCAGGCAATTCTCCTGCCTCAGCCTCCTGAGTAGCTGGGATTACAGGCACATGCCACCGTGCCCAGCTAATTTTTTGTATTTTTAGTAGAGATGGGGTTTCACTATGTTGACCAGGATGGTCTTGATCTCTTGACCTCGTGATCCACCCGCCTCAGCCTCCCAAAGTGCTGGGATTACAGGTGTGAGCCACTGCGCCCGGCCTTTTAAGTTCTTTCTTTGCATCACATCTGAAATGTGTGAGTAGTACTTTCTGTTCCATTGGATTTTTGTGTGTATTTTCTGCACAGTTCATTCTGTTTTTATTACTATAGTCTTTAAATAATTTGAAATTATGGATTTCCATGTTTCTCTGCTTTGTTCTTTTTCCTCGAGATTGCTTTGTTCAAAGTTTATTCTAATTTCATGTATATTTTAGATTTATATTTTTCATTACTGTGAAAAAAATGCCACAGGAACTTGAAAGTTTATAAAATTTATAGCTCACTTTGGATAACATGGCTTTTTTTTTTTTTTAAGACAAAGTCTTGCTATGTCACCCAGGCTGGAGGGCACTGGCACAATCTCATCTCACTGCAACTTCTACCTCCCGGGTTCAAGTGATTCTCCTCCTTCAGCCCCCCGAGTAGCTGGGATTACAGGCATGTACTACCATGCCTGGCTAATTTTTGAATTTTTAGTAGAGACAGGGTTTTGACATGTTGGTCTCAAACTCCTAGCCTAAAGTGATCTGTCCGCCTCGCCTCCCAAAGTGCTGGGATTACAGGCATGAGCCACTGCTCCTGGCCTGTAGCGGAAGAGGGGTCATAGCTTGATCACAAGGCTGCTGGGTTTCCACTATGGGCCACCTTTTTAGTTGGCTTATTACTAGGGACTTGGGTAGTTGTAATTTCCATTTTATTTTTGGACAGAGTGAATATCCTTCAGGACTTTGCTCTATAGGACAGGCACTAGGGCAGGTTTTTGTAGTTAGGTCTGCATATGGTGGGCTTTATATCAGGATGTGGATGAGTATGGCTTTCACTGAGTCCTAGAGAAGATTTTCCCAGGTAACTGTGTGGGTTTCTAGGAGGCAGAACTGGTGGTAAACCATGGCTCAGGAAGCTGGAACAGTCACTGAACTGCATCAGGGTCATTGTAAAGGCCTGCCGGTATCTTCCTCCAGGCCTTTTGAAAAACAGGATCTCTCACATACGGTGGCTGGAAGCAGTTTGGGATGGTTACAGAGTAAGTTCAGAATTTTCTGTGGGACCTAGTTGGGTGGTCCATTTTCTGGTCTGTAGTTAAGAACAGGGGTCTCGTAGTTTGCCACCTGAAGAGAGCCTGCATTCTAAAAAAAAAAAAAAAAAAAAAAGAAACTCCTTAATCTTGGGCTTTATGAGAGTTTTACAACTACCTCCCTGGATCTCAAAGCTCTTTCAAAGGCAGTTATTTTTGAGATGGGATCTTTTTTTTTTTTTTTTTTTTTTTGAGACAGAGTTTCGCTCTTGTTACCCAGGCTGGAGTGCAGTGGCGCAATCTCGGCTCACCGCAACCTCCGCCTCCTGGGTTCAGGCAATTCTCCTGCCTCAGCCTCCTGAGTAGCTGGGATTACAGGCACTCGCCACCATGCCCAGCTAATTTTTTGTATTTTTAGTGGAGACGGGGTTTCACCGTGTTGACCAGGATGGTCTCGATCTTTTGACCTCGTGATCCACCCGCCTCGGCCTCCCAAAGTGCTGGGATTACAGGCTTGAGCCACCGCGCCCGGCTGAGATGAGATCTTGCTATGTAACCCAGCCTGATCTTAAAATCCTAGCCTGAAGCAATTTTCCAACCTCAGTATACTATGTAGTTGTTATTACAGGTGTGAGCCATGATGCCTGGCTCTCTTAAAGGCATTTTTGTCTGGGATGGCTGACAAATTTTCCTGCTCTATGGGGGTAAGCCAGTAGGGCATCTGGGCACCTTTTATTTTTCCATCTTACTGATGTCACTCTTACACATTTTTAGTTTATGGTTTCTTTTTTCTATTTTTTTTTTTCTTTTTTCTTTTTTTTCTTTAGTCAGAGTCTTGCTCTGTCAGCCAGGCTGGAGTGCAATGGCACAATCTCAGCTCACTGCAACCTCCACTTCTCAGGTTCAACCGATTCTTCTGCCTCAGCCTCCCAAGTAGCTCAGGTTACAGTTGTCCACCATCGAACCTAGCTAGTTTTTCTATATTTTAAGTAGATGTGGGATTTTTTTTGCCATGTTGGTCAGATTGGTCTAAAACTAGGCTCAAATTATCTACCCACCTCAGCCTCTCACAGTGCTGGGGTTACAGGCATGAGCTGCTGTGCCTGGCCCAGTTTGTTTTTTATTTCAAATTTGTCTATAATTTTGGAATCAGACATTTAGGACAATTATACGAGAATTTGCATGTTATGTCTGAATAAATTAGATAATATTTACTAATATAGTTACTTATAAATTTAAGTTTGCTGGGTTGGGCACAGTGGTTCACACCTGTAATCCCAGCACTTTGGGAGACTGAGGCAGGTGGATCACTTGAGGTCAAGGGTTCAAGACCAACCTGGCCAACATGGTGAAACCCCATCTTAGCCAGGCACGGTGGCTCACACCTGTAATCCCAGCACTTTGGGAGGCCGAGGCATATGAATCACGAGGTCAAGAGATCAAGACCATCCTGGTCAACATGGTGATGGCACTATCTGGGCTCACTTCAACCTCCAACTCCTGGGTTCAAGCAATTCTCCTGTCTCAGCCTCCTGAGTAGTTGGGATTATAGGTGCGTGCTGCCACTCTCAGCTAATTTTCATATTTTTAGTAGAGATAGGGTTTCATCATATTGGCCAAGCTGGTCTCGAAGTCCTGACCTCAGGTAGTTCGCCTTCCTCGGCCTCCCGAAGTACTTGTATTACAGGCATGAGCCACCATATCTGGTCTTGCAAACTAGATATTATGAGTAAACATTTCTCTTATTATTGTTTTCCAGTTTCATATTAGTGTGTATTTTTAGTGTAGGTTTCTTACATCAGTTTATTGTGTTTTTTGGTTTTACATATGTATTATAATTTCCAGACAATTTTCTTTTCTTTTTTTTTGAGACAGTCTTGCTCTGTTGCCCAGGCTGGAGTGCAATGACACGATCTTGGCTGTGCAATGACACGATCTTGGCTCACTGCAACCTCCACCTTCCGGGTTCAAGCCATTCTCCTGCCTCAGCCTCCCAGGTAGTTGGGACTACAGGCGTGTGCCATCATACCCAGCTAATTTTTTTTATTTATTTATTTATTTATTTATTTATTTATTTAAGTAGATACGGGATTTCACCATGCTGGCCAGGCTAGTCTTGAACTCCTGACCTCAAGTGATCCACCCACCTTGGCCTCCCAAAGTGCTGGGATTACAGATGTGAGCCACCACGCCTGGCCTTAGACAATTTTCAGTTCTGTACACTTTAAGTCAATGTGGGATTTAATTAAGACATAAATCAACATATGTCTATCACAATCATATTATATATGTGTTTGTTTATCTGTAAATATGACCCCAATTTTGGTTATGCCGTATCTTGTGTATATTATTTTTTACCTAATTTTTTTTAATATCCCAGAAATTTATTTGATGTTTGCTTGAATACATTTAATGTAGAAAGATTGGGATTGTTTGCTTTGGATGCTCCTGGTAAATCTCATGAGGCATTGAACTAGAAAGGGGTGCCAATGTGGAGACATCAGAAACGGAAATCACAAGCCTAATTTTAAAACTATTCTTAAAGATTTGTCTCTAGTGAAATGAGGCCACTCCCTTAAAAATGCTCAAAGTGTTAGAGCTGCTGTGTGAAAACAGCTGACATTTAGGAGGGCATTTCATGTTCTGATCTGTTAGAACATTTAAATACTTGGAAATAAAAAATATTCAGCTTTGAAGTTGTTATTTTATTTTATTTTATTTCATTTATTTATTTTCTTTTCTGAGACAGAGTTTCGCTCTTGTTACCCAGGCTGGAGTGCAATGGCACGATCTCCGCTCACCGCAACCTCTGCCTCCTGGGTTTAAGCAATTCTCCCGCCTCAGCCTCCTGAGTAGCTGGGATTATAGGCACGCACCACCATGCTTAGCTAATTTTTTGTATTTTTAGTAGAGACAGGGTTTCATCATGTTGACCAGGATGGTCTCGATGTGTTGACCTCGTGATCCACCCGCCTCGGCCTCCCAAAGTGCTGGGATTACAGGCATGAGCCACCGCGCCCAGCCTGAAGTTTTTAATACTAGAAAACTTTCAAGTCTAGGATTTCACCCAGGAAGGGCTGCTCTGTGTTCCTTATATTGGACTCTGTTTCCCACAAAGTTAATCTTAAGCTTTGGCTTCCATTTCTTCTGCATCATCATCTCCATCCACTTCGGCATTTTCTCTTTCAAGCCTCTCCATCTGCCTCGAAAGTTCAGTCTCTTCTATATCTGTGATCACTTTGGGCTCCATTTGAACATTGAACACACCCCTCTTTTCCTCAGTCTTTTCTTTGATAACAGCCATTGCTCGACTGAGGACAGAGAGGCCTGTTCTCTCCAGGGTTCTCGTAGTCATTACATACTGAGGAGGAGCTATTACATTAATCTTAATGGGCATGGTTTCTGTAGATCAATTCAAACCTGCTCTTAGGGCTTCTTTTACAGCATCAATGCCTTCATAACCATAACAAGCCACTTCAATATCCGCTGGAATTTTGACAGCCTGTGGGGTCAAGCGCCTATTAATATTATTAATGAGTACTTCCCGTTCGTCTTCATTCAAATCTAAACTATCCAAAATAGACGGGTCTGAGACTGCATGCTTAAATGCATCATAGACGCCATATCCAGGTCTCTTGTACTTGTCATCAAAGACCCAGGCAGTCCTCTGGAATAGGCTTTCCAGCTGTTCATCCTTGGTGTATTCTAACACCTCAGCAAGATGCCGAAGAATGCTGTAAACGGTTTCAGATTTGTGAATTTGTCTTCACATTTGATTGCTTCCTCTGGAGAAACTCTTCTTTTTGACAAATCTATATATCCTTTTTCTTTGTCCACCCTAATGACAACCACACACTCATTCCTGCCAATTCGAATGAGTTTGTTTATAGAACGGATACGCCTTCTGGATAATTCACTAAGAAGAACCATGCCTTCAATGTTGTATTCCAGCAAGCTGACATAAGCACCCATTTCAGCAATGGATCTTACATTCACCATCACTACATCTTCCACCTCAGGAAATTTGTGTTGATAAAATCTACAACGTAGACCCGGCTTTCTGAGGTATGTGTGTGATTCCCCCACGGGAACCCAGCGCTACCTTCTTCAATCAGAAGAGACCAGGCTTGCTGCTCCCGTACCAGCCGCCAATCCTCCTCAGCGTGCCTTTTACCTAATTTTTAATGATTGTTTTATCTTCTCTAGTGAGTAGTCATGGAAGTAGTCTATTTCCACCATTTGTTTATTGATGAATATATATTTTCTCTGCGTGAGAGAAACACTTTTGTGATTTGAAGCTAATTTTTAAAAAGATTTATAATTCTGTATTTTTTTTTATTTTGAGACGGAGTTTCACTCTTGTTACCCAGGCTGCAGTGCAGTGGCGCGATCTCGGCTTACCGCAACCTCCGCCTCCTGGGTTCAGGCAATTCTCCTGCCTCAGCATCCTGAGTAGCTGGGATTACAGGCATGCGCCACCATGCCCAGCTAATTTTTTGTATTATTAGTAGAGATGGGGTTTCACCATGTTGACCAGGATGGTCTCAATCTCTTGACCTTGTGATCCACCCGCCTCGGCCTTTTTTAGGTTTTTCTTTTTGTTAATCTTAGTGTTATAAAAATATATAACATAAAATTTACCATCTTTATTGAAGTGTACATCTCAGGCATGGTGGTGGCTCACATCTGTAATCCCAGGATTTGGGGAGGCCAAGACAGGTGGATTGCTTGAGGCCAAAGTTTGAGATTAGTCTGCGCAACATATGGAGATTCCCTCTCTACAAATAATTTTTTAAAAATAGCCAAGCGCGGTGCCTCACGCCTGTAATCCCAGCACTTTGGGAGGCCGAGGTGGGTGGATCACGAGGTCAAGAGATCAAGACCATCCTGGTCAACATGGTGAAACCCCGTCTCTACTAAAGATACAAAAAATTAGCTGGGCATGGTGGCGTATGCCTGTAATCCCAGCTACTCAGGATGCTGAGGCAGGAGAATTGCCTGAACCCAGGAGGCGGAGGTTGCGGTAAGCCGAGATCGCGCCACTGCACTGCAGCCTGGGTAACAAGAGCGAAACTCCGTCTCAAAAAAAAAAAAAAATAGCCAAGCATAGTGGTGTGTATCCATGGTCTAAGCTTTTTGGGAGATTAAGGGGGATGGATTTATGAGCTTTGGAGTTACAGTCTATGGTGGGCCATAATTGTGCCACTGTACTTCACCTTGGGTGACAGAGTGAGACCCCTGACTCAAAAAAGGAAAACAAAAAAAAGCTGTACATTTCAGGCATGATAAGCATATTTACATTGTTATTCAAAAAGCATCTAGAAATTTTACACATGTGAAACTAAATACACAATTAGTAACTAGTACTCATTTCACTCTCGTCAGCCCTTAGCAAACACCCTTTTACTTTGTTTTTATTTAGTGTGACTACCTAAGATATGTCAAATAAGTTGAGTAATATGATATCCATAATTTCCATACTTGTTAATTTCAGGTGACATAATATTCTCGAAATTTATCTTAAAATCATTTTTTGTTATATTTATCAATCAAGGAACATCTAAGTTTCTTCAGCCTTTTGGCTTTTGTGCCTACTGATACAATAAATACGGATGTTGAAATATGTCGTACAGGTCCTGCATTTTCTGTCATGAATACAGATTCATAAATGAGATTTCTGTATTTGATGATAATTTCATTTTTAATTATTTGAGAAACATAACATTTTAAATAATGGCTGCATACTTGTTTTCCACCACCAGTCAAAACAGATTTTTTTTTTTTAAATTGGTTCTTACTCTGTCACCTAGACTGGAGTGCAGTGACTCAATCTCAGCTCACAACAGCCTCCATGTCCCAGGTTCAACCAATTCTCCTGCTTCAGCCTCTGGAGTAGCTGAAATTTACAGGCACCCACCACCACGCTTTGCTAATTTTTTTGTTTTTAGTACAGATGAGGTTATCCCATGTTCGCCAGGCTGGTCTTGAACTCCTGACCTAAGGTGATTTACCTGTCTCGCCTTCCCAGAGTGCTAGGATTAAAGATGTGAGCACTTGCACCTGACTGGTTTATCTTTATTGCATTATCCACAGATTTTGTGTTTTAAAAAAAATTTATAGTGGCCATTCTAAATAGCTGTGAGGTGATTTTGTTTTTCATCGTGATTTTTATGCATTTCTCTACAAATCGTAATTTTGTGTGTTTTCAAATACTTCCCATTTGTGTAAATTTAGTTCAACTATTTGTCTATTTCCAAATCAAGTTATTGAAGTTTATTGTTCAGTTTTAAGAGTTATTTATATATTCTGAATATCAGTGAATAAATATCACATGAGATTCGCAAATGCTTTCATTTTCTAGGACGCATTGTCGCTCTATCGAATGTTTTCTTTGATGTACAGAGATTTCGAGGTATAATGTAGTTAAATTTTTGTATTCTTTGTTGTTCATGCACTTAAGGTTGTATCTAAGAAAATGGTGCCAAGACCAATGTCATGTCTGTTTTTCATATTTGTTTTTAAAAGATTTGTTAGTTACAGGCCGGGCGCGGTGGCTCACACCTGTAATCCCAGCACTTTGGGAGGCCGAGGCGGGTGGATCACGAGGTCAAGAGATCGAGACCATCCTGGTCAACATGGTGAAACCCCGTCTCTACTAAAAATATGAAAAATTAGCTGGACATGGTGGCGCGTGCCTGTAATCCCAGCTACTCAGGAGGCTGAGGCAGGAGAATTGCCTGAACCCAGGAGGCGGAGGTTGCAGTGAGCCGAGATCGCACCATTGCGGTCCAGCCTGGGTAACGAGCGATACTCCGTCTCAAAAAAAAAAAAAAAAAAAAAAGATTTGTTAGTTACTTCTTTTTGGCTATTTAAATTAATTGTGTATATGTAATTTAAGGAGATGATCCAACTTTATTTTATTACTTTGATATCCACATTTCAACATTATTTTTTGAAGACTTGTTTTTCTATTGTTTGCTCTTGGCAACTTTGTGGAAGATCATTTGATCATAAACAGAAGGGTTCATTTTAGGGCTCTTTATTCTGTTTATTCATCTGCTTATCTGTCTTTGTGTCAATACCACATTGTTATTTATGCTTTGAAATTAGAAAGTGTAATACCTCTTCATTGTTTTTATACTTGTTTGGCTGTAGTTTTTAATCAAATTTTAAATTGTGAAGAATATTTCTGTAAAAATTGTACTATTGAGTTTTTTGTAGAGATAATATTGAATTAGTTCATCACTGTAGCTTGTATTGACAACTTTGCAAAAATTAAATTATTCGATTCTTAATCAAGAATATGTTGAGGCTGGGCGCAGTGGCTCACATCTGTAATCTCAGCACTTTGGGTGGCTGAGGTGGGCAGATCACCTGAGGTCAGGAGTTCAAGACCAGCCTGACCAGCATGGAGAAACCCCATCTCTACTAAAAATACAAAAAATTAGCCGGGCATGGTGGTACATGGCTGTAATCCCAGCTACTTGGGAGGCCAAGAGGGGAGAATGGCTTGAACCTGGGAGACAGAGGTTGTGGTGAGCCAAGACTGTGCCATTGCACTCCAGCCTGAGCAACAAGAGCGAAACCATGTCTTAAAAAAAAAAAAAAGAATTTGTTGAAAAGTATGACTTTTTTTGAGATGGAGTCTTGCTGTTATTACCCAGACTGGAGTGCAATGGCACAATCTCGGCTCACCGCAACCTCCACCTCCTGGGTTCAAGCAATTCTCCTGCCTCAGCCTCCCGAGTAGCTGGGACTACAAGCGTGTACCACCATGCCCGGCTAATTTTTGTATTTTTAGTAGAGACGGGGTTTCACCTTGTTGACCATGATGGTCTCGATCTCTTGACCTCATGATCCACCCGCCTCAGCCTCCCAAAGTGCTGGGATTATAGGCGTGAGCCACCGTGCCCAGTTCCTTTTTCTTTATAGATTATCCACTCTCAGGTATTTCCCTATATGCAAAATAATTGGAGTTGGCAATTTACTTGTAAAGGCAGTATATTATGTTGGAAAGCAGAAAAGGCTGTTTTGGGTAAATGTAACCAATTTATCTTTCCTTTTTATGTAGCTCTTTGTATTGGGCTCACCTGGGGCACGTCACTGATTTATGTATTTTTTGCCAATACATTTTGATCAGTATGTTTTTGTTACATTTATATACCTATAAATAAATAAGGGCCTGTGGTATTTTTCTGTACCATCTTGCTTATGTACCTTGTATAATTTTATATGTTAAATATACTAAGTATATTTATTACTGAGTCTAGCAAGTGCAATAATTCGTTATTTTTATTTTTTTCAGTTACACGTTCTCATTTTGCCCACGACTTTTGGCCAGAGCAACATCTAAAAGATCCTTTCCGAAAAGTGACACTGAGAAGATATAAAAATGGTGAACATAAAAATTTACATTTAAAAAAAGACTGTAAAAGTATGGATGAGTGTAAGGTGCACAGAGAAGGTTGTAATGGATTTAACCAATGTTTGCCAACTGCCCAGAGAAAAACATTTCTATTTGATAAATGTGTGAAAGCCTTTCATAAATTTTCAAATTCAAACAAACATAAGATAAGCCATACTGAAAAAAAGCTTTTCAAATGTAAAGAATGTGGCAAATCATTCTGCATGCTTTCACATCTAACTCAACATAAAATAATTCATACCAGAGTGAATTTCTGCAAATGTGAAAAATGTGGAAAGGCCTTTAAGTGGCCGTCAATCATCACAAAACATAAGAGAATTTGTAGTGCAGAGAAACCCTACACATGTGATAAATGTGGAAAAGCCTTGAATGGGTCCTCACGCCTTACTACACATAAAAAGATTGATACTGGACACAAACTCTACAAATGTGAAGAATGTGGCAAAGCCTTTAACTGGCCCTCAACTCTTACTAAGCATAAGAGAATTCATACTGGAGAGAAACCCTACACATGTGAAGAATGTGGCAAAGCCTTTAACCAGTTCTCAAACCTTACTACACATAAGAGAATCCATACTGCAGAGAAATTCTACAAATGTACAGAATGTGATGAAGCTTTCAGCCGGTCCTCAAACCTTACTAAACATAAGAAAATTCACACTGAAAAGAAACCTTACAAATGTGAAGAATGTGGCAAAGCTTTTAAGTGGTCCTCAAAGCTTACTGAACATAAGCTAAGTCATACTGGAGAGAAACCCTACAAATGTGAAGAATGTGGCAAAGCCTTTAACTGGCCCTCAACCCTTACTAAACATAACAGAATTCATACTGGAGAGAAACCCTACAAATGTGAAGAATGTGGCAAGGCCTTTAATCAGTTCTCAAACCTTACTACACATAAAAGAATTCATACTGCAGAGAAACCCTATAAATGTGAAGAATGTGGCAAAGCTTTTAGCCGGTCCTCAAACCTTACTAAACATAAGAAAATTCACATTGAAAAGAAACCCTACAAATGTGAAGAATGTGGCAAAGCTTTTAAGTGGTCCTCAAAGCTTACTGAACATAAGATAACTCATACTGGGGAGAAACCCTACAAATGTGAAGAATGTGGCAAAGCTTTTAACCATTTCTCAATTCTTACCAAACATAAGAGAATTCATACTGGAGAGAAACCCTACAAGTGTGAAGAATGTGGCAAAGCTTTTACCCAATCCTCAAACCTAACTACACATAAGAAAATTCATACTGGAGAGAAATTATACAAATGTGAAGAATGTGGCAAAGCTTTTACCCAATCTTCAAACCTTACTACACATAAAAAAATTCATACTGGAGGAAAACCCTACAAATGTGAAGAATGTGGCAAAGCTTTTAACCAGTTCTCAACTCTTAGTAAACATAAGATAATTCACACTGAAGAGAAACCCTACAAATGTGAAAAATGTGGCAAAGCCTTTAAATGGTCCTCAACCCTTACTAAACATAAGAAGATTCATACTGGAGAGAAACCCTACAAATGTGAAGAATGTGGCAAAGCTTTTAAACTATCTTCAACCCTTTCTACACATAAGATTATTCATACTGGAGAGAAGCCCTTCAAATGTGAAAAATGTGGTAAAGCTTTTAACCGATCATCAAACCTTATTGAACATAAGAAAATTCATACTGGAGACCAACCCTACAAATGCAAACAGTGTGGCAAAGCATTTAACTATTCCTCACACCTTAATACACATAAGAGAATTCATACTAAAGAGCAACCCTACAAATGTAAAGAATGTGGCAAAGCTTTCAACCAATATTCAAACCTTACTACACATAACAGAATTCATACTGGAGAGAAACTCAACAAACCTGAAGCTGTGACAGGGATTTCAACAACACCGCAAACTTTATAAAACATAAATTATACTGGTGAGAAATCCTAGAAATGTAAAGAATGTGACAAAGCCTTTAAATGGTTGTCACACTTGATTGTAGGTAAGGTCATTTATATTGGAGTAAACAACTACAAGTATGAAGAACGTGGCAAAACTTTTAATTCTCATACCTTATTGCATGGGAAATAATTTTTATTTCAGAAAAGGTGTACACACAAAAGAATGGGAAAACCATTAACATCTGCTCATATCTTACTCAACATTATTAGAGAGTCTGCACTTAATAAAACCATTTTAAATGCAATTAGTGTCAGAAACTCTTTCAGAAAATATAGGCCTTTAAAGTGAAGAAGAGTATTCTGAAGACAAACATTACAAATATAAAGAGGGTTATGGTACCATTATTTGCATCACAGATCTGACACACAGTTTTTACTAGAGAAAACTGTAGTAAAACACCAGAAAACCCTGAAGCAGTCGCTTAAATATTGTTCAACATCAGAAAATTTATATTGGAGGAAACCACTGGAAATGTAATAAATTTATAAAAACAGTTTTGAAAACCTACAGCTTATAAAAAGAGTGTGTAATACTTGGTTTATATTATAAACTTTGTTCAATATAAGGGAATTTATATTACAGAGAAACCCTACCAGTGTAATAAGTTTGGAAAAACATCTTTCAAAAACCACAGCATAAAAAATACCAGAGGGTTCATACTAAAATGTATCGTAGCTGCAGTAAATATGAAAAAATATTAATCCAAAATTTATGCAAATGTCAGAGAATTCACAGTAGAGATACCGAAGGCACTGACACTTCAGACATTACACTAAATCAGTTCTGAGTATAGAAAACAATCCAAACTAAAAAATGATGGATAAATTATTTGAACATAACATTAAAAGAAATAGAACCTTTTCAGAGTTATAATTACATTAAAAGTATAGTTTTATCTTGAAAAAAATTATAGATTTTTAAATTAGTGAATAATGTAATAAAACTCAACTTTATGCTGTTTCTTCATTCCTCCTGTATGCACATGTGAAAGCATATAACCAGTTGTTGCTGCATCAAAGATACGAGATATTATTAGGTGGGCATTATGTAAAACATTTTTTACGGAATAGTAAGGATATTAAAATGTAAGATGCAGCTGGGCACAGTGGCTCACGCCTGTAATTCCAACACTTTGGTAGGCTGAGGCCGGTGGATCACCTGAGGTCAGGAGTTTGACACCAGCCTCACCAACATGGCAAAATGCTGTCTCTACTAAAAATAAAAAAATTGGCCAGGTGTGGTGGCACATCCCTGTAATCCCAGCTACTTGGGAGGCTGAAACGGAAATCACTTGAACCTGAAAGTCAGAGGTCACAGCCTAAATCATACCATTGCACTTCAACCTGGCCAACAAAAGTGAAACTCAGTCTAAAAAAAAAAATGTAAGATGCATAATGAAAAGGTAATTGGAGAGGCTGTTTTTTGGGTAACTTAAAGTGATGCATGAGGTAGGTTTTCAGAGTAATATTCTGCATTATAGTGAGTCTAATGTAGTAAGACCCTTGTGCATTAATGAAGCATCACTATGCTTCTAACTTTAACCTATTCCACCTTACTCAAGGGTGTATGTAAAAGATGGTAACATGGTAACAGTAAACTATTTGGTAACATGATGGACTAATGTTTCTAGTAATCTCTTTCACCAGTGGCTTTCATCTGCCAATAAGTTAAAAAATGTTTCCATAGGTTAAATTTTTTTTGTCTTCTTTAAACGTACTGTTCTTAATTTCTGTGGGTACACAGTATGTGTATATGCTTATGCAATATATGACACTTTGATACAGGCATATAATATGTATTAGTCACATCAGCATAAATAAAATTCCATTACCTTCAGCCTTTAACCTTTGTATTATAAGCCAATTTTACACTTTTCATTATTTTAATATACAATTGTTATTAACTAAAGGGTTGTTTTAATTATACAAATTATATAGAAGAATAATATCCATACATTTCTGTCATGAATAAACATGAAAAAATTGTTATATATTTTTATTTGAACATGTGGCCGCTCTGCCTCCAAATACAGAGTTTAGTTTTTATTTACATAGAGTTAAATGTACACATACTTTAAAGATAAACATTAAGTGTAAGAAAATTATGGAGCATCGAGTCACAGCACCAAAAAAAAAAAATTATGGAGCAAGTAACTTTTTTTTTCTTTTGTACTTTAAGAGATATTCATTATGTGAGCTGAACAGGGTGGATTATAAGAATAATTTTTGTGAAATTTAGGCCAGGCGTGGTGGTTCACGCCTATAATCCCAGCACTTTGGGAGGCCGAGGCAGGCAGATCATGAGGTCAAGAGATCAAGGCCATCCTGGTCAACAAGGTGAAACTCCGTCTCGACTAAATATACAAAAATTACCTGGGCATGGTGGTACTCACCTGTAGTCCCAGCTACTCAGGAGGCTGAGGCAGGAGAATTGCTTGAACCCAAGAGGCAGAGGTTGCAGTGAGCCGAGATCGTGCCATTGCATTCCAGCCTGGGTAACGAGTGAAACTCCGTCTCAAAAAAAATTTAGTTGTGCACACAAAATAATTTTTAGATGCAATTCATGTTTTAAGTTATATCTTATTTAGTTAGAACATTCTATTTTGTTCCTTTAATTGGAGAAGTCTATATAAACCTACTTACCTTTAGTTATTGTTCATTTCACTTTCTATAATTGACATGTTTATTTAATTATTTATTGAGCTAATTTGTTCAGGTAGGTACTAGGGAGGCTTCAGAAGTTATGAGGATTTGTTTTTGTTTTTTTATGAGATGGAGTCTCCCCCTGTCGCCCAGGCTGGAGTGCAGTGGTGCAATCTCAGCTCTGCAACCTCTGCCTTCCGGGTTCAAAGGATTCTCCTGCCTCAGCCTCATGAGTAGCTGGAACTACAGACACGTTCCATCACGGCTGGCTAAATTTTTTTTGTATTTCTAGTACAGACAGGGTTTCACCATGTTGGCCAGGATAGTCTCGATCTCGACCTGGAGATCTGCCTGCCTCTGCCTCCCAAAGTGCTGGGATTACCGCCATGAGCCACCGTACTCACCTTATGAAGATGTTTTTATACATAAATGTAGCAAACAAGGGTGACAATGCTTGCTGTGTAACAGATTGTCCATAATAAACCAAAAATATTTCTGCTGGAGTTAGTTTGTAACTTCAAGTCAGACATAGAAAATATCAATGATGAAGAAGTAATGCTGATTCTTCATCTGGAGAGGACGTTTTCCCCAGTTTGGAAAGCTGACTCTTGCTGAATTTAAAGATACAGTCTGCTTATTTCCTAAATATCTTGTTTTGTTTGTCTCGTGTACTCCAATTATGTATGCATTACAGCCCTTCTCCTTTATTAGTTTGATGCCTACGGTTTTCTCACTGTTACATTCATGCCATGTCATTTCACATGGTACCTTGTAGGTTTTGATGAGAAAATTGGTGTTTTTAATACACTGAAAAATATTTAAACGAGCATCTTTTATGAATATAACTTTCAGATCAGTTAATTAAAATAAAAGGCATATGCTATCCACAGGTAAGAGGACAAAATTAGCATTTTCTCTGTAAAACAAACACCTTAGATTTAGACACAGTGTGACAAATACAAAATGCTCGAAAATATATTTTAAAATTTTTAGAGCTAATGGTAAGTGAGTAATTTTTTAAAAAGTTGTTTTTTTTTTTTTTTGAGACGGAGTTTCGCTCTTGTTACCCAGGCTGGAGTGCAGTGGCGTGATCTCGGCTCACCGCAACCTCCGCCTTCTGGGTTCAGGCAATTCTCCTGCCTCAGCCTCCTGAGTAGCTGGAATTACAGGCACGCGCCACCATGCCCAGCTAATTTTTTTTTTCTTGTGTTTTTAATAGAGACAGGGTTTCACCATGTTGACCAGGATGGCCTCGATCTCCTCGTGATTCACCTACCTCAGCCTCCCAAGGTGCTGGGATTACAGGCTTGAGCCACCGCGCCCGGCCTCAATAATTTTAAATTAAATGTCCTGGTGGGGTGTGGTGGCTCATGCCTGTAATCCCAGTGCTTTGGGAGGCTGAGGCAGGTGGATCATCTGAGGTCAGGAGTTTGAGACCAGCCTGACCAACATGGTGAAACCCAGTCTATGAAAAATACAAAAATTAGGTGGGTGTGGTAGCAGGCACCTATAAATCCAGCTACTCAGGAGGCTGAGGGAAGAGAATCACTTGAACCCAAGAGGTGAAGGTTGCAGTGAGCCAAGATCATGCCATTGCAGTCCAGCCTGGGTGACCAGCAAAACTCCATCTCAAAAAATAAAAAATTCTATGATATAGCACAAAGTACACACTTCCATGAAGTCTTCTACTATTTTTAAATGTGTTATACGTTGAAAAAAAAATTTTACAAGTTGGAGGAATTTCTCCTTTTTTTTTTTTAGATGTAATCTTGAGTCTGTTGCCCAGGCTGGAATGCAGTGGTGCAATATTAGCTCACTGCAACCTCCACCTCCTGGGTTCAAGCGATTGTCCTGCCTCAGCCTCCCCAGTAGCTGAGATTATAGGCCTGCACCACCATGCCCGGCTAATGTTTGTATGTTTTAGTAAAGACAGGGTTTCACCATGTTGGTCAGGCTGGTCTTGAGCTCCTGACCTCATGATCTGCCTGCCTCGGCCTCCCTAAGTGCTAGGATAACAGATGTGAGCCACCGTGCCTGGCCTTCATTTTTTTTTGTTATTTGTGGCATTCATTGGCTTCAGGTGCATTTGTTCTGCATCTAGTTTTTTCAGAGATTTATTATGAGGGAATGTGAATTATGAGGGAATGTGACTTTTGTCATGCTTTTATTCTGCATCAATTAATCTCACATATACAAAATATCCTCAGGGACTACTATGAACGTTTCTATGCATGCCAACTGGAAAACAGAGAAGATTAACTCCTAGATAACCTCCCAAGATTAAACCAATAAGAAACAAAAATCTTGAACAGAGCAAAAATATGTAATGAAATGGGACTAGCAATAAAACATCCACCAACTGTAAATAGTTCTGGATCAGGTGAATTTACAGCTAAATTTTATCACAAATAAAAAGATGAGCTGGTAGTAATTCTGAATTTATTCTAAAAATCGAGATGGGATTCCTCCCTAGCTCATGTGAAACCAGTATTACCTTGATACCAAAATCTAATTAGGACAAAACAACAACAAAAATAGGCTAATATTCCTGGTGAACATTGAAACAAATCCTCCATTAAATAGCAAGTTGAGTCCATAAGAAAATCAAAAACTTATTTTGCCACAATCTTTGCTTTACTTCATAAATGCAAGGATTTTTTTATATATACAAGTCAGTAAGCAAAATTTATCCTGTAAATACGATTTTTAAAAATCACATGATTATCACAATTGTTTCAGAAAAGTCATTCAAGAAAATTATTCAGTTCCCTGAAGTGTAACTTACATCCTGGCATTTTGTACAAATGAATTCCCTGTTTTTGAACTTCAAATATGTGTCTTAATACAATAACGTCTCTCTCTTTTTTTTTTTTTTTGAGACGGAGTTTCACTCTTGTTACCCAGGCTGGAGTGCAATGGTGCGATCTTGGCTCACCGCAACCTCCGCCTCCTGGGTTCAGGCAATTCTCCTGCCTCAGCCTCCTGAGTAGCTGGGATTACAGGCACGCGCCACCGTGCCCAGCTAATTTTTTGTATCTTTAGTAGAGACGGGGTTTCATCATGTTGACCAGGATGGTCTCGATCTCTTGACCTCCTGATCCACCCGCCTCGGCCTCCCAAAGTGCTGGGATTACAGGCTTGAGCCACCGCGCTTGGCTAACTTCTCATTTTTGACCAGCTTTTTTGTTCAACGTTGTGAGATTGGTCTCTGTTGCTGTCTCTCGTCATTTACCCATATTGACTGATCTGCAATGTGACTTTATATAAATACACTGCAATTTATTCACTGTTCATGAACATTCCAGATTATTCAGCTCTTCTATAGAATGACATGCATTTTTAAAGAAATTGGGCAACTAAATAAATAACCACAAATATAATTAAAATATATTTATATTTCAGCTTGCGTAGGCATTGCAAGCCCTGTTCTAGTATGCAGTACCAAGTTATACTACCAGCATTATATGAGGGATTATTCTCTAATTGTCTATTTTCCAAACTGCAATATAAACTTCATGAAGACAAAGACCTTTAATTTTATTCTCTACTGTATTTGCAATTTTTTTTTTTTTTTTTGAGATGGAGTTTCGCTCTTGTTACCTAGGCTGGAGTGCAATGGCACTATCTCAGCTCACTGCAACCTCCGCCTCCTGGGTTCAGGCAAATCTCCTGCCTCAGCCTCCTGAGTAGCTAGGATTGCAGGCATGCACCACCATGCCCAGCTAATTTTCTGTATTTTTAGTAGAGATGGGGTTTCACCATGTTGACCAGGATGGTCTCGATCTCTTGACCTCGTGATCCACCCGCCTCGGCCTCCCAAAGTGCTGGGATTACAGGCTTGAGAAACCACACCCGGTGTAATTTTTTAATTAAATAAAAAATTCAATACACTTTGAAGCACTACTTTTCTTAAAAGTAACAGGAAAAATTAATTTTTCTCTGAACATCATTTTCTTTTCAACAGATTTGTTTCTTTAAACAAAATTTCTTCACCAAAATTTATTATTCTTTTCCTGGCCATTCTCAGTCAGGGTCATTTCTTTCCAAAAGATACTGTAAGTAAGCAGATGTGATTTTAACACAGTCTTGAAGAAGATAGGCCTTGCCTGGCCAGGTAAGTGGAAAGCAATTGTAAATAACTATCTTATAAAGACGTATGTTTTTATTATTTATTTATTATAAACATTAAGCTATAATTTTGTCCAATATTCTATTTCTGTTTTGAGATCTAGAAACATACTAAACAATACCAATGTCAGTATTTTAATAAACAGGAGAAATGTTGCAAAACAGGAAGCCTGATATATCTGTATATTTGTAGAATATTCCAAGCATCGAAATCCTAAAGTATACAAACACAAACTGTATTACATTCAAACCAAATAGATTTATATTGTCAAATTAAATACTATATAAAATTTCTAGGCCGGGCACAGTGGCTTACGCCTGTCTATAATCCCAGCAGTTTGGGAGGCGAAGGCAGGTGGATCTCAAGGTCAGGAGTTCAAGACCAGCCTGACCAACATGGTGAAACCCCATCTCTACTAAAAATACAAAAAACAGAAATCAGCCGGATGTGGTGGTGCGCATCTGTAATCCCAGCTACTCAGGAGGCTGAGGCAGGAGAATCGCTTGAACTGAGAGGTGGAGGTTGCAGTGAGCAGAGATCATGCTACTAAACTCCAGCCTGGGTGACAGAGTAAGACTCTGTCTCAAAAATAAAATGTATAAACAGATTCACATATTATTGAATCATAAACGCAGTGTTGATAATAGGTACCATAACTCACAAATGTGATTTTCAGTTAAAAAGAAGAAAATTGGCCGGGCGCTGTGGCTCACGCCTGTAATCCCAGCACTTTGGGAGGCCGAGGTGAACGGATCACGAGGTCAAGAGATCAAGACCATCCTGGCCATGGTGAAACCCCGTCTCTATTAAAAATACAAAAATTAGCCGGGTGCGGTGGCACGCGCCTGTGGTCCCAGCTACTCGGGAGACTGAGGCGGAAGAATCGCTTGAACCCAGGCGGAGGCTGCAGTGAGTCGAGATTGTGCCACTGCACCACTCCAGCCTGGCAACAGAGTTGAGACTCTGTCTCAAAAAAAAGGAAAAAGAAAATTATTGTTTTGCTGGATTTTCCGTGTGTACTAATTAGGATCATCATTACAAAAAAAATAAATTACATAGTATTTCGAGAGTTCACACATATCTAAATATGAAATTGATTACAGTAAAATATTTAACTTTGCAAAAAGACATGAGAACATATGGTCAAAATAATACCATGAGCTGCCACAAGTTTTTGGCAGATAATTTTAATGACAATCAACTCTTTTTTTTTTTTTTTTTTTTTTTGAGACAAGGAGTTTTGCTCTTGTTACCCAGGCTGGAGTGCAATGGCACGATCTCGGCTCACCGCAACCTCTGCCTTCTGGGTTCAAGCAATTCTGCCTCAGCCTCCCGAGTAGCTGGGACTACAGGCGCGCACCACCATGCCCCGCTAATTTTTGTATTTTTAGTAGAGACGGGGTTTCACGTCGTTGACCAGGATGATCTCGATCTCTTGACCTCGTGATCTGCCTGCCTCGGCCTCCCAAAGTGCTGGGATTATAGGCGTCAGCCACCGCACCCGGCCTGACAATCAACTATTTATGAAACTCCTGGAGAAAAACTGGTACATTATACATATCAATAAAGAGAGAAATGAAGAATTTGATATGCTATAAGGTTTGTTCCAGATATAATATTGACGGTTGTTTGATATTAATTATAAGTGTTCTGTATTAGATTTTCCAATAGTTATAATTCCTTTTTTTTTTTTTTTGAGATGAGTTTCGCTCTTGTTACCCAGGCTGGGTTGCAATGGCGTGATCTCGGCTCACCGCAACCTCCGCCTCCTGGGTTCAGGCAATTCTCTTGCCTCAGCCTCCTGAGTAGC
Organism: Saguinus oedipus; assembly: GCA_031835075.1. Lineage (NCBI taxonomy): Eukaryota > Metazoa > Chordata > Mammalia > Primates > Cebidae > Saguinus > Saguinus oedipus. The sequence continues at coordinate 18,859,276 of CM063187.1, forward strand.
TGGGATTACAGGCACAAGTCACCATGCCCAGCTAATTTTGTGTGTGTGTTTTTAGTAGAGACGGGGTTTCACCATGTTGACCAGGATGGTCTCGATCTCTTGACCTCGTGATCCACCCGCCTCGGCCTCCCAAAGTGCTGGGATTACAGACTTGACTTTTTTTTTGAGACGGAGTTTCGCTGTTGTTACCCAGACTGGAGTACAATGGCACGATCTCGGTTCACTGCAACCTCCGTCTCCGGGGTTCAAGCGATTCTCCTGTCTCAGCCTCCCGAGTAGCTGGGATTACAGGCACAAGCCACCATGCCCAGCCAAGTTTTTGTGTGTGTTTTTAGTAGAGACGAGGTTTCACCATGTTGACCATGATGGTCTCAATCTCTTGACCTCATGATCTACCGGCCTCGGCCTCCCAAACTGCTGGGATTATAGGCGTGAGCCACCGCGCCGGCCGACATTTTTTTTTTTCTTAATCCACTTTCTTTTCTAGCCTGTATCACATTTTTACTTCTGGCCATTAATGTAATTATAGACCATTACCTAAAGCCATTAATGTAATTATAGAAATTAAATTTTTTGGTATGCAACAACTGCGTGAGCATAATGTTACATAACTTTATTAGAAAGTTTGAATAATTTGGCATTGGTTGTGTTTTTTGGTACAGCAATATATAAAATACCCCAGTAAGGCCAAGCACTGTGGCTCATGCCTGTAATCCTAGTACTTTGGGAGGCCGAGGTGGGTGGATCACCTGAGATCAGGAGTTCAAGACCAGCCTGGCCATCATGGTGAAACCCCATCTTTAAAAAAAAAAAAAAAAAAAAACCCAATAAATATAAAATACCCATTATTTTCAAACACTAGACAATTATTTTAAATGAAAAGGTTACAGGCCTAAAATACTACCCAGGAGGGTCTGGCGCGGTGGCTCAAGCCTTTAATCCCAGCACCTTCGGAGGCTGAGGCAGGTGGATCACGAGGTCAAGAGATCGAGACCATCCTGGTCAACGAGGTGAAACCCCGTCTCTACTAAAAATTACAAAAATTAGCAGGGCATGGTGGTGCGCGCCTGTAGTCCCGGCTACTCAGGAGGCTGAGGCAGGAGAATTGCTTGAACCCAGAAGGCAGAGGTTGTGGTGAGTTGAGATTGTGCCATTGCACTCCAGTCTGGGTAACAATAGCGAAACTCTGTCTCAAAAAAAAAAAAAAGAAAAGAAAAGAAAGAAAAATACTTGTATCTTGACAGGGCCATTGCACTCCAGTCTGGGTAACAATAGCGAAACTCTGTCTCAAAAAAAAAAAAAAGAAAAGAAAAGAAAGAAAAATACTTGTATCTTGACAGGTAAAAGATGAAGAGTCAATGTGGGTTATAATTTCTAAAAGGATATTTGCTGCCTCATAATATCAGAAACAGAATACTGGTCTACTTCTCTTAACCTACTTTATAAGTTAAAGAGAATTTATTCAGAATAGGTTTGGATCATTGCCAGGAGACCATTATTCTTCTAAATAAGCATGATTTGTTAGGTCTTTTTTTTTTTCCATGTTTTAGAATAAATAGGGCAAAGATTAGAAATTTATCTCCCATAATAGGCTCTATAGCAGATTCTACTCTAAAAGCTACGGTTTAGCTGGGAGTGGTGGCACATGCATGTAATCCCAGCTACTCAGGAGGCTGAGGCAGGAGAATCACTTGAACCCAGAGGAGGTGGAGGCTGCAGTGAGCCACGATCATGGCATTGCACTCCAGACTGAGCATCAAGAGCAAAACTCCCTCTAAAAATAAATAAATAAATAAACAAATAAATAAATGCTTCGAGTTAGGTCTAACTAAGAAATAAAAAAAAATTTAAATAATATAAAATTAAAAATAAAAATAAATAAATGCTAGCTACAGTTATCCTATAGACCTTAAATTTTCTTACTAAAGTTGTGCTAAAGAATGGAATTTTTCTAGATTACTTACTGGATGAACAGAGATGTACCTGTGCAGTTGCTAATACTTGTAGTTGCACACGAAGAAATACATCAGGTATTGTCAGAGATTTGGCTGTAGGGGATTAATGAACAGGCTGCTGGGTTGAAATGAGTAGACCATTTATCTATTAATTATTTGATCTATTTAATTTTAGTTGATTGGTGCATGGGGACCCTGGCTAATAAGCATACTTGAAACTTTTTCTTTTATCCTCTTAAAAGTCAAAATAACCGGCCGGGCTCAGTGGCTCACGCCTGTAATCCCAGCACTTTGGGAGGCCGAGGCGGGTGGATCACGAGGTCAAGAGATCGAGACCGTCCTGGTCAACATGGTGAAACCCCGTCTCAACTAAAAATACAAAAAAATTAGCTGGGCATGGTGATGCGTGTCTGTAATCCCAGCTACTCGGGAGGCTGAGGCGGGAGAACTGCCTGAACCCAGGAGGCGGAGGTTGCGGTGAGCCGAGATCGTGCCATTGCACTCCAGCTTGGGTAAAAAGAGCGAAACTCCGTCTCAAGAAAAAAAAAAAAGAAGTCAAAATAGTGTCTCCCTACTGCACTGTATTCTTTCAAAACTTACAAGTATTTGCATATAGTCATCTCTAGAATGTCAAATGATTTCTCTTTAACTGGAATGAGAAAAACCTCAAAGACATATGTGAGCATAGAGACACCATAACCTATGAATGGTAACAGCGACAAAAGCCCAAAATGATAAAAATTGAGAGTGGCACTAAGGCCCTGAGTTTTGGTCACACTTTGACCTATGTAAAAACCGAAGTAAAAGGGAGGAATTTTTAAAATAAAATTATTGGAGGCCACTATTCCGGACTGAGCTTGTGCACTAGGCCTAAACAGACCCAATCAAACCAAAATGGAGTCACTCATGCTAAATGTGACATAATCAAACTGAAAATTCAACTCCTGACCTCAAGTGATCTGCCTGCCTCAGCCTCCCAAAGTGTTAGGATTACAGGCATGAGCCACCACACCTGGCCTATTGTATTTAATTTTGATTAATAGGGTTTTTTTTTTTTGAGACGGAGTTTCGCTCTTGTTACCCAGGCTGGAGTGCAATGGCGCAATCTCGGCTCACCACAACCTCCGCCTCCTGGGTTCAGGCAATTCTCCTGCCTCAGCCTCCTGAGTAGCTGGGATTACAGGCACGCGCTACCATGCCCAGCTAATTTTTGTTTTCTTAATAGAGACGGGGTTTCACCTTGTTGACCAGGATGGTCTCGATCTCTTCACCTCGTGATCCACCCACGGCGGCCTCCCAAAGCGCTGAGAGTATAGGCTTTAGCCACCGCGCCCGACCTTGATTTGCATTTCTCTAATGACCAGTAAAAGCTGAAATTTTGAAATAATTATTATATTCTTTTAATTTGTGAATAGCCATATAATTTATTATTTATAAATGCATATAACCTTAGACACACGGTTAAAGGCAAATACCCTCTGGGGTGGACCTGGCTCAGCTCAGGGAGGAAGCCCTGCCTGAAAAGGCTGCACCCTAGGCTGTTACTCTTCATTCTGACCAGTCTGAGCACATCTTCAGTCATTCAGGGCCTGAGGGGGCGGGTCTTAAACATTATCCAATCAGAAACGCTGGGCTGGAAACCGTCCAATCGGGCACGTAGCTAGTAGCTGGAACGGACAGGACGGCTTCCAGGCTTGGCGCTGCTCTTCTTTCGCTGTAGCCGCATCTCCCGGTCTCGTCTTCCCTGCTCTGTGTTTCTGCTCTTAGAGTCCCAGCCTTTGTGGGCCTGTGACCTGCAGGTATTGGGAGATCCACAGCTAAGACGCCAGGACACCGTGGAAGCCTAGAAATGGTGAGAGTGCCCGGTCCGACATCCCGACGGAGCGGGGAAGGGGCTGTGGCGGGACTCGGGCCTTCCTGCAGTCAGCCCCACAATCTGCGCGCCGAGTTCTCCTTGCCCAGCTCGGCCTTCAGCCATAAGATGGCGGCTGCCGGCCGGGCGCGGTGGCTCACGCCTGTAATCCCAGCACTTTGGGAGGCCGAGGCTGGCGGATCACGAGGTCGAGAGTCCGAGACCATCCTGGCCAACATGGTGAAACCCCATCTCTACTAAAAATACAAAAATTAGCTGGGCGTGGTGGCGCACGCCTGTAGTCCCAGCTACTCAGGAGGCTGAGGCAGGAGAGTCGCTTGAACCCAGTGTTAAAACGCGCGCGCGGAATGAAGAGACCCCCCAACAGGCTTTCTGTGAGTAAAAAGACCGTTTATTCATCTGGGTGCAGACGGGCCGAGGCCGAAAATGAAGTCAGCGAAGGGCAGTGGGATAGGAGTTGGTTTTATAGGTTGTGGGGGAGGCGGTGGAAAGTTAGAAAAATTAAGTTTAGGGGGGTGGTGTGTGTGTGTGTGTGTGTGTGTGTGTGTGTGTGTGTGTGTGTGTGTGTGTGTGTGTGTGTGTGTGTTTTCTGAGACGGAGTCTCACTCTGTCGCCAGGCTGGAGTGCAGCGGCATGATTTCGGCTCTCTGCAACCTCCGCCTCCCAGGTTCAAGCTATCCTCCTGCCTCAGTCTCCCAAGTTGCTGGGATTACAGGCACCCGCCATCATGCCCCATTAATTTTTGTATTTTTGGTGGAGACTGAATTTCATCATGTTGGCCAGGTTGGTCTCAAACTCATGACCTCAGGCAATCCGCCGGCCTTTGGCCTCCCGAAGGACTGAGATTACCGGCTTGAGCCACCGCACCCGGCCTAGTTTATAAACTATTTTAAGGAAATTTTTAAGGTGGCAAAGAATGTTTTGATGGCATATATATCTTTTTTCTTTTTTTGAGATGGAGTTTCGCTGTTGTTACCCAGGCTGGAGTGCAATGGCACAATCTAGGCTCACCGCAACCTCCGCCTCCTGGGTTCAAGCAATTCTCCTGCCTCAGCCTCCCGAGTAGCTGGGACTACAGGCACGCGCCACCATGCCCAGCTAATTTTTGTATTTTTAGTAGAGACGGGGTTTCACCATGTTGACCAGGATGGTCTCGATCTCTTGACCTTGTGATCCACCTGCTTCAGCCTCCCAAAGTACTGGGATTATAGGCGTGAGCCACCGCGCCTGGCTAAAAACTAGGGTTTTTAATGATCACATCAAGCAAGCATGCAGTTTTACCCCTTGAAAGGGTCTTGCCTCACCCAGGCTGGAGTGCAGTGGCCCTTTGTGGCTAACTACAGCCTCACCTGGGCTTAAGGGATCCTCAGCCTCCCAGTACTGTGTAGACAGCCTGATGGAGTCTCATGGTACAAGATTAAACAATGTCTCCAATTTTAATAAATTTCTGCAGTCCAAAAGAAAATTCAATCAAAGAGTGATTTAAAAGTTGTAGAGCACCCAGCTATGGTTTGTAGTTTATAGTTCATGAGAGGAGCTTTTTTTTCTTTCCCCTACATGGACACTCAAGAGGGAGGAGGTTGAAGGAAAGGGTTATAAGGTTCATGAGAAAGAAAACCAAATCCAGTAATTGCTTAGGTACAGTTACATATTTCTTTTTTTTTTCCAAACGGAGTTTCACTCCTGTTGCCCAGGCTGGAGTGCAATGACGTGATCTCAGATCACTGCAACTTCCGCCTGCTGGGTTCAAGCGATTCTCCTGCCAAAGCCTCCAGAGTAGCTGGGATTCGCCTGGCTAATTTTGTATTTTTAGTAGAGACAAGGTTTCTTCATGTTGGTCAGGCTGGTCTTGAACTCTCGACCTTAGGTGATCCACCCGCTTTGGCCTCCTGAAGTGCTGGGATTATAGGTGTGAGCCACGGCGCCTGGCTACATACTTTTTTTTTTTGAGACGGAGTTTCGCACTTGTTACCCAGGCTGCAGTGCAATGGTGCAATCTTGGCTCATCACAACCTCCGCCTCCTGGGTTCAGGCAATTCTCCTGCCTCAGCCTCCCGAGTAGCTGGGATTACAGGCACGCGCCACCATGCCCAGCTAATTTTTTGTATTATTAGTAGAGACGGGGTTTCACCATGTTGACCAGGATGGTCTCAACCTCTTGACCTCGTGATCCACCCGCCTCGGCCTCCCAAAGTGCTGGGATTACAGGCTTGAGCCACCGCGCCTGGCAGTGCTGACAACTTTAAAAGCATATTCTGAAGATGCAGGTGTAATTCATCCAAAGAATCCTATCTGAGAAGAAATTCCAGAGAAGGAGAAAGGAAAAAATGACATTTTTGTTGGTTTGTTTTTATTTTTGAGATGGAATCTTGCTCTGTTGCCCAGGCTGGAGTGCAGTGGTGCAATCTTGGCTCATTGTAACCTTCATCTCCTTAGTCCAAGTGATTCTCCTGCCTCAGCCTCCTGAGTAGCTGGGAGTATGGGTGTGTGACACCATGCCTGGCTCATTTTGTATTTTTAGTGGAGACAGTTTCACCATGTTGACCAGGCGACTCTCAAACTCCTGACCTTCTGATCTGTCTGCCTCAGCCTCCCAAAATGCTGGGATTACAGGCATAAGCCACCACGCCTGGCCAAAAATGACTTTATAAAGCTAAATGTGTCTCAGATCAAGAGCTGTGTCCACTCTTGACTCCTGGAGTGCCATGTGTTTTGTACTTGCAAACCTATACTTCTCTACTTGTGTTTTTCCTCCTTAATGGTTTAACTATTTCAAAGTATGATAGTCAAGGGTCTCTGAAAAATATTTCTTTCCCATATACAAGACCTTTCTCTACATTCTCTACATCTTGGCTTCTATGCTATGCAGAATTTATACCATGAATTTATAATCTGCAGTATTAAAAATGTTCCCTTTATGGCAGGTGCGGTGGCTCACACCCATAATCTCAGCACTTTGGGAAGCTGAGACGGGCGGATCACGAGGTTGGTAGTTGAGACCAGCCAGGCCAACATGATGACACTCCATCTCTACTAAAAATAGAAAAATTAGCTGGTCTGGTAGCAGATGCCTATAACCCCAGCTACTTGGGAGGCTGAGGCAGGAGAATCGCTTGAACCCAGGAGGTGGAGGTTGCAGTAAGCCAAAATCAAGCCGCTGCACTCAAGCTTGGGCAACAGAGTGAGACTCTGTCTCAAAAAAAAAAAGAAAAAAAGAAGAAAAGAAAAGTTCCCTTTGTGGATATTGAACATTAGAAAGAGTGGATTCTCAAGATTTTTTTTTTTTTAAGACAGAGTCTTGCTGTGTCGCCAGGCTGAAGTACAGTAGTGCAATCTTGGCTCGCTGCAATCTCTGCCTCCTGGGTTCAAGCAGTTCTCTTACCTCAGCCTCCCAAGTAGCTGGGACTACAGGCACGTGCCACCAGACCCAGCTAATTTTTGTATTTTTTCAGTAAAGACGGGGTTTCACCATGTTGGCCAGGATGGTCTCGATCTCTTGACTTTGTTATCCACCCACCTCAGCCTCCCAAAGTGCTGGGATTACAGGCATGAGCCACGGTACCTGGCCCTCTCAAGATCTTCATTAGGGAAGAGCTGGGAAGTCCTTAGTAAAGATGGAGGACTTGTAATGTTTAGGTTCCCTCTGTGTTATCCGTTAGTTATATGAAGAACAAAATTTTAAAATGCTTATTTGAACAGGATGGCATTTATTATCCAGAAAGTTCTGAAAAATAGTTATTGGGAAATACCTGCTTTCTAGGGTGCTAAAGAGATACTACATAAAATCACTATGAAAAATTACAGAGCAAAAGAGATAGCTCCTCCATCTTGAACTTTACATAGAACTGATGTTTCTTTGTGGTTAAATTCATACTGTACTTTTGGGGGAAGATATTCTAGCAGTGATACTGTGTTCTTCTGTGTGTATCAGCACTTTCTATAAATTTGTCCTAGTGCAGTTGATGTTAACAATTCACTTGGTTAAAGAGCTCCCTGACAGATGTATTTCACTATTGAGTTAATTATTTTTCTCTTCATTATTAAGTATCTTTATGTAGCTACTGTGTATACTTTATAACATTTAATCTGGCGGCTTCCCTTCTTGTTTTGGTTTTCTTTGCACATATCTACCTTTAGAAAATGAAACCACTCATCTTTGTTTACAGACCAGATAAACTGGGAAAAGCACAGGTGCTTCTGCTTACTGGATGTTTGACAAAATATTCTTCTTGGGTCAGAACATTGACATTACTGATGGTCTTATTAGAAATTCAGAAACTCGGGCCCCAAAGTGGCTCCGCCGGATGTTGTGGCGCTTGTGGAGGCGAGGCCAAGAGTTCAAGGCCAACCAACCTCAGCAACCTCACAAGCTCTCATTGATTGACAAAAAAAAAAAAAAAGAAAAAGAAATTCAGAAACTCAAACTTTATTCCAGATCTTTTGAAAAAATAATCTGCATTAACAAGATCTCCAGTTTGTTGTACCCATTAAAATGTGAGAGGCACCTTCTAACTCAACACTTTTTTTCCATCTGAAAAATGTACACAACTCAGTTTGTATGTTGTAAATATAGCAGTAAAAAATATACATATTTCGGGGCTGGGCGCGGTGGCTCACGCCTGTAATCCTAGCACTTTAGGAGGCTGAGGCGGGTGGATCACGAGGTCAAGAGATCGAGACCATCCTGGTCAACATGGTGAAACCCCGTCTCTACTAAAAATACAAAAAATTAGCTGGGCATGGTGGTGTGTGCCTGTAATCCCACCTACTCAGGAGGCTGAGGCAGGAGAATTGCATGAACCCAGGAGGCAGAGGTTGTGGTGAGCTGAGGTCACGCCATTGCACTCCAGCCTGGGCAACAAGAGCAAAACTTCGTCTCAAAAAAAAAAAAAGGTACATATTTGGGTGGGGCGCAGTGGCTCACACCTGTAGTCCCAGCACTTGGGAGAGGACGAGGTGGGTACATCACCTGAGTTCGGGAGTTCGAGATCAGCATGGAGAAACCCTGTCACTACAAAAAATTACCTGGGCGTGGTGGCGTGTACCTATAATCCTAGCTACTCCAGAGTCTGAGCAGGAGAATTGCTTGAACCCAGGATGCAGAGGTTGCAGTGGGCCAAGATCACGCCATTGCACTCCAGCCTGAGCAACAATAGAGAAACTTTGTCTCAAAAAACAAAAAAAATTTGCTTTCATGCTGGTAACATATATTCACTGATGTAGGTCTTATGTTACTTTCTTTTCTCATAGAGAATATATTAGATAATACTTCTGTGTTTAAAAATATTTAATTAAATAATTTTAATTACTCCTGTAAGTTATAACAATTCTCTTTGGTGTCTCATTTCACCTTGAGTCAAATTGAAAATTCTGCCCATGGTTGTTACAGAATATCCAAGAGACTAGAGAGACTAATGGGTCAAAGAGGATTTTATTAAGGTGGCCACAGAGGATTAGCATTCTAAGTGTGAGCCCTGAAAGAAGAGAATGGGGCGGCCGGGCGCGGTGGCTCAAGCCTGTAATCCCAGCACTTTGGGAGGCCGAGGCGGGTGGATCACGAGGTCAAGAGATCGAGACCATCATGGTCAATACGGTGAAACCCCGTCTCTACTAAAAATACAAAAAAAAAAATTAGCTGGGCATGGTGGCGCATGCCTGTAATCCCAACTACTCAGGAGGCTGAGGCAGGAGAATTGCCTGAACCCAGGAGGCGGAGGTTGCGGTGAGCCGAGATCGCGCCATTGCACTCCAGCCTGGGTAACAAGAGCGAAACTCCGTCTCAAAAAAAAAAAAAGAAGAGAATGGGGTACTTTTATACATCCAGGATTACTAGCAGCTAACATGTTTACAGAAGTGAGAACAAAGAACAATTAATTTGCAACAGGTCTTATGATGTGCATTACATTTAAAAAATAGCTTTTTGAGAAATGCCTTGCACATTCTTCGGTTGTTATATTGCCCTGTGACCTTGCAGCTGGTTAGCAGGAGAAACGGGAGTCCTGAGATGCCTGGGAACTTTGCTGAGAATGTGGGGAGAATAGATAAGATAGGTTTTACAGGGAGTTAATTTTAAGCAGAGCTGGGGGTTAGGTTTTATATTAAACAGTACACAACACACCAAAATTTATTATATAGCAACTATAAATTATACGGTTTTGTTTTATTATTCTTGATATTATTTAATTCCCTTCCTCATGGTCACTTGGTAAATGTGTGTATGTTTTTCAGAGACCATTGACGTTTATGGATGTAGCCATAGAATTCTCTCTGGAGGAGTGGCAATGCCTGAACACAGCACAGAAGAATTTATATAGAAATGTGATGTTAGAGAACTACAGAAACCTGGTTTTCCTGGGTAAGGATAACTTCAAAACACAATTCCTAATATGTCCTAAAGGTTTCATTTCTCTTCATTGTATAATGTTTTCTGGCAATCTATGCTTTATGTAAATAAGTTTCAGATCCCTGTTTTTAGGAAAATCTGGGATTTGTTCATGTAGATTTTTTTGTTTGTTTTATTAATTACTCTACTCATTTTTCTGAAAACTTTCCTGCTTTATCAATACAAAACAGTCACGTCTCTCCTTATAATTATGTCTTTTTTTTTTTTTGAGACGGAGTTTCACTCTTGTTACCCAGGCTGGAGTGCAATGGCGCGATCTCGACTCACCGCAACCTCCGCCTCCTGGGTTCAGGCAATTCTCCTGCCTCAGCCTCCTGAGTAGCTGGGATTACAGGCACGCGCCGCAGTGCCCAGCTAATTTTTTGTATCTTTAGTAAAGACAGGGTTTCACCATGTTGACCAGGATGGTCTCGATGTCTTGACCTCGTGATCCACCCGCCTTGGCCTCCCAAAATGCTGGGATTACAGGCTTGAGCCACTGCGCCTGGCCTATGTCTTAACATAGATAGAGTGGAAATAAAATAATGGAAATAAAACCCTGCTAGTTTCCCCAATGTACACTACAACAGCAAAATTATTTTTATTCATGATTTGTGCTATTGCAGGATGGCAAGCAGGGGTGAAGTTATTGAGGGGAAGGGGATGGTGGGAACAAATGCCAGAACCAAAACACAGATATTTGAACAATACCTACTCTAAAAGCAAACAACGAATAAAGGAGAGAAGGAGAGGGGATGGGAAGGGAGGAGAGAAGAGAGGGCACTCAGATAATTAATGCTACAGGTCTCGGACCTTTTAGAATCTTTAAAAGAAAAAAATATTGCTATCAACACACTTGTCATTTTTCTTTCTCCAGTTTTTTACATTAATATCCTCTGCTTATTTGAAAAAAAAAAAAAAAAACTAAAGTAACTCAACATCTCAAATGATCTATAAATTCACCAAGAAATACTCTGTCACTTAAGTTCTCATAGATAATAAAGCACTGATAATGATCTTGGACAATGAGACTTCCAACAAGTGTCTGCGGTTGATTGGTTATCAGCTGCTCCTCTATAACATGCTAACATTTCTCTTTCATGAATATAATCTGGTCTCACTATATCAGAGCTCGACAAGATTCATGTCTCATACTCTGCCTCTGCTAGTCCCAAATGTTTTTCTCCTTTAAATTAAAAAAAAAAGCTAGTTTTAAATTCTGAAAATTCACTGGTTATTATATTATTTGCCGTGGGAGGGAGGTATGTGTGAGGTGAGAGAGGATTGATGAAAAACAAAAACAAAAAACACACCTAAATCTAAAATTGCAACATATACAGAAATTTATTTCCAAAATAAAGGGGAAAAAGGTGCGAAGAGGAAGGTAGTGGCACTAACCAAAGTCATAAAGCCAGGTTGGAACAAGAACAAATCACTTTGGTTCCTAGAGCCAAACCTGAAGAGAAAACAGGCAGAAGGGAAGACCAAATTGGAAGATTTCTGTAGTCAATGGGAATCTTTTTCTATCCCAATGATTTAGTTATAAATAAAGATTACTAGTCTTCTCTCTATACATGTAACAAATGCCAAACTTACTACCACAAAATTACTAAAATGACTTTTTCACATTTGTTAAAAAAGGTAAAAATCACATACTTTTCTTCCCTTCCTTCAGGTCAAGTTATGAACTAAAATATTACATGTAACAAGAGCTAGTCCTAACTTTTATACAAAGTGAAACTATATAGAGCTCCTTTGCCAGCATAAGGAGCTACATAATTTCTATTACACTTGCCTAGGCATGAGAAACTCAACAGCAACTCAAAAGGTGGAAGGAAGGAAAGGAAAGCTATGAAGGAGAGAAAGACTGTCAGATGAAACATCCTCTGAAAAACTCAAATGTGCCATTCAAGTATTGGAATTACCCCAAGGGGACAATTAATGGGATCTATTACAACAAAGTCTGCAAAGTAAAATGAAAATCTCACTCTTGATAAATGGCTCTGATAGGCTGTTTGCTGAAAGACCTAAGGCTGGTGATTCAGTCCACAGTTCCTTTTGGACCCTCAAGAAGGGGTTCATATGAAAGTCATAATTTCCTTTTTGCAAGTTTCTCTTTGTTGTCTTCAGAGTATAGTCATTTCCTTCTTTCATCCAGGTTATGCAGACCATTTCTTTAAACCTCAAAAAGAGTAATAATTTTCATATACTAAAAGACTTTTTTTAGAAAGTGGGAAAAAGAATATGAGGCCACAGCAGTGATGTTAACAGTTACTCTTCATTGCTTCTTTAGCTGCCATGATCAGTGGTGTCAAGCTAGATAGTGGTTTGGCCATAATTCTTTGGCTGAACCCCTTTTTTCCACATCCATTTTCAAACATCGATTTAAGAAATCCTGGAGTATTGGGGAAAGTTTCTCTGGATTCTGAAGTTCTGGGATTCCATTAGTTGCTATTAGGTAAAAGGTACTCAAGGGATTTTCACTAAGGTATGGAGGCTCTCCTTCTACCATCTTAATAGCCATGATACCCAGAGACCATATGTCAACATTACGGCCGTAAGCTTTCCATGTAACCACCTCTGGTTCCATCCAGTATGGTGTTCTGACCATGGTACCTCCTTTGCTTTGCTCTGGGGTGATCTGGGCACAGAAACCAAAGTCAGTAAGTTTAACTGATCCTTCCATTCCCAGAGGTGCATTGTCACTTTTGATGTCTCTGTGGATCACTTGATTAGCATGTAAAAGTCCCAGTGCCTGAAACAGTCTCTGCATACAGCAGCAATCTGTGCTTCATCCATTCAGGTTTCTGTTACAACATCAGTAAGTGATCCACCAGCAAGGTACCCATTACCACAAACAATTCATCTCCTACCAGGTAATTGTCCAAGAAGTTAAATATGTTGGGATTTTTTAATTCTTTCGTCACCAGAATCTTGTTAATGATCAATTCCTTCTTTGGCTGTTTCTGTAAATGTTTGATGCAACCTCCTGTCCCAATTTGTCAGTAGCAGTGAAAATGTACCAGAAGTCCCATGTCCAATTTTTTCATATCCTGTATATTGTTTCTTAGGGTCACCTATGCTCACAGTAGTTCTTAATTTCTCCATAATCTCTATCTGTCATCTTAGTCTTTTCCTGTTTGTCTGAAGACTTGGCACCACCATCAACGTTTGAATCACCAACTGGTGCAGAGATGGTCAATTACAGGCCGTGTGTAAATTGATTTTGTATGATCTGGTCCTGGGGCAGTAACAGGAGGAGCTATCTCTTCATCATCATCATCATCTTCCTCTGTCACTACTGCTGATGTTTCTGATTCCTTGACATTCAGTGGTGGTGTTGCAGAAGGGAAATCATCTTTCTCAAGAGGAGTAAAGCTCAGATATTTCTGCTGCTTCACTGTGTTGGAGTTGTAGAACTTTGGGACATCCAGCACAGCCTGAGGATTCTTCTTTTGCTCAAGTTTGGTGATATTGGAGGTCTGTAGTAATCGAGCCCACTGTTCTGGCATGCCAGTGAATTCTCCGGTAACAGCATCAAAGCCAACATGGATAGTGTGTTCAAAATCAGCTGGAGGAGAAATGTCTGGCCGTTCCTTTTCTTTCTTTTTACTTCTGTCTCTTTGCCTGAGAATATGGAGATGATTTTATTCCTGGGCTGCTTCTCCTCTGGAACAGATGGCAAAGGTTTCAAACTATGATTGGCTGACAAAGGGTCTTTGCCTCCAGTGCTAAAAACGGTACTGCTCATTCCCACAGGAGGTGCTGGAGGCTTGTATTCCATTTCTCCATTATCAGACACAATTCAGAATTGTGAAATGGCCCTAGGTGAGCCAAGGTCCCCACCCCAGTGAGGCACCTTGGTCGGAGCTTGGGGGTGGGGGGGTGTTGCGGAGCTGCCCTGGGCCAGCGCCAGGTGCAAGGAGGGGAGAGGAGGGAAGGGGAAGCAGGGCAGGGCAGGAAGAGATACTGCTGGAGCAGTTGCTGCTACTGCTAGGCCCAGCTGTGGGGAGCCCTGTGACCACCAGGGAGGGGAAGGGAAGGAGCCTTCGACAAGGGGAAGCAGAACCTCATGTAGATGTTTTATCTTGACCTGAACTTTCCACATTTCTGAGCTGATCTATGTCCTTCACTCTAGATTAATGGTAGTTCCAGAAATTTAGTGGTATAAAACATTGTTGCCCACACCTTAAAGTCTAATTGCCAACACCAATTTTTGATTCAGTAGCACCGGGTAGTAAAATTAAGAATCTACACATTAAAAATATTTCAGGCCAGGTGTGGTGGCTCACGCCTATAATCCCAGCACTTTGGGAGGTTGAGTCAGGCGGATCACCTGAGGTTGGGAGTTCAAGACTAGCCTGACCAACATGGAGAAACCCCGTCTCTACTAAAAATACAAAATTACCTGGGCGTGATGGCACGTGTCTATAATTTCAGTTACCTGAGAGGCTGATGCAGAATAGCTTGAATCCAGGAGATGGAAGTTTTGATGAGCTGAGATCACGCCATTGCACTCCAGCCTGGGCGACAAGAGCAAAACTTTGTCTCAAAAAAAAAAAAGTCTAAATATTTAAAAATTTCTGTTATAAATTCGTATTCTAAGATTAATTTGCTAGGATATTCTATTACATCTTCTTTACTGAGGAAATTACTAGGTCAATAACTGCTAGGACAATATGAGCAAGATTCATGTTATTTATTTATTTAAAAAAACAGGTGTTGCTGTGTCTAATTTAGACCTGATCACGTGTCTGGAGAAAGGAAAAGAACCCTGGAATATGAAGAGATATAAGATGGTAGCCAAACCTCAAGGTAAGTAAGAGTGAATACAACACATGACACAGATAAGACGTCCTATGGTGAAAGATAAAGTCAGTCCTTAAAATGTGACCTGGGAAGCAGTGTTCCAAAGAAAATAGTTTCTGGACAGGTGGGTTGTTTTTGTTTTTGTTTCTTCAACATAGGGACATCTTCTCTCTTATGCTTTATTATTATTATTATTATTTTTGACAGAGTCTCACTCTGTCACCCAGGCTGGAGTGCAATGGCGCAATCTCAGCTGCAACCTCTGTCTGCTTCCTGGGTTCAAGCAATTCTTCTGCCTCAGCCTCCCAAGTATCTGGGATTACAGGTGCCTGCCACCATGCTCAGCTAATTTTTTGTTTTTAGTAGAGACGGGACTTCACCATGTTAGCCAGGCTGATCTCGAACTCTTCACCTCAGATAACCTACCTGCTTCAGCCTCCCACAGTGCTGGGATTATAGGGGGTGAACCATGTCTTATGCTTCTAAATTCTTTAATGATTATACTTTCCCTTTGGTGATCTTCCTTTAAGCTTACAATAACAGCCAAAGTCCTCGTCATGGCATATAAGAGACTGCACAGTCTGACTCCTTTTCCATTGTTTTTCGGGACACACAAATATCTGCATATTTTGAGAAACTCTATGTTCAATCATTTGTAAGTTCTCTTGCTGCATCATGTCTGAAATGTGTGTGAGTAATGGTTTCTGTTCCATTGGTTTTTAAATTTTTCTGTACACTGCATCCTGTTTTTATTACTAGAGTCTTGAAATACAGTTTGAAATTATACTCTATGATGGCCCTCTGCTTTTTTTTGTTTGTTTGTTTGAGACAGAGTTTTCCTCTGTCGCCCAGGCTGGAGTGCAGTGGTGCGATCTCAGCTCACTGCAACCTCTGCCTCCTGGGTTTAAGCAATTCTCCTGCTTCAGCCTCCTGAGTAAGTGAGATTACAGGCATGCCACTACCATGCCCAGCTAATTTTTGTAAAAACTAACATATATTGCTGGGCTCAGTGGCTCATGCCTGTAATCCCAGCTGCTTGGGAGGCTGAGGCAGGAGAATCTCTTGATCCTAGGAAACGGAGGTTGCAGTGAGCTGAGAGCTTGTCATGGCACTCCAACCTGGGCAACAAGAGAGTGAAACTTTGTCTCCCAAAAAAAAGAAAAAAACCATATATTTAAAACATAAAAATTAAATTTAGAGTCTTTTACATGCTTATTTAAAGTTTCTCAATAGAATCTTCTATTTATAATTATACTGCATTTTCTCTGCAGTTTTACTGTTATGCAGTACATGCCAATGATTCAAATACCTACCTTCCATGAGTACACAATTACAGTCAAATATTGTAGTTATCTAGACAAATTCTTTTCCTTTTTTTTGAGACAGAGTCTGCTGTTCCCAGGCTGGAGTGTAGTGGTGTGATCTCGGCTCACTGCAACCTCTGTCTTCCAGGTTCAATTGATTCTCCTGCCTTAGCCTCCCCAGTAGCTGAGATTACAGGTGTGCACCACCATGCCTGGCTAATTTTTTGTATTTTAGTAGAAACGGGTTTTCACCATATTAGCCAGGCTGGTCTCAAACTCCTGACCTCAGGTGATCTGCCTGCCTCAGCCTCCCAAAGTGTTGGGATTACAGGCCTGAGCCACCATGCCTGGCCGACGATTCCTTTTTTAGGGGTATGTCAATGTTGCATGCCAGATTTTATGAGTAAAAATTTCTTATTATTTTAATGCAGTTCCATATTAATGTGTTTTTCAGTGTAGTTTCTTAACATCTGTCTATTATGGTTTTTGGTTTTAGTTATGTATTATAATTATAGAAAATTTGCAATTCTGTATACTTTAAAGTTAATGTGAGGTTCCATTAAGAGATATTTTAGTCATATGTTTATCACAATCAAATTATATGTGTGTGTGTATTTATCTATAAATATGATCCCAGTTTTGGTTACGGCTTATCTTGTATCTATTCTTTCTTAGCTGATTTACAATGATTGTTTTATCTTGTCTAAGTGAATAGTAATAGAAATAGTCTTATTTTCACCATGTGTTTAATGATAAATAATGTATTTCCTTTGAGGGAAACACTTTTATGATTTGAAGGTTATTTTTGAAAAGATTTATAATTCTGTATTTTTTTCACTTTTTTCCGTTAGAAAAATTAATTGTTGTAAAAACATATAACATGAAATTTACCATCTTAAATTTATTTAAGTGTACATTTCAGGGTCAGACATAGTGGTGGCTCACATCTGTAATCCTAGGTTTTGGGGAGTTTAAGACAGGAGGATTGGCTGGGCACGGTGGCTCACACCTGTAATGCCAGCACTTTGGGAAGCTGAGGCGGGTGGATCGCCTGAGGTCAGGAGTTCGAGACTAGCCTGACCAACATAGTGAAACCCTATCTCTATTAAAAATACAAAAAATTAGCTGGGTGTGGTCACAGGCACCTGTAATCCCAGCTACTCAGAAGGCTAAGGCAGGAGAATCACTTGAACCCAGGAGGTGCAGGTTGGTTGTGGTGAGCCTAGATTGCGCCATTGCAATCCATCCTGGGCAACAAGAGCGAGAATCCATCTCAAAAAAAAAAAAAAAAAAAGACAGGAGATCACTTGAGTCCAAAAGTTTGAGACCAGCCTGGGAAACGTATCGTGATTCCCTCTCTACAAAAATTTTTAAAAATAGCCAGGCATGGTGATGTGCACCTTGTGATTTCAGCTACTTGGGAGATTGAGTGGGGAGGATTATTTGAGTCTGCAAGTTTGAGGCTGAAGTGAACCATAATTGTTCCACTACACTCCAGGTTAGGTGACAGAGTGACACTTTGTCTCAAAAAGAAACTGTACATTTCAGACATGTTAAGTATATTCGCATTAGGCTGAGTGCGGTGGCTCATGCCTGTAATTTCAGCACTTTGGGAGGCTGAAGCAGGCGGATCACGAGGTCAAGAGATTGAGACCATCCTGGCCAACGTGGTGAAACCCTGTCTCTACTAAAAATACAAAAGTTAGCTGGGCGTGGTGGCATGTGTCTGTAGTCCCAGCTACTCGGGAGGTTGAGGCAGGAGAATTGCTTGAATCTGGGAGGTGGAGGTCGCAGTGAACCGGGATCGTGCCATTGCACTCCAGCCTGGAGCCTGGCGCCTGGCAACAGAGCAAAACTGTGTCTAAAAAAAAAAGTATGTTCACATTATTATGCAAAAGACTTCTAAAAATTTTCTGTCTTGTGAAACTAAAAGTCGATACCCATTCAGTTACAAAAACCTGTTTTACTGTCTCTGCAGCCCTTGACAAACACCTTTCCACTTTCTGGTTTTTTTTCTTTCGAGACGGAGTTTTCGCTCTTGTTACCCAGGCTGGAGTGCAATGGCGCGACCTACGCCTCCTGGGTTCAGGCAGTTCTCCTGCCTCAGCCTCCTGAGTAGCTGGGATTACAGGTACGCGCCACCATGCCCAGCTAATTTTTTGTATTTTTAGTAGAGACGGGGTTTCACCATGTTGACCAGGATGGTCTTGATCTCTTGACCTCGTGATCCACCCGCCTCAGCCTCCCAAAGTGCTGGGATTACAGGCTTGAGCCACCGTGCCTGGCCACTTTCTGTTTTTTTTTTTTTTTTTTTTGAGACGGAGTTTCGCTCTTGTTACCCAGGCTGGAGTGCAATGGCGCGATCTCGGCTCACCGCAACCTCCGCCTCCTGGGTTCAGGCAATTCTCCTGCCTCAGCCTCCTGAGTAGCTGGGATTACAGGCACGCGCCACCATGCCCAGCTAATTTTTTGTATCTTTAGTAGAGACGGGGTTTCACCATGTTGACCAGGATGGTCTCGATCTCTTGACCTCGTGATCCACCCGCCTTGGCCTCCCAAAGTGCTGGGATTACAGGCTTGAGACACCGCGCCCGGCCTACTTTCTGTTTTTATGAGTGTGACCACTTGAGGTATGTCATAAGTGGAATCATATACTATTATTTTGTTTATGGTTTATTCAGGTGACATAATATTCTAAAAGTTTACTTTAAAATGTGACAAATTTTTATTTTTAAAATTTTTAAATTTTTATTTTGTTTATTTTCTTTTTTGAGTTGGAGTTTCATCCTTATTGCTCAAGCTGTAGTGCAGTGGCGCAATCTGGGCTCACTGCAACCTCCACCTCCTGGGTTCAAGCGATTCTGCTGCCTCAACCTCCCACGAAGCTGAGATTACAGGTGCCCACCACTGCACTTGGCTAATTTTTGTATTTATGGTAGAGACAGGATTTCACCATCGTGGCCAGGCTGGTCTTGAACAGGAGTCCTAGTGATCTGCCTGCCTCAGCCCCCCAAAGTGCTGGGATTATAGGCTTGAGCCACCATGTCCGTCCAAAATTTTCTTTTTTAAGACTGAGTAGTATTCCATTGTATGTATATGTTACTTTTTTTGATGTGTTTATAAATCAAGGGACATCTGGGTTGCTTTCAGTCTTTTGCTTTGGCTTTTGTGAATACTGGTACAATAAACATGAATGTTTAAATTTTATTTTCATTGTAACATCAATAGTTTTGGTGTTTTTAAAAATTTAGTCTGGACACTGTGGCTCATGCCTGTAATTCTAGCACTTTGGGAGGCCAAGGTGGACAGATCACATGAGGTCAGGCTGGCCAACATGGTGAAACCCTGTCTCTACTAAAAATACAAAAATTAGCCAGATACAGAGGTGGGCACCTGTGATTCCAGCTACTTAGGAGGCTGAGGGAGGAGAATTACTTGACCCTGGGAGGCAGAGTTTGCAGTGAGCTGAGACTGTGCCATTGCACCACAGCCTGGAAAACAAGAGCAAAGCTCTGTCTCAATAAAAAAAAGTACCCATTCTAATGAGTGTGAGGCAGTTTTGTTTCTTATTGTTATTTTATGTGTTTCTCTGCAAAATACTAATTTTGCATTTCCTTTCAAGTGCTTTTTCTCATTTGTGTATCTTTGTTTTGTGTTGTTTTTGTTTTATTTTTTGTTTTTTGAGATGGAGTCTTGCTCTGTTGCCCAGACTGGAGTGTAGTGGCACGATCTCAACTCACCGCAACTTCCACCTCCTGGATTCAAGTGATTCTCCTGCCTCAGACTCTCAAGTGGCTGGGAGCACAGGTGCACACCAACATGCCTGGCTAATTTTTGTATTTTTTGGTAGAGACAATGTTTTACCGTATTGCTTAGGCTGGTCTCAAACTCCTGACGTCATGATCTGCCTGCCTTGGCCTCCCAAGGTGCTGGGACTATAGGTGTGAGCCACCGCACCTGGCCTTGTGTATCTCTTTTGGTAAAAATTTAGCTATATTATTATTATTATTATTATTATTTTTTACAAATCAAGTTATTCAACTTTATTGGTAAGTTTTAAGAGTTGTTTATATATTCTGAACATTAACTCCTATCACATGTGATTTTCACCTATTTTCTAGGAGGCATTGTGTATTGAAATTTTGTTTTTTTTTATTTGATGTGCAGAAATTTTGAAGTACAGTGCAGTTACATTTTTCTGTATTTTTTTGTTTTTGTTGTTGCTCATACATTTAATGTTCTAAGAAAACTTTGCAAAAGCCAATATTATATCTTTTTTGTATTTTTTTTTAAAGATTTGTTATCTTCTATGTCTTAAATATTTTATTTATAATATTTTTTGTATATGGTTCAAGGGAATATTCCAACTTTATTTTATTATTGTAGATATCCAGTTTTCAATATTTTTTTATTTATATATATATTTTTTATTGCATTTTAGGTTTTGGGGTACATATGAGGAACATGCAGCATTGTTGCATAGGTACATACATGGCAATGTGGTTTGCTGCCTTCCTCCTCATCACCTATATCTGGCATTTCTCCCCATGTTATAACTCCCCTAGTCCCCACCTCCCGCTGTCCCTTCCCTAGTTCCCTACCACAGACCTCAGTGTGTGATGCTGCCTGCCCTGTGTCCATGTGTTCTCATTGTTCAACACCTGCCTCTGAGTGAGATCACGTGGTGTTTGATTTTCTGTTCTGTGTCAGTTTGCTGAGAATGGTGGTTTCCAGGTTCATGCATGTCCCTACAAAGGACATGAACTCATCATTCTTTATGGCTGCATAGTATTCCATGGTGTATATCTGCCACATGTTCCCTGTCCAATCTATCATTGATGGGCATTTGGGTTGGTTCCAAGTCTGCTGTTGTAAACAGTGCTGCAGTGAACATTCGTGTGCATGTGTCCTTATAACAGAACGATGTATATTCCCCTGGATATATACCCAGTAATGGGATTGCTGGGTCAAATGGAATTTCTATTTCTAGGTCCTTGAGGAATCACCACACTGTCTTCCACAGTGGTTGAACTAACTTACACTCCCACCAACGGTGTAAAAGTGTTCCTATTTCTCCACATCCTCTCCAGCATCTGTTGTCTCCAGATTTTTTAATGATCACCTTTCTAACTGGCGTGAGATGGTATCTCAATGTCATTTTGATTTCCATTTCTCTACTGATGAGTGATGATGAGCATTTTTTCATATGTGTTGGCCTCATGTATGTCTTCTTTTGTAAAGTGTCTGTTGATATCTTCGCCCACTTTTGAATGGGCTTGTTTGGTTTTTTTCTTGTAAATTTGTTTTAGTTTTTTGTAGATTCCGGATATTAGCCCTTTGTCTGATGAGTAGATTGCAAAAAATTTTTTCCTGTTCTGTTAGTTACTGATTCACTCTAATGATCATTTCTTTTTCTGTGCAGAAGCTCTGGAGTTTAATAGGTCCCATTTGTCTATTTTGGCTTTTGTTGCCAATACTTTTGGTGTTTTAGTCATGAAGTCCTTGCCTATGCCTATGTCCTGAATGGTTTTGCCTAGATTTTCTTCTAGGGTTTTATGGTGTTAGGTCTTATGTTTAAGTCTTTAATCTGTCTGGAGTTAATTTTAGTGTGAGCTGTCAGGAAGGGGTCCAGTTTCTGCTTTCTCTAGACAGTTTTCCCAACACCATTTATTGAACAAGGAATCCTTTCCCCATTGCTTGTTTTTGTAAGGTTTGTCAAAGATCAGAAGGTTGTAGATGAGTGGCGTTGCCTTCAAGGCCTCTGTTCTGTTCCATTGGTCTATATCTCTGTTTTGGTACCAGTACATGCTGTCGTGATTACTGTAGCCTTGTAGTATAGTTTGAAGTCAGGTAGCGTGATGCTTCTAGCTTTGTTCTTTTTGCTTAGAATTGACTTGGCTAGGCCGGGTGCCGTGGCTCAAGCCTGTAATCCCAACAATTTGGGAGACTGAGGCGGGTGGATCACGAGGTCAAGAGATCGAGACCATTCTGGTCAACATGGTGAAACCCCCGTCTCTACTAAAAAATACAAAAAATTAGCTGAGCGTGGTGGCACATTCCTGTAATCCCAGCTACTCAGGAGGCTGAGGCAGGAGAATTGCGTGAACCCAGGAGGCAGAGGTTGTGGTGAGCCGAGATCACGCCATGAAATTTCATCTCGAAAAAAAAAGAAAGAATTGACTTGGCTATGCGGGCTCTTTTGGTTCCATATGAAGTTTAAGGTGGGTTCTTCCAGTTCTGTGAATGCCATTGGTAGCTTGATGGGGATCCCATTGAATCTATAAATTACTTTGGGCAGTATGGCCACTTTCACAATATTGATTCTTCCTAACCATGAACATGGAATGTTTCTCCATCTATTTGTGTCCCCTCTTATTTCGTTGAGCAGTGGTTTGTAGTTCTTTTTGAAGAGGTCCTTTACGTTCTTTGTTATTCGTATTCCTAGGTATTTTATTCTCTTTGTAGCAATTGTGAATGGCAGTGCATTCTTGATTTGGCTCTCTTAAAGTCTGTTATTGGTGTATAGGAATGCTTGTGAGTTTTGCACATTGATTTTGTATCCTGAGACTTTGCTGAAGTTGCTTATCAGTTTCAGGAGATTTTGGGCTGAGACAATGGGGTCTTCTAAATATTCAATCATGTTGTCTGTAAATAGAGACAATTTGACTTCCTCCTTTCCTAACTGAATACCCTTTATTTCTTTTTCTTCCCTGATTGCTCTGGCTAGAACTTCCAATACTATATTGAATAGGAGTGGTGAGAGAGGGCATCCTTGTCTAGTGCCAGATTTCAAAAGGAATGCTTCCAGTTTTTGCCCATTCAGTATGATATTGGCTGTGGGTAATATTATTTTTTGATGAGATAATCTTTTTCTCCATTGTTTGCTCATGTGAAAGATCACTTGGTCATAGATAGAAGGGTTCATTTCTGTGTTCTTCATTCTATTCTTTCATCCATTTATCTTTGTGGCAATACCGCATTGTTTTTGTTATTGTGGGTTTTAATATGTTTTTACATCAGAAAGTATAATGCCTCTTTGTTCCTATTCATGGGTATTTGTCCATAGTTTATTATCAAATTAAAAATTTTTTAATTATATTTTTGTTAAAAGCTGTGCATTGAGATTGTTACAGAGATCATATTGAATTTGTTTACCACTGTAGGTCATATTAACATCTTTGAAAAATTAAATTTTTTGACCCTTGAGCAAGAATATGTTGAATAATTTCTTTTCTTTTTTTTTTTTTTTTTGAGACGGAGTTTCCCTTTTTTTTTTACCCAGGCTGGAGTGCAATGATGCAATCTCGGCTCACCGCAAACTCCGCCCCCTGGGTTCAGGCAATTCTCCCGCCTCAGCCTCCTGAGTAGCTGGGATTACAGGCACATGCCACCATGCCCAGCTAATTTTTTGTATTTTTAGTAGAGACGGGGTCTCTCCATGTTGGTCAGGCTGTTCTCGAATTCTGACCTCAGGTGATCTCCCTGCCTCACCTTCCCAAAGTGCTGGGGTTACAGGCGGGAGCCACTGGGCCCATCCTGAGTTTCCTTTCTTTTCATGTATATTTGCATTTGCCAGTTTTGCTTTTGCTGTTAATTTCTAGTTTCATCCAGTTTTGGTGAAAAAACATATACTGTCTACTTTTGGTCTTCATTTGGTGTTTTGTTTTAAGACAGAATCTTGGCTGTGCGCAGTGGCTCATGCCTGTTCCAACACTTTGGGAGGCCAAGATGGGCAGATCACCTGAAGTCAGGAGTTCAAGACCAGCCTGACCAACAAGGTGAAACCCTGTCTCTGTTTAAAAAAAATTTTTTTTTTGAAAGAAAAAAAAAGACAAGATCTTACTCTGTCAACAAGGCTGTAGTGCAGTGGCATGATTTTGGCTCACTGCAATCTCAACCTACTATACTCAAATGATCCTTCCACCCCAGCCTCCTGAGCTGGAATTACAGACACACTATCATTCCTGGTTTGTTTTATTATTAGTAGGGTCAGGTGTTCACTGTGTTGCCGATGCTGATCTCAGTCTCAGCCAAGTGATCCTTCCACCTTGGTCTCTCAAAATGCTGGGATTATAGTCATGAGCCACTGCACCCAGCTGATATTCCTAAATTTAATAAGATTTGGTATGTGTCCTAACAGAATACACCAGGTGAAAATATGAATACGTGTATTATCTTGCTTTTTCATTGTTTGAGATAGTCTCGCTCTGTCACCCCAGCTAAAGTACAGTGGCGCAGTCTTGGCTCACTGCAACTTCTGCCTCCTGGGTTCAAAGCATTCTCCTGCCTCAGCCTCCTGAATAGCTGAGACTACAGTCATGTACCACCATGTCCGGCTAATTTTTGTATTTTTAGTAGAAACGGGGTTTCACCATATTGGCCAGGCTGGTCTTGAACTCCTGACCTTTTGATCCATCTGCCTTAGCCTCCCAAAGTGTTGGGATTACAGGCATGAGCCACCACGCCTGGCCTTATCTTGCTTTTGACTGGAAAGTTTTGTACATACCTGCTAAGCCTAATTGTTCTGTGATGTGGTTTGGATGTGCGCCTCATGCTGTAACGTAATCATCAATGTTGGATGTGGAACCTGGTAGGAGATGTTCAGGTCATCAGGGGCAAATTCCTCGTGAATGGCTTCACACCATCCTCTTGGCAATCAAAAAGGTTACCCTCTACTCAAATGAGAGCTGGTTTATTAAGAGAACCTGGATCCTTCACCTCACAGTTACTCTCTTACTTACCATGTGATTAGTCCAGTTACTTTTTTTGCCTTCCACCATGATTGTAAGTCCTGAAAACCTCACAGGAGGCAGATGCTGGCACACACTTCACACTTGTTGTATAGTCTTTGGAACTGTGAGCCAAACCTTTTTGTTTATTTATTTTTTTTTTTGAGATGGAGTCTTGCTCTGTCGCCTAGGCTGGAGTGCAGTGGCACTTTCTTGTCTCACTGCAGCATCTGCCTTTCAGGTTCAAGTGATTCTCCTGCCTCAGCCTTCCAAGTAGCTGGAATTACAGGTGTGCACCACAACACTTGGCTAATTTTTGTATTTTTAATAGAGACAGGGTTTCACTATATTGGCCAGGCTGGTCTTGAGCTCCTGACCTTGTGATCTGCCTGCATCTGCCTCCCAAAGTGCTGGGATTACAGGCATGAACCACCACGCCCGACCCTTCTATCTTTATAAACTATCTACTCAGGTATTTTTCTATATGCAGAATAATAAATACAGTTTATATTGTTGTCTAAGTTTTTTGTTTTTTTATTTATTACTGCAAATGGGGTCTTGATGTTTACAATTATTATGTTGCTATATATTTCTTACTTCACTTTTGTCAGTATTTGCTTCATATATTTTTTTAGCCCTGGTGTGTGTGTGTGTGTGTGTGTGTGTGTGTGTGTATGAATATTGGCCGGGCGTGGTGGCTCATGCCTATAATCCCAGTACTTTGGGTGGCCGAGAGGGATGGATCACGAAGTCAAGAGATTGAGACCATCCTGGTCAACAAGGTGAAACTCCGTCTCTACTAAAAATACAAAAATTATCTGGGCATGGTGGTGCGCATGTGTAGTTCCAGCTACTCAGGAGGCTGAGGCAGGAGAAATGCTTGAACCCAGAAGGCGGAGGTTGTGGTGAGCCGAGATCCTGCCATTGCACTCCAGTCTGGGTAACAATAGCGAAACTCCATCTCAAAAAAAAAAAAAGAATATTGTGTGTCTGTGTATACACACCCACACACAGACACACACAAACATACACATACACATACACATGGATATAATGTTTTATCTGAGCAAGTTAGAGAAAGTGCCACACTCTGAGTTCTGATTGTGAGTCCTTTATTGCTGGTGACCAAGAGGCAGCTAACACTGAAAATTCTCTTGGCCCCAAGGAAGGGGTTTGATTTTCTTTTATGTGTTGCTTAGGGTAAGGGAGCAAAGTGGAAGTTTACAGAAGCAGAATAAGCAAGTTAGGGGAGGAAACTGGTAACCAGGGGAGGTGGAGGTTCTCATGATTGCTAATTACTAAGAGTATTTCCATATAATCGATCACGAAGGGGTATTCACAATAGCAGGTAGACCTACCAAGCAGGACATGGTTACCTCGGTTACAGGTACTGAGAACAGTGTGACCCAAACCTCAACAGTTCAAGGCTCTGAATACAGTGTGACTCCGGGAGGGAGAAGCTAAGCTGGAGCTTGTCAGACTTATTTCTAAGATAGAGTCAGGTTAGTTCATTTCAATAATAGTTATGGATTCCTGGTAAATCGTGGAATTTACCAGGAATTCACCAACATAGAGAAATGCCATCTCTACTAAAAATACAAAATTAGCTGGACGTGGTAGCACATGCCTGTGATCCCAGCTACTTGGGAGGCTAAGGCAGGAGAATTGCTTGAACCCGAGAGGCGGAGGTAGCAGTGAGCCGAGATCCCATCATTGCACTCCAGCAGGGGCAGCAAGAGGGCAACTCAGTCTCAGAAAAAAGAAAAAAAAATGGAGATTACGTAAAACATCTTAAAGCTAAAACAACATATTTTAATCTCATAACTACTTCAATTTAATACAAAAACTATACCTCTATATTTTTCAGTTATTAAAAAGTGTAACTTAGGCCAGACGCGGTGGCTCAAGCCTGTAATCCCAGCACTTTGGGAGGCCGAGGCGGGTGGATCACGAGGTCAAGAGATCGAGACCATCCTGGTCAACGTCTCTACTAAAGATACAAAAAATTAGCTGGGCATGTGGTGCGTACCTGTAATCCCAGCTACTCAGGAGGCTGAGGCAGGAGAATTGCCTGAACCCAGGAGGCGGAGGTTGCGGTGAACCGAGATCGCGCCATTGCACTCCAGCCTGGGTAACGAGCGAAACTCAGTCTCAAAAAAAAAAAAGTGTAACTCTAAGGGTTTTATATACCATCATTATGATAGTAAAGAATTTTTACCTGGGTGTGGTGGCTCACGCCTGTGATCCTACAAGTTTGGAAGACTGAGGCAGGTGGATTATTTCAGGTCAGGAGTTGGAGACGAGCTGGCCAACATGGTAAAACTTTATCTCTACTAAAAATACTAAAGAAAAAAACAGTAGCTGGGCATGGTGGCACCTTCCCCAGCTACTTGGGAGGCTGATGCAGGAGAATTGCTTGAGCCTGGGAGGAGGAGGTTTTGGTGAGCTGAGATCATACCACTGTACTCCAGTCTGGCAATAGAGTATAAGACCCTGTCTCCAAAAAAAAAAAAAAAAACTTATGTGTCTGTATATTTGTATTTAATGGAGAGCTTTATAATTATATATGGCTTTATAATGCTCTCCAGCATCATTTTAATATTCAACCTAATGGATGCATTTTAGGATTTTTCTTTGTTTATATGCAGTCTCACTGTGTTGATCAGGTTGATCTTGAACTCCTGGTCTCAAGTGATCTGACTGTCTTGGCCTCCTAAAATTGGAGGATTATATTCATGAGTCACTGAGGTGTGTGTGTGTGTGTGTGTGTGTGTGTGTGTGTGTGTGTGTGTTTAATAGAGACAGAGTTTCCTCACGTTGCTCAGGCTAGTCTTGAACTCCTGAGCTTAGGCAATTAGCCCGCCTCGGTCTCCCAAGTGCTGTGATTACAGGCAGGAGCCACTGCACCCAGCCAATATAGTATTTTTTGTAAGACTGTGCTAGTGGTGTTAACAACCACACCTTTTATTTTGGACAGTATTTTTTTTTTTTTTTTTTTTTGAGACAGTTTCGCTCTTGTTATCCAGGCTGGAGTGCAATGGCGCGATCTCTGCTCACTGCAACCTCCACCTCCTGGGTTCAGGCAATTCTCCTGCCTCAGCCTCCTGAGTAGCTGGGATTACAGGCACCCGCCACCATGCCCAGCTAATTTTTTGTATTTTGAGTAGAGACGGGGTTTCACCATGTTGACCAGGATGGTCTCAATCTCTTGACCTCGTGATCCACCTGTCTCGGCCTCCCAAAGTGCTCGGATTACAGGCGTGAGCCACCGCACACAGCCTTTTTTTTTTTTCTTTGTAATTAAGATGGAATTTCACTCTTGTCACCCAGGCTGGAGTGCAATGGCGCAATCTCTGCTCACCGCAACCTCCACCTCCTGGGTTCAGGCAATTCTCCTGCCTCAGCCTCCTGAGTAGCTGGGATTACAGGCACATGCCACCATGCCCAGCTAATTTTTTGTATTTTTAGTAGAGACGGGGTTTCACCATATTGACCAAGATGGTCTCGATCTCTTGACCTCGTGATCCACCCGCCTCGGCCTCCCAAAGTGCTGGGATTACAGGCGTGAGCCACCATGCCCGGCCATTGGACCATCTTTATTTTCATCTTGTTTTTGGAGTAAAATAATTTTGAACCAAGTATTATTGGTTAAAAAATTATTACATCAAAATTTGGAAAGTTTGCAGCTTTTATTTACCTTCAAGTGTCCTCATATTACTTTTGACCTATATTCTAGGATTCCTTTCATGAATATATTGATCTACTTGATGATGCCAACTAAGTTTTGTATTCTGTGCAATTTTATATTTTTGTGTTAAATATTCTAGGGTTTTCCACCTCATATCAGTTAATTGTGTTTTGATTATCTAGTTTATAATACTGTGTATGACAGTATTTAAGTCTGAACAATTTAAGACAGTGTTGAGTAAATCAAATATGAATCAGCCATAAGTCTATTGCCGATATAATTATCTGTTTGTTTGTATAAATATTATTCCTGTTTTTTTTTTTTTTTTTTTTTTTTGAGACGGAGTTTCGCTCTTGTTACCCAGGCTGGAGTGCAATGGCACGATCTCAGCTCACCACAACCTCCGCCTCCTGGGTTCAGGCAATTCTCCTGCCTCAACCTCCTGAGTAGCTGGGATTACAGGCACGCGCTACCATGCCCAGCTAATTTTTTGTATTTTTTTAGTAGAGATGGGGTTTCACCATGTTGACCAGGATGGTCTCGATCTTTTGACCTCGTGATCCACCCACCTCGGCCTCCCAAAGTGCTGGGATTACAGGCTTGAGCCACCGCGCCCGGCCTATTCCTGTTTTTTTTTTTATAACTTGTGTATTTGCTCTGTAAGGTTTTTTGTGAATGGTTGTCTAATTCTAAGTGAGTAGTCATATACATCCTCCTAATTTTGACATTATAATTTCTTTTAAATCTGTATTTTTTTTTTTGAGACGGAGTTTCACTCTTGTTACCCAGGCTGGAGTGCAATAGCGCAATCTCGGCTCACCGCAACCTCCACCTCCTGGGTTCAGGCAATTCTCCTGCCTCAGCCTCCTGAGTAGCTGGGATTACAGGCACAGGCAACTATGCCCAGCTAATTTTTTGTGTTTTTAGTAGAGACGGGGTTTCACCATATTGACCAGGATGGTCTCGATTTCTTGACCTCGTGATCCACCCGCCTTGGCCTCCCAAAGTGTTGGAATTACAGGCATGAGCCACCGTGCCTGGCTGAATCTGTATTATTTTTGTGTGTGAGAAGCAGTTTTGGATTTAAAGATAATTTGAGAACTATGGTAAATCTGTATCTCTTTTAGGTATTATTTTTTATTTTTACTTGTCCAAAACACATAACAAAATTTAGAATAAATATTGTTTTTTTTTTCTTTGAGATGGAGTTGTGCTCTCTCACCCAGGCTGAGTGTAGTGGTGCGATCTCGGCTCACTGCAACCTCCGCCTCCTGGGTTCAAACAATTCTTGGCCTCATCCTCCCAAGTAGCTGGGATTACAGGTGGGCACAACCATATCCAGCTAATTTTTTTTGTGTGTTTTCTTTTTTAGCAGAGACTGGGTTTCACCATGTTGGCCAGGCTGGTCATGAACGCCTGACCTCAAGTGATCCACCTTTTTCAGCCCCCAAAGTGCTGGGATTACAGACATGAGCTACTGCACCCTGCCCAAAATATTTAAATATATTTAGCATAGTCTTATTAATGATACTGACACTGTCATAAAACATATTGCTAAAATGTTTTGATCTTGCAAAGCTAAATCTCAATATACATTAAACAACCACCAGTTACTCCCATTTTGTGGCCCTTTTGAAACACCTCTGTTCTGTTTCTAAATATAACTTTTACATATCATCCAGTCTGTCTGTATTAATGTGACTGGCTCACTTTATTTTGCATAATGTCATAAAAATTTATCTTTATAGTTATATTTTTTGTTTTTTGCAAACTAAATGGTATTCCAGTATATTTATATGTCAAATTATATTCGCTGAATAATTTGGTGACAGAAATTTGCATTGCTTGTACCTACTAGCTTTGAGTGACACTGCTGCAATGATTATGGGTATGCAAGTGACTCTTTGTATGACCGAATGTGTGAAAGTTTATACATGTGCTGCATTCTACTTTCTTAACTTTATATTCTTTTTTGTTGTTGTTGGCTTACAGTATACTTAATTAACTTTATATTGTTACAAAATTATTTTAGTTCTGTAGCTTTGCAATGTGTTTTGAAATAAGAAACTCATACCTTCAGCAATTTTCTTGTTTTGAATATTGTTGGGTCCTTTATTGTCTCTTGAGATTTCATATACTTTTGGAGTTGTTGTTTCTATTTTTTTGGAAAAATTTGAAAAACATTACATTAACTCTGTAGATTACATTGAGCAATGTTAGTCATTTCAACCTTTAAACAATAGCACACTCAAGAGTGTGTTAATTTCTATATATTTGTGAATTTTTTTTCTATTATTGTTTTATACTCTCATTGCATTTTTGTCATAGAAAGCAACCCATATAGTTTCAGTTTTAAAAAATTTATTAAGACTTCTTTTTTGACCTAAAAGGTGGTTCCTTCAAGGGGAGTGTTGTATGAGCTAATGAGAAGGGTGTGTATTCTGATGTTAAGCTTCCTTTTTTTTTTTTTTTTTGAGATGGAGTTTCGCTCTTGTTACCCAGACTGGAGTGCAATGGCATGATCTCGGTTCACTGCAACCTCCACCTCCTGGGTTCAGGTAATTCTCCTGCCTCAGCCTCCCGAGTAGCTGGGACCACAGGCGGGCACCACCATGCCCAGCTAATTTTTGTATTTTTAATAGAGACAGGGTTTCACTTTGTTGACCAGGATGGTCTCGATCTCTTGACCTTGTGATCCACCCGCCTCGGCCTCCCAAAGTGCTGGGATTATAGGTGTGAGCCACTGCACCCGGCCTTCATGTTGAGCTTTCCATACCTTTAATGTTGAGAAATAATTGTTTTATACTGCCTTCATTTTTCTGTTTCCTTCCTAGTATTCTTTTCTTTTAATTACAGAAAGTGGGATATTGAAATATTCTACTATAATTATATTACTCTCTGTGTGTTTCTGCAGTGCTGTCAATGTTTGCTTTATATATTTTGAACCTTAATGTGAGATACACATACACATACAAATTTGTCATAAGTTTCCAGTGACTGAATGTATTTTTTTTAATGCCCTTCTTTGTCTCTTTGGAGTTTTGACTTAAAGTACATTTTATTGTATATGACAGGTTTTGACTTAACTTGTAGCTGTGTAATATCATTTTGACCTCTTCTTCTCTCATTTGGTTAATATTTACAAAAAAATTCTACTTTTATCTTGGAACTTTCAGTCTTTATTATTAGATCTCAACTGACTCTTATGGAAAGGCAAGCTTGATTGGAAAGTTAGTTCTATGTAATATCTGTCTGTTATGTAATTTGTATATAAATTTTACTTATATAAATAATTTTCTGAAAGAAATACGAATGTTATTTTATTATTTTATTAGGTTCTTGTATCTTTGTCTTTCATTTTCTCTCTGTCTTCCTTTTTTCACTTTATATTTTTGCATTGATATGCTTTTACTTCTCTCATATTTTCTTTTATATATCTATCTATACAGATATTTCCTTTATGGCACCTTTGAGATTACATACAAACTCTAAAAGTTAAAACAGTTTTAATCTGGTAAAAAATTATCTTCATTTGCATACAAAAATTCTTCCTCGGTACATCTGCTCTCAAGTTTGATATTGATGTTATTAATTATATCTTTTTATGTTAATACTCATTAACATGTTTATCATCATTTCTATGCTTTTATCTTTCAAATTTTAGAAAATGATTAAAAATGTTTTCTGCCTCATTATGATAATGCTAAAGGATGCTATTATTTTGCATGTACATATCTTTCCCAGAAAATTATGTTTATTTGTCCGGTTTTGTGTTGTTTTCTTACATTACGTTATTTGCAGTGGAAGGAACTCCTTTCAGGATCTTTGAAATGTAAGGTATGGTATATGCAGTGCCAATATTCTTTCTTAGGATTAGGTTATTTTGGAAGGTCTTTTATTTTGATGTGGTCGGACAGTTTTGTTATTTGTGTTATTCTCACTGAACAGCTATTTTTCTTCAAGACGTTGACTATATCACCCAGTTCCATTCAGGTCTAACGAATTTTCTTAAAAGTTCATTGGTTATCTCATAAGACTATTCTTATGAATGACATATCATTTTATCTTGCAGTTCCCAAGATTCTCTTGTTGTCCCTGACTTTTTATCTCTATAATTTATGTTTTTTGATATTATTATTTTTGTTATTTTTCTGATTTTTAAGTTGTCGTTTTCTATTTCACTTATTGTGTAGTATTTATCTTAAATGTTTAAAAATAATTCATACATCTTTATATTTTTATGATTGCTTACCGAAAGTTTGATAATGTTTTTGATGGGCCATGTGCCCTAACATTTTGTATATATTCTAATTTTTGAGATTTGGATATTGAAAACAAGCTTCCTGTCACTGTCTTTATAATGTATGTAGCTGGCCGGGCGCGGTGGCTCACGTCTGTAATCCCAGCACTTTGGGAGGCCGAGGCGGGTGGATCGCGAGGTCAAGAGATCGAGACCATCCTGGTCAACATGGTGAACCCCCGTCTCTACTAAACATACAAAAAATTAGCTGGGCATGGTGGCACGTGCCTGTAATCCCAGCTACTCAGGAGGCTGAGGCAGGAGAATTGCCTGAACCCAGGAGGTGGAGGTTGCGGTGAGCTGAGATCGTGCCATTGCACTCCAGCCTGGGTAACGAGCAAAACTCCATCTCAAAAAAAAAATAATAATAATAATGTATGTAGCTTTGTCCTGGCACAGCCGGAAACAAATTCTCTTGCCTAGAAATTTCGGAAGTCTCTTAAATATGTTCTTAGAATGTGTCTTGTCTAAAATTTTGTGTTTTTATTTTTAAATAAAGAAATACATTAATCCCAGCACTTTGGGAGGCCAATGTGGGTGGATCGTGAGGTCAAGAGATTGAGACCATCCTGATCAACATGGTGAAACCCCATCTCTAGTAAAAATACAAAAAATTAGCTGGACATGGTGTCGTGTGCCTGTAATCCCAGCTACTTGGGAGGCTGAGGCAGGAGAATTGCTTGAACCCAGGAGGTGGAGGTTGCGGTGAACCACGATTGCACCGTTGCACACCAGCCTGGGTAACAAGAGCAAAAGTTTGTCTCAAAAAAAAAAAAAAAAAGAAATATGTTAGTGTTTCTTTTTAATAGTAATCACTCTCTGCACCTGTTCCCCGTCTGTTCCCTGTCTGTTCCTTGTGCTGCAGTCTCTCTGCCTCTATAACACTTAACCTTTGATCTAAACAGACTTAAACTGTAATTCCAAATTATACCATTTCTTTTAGCACTTTAAGTCATGGGAGACAGATACAGACACCAGTGTCTGGCAAGGGCCCTAGAAACCAGAAAGAAAGATGTATGTGCCACTATTTTTTTGTCTTTTTTTTTTTTTTTTTGAGACAGAGTTTCGGTCTTGTTACCCAGGCTGGAGTGCAATGGCGCGATCTCGGCTCACTGCAACCTCCACCTCCTGGGTTCAGGCAATTCTCCTGCCTCAGCCTCCCGAGTAGCTGGGATTACAGGCATGCGCCACCATGCTCAGCTAATTTTTTGTATTTTTTAGTAGAGACGGGGTTTCACCATGTTGACCAGGATGGTCTCGATCTCTCTCTTTTTTTTTTTTTTGAGATGGAGTTTCACTCTTGTTACCCAGGCTGGAGTGCAATGGCGCGATCTTGGCTCACCACAACCTCCACCTCCTGGGTTCAGGCAATTCTCCTGCTTCAGCCTCCTGAGTAGCTGGGATTACAGGCACGCAACACCATGCCCAGCTAATTTTTTGTATTTTTAGTAAAGACAGGGTTTCACCATGTTGACCAGATGGTCTTGGTCTCTTGACCTCGTGATCCACCCGCCTCGGCCTCCCAAAGTGCTGGGATTACAGGCTTAAGCCACTGCACCCGGCCTAGTTTTTTGTCTTTTAAAAAAGAAACCAGGAATTTGCAATTTACTTCTGAAAGTATCATGTTATATTGGGGATCAGAAAGAGCTGTGTCAGGTAAATCTAACAGACTTTTTTTTTTCTTCTGTGGAGCTCTTTGCATTGTGTTCACCTGGGGCACTGCACACAATTATTTACAATTTTTTTTACAAATGTATTCTGGGCAAAATGTTTTATTACATTTATTTGTCTACAAGGAATTAGGACCTGCGGTATTTTGCTGTGCCATCTTACTTACATAGTTTGTATAATATAGATCAGATTTGTAAAGTATATTCATCTGAGTCTAGTAAATAAAATAATTTTTAATTTTTATTTCTTTCAGTTTTGAGTTATTTTCCCAAAGACCTTTGGCTAAAGCGAAACATAAAAAATTCTTTCCAACAAGAGATACTGACAGGATATGGAAAATGGGGACAATGTGGCAAAGCTTTTACCCGATCCACAACACTTACTATGCATAAGATAATTCATATTGGAGAGAAACCGTACAAGTGTGAAGAATGTGGCAAAGCTTTTAAGCATTCTTCAGACCTTACTAAACATAAGCTAATTTATACTAGAGACCAATCCTACAAATTTGAAGAATGTGGCAAAACTTATAACCAATCCGCAACTCTCACTACTCATAAGATCATTCATACTGGAGTGAAACCATACAAGTGTGAAAAATGTGGCAAAGCTTTTACCCGATCCTCAACCCTTACTGTGCATAAGAGAGTTCATACTGGAGAGAAACCCTACAAATGTGAAGAATGTGGCAAAGCCTTTAAAGAGTCTTCAAAACTTACTAGACATAAGAAAATTCATAGTGAAGCAAAACCATTCAAGTGTGGACAATGTGGCAAAGCTTTTACCCGATCCTCAGCCCTTACTATGCATAAGATAATTCATACTGGAGAGAAACCGTATAAGTGTGAAGAATGTGGCAAAACTTTTAAGTGTTCTTCAGACCTTACTAAACATAAGATAATTTATACTAGAGAACAGTCCTACAAATTTGAAGAATGTGGCAAAACTTTTCACCAGTTTGCAAGTCTCACTACTCATAAGATCATTCATACTGGAGTGAAACATTACAAGTGTGAAAAATGTGGCAAAGCTTTTACCCGATCCTCAACCCTTACTATGCATAAGAGAGTTCATACTGGAGAGAAACCCTACAAATGTGAAGAATGTGGCAAAGCCTTTAAAGAGTCTTCAAAACTTACTAGACATAAGAAAATTCATAGTGAAGCAAAACCTCTCAAGTGTGGACAATGTGGCAAAGCTTTTACCCGATCCTCAACCCTTACTATGCATAAGAGAGTTCATACTGGAGAGAAACCCTACAAATGTGAAGAATGTGGCAAAGCCTTTAAAGAGTCTTCAAAACTTACTAGACATAAGAAAATTCATAGTGAAGCAAAACCATTCAAGTGTGGACAATGTGGCAAAGCTTTTACCCGATCCTCAACCCTTACTGTGCATAAGAGAGTTCATACTGGAGAGAAACCCTACAAATGTGAAGAATGTGGCAAAGCTTTTAGCCAATCCTCCACTGTTACTCTGCATAAGATAATTCATACTGGAGAGAAACCATACAAGTGTGAAGAATGTGGCAAAGCTTTTAACAGATCCTCCACCCTTACTGTACATAAGATAATTCATACTGGAGATAAACCGTACAAGTGTGAAGAATGTGGCAAAGCTTTTTACAGATCCTCCACCCTTACTATACATAAGATAATTCATACTGGAGAGAAACTGTACAAGTGTGAAGAATGTGGCAAAGCTTTTAAGCGTTCTTCAGACCTTACTAGACATAACATGATTTATACTAGAGACCAATCCTACAAATTTGAAGAACGTGGGAAAATTAACCAGTCCGCAACTCTCACTACTCATAAGATCATTCATACTAGAGTGAAACCGTACAAGTGTGAAAAATGTGGCAAAGGTTTTAACCAGTCCTCATGTCTTACTATCCATAAGAGAATTCATACTGGAGAGAAACCCTACAAATGTGAAGAATGTGGCAAACTCTTTATGTACCAGTCAAGCCTTGCAAGTCATAAGAAAATACATACTGGAGACAAACCCTACAAATGTGAAAAATGTGGCAAAGCCTTTACCCACTCTTCACACCTTGCTAATCATAAGAAAGTTCATACTGGAGAGAAACCCTACAAATGTGAAAAATGTGGCAAAACTTTTAAACAGTCCACAGCTCTTACTACACATAAGATAATTCATACTGGAAAGAAATCTTACAAATGTGAAGAATTGTTGCAAAGCTTTTAACCGATCCTCAACCCTTACTATGCATAAGAGAATTCATACTGGAGAGAAACCCTACAAATGTGAAAAATGTGGCAAAGTCTTTACCAAGTCAAGCTTTGCTAAACATAAGAAAGTTCATACTGGAGAGAAACCCTACAAATGTGAAATGTGAAAAGTGTGGCAAAGCTTTTAACTGGTCCTCAACTCTTATTAGACATGATAATTCATACTGGAGAGAAACTGTACAAATTTGAAAAATGTGGCAAAGCTTTTAACCAGCTCTGAACTCTTACTAGAGATAATTCATACTGGAGAGAAACCCTACAAATGTAAAGAATGTGGTGAAGCCTTTAGTGCATTCTCAAGCCTTACTCAACATAAGATGATTTATAGAGGAGAGAAACCTTACAAGTATGAAGAATATGGTAAAGCTTCTGACTGATCCTCAACCCTTAATATGCATGAAATGATTCATACTGCAGAGAAACCCTACAAATGTGAGGAATGTGGCAAAGCTCTTAAACATGCCTCAACTCTAATGAAACGTAAAATAACAAATACTGGAGAGAAACTCAACAAATGTGAAGAATGTGGCAAAGTTTTTAACCAGTTCTCAACCCTTATAAGACAGAATTCATACTGAAAAAAAAACCCTAGAAATGTAGATAATATGGCAAAGCCTTTGTGTATTCTCAGCTTTTAATAAACGTAAGATAATTTGTACTAGATAGAAACCCTACAATTGTGAATGGTATGGCAATGCTTTTAACTGTTTTTTAAGTCATACTAAACATAAAATTTATAATGGAGAGAAACTCTACAAACCTGGAAGATGTCACAGTAATTTTGACACACCTCCAACTTTTCTTTTTCCTTTTTTCTTTTTCTTTTTCGACATGGAGTTTCACTCTTGTTGCCCAGGCTGGAGTGTAATGGCGCAATCTTGGCTCACCGTAACCTCTACCTCCCAGGTTCAAGTGATTCTCCAGCCTCAGCCTCCTGAGTACCTGGGATTACAGGCATGCTCCACCCTACCCAGCTAATTTTGTATTTGTAATAGAGATGGGGTTTCTCCATGTTGATTAGGCTGGTCTCTAACTCCCAACCTCAGGTGGTCTGCCCACCTCAGCCTCCCAGAGTGCTTGGATTACATGCGTGAGCCACCATGCCTGGTCACCTCAAACTTTTCTAAATGTAAACGAAAGTATAGTGGTGAGAAATTTTAGAAATGTAAAAAATGCGACAAAGCCTGTAAATGATTGTTGCACCTGATTGTAGGTAGAGTAGTTTATACTGGACAAACTTTGTTTTTGACGGAGTCTTGCTCTGTTGGTAGGCAGGTATGCAGTGGTGCAATGTCTGCTCACTGCAACTTCCAGCTCCCTGATTCAAATGATTCTCCTGCCTCAGCCTCCCCAGTAGCTGAGGTTTCAGGCACTAACCACCACATCCAGCTAATTTTTGTATTTTTCAGTGGAGACGGGGTTTTACCATGTTGGCCAGGATGTCTCAATCTCCTGACCTTGTGATCTGCCCACCTTGGTTTCCAAAAGTGCTGCGCTTACAGGTGGGAGCTACTGTGCCTGGTACAAACTTAAAAGTGTGAAGAATGAGGCAAAACTTTTAACCTATGCTCACACCTTATTACCAGGAAAGCATTTATTTATACTTGAGAAAAAAATGTGTAAATATAAAGGATGTGGAAAAGGCATTAATATCTGCTCACATCTTAATAGTACTTAATAAAAGCATTATAAATGGAATTACTGTCAGGATCTTTCAGAAAATACAAGCTTTTAAAGTGAAGTGCATTTATGTTGGCAAACATTACAAATATAAAGAGGATTGTTTATTTGTATCACAGATCTTACTGTACATGTTTTGTACTAGAGGAAAACCCTGAAACAGTTGCTGAAACTTTAACATCAGAGAATTTATATTGGAGAAAACTACAAATGTAATAAATTTGAAAAAATGTTTTTTCAAAAACTCCAACTTAGACAACTCCAGAGGGTTCATACTAAGATGTATTTTTTTTTTTTTTTTTTGAGACAGAGTTTCGCTTGTTACCCAGGCTGGAGTGCAATGGCGCGATCTCGGCTCACCGCAACCTCCACCTCCTGGGTTCAGGCAATTCTCCTGCCTCAGCCTCCTGAGTAGCCGGGATTACAGGCATGCGCCACCATGCCCAGCTAATTTTTTTGTATTTTTAGTAGAGACAGGATTTCACCATGTTGACCAGGATGGTCTCGATCTCTTGACCTCGGGATCCACCCGCCTCGGCCTCCCAAAGTGCTGGAATTACAGGCTTGAGCCACCGCGCCCGGCCTAAGATGTATTTTTGTGAATTATGTAAGTATGAAAAAATATTTAATTCAAAATTGAGTCTATGTAAGTATCAGAGAATTCACAGTAGAAATAAGTAAGGTGGCCAAGCATGGTGGCTCATGACTGTAATCCCAACACTTTGGGAAGCTGAGGTGGGTGGATCACAAGGTTAGGAGTTCAAGACCAACCTGAACAAATGGTGAAACACTGTCTGTACTAAAAACACAAAAATTAGCCAGGCATGGTGGCACATACCTGTAATCCCACCTACTCAGGAGGGTGAAGCAGGAGAATCACTAGAACTCGGGAGGCAGAGGTTACAGTGAGCCAAAATCACTCCACTGCACTCCAGCCTGGAGGACAGCAAGACTTCATCTAAAAAATAAAATAAAAATAAAAAACTAAGGCATAGATACTTTAGGCATTACACTAAATCGGAGTGTTGAGTTTAAAAAAAAAAATCCCAAACTAATATTGGTAGGTAGATAGATTATTTGTATATAACTTTAAAATTAGAATTATTTTTTGGAAGGTTATAATTACGTTAGTAGTATGTTATTTTTCCTTGACAAAAAGTAGGTATTTTTCTAAAAGCTAATGAGGTAATTCATCTCTGAAATTACTTCATGCTATTTCTTCATATTGTAGTTGCATGTGATCAGTTGTCACTGCATCAAGATATAAGATATTCTTTTTTTATTAGGTGAGCATTATTTGTGACTTCCTATAGAAGAGTAAGGTCATTAAAATGGAACATGCATGATGAAATCTAAGTGGAGACACTCCTATTGAATGATGCATGAGGTAGGTGTTCAAAGTAATATTCTTCCACATTATAGTGAGAAAACTTTTAAGTTTTATTAAAATTAAATTAGTAGTATATCATTTTCCTAAATATACTTTAATAAAATGCAGTACATTTAAAATTTTTCAGATTACATGGAAAGTTAATTTTTTAATTAAACATTTTTTAAAATACATTAAGACTATTGTGCATTCGATGAAAGAGTGTTCTTATGCCATTACCATTTTTTGTTTTTTGAGATGGAGTCTCGCTCTGTAGACAGTCTGGAGTTTATTGGCGCTATCTCAGCTCACTGCATCCTCTGCTCCCTGGTACAGGCGATTTTCTGCCTCAGCCTCTTGAGTAGCTGGGACTACAGGTATATATCACCATGTCCAGCTAATTTTTGTATCTTTAGTAGAGACAAGGTTTTACCATGTTGGCCAGGATGGTCTTGATCTCTTGACCTCGTGATCCACCTACCTCAACCTCCCAAAGTGCTGGGATTATAGATGTGAGCCACTGCATCTGGCCTGTTATGCCGGGAACTTTAATGTAATCCATCTTACTTAACGGTGTAGGTAAAAGTAACAATATACTATTTGGTAACATAATGGACTAACATCTCTAGTAATCTTTTTGTCAGTAGCTTTCAACTGCAAATAAGTTAAAAATTTTTAACTCTTTTGGGTCTGGGCACAGTGGCTCATGCCTGTAATCCTGGCACTTTGGGAGGCTGAGACAGATGGGTCACCTGAGGTCAGTAGTTTGAGACCAGCCTGGCCAACATGGTGAAAACCCAGCTCTACTAAAAATAGAAAAATTAGCTGAGGATGGTGGTGAATGCATATAATCCCAGCTACTTGGGAGACTGAGGCAGGAGATCACTTGAACCTGGAGGGCAGAGGTTGCAGTGAGCTGAGATCTCGTCCCTTCACTCCAACAAATGAAAAAATATATATACAAATATTATGCATATATTTATGCACTAAACTATATATCCAGGCTGTAGGTTTCTGTTTTAAAAATTTGTGTGTACATAGTATGTGTATATGTTTACGCCGTATATATGGCTTTTGTTTTAAGATGGAGTTTTGCTTTTTTGCTCATGCTGGAGTGCAGTGGCATGATCTTGGCTTACTGCAACCACTGCCTTGTGGTTTCAAGCAGTTCTGCCTCAGCCTCCCAAGTAGCTGGGATTACAAGTGCTCGCCACCGCACCCAGCTAATTTTCATATTTTTAGTAGAGATGGTGTTTCACCATGTTAGTTAGGCTGGTCTCAAACTGCTAACCTCTTGATCTGCCCACCTCAGCCTCCCAAAGTACTGGGATTACAAGTATGAGCCACTGCCCATGGCTTACAGTTTTTAGTTTTAGCCACCTAAGTGTAGCCAAATCCTTGGTCATTTTCTCAGAAAATATTTCGAGATCATGGCAGCTTTTGGGTTTCAACAGGTCTTAGTATTTTGCATGCAAACTTAACTATGTTCAGAGTGACCAGTAATGGGGTCACAAGCAACATCTGCCCTTTTACGCTCATGCCATTACCATCAGCACCAGAAACTTCAGGTTCCCCATGCTTAAAGTAAAAGCCTTAAACTACATTGGCTCCTCCCATTCACTGTTCTGTCTGCAGAACAGTGTTCAATAACAAAATTCTTAAGATTATGACTGACAAAATAAAAATACAAAAACTTTTTGATACTATCAGCCAGGTTTATGACAAAGACAAGATATTTCAAACATTGTTATCTTTCTATAAAGTTCTAAAGTTTTTTTAAAGGGATGACGTTTATTCCCTTTCTTTTTTTTTTTTTTTTTTTTTTTGAGACAGAGTTTCGCTCTTGTTACCCATGCTGGAGTGCAATGGCGCAATCTTGGCTCACCGCAACCTCCGCCTCCTGGGTTCAGGCAATTCTCCTGCCTCAGCCTCCTGAATAGCTGGGATTATAGGCACGTGCCACCATGCCCAGCTAATTTTTTGTTTTTTAGTAGAGACGGGGTTTCACCCTGTTGACCAGGATGGTCTCGATCTCTTGACCTTGTGATCCACCCACCTCGGCCTCCCAAAGTGCTGGGATTACAGGTGTGAGCCACCGCGCCCGGCTTTTTTTTCCCAAATGTTACAGTAAAACCAGGTGGAAGAGAATGGTTTTAGCAGTGACGGAAAAAAATCAAAAGGTATAGCTGGGCATGGTGGCTCATGCCTGTAATCGCAGCACTTTGGGAGGTCGAGGTGGGTGGATCAGAAGGTCAGGAGTTCAAGACCAGCCTGGCCAAGATGATAAAACTCCATCTCTACTAAAAATACAAAAATTAGCTGAGCGTGATATCCTGTGCCTGTAATGCCAGCTACTTGGGAAGCTGAGGCAGAGAATTGCCTGACCCAGCAGGATGGAGGTTGCAGTGAACCAAGATCATGCCGCTGCACTCCAGCCTGAGCGACTGATTCAGACTCCATCTCAAAAAAAAAAAAAAAAAAAAATGCAAATCTGGGGTTTGGCCATTAAAAGTTTTTTTTTTGAAGTGAAAGGTCTCACATATTTATTACTGAGCAACCAAAGCCTATTTTTTTTAACATGAATAATGGAAGCACTATGGGTTGTACTAACTAATGCCTTCATAACAGATTCAGAGAGGAAACTGTTCAAACTTCTCCAGATAGCGGTGACATTTTTCAGCTTGATTTAGTAACACGATTGTGACTTTCAGATAGCATAAATATGTGTGCCATCGCATGTGTAATTTCTTACAGACCCAGCTTGGTTCTTCTCCAATGTCTCCTTTTGGAGTTGTACCTGATTTTATTACCAGTTTTCATCCGACTCCACTGGGAGATGGGATGATTTTGCTTTTGTTTCTTGGCCAGGAATCACTTAATCCTGAAAGTCTTGTGAGAAGACATGGCGAGAAACAGAATAAAGCTCACACCACGATGGCGGAGAAAGGAAGAGAGCCATTAAAATTATTTAGAACAATTGAAGAGAAAAAGACAAGGAGTTGTTTTGCATTTGATTCACATTACAGGCCTTCCCACCATCCCAAAGCCTAATAATTGCTTACCAAGTCAAAAAAGAGACACAGTTGATTTCACAAGCTGGAGGTTTGAACTTGAGTAAGACATTTATAAAAACCTAGACAGGGCAGTGTCCTCCCCAGCCCAGGTACCACTAGGCACAGCACAAGAGGCTAAAAACAACAGGGAAGGCTGGACACTCAAGGTTTGGGAGTATAAGCACCCCATTTTAGCTCAGGGATTTGGGAAGTAGGGTAAACAAAACCTACTTGGAAAAGCATTGGGGAAGAAAACCAACAATTGCCTTTTGCAGGAGTGGGGACAGGGAAGGAGGTAGGGCCAGGTACAGGAGGATTTCACATCAGTAACCAAACTTGGGAAGCTCTAAGGGACCATCTTCAACTGGCCTTAAGAGGAAAATCAAATGGCTGATGGGAGAATCCACAGGATGGAGAGGAGGAAAGGGAACGTGGCTAGGAGGAGGCAATAGCCCGTTCCTTTCTGGGCAAAGGAAAGCACCCAGGGCACCAGGTCTACGCAGTGACCTCACAGTGACAGCAGTTTTTACAGCTTAGAAATCACCCACCTGTCCCCATCTAGCTACTCATTCTGCTCAGTGCTGTCTGGTGCAGGGCCACTCTGGCCTTAGGGAGTGGATGGCTCTGTAGCCTGTGGCTCTGCCTCTTCTGAGGCTGCACTAGCCTCTGCCCCCTTGGCCTGGGACTCCTGGCTCTTAGGGGTGGCAGTCACCTTCCCTTCCTGGGCAGTGCCCTTGCTGCAGGTACAAATCTCCCCCTGCTCCTGCTCTTCCTTTGTGGGTGAAGAGGCAGAAGAATCACCCTCACCCTCCTTATGATTCCTCTTGAAGGACAGGCCAATTTGAAAGCCTTCGTGAGCCGAGTGCGGTGGCTCACGCCTGTAATCTCAGCACTTTGGGAGGCCGAGGCGGGTGGATCACAAGGTCAAGAGATCAAGACCATCCTGGTCAACAGGGTGAAACCCCGTCTCTACTAAAAAAAAAATACAAAAACTTAGCTGGGCATGGTGGGGCGTGCCTGTAATCCCAGCTACTCAGGAGGCTGAGGCAGGAGAATTGCCTGAACCCAGGAGGCGGAGGTTGCCGTGAGCCGAGATCGCGCCATTGCACTCCAGCCTGGGTAACAGAAGCGAAACTCCGTCTCAAAAAAAAAAAAAAAAGTCTTCGTGAAAGAGAATTTCTTCATCTTGGGGGTCTTAATGGGGTAACCTCCCCCTTGGCCTCAACATCCTAGCTAGGGGGTGCTGGCTCGATGGCATCGCCAGTGATCCCAGCTGCCTCATCTGTTCCATTCACGGGGGTGACTCCCCTTAACCCTTGGGAGATAAGTCTTCATTGCTTTTCACGTGGCCATTCTCCTGGCCCTTGGCCTTCACAGGAGAAGCAAC
Organism: Saguinus oedipus; assembly: GCA_031835075.1. NCBI lineage: Eukaryota > Metazoa > Chordata > Mammalia > Primates > Cebidae > Saguinus > Saguinus oedipus. The sequence goes on from CM063187.1 coordinate 18,903,731, forward strand.
TTCTGCCTCCTTGGAGATCAAGTCGCCTTGGAAAGCATTGGAGCTCTGAGTGCCCATGATGAGGGTCCACTGGAGGGTGCCTGGAGTTGCCCTGGGCTCCCCCCACAGGGGATAGTACCTCGGGGTTGCTCAGCATGTGGAGGGGTGCGGCTGGCACTGAGGGGGAAGGGTACAGGGGGAAGCTGAGCTGTACCTCAGCTCTGTGGCTGATCTGCTAGCTGTGCCCACCATTGCTTAGCTCCGTGCCAGAATTCTAAAACTATTTTCAACTTGATGGATAAAATATGCATTCTGTAAAGCATGATGTTTTGAACTGTATATACATTGTCAAATGCTTAATTTGAGCTAATTAATGGTAATCTTACATAGTTACCATTTTTGTAGTGAAAGCACATGACATTGTCATCACTTTTCCAAAGTCCAGATGCACTATTATATAGTCATTGTGCTGTACCAAAAATACGTTGAACTTATTTCTCCTATGTAATTAAAATTATGCCTTTATTGACATCTTGTTGCAGAATTTCAAAGACTCGAGAGACTGTTGAGGTTGCAGTAGGAGTTTATTTTAAGTATACACCAGCCCAGCTTGGAAACAAAATGGCTGAGCCCTTAACAAAGGCTGGGCTTGACATTTTATGCATGAAGGATACAGTGGCACAAAAACAAGTTTGCAGGTGTAGAAGGAAGGCAATTAGCAATAATAGGCACTTAACTTAGGCTTACATATGACTGTTGCTATGCAATGCAGATGTTCACTATCTGTAGAGCTCAAGGATTCTAGCATGAGCCTTATCTATTGCCTGCTGCTACAGTGCCCAGAAGGCCAGAGTCTTGCATGCTTTGGCATTTCTTATGACCTTCACTGTGTTACAGAAACTTAGTTGTCAGCTATAGAAAAGAAGAGTACAAGGATTTATAAACTTATAAAACTTGCAAAGCAGGATATAATTCCATGGGAGGGTGAAGGACTCAGGGAAGTTTGTTTATAAAACAAAAATTTAATTTCTGCTTCCCTTTCCTGCATTAATTTTATTTTTATTAATTTTTTTATTCAATCTTTCCAAACTTCTCTTTTACTTTTTCATTTTTTCTGTTTATTTATTTTTTAGAGATGGGGTTTCACCTTGTTGGTCAGGGTAGTTTCAAACTCCTGACCTCAGGTGATCCACCCACCTTGTCCTCCCAAAGTGCTGAGATTACAGGCATGAGCCACCATGCCCAGCCTCCAACTTCTCTTTTTCTGAATATCTTGGCATCTGGTGGTCACCATTTTTCTTTCCCTTTTTTTCTTCCCAAGATTAAGTCTTACTCTGTCACCCAGGCTAGAGTGCAGTGACATGATCTTGGCTCACTGTAACCTCCACCTCCTGGGTTCAAGCAATTCCCCTACCTCAGCCTCCCAACTAGCTGGGATTATAGGCACCTGTGGACACACCCAGCTAATTTTTGTATTTTTAGTAGAGTTAGGGTTTTACTCTCTTGGCCAGGCTGGTCTGGAGCTCCTGACCTCATGATCGACCCACCTTGGCCTCCCAAAGTGCTGGGATTACAAGTGTGAGCCACCGTACCTGGCCTCACCATTTTACTTTCTGCTCTGATGAGATTAAGTTATTTAAAGTCTATGTGTAAATGAAATCATGAAATATTCATTTTTCTGTGCCTGGCTAATTTCAACTAATGTCTTCCAGATTAATCCATTGAAAATAATAAAATTTTGTGGGGGGGGGGCAATCCAAGATGGCCGAAGAGTTACAGCTCCAGAGTGCAGTTCCCAGCAAAAACAACACAGAGGATGAATGCTCACCGTATTTTCAAACAAGTTTTCACTGCCCAGAGACCAGGAGATTCCCAGGCCGAAAAGCACCATGAGTTTTCAGCACGGCTGGTGCTGCGGGTAGGTACACAGAAACTCACACAAATCTGGGCAGCCATTTCAACAGGCGCCTGGAATGCCTGGGAGACAGAGCTGCCCATTCAACTGAAAGGGAGGGGGCTGAGACAGGGAGCCAGGTGATCTGGCTTGGCAAGCACCACCCCCACAAAACAAGCAATCTGAAACACTCTGTATTGAGAGTTTCACAGCAAGCACAGCTGGAACCAAGACAGTCCAGCTCAGTGGGGGGAAGTGCATCCACCAGTACCGAGGCAGTTCGCCCAGCAGCTGGGCAGAGCCTGCAGCAGCTCAACAACACCTTTGTTGGCCAACTATGACTAGACTACTCTGTGCAGGGCAGGGCATCTCTGAAAAAAGGCAACAGCACGTCAGCAACTTATAAATAAAGCCGACCTTCCTAGGTCAGAGCACCTAGAAAAAGTTGGTTATGAGTTCAGCTGCAGCAGACTTAAAAGATACCTGCCCAGCAGCTCTGCATGGAGCAGCGGAGCTCCCAGCACAGCACTTGAGCTTCTATAAGGGACAGACTGTCTCCTAAAGCAGCTCCCTAACCCCCATATACCCAAAGAGACCCTCATAAAGGAGAGCTCAGGCCAGCATCTGGCAGATGCCCTTCTGGAACAAAGATAACAGAAGAAAAAACTGGCAGCAACCCTTATGGTTCTGCAGCCCCTGTGGGTGATCCCCAGGCAAGCAGGGTCTGGAATGGACCTCCAGCAGCCCTGCAGCAGAGGGGCCTAACTGTTAGAAGGAAAACTAAGAAACAGAAAGAAATAGCTTCAACATCAACAAAAAGGATGTCCACTCAGAGACCCCCATCTGAAAGTTACCAACTACAAAGACCACAGGTTGATAAAGCCACTAATATGGGAAGAAACCAGAGCAAAAAGGATGAAAACACCAAAAACCAGAATGCCTCTCCTCCTTCAATGGATCACAACCCCTCACCAGCTAGGGATCCAAGATGGATCGAGAATGAATTTGATGAATTGACAGAAACAGGCTTCAGAAGGTGGGTAATAACAAACTTCTCAGAGCTAAAAGAACATGTGCTAACCCAATGCAAAGGACCTTCATTGTGTTACAGAATCTTACAGTTATCAGGTATAGTGAACAGGAATCCAAGACTATAAATTTATAAAACTTGCAAAGCAGGATACAATTCCATAGGAGGGAGAAGGACTCAGGGAAGTTTGATTATAAAATAAAAATTAGGGGCCCAAAGTGGCTCCGGCCGGATGTCGTGGCGCTTGCGAAGGTGAGGCCAAGAGTTCAAGGCCAACCAACCTCAGCAACCTTACAAGCTCTCAATGATTGGCAAAGAAAAAAAAAAACCAAAAATTAAAAATTTTAATTTCTGCTTCTCTTTCCTGCATTAATGATATTTTTATTAATTTTTTTTTATAATTCAATCTTTCCAAACCTTTTTTTTTTAAGAGACGGGGTTTCACCTTGGTCAGAAACTAAGATCATAGAAAAAAGGTTAGATGAGATGCTAACTATAACAAACAGCTTAAAGGAGAATATAAATGACTTGATGGAGCTGAAAAAACAGCACGAGAACTTCATGAAGCATACACAAGTTTCAATAGCCAGATCGACCAAGCAGAAGAAAGGATATAAAGATTGAAGATCAACTCAAAAAAAATAAAATGAGAATTCAAGAATAGAGAAAAAAGAGTGAAAAGAAATGAACGAAGTCTCCAAGAAATATGGGATTATGTGAAAAGACCTAATCTACGTTTGGTAGGTTACCTTAATGTGATGGAGGGAATGAATCCATGCTGGAAAATACTCTTCAGGATTTTATCCAGGAGAACTTCCCCAACCTAGCAAAGTAGGCCAACATTCAAGTCCAGGAAATACAGAGAACACCACAAAGATATTCCTCAAGAAGAGCAACCCCAAGACACATAATCATCAGATTCACCAGGGTTGAAATGAAGGAAAAAATGCTAAGGGCAGCCAGAGAGAAAGATCGGGTTACCCACAAAGGGAAGCCCATCAGACTCACAGCAGATCTCTCTGCAGAAACCCTACAAGCCAGAAGAGAGTGAGGACCAATATTCAACATCCTAAAAGAAAAAACCTTTCAACCTAGAATTTCATATCCAGCCAAACTAAGCTTCATAAGTGAAGGAGAAATAAAATCCTTTATAGACAAGGAATTGTTGAGAGATTTCATCACCACCAGGCCTGCCTTACAAGAGCTCCTGAAAGAAGCACTCAACAAGGAAAGGAACAACCAGTACCAGCCACTCCAAAAATGTACCAAATGGTAAAGACCATTGACACAATGAAGAAAATATGTCAACTAACAGGCAAAACATCCACCTAGCATCAAAATGGCAGTGTCAAATTCAAACACAACAATATTAACCTTAAATGTAAATGGGCTGAATGCCCCAGTCAAAAGACACAGAGTGGCAAATTGGACAAAAAGTAAAGACCCATTGGTGTGCTGTATTCAGGAAACCCATCTCACATGCAAAGACGCAAATAGGTGAAAAATAAAGGGATGGAGGAAGATTTATCAAGCAAAAAGGGCAAAAAAAAAGCAGGAGTTGCAATCCTAGTCTCTGATAAAATTAACTTTAAACCAACAAAGATCAAAAAGAGACAAAGAAGGGCATTACATAATGGTAAAAGGATCAATGCCTCAAGAAGAGCTAATGTGCAGAAAGCAGAAACTGGACCCCTTCCTGTTATTACACTAAAATTAACTCCAGATGGATTAAAGACTTAAACATAAGACCTAACACCATAAAACCCTAGAAGAAAACCTAGGGAAAACCATTAGGGAAGGACCTCATGACTAAAACACCACAAGCATTGGCAACAAAAGCCAAATTATACAAATGGGACCTAATTAACCTCCAGAGCTTCTGTACACCAAAAGAAACAATCATTAGAGTGAACCAGCAACCAACAGAATGGGAAACAATTTTTGCAATCTACCCATCTGACAAAGGACTAATATCCAGAATCTACAAAGAACTAAAACAAATTTACAAGAAGAAAACCAAACCCATCCAAAAGGGGGTAAAGGATATGAACAGACACTTTTCAAAAGAAGACATATATGAGGCCAACAAACATTTGAAAAAATGCTCATCATCACTGATTATTAGGGAAATGCAAATCAAAACCAAATTGAGATACCACCTCGTGCCAGTCAGAATGGTGATCTTTAAAAAATCTGAAGACAACAGATGCTGGAGAGGACGTGAAGAGAAACGAACACTTTTACACTGTTGGTGGGAGTATAAACTAGTTCAACCATTGTGGAAGACAGTGTGGTGCTTCCTCAAGGACCTAGAAATAGATATTCTGTTTGACCCAGCAATCCCATTACTGGGCATATACCCAAAGGATTACAAATCATTCTATTATAAAGACACATGCACACGTATGTTCATAGCAGCACTGTTTAGAATAGTAAAGACCTGGAGCCAACCCAAATACCCATCAACGATAGACTGGACAAGGAAAATGTGGCACATGTACCTCATGGAATACTATGCAGCCATAAAAAATTATGAGTTCATGTCCTTTGTAGTGACATGGATGGATTTGGAAACCATCATTCTCAGCAAATTGACACAAGAATAGAAAATCAAACACTGCATGTTCTCACTCAGGCGGATGTTGAACAATGAGAACACAGGGACACAGGGAGGGGAGCATCACACACTGCTGAGGTCTGTTGGGTGTGGTCAAGGAAGGGACAGTGGTGGGGGAGTGTGGGGGTGGGGGATGGGAAAGGTCGGGGAGGGATAACATGGGGAGAAATGCCAAATGTAGGTGACAGGGGGATGGAGGCAGCAAACCAGATTGCCATGTGTGTATTTATGCTACAATCCTGTGTGGTCTGCACATGTACCCCAGAACCTAAAGTACAATTTAAAAAAAAGAAAATAATTGAATTTTTTAGATGAATACTATTCCATAGTGTATATCAACCACATTTTCCTTTTATGTTTTGTTTAGCATATCCAGTTTTTATTTATTGTTAAATTACTCAGTCTCAAATTGTATAATGCTTGAAAAGGAATATGACAGTTTCTGAGATTAAAGTTTATTAAGTTACTGTTCCAGAAAATTCAGTAAATATGGTTATGTAGGAACAAACTTAAGCTCATGAGCCTTTTAAATTTTTTTTTTTTCTTTGTTAATCAATTAGAGCTTGTAGTGTTGCTCAGGTTGGCCTTGAACTCATGGCCTCGCCTCCTCAAGCGCCAGGACAACTGGCCGGCCAGCGCCAACGTGGCCCCCAGAGCCTTTTAAATTTTTACATAATCTTTAATGATGTTGATCAGGAAATTTTTTCATAGGTTGAATTACTTCTCCAGTCTCCACAATTGTATCACCTGGGAATATCTGGCCTTCAATTGAACGATGGCATATGGTTTTATAGCCACAAGATATTTCACGTAATAATGAACAATCCAGACAGGTATAAGTACATGAGTAAAAATAAACATACTCTTTCCATGTACCTTATAGACCATGTTCCTCCAAGGGATCTTATTCACCAAAAACTTATTCCAGAATTTCTCCATAGGCCACATCTTCTCTGGGGGCAGCACCGGCTCCCAAGGGCTCAGTTCCTGGTCCTTTAGCCATTGCCTTCTCAGTGCTTGCAGCTGCTGCAGCCGCAGTTTCTCATCCAGAGTGTACCCCATCATGTCACTGCTGGTATGAAGACAAAAGGACACAGCGTGCCCTCGAACTAAGGTCTCATTACTTATGCCTATCTACCACATTTTTTTAATTTATTCATTAGATGCTGAACTGCTGATTTTATTTTGTCAATAACCCCTTGTTACATGTATGATTTGCACATATTTTCTACCATTTTTTAGTTGTCTCATCCTGTTGAGTGTAGCAGATTTTGTGCAGTAGCTTTTTAATTTGAAGTAATCTGACTCATCTATTTTTCCTTTGGTTTTCTGGAATTTTGAGGTTAAAGCAAATAAGTCACTGCCCAGAGCAATGTTATGGTGCTCTCCCTCTATTTTTTTCTATTAGTTTCAGGGATTTAAATCTTACATCTAAGTTTCTAATTTATTTTGAGTTGACTTTTGTATGTGATGTTAACTAGGGGTCTCATTTCATTGCTCTGCATGTGGCCATAAAGTTTTCTCAACACCATTTATTAAAGATACTGTTCCTTTTCTATAAAATTGTCACCTATATTTAAAATCAGTTAACTGTAAATACATGGATATATTTCTGATCTGTCTTTTCTGCTCCATTGACCTATGTCTTTGTTTTTATTTAAGTATCATACTGCTTGGCTTACTATTGTTTTGTAGTAGATTTCAAAGTCAGTGTGATACCTTCAGCCTTTCTTTTCTTGCTTTGCTTAGGTATTCAGGGTCTTTTGTGGTACCATAAAAATTTTAGATACATTTTTAAAAACTTCTATGAAGTATGTCACTGGTATTTTGATAGAGGTTACATTATATCTGTAGGTCATTTTGTGTAAAACATATTTAAAAATATTAATAATACCAATTCATAACTGAAGTAATATTTTTCCATTTGTATATGATTTAATTTTTTACTTGATGTTCTTTAGATTATAATGTAAGCTGTTTCACCCTTTTGCTTATTTTTATTTTTATTTTTATTTTTATTTTTATTTATTTATTTTTTTTTTTTTCTGAGACGGAGTTTCACTTTTTGTTACCCAGGCTGGAGTGCAATGGCGCGATCTCGGCTCACCGCAACCTCCGCCTCCTGGGTTCAGGCAATTCTCCTGCCTCAGCCTCCTGAGTAGCTGGGATTACAGGCACGTGCCACCATGCCCGGCTAATTTTTTGTATCTTTAGTAGAGATGGGGTTTCACCATTTTGACCAGGATGGTCTTGATCTCTTGACCTCATGATCCACCCGCCTCGGCCTCCCAAAGTGCTGGGATTACAGGCTTGAGCCACCGCACCCGGCTATTTTTATTTTTTTATTTTTGCCAATCAATGAGAGCTTGTAAGGTTGCTGAGGTTGGTTGGCCTTGAACTCTTGGCCTCGCCTTCGCAAGCGCCACGACATCCGGCCAGAGCCACTTTGGGCTCCTATTTATTTTTAAATATAGTTACTACAGTTATTGTAGGTGGGATTATTTTTATTTTATATTATTTATTATTATTTTTTGAGACAGAGTCTTACTCTGTTGCCCAGGCTGGAGTGCAGTTGCATGATCTTGGCTCACTGCAATCTCTGCCTCCTGGGTTCAAGCAATTCTCCTGCCTCAGTCTCCCAAGTAGCTGAGACTACATGTGAGTGCCACCATGCCCGGCTAACTTTTTTTTTTTTGAGATGGAGTCTCGCTGTGTTGCCCAGGCTGGAGTGCAATGGCGTGATCTTGACTTAGTGCAATCTTGGCCTCCCGGGTTCAAATGATTCTCCTGCCTCACCCTCCCCATAGCTGGAATTGCAGACACCCACCACTGCACTGGACTAATTTTTATGTTTTTAGTACAGAAGGGATTTTGCTATGTTGGCCAAGCTGGTTTCAAACTCCTGACCTCAGGTGATCTGCCCACCTTGGCCTCCCAAAGTGCTGGGACTACAAATATGAGCCATCATGCCCAGTCTAATTTTTGTATTTTTAGTAGAGACAGGGTTTCACCATGTTGGCCAGGCTGGTCTCAAGTTTCTGACCTCGTGATCCACCTGCCTTGGCATCCCAAAGTGCTCAGATTACAGGCATGAGCCACCACTCCCAGCCAAGGGACTCATTTTTACATCAGATCTTGGATCTAAAAAGGAGAGAATCAGTTTATCCCCATGGAAGTCTTAATTCTCACTGGGGGCGTGGGGGGGGTACATCTCCCTATTTCCTAGGCAGTCAAGAGTATGCTTCTTTGAGCCAAACGTGAAGAACTGATTATTTCCCTATAACTGCTATTAGCCATTCTCAAAAGCATATTTCTTACCTTGTTATTACATACCAAAGTTTTTTCATAATATGAAATAATTTCTGATAACTCACAAAGCCAAAAATATCAGATAATGCAATGCAAAAGAGAATAGAACCTCATTTTGAGAGAGATCTATCCACTTTCAATTCCTGGGGTTTTGTGAGGAAAATGGGCTGTTTTCCAAAACAGGGTCTGTGGCGCCTTCTATTTTTCCCAAAGAGTCCCAGGCTGTTAGAGCTTGAATATCTGCTGTTAGTTAAGCTGACTTTTCACCATAGTGCTCTTTTAGAAAGTTTAAAGTATTGGCCAGGCACAGTGGCTCACACCTGTAATCCCAGCACTTTGGAAGGCTGAGGTGGGTGGTTCACAAGGTCAGGAGATCCAGACCGGGAGGCTGAGGTGGGTGGATCACGAGGTCAAGAGATCGAGACCATCCCGGTCAACATGGTGAAATCCCGTCTCTACTAAAAATACAAAAAAATTAGCTGGGCATGGTGGCGCATGCCTGTAATCCCAGCTACTCAGGAGGCTGAGGCAGGAGAATTGCCTGAACCCAGGAGGCGGAGGTTGTAGTGAGCCGAGATCGCACCATTGCACTCCAGCCTGGGTAACAAGAGCAAAACTCCATCTCAAAAAAAAAAAAAAAAAGGAGATCCAGACCAACCTGGGCAACATGGTGAAACACCTCTGTAATAAAAATATAAAAATTAGCCAGGCTTGGTTGTGTGTGCCTGGAATCTCAGCTGCTCTGGAGGCTGAGGCAGAGAATTACTTGAACCTGGGAGGCAGAGTTTGCAGTGAGCTGAGATGGCACCATTGCACTCTAGCCTGGGCAACAGAGTGAAACACTGTCTCAAAAAAAAAAAAAGGGATGTTTAAAGTACTTATGACCAGACATTAGTCAGGCCAAACAGCCAATATCTCTGTCTTTTACACTTTGCCAAAAGTAACTTCAAAGGTTTTCTGAGAAAGAAAAATTCAAGACAGCTCCTGGAGGGGAATAAAATCAACAAAATATCAAAATATCACCAAAATAAACAAGAAACTACTAGTTCTGTAAGCTGGGAATTGAACCCTGAAGCCAGGCCATCACTGTGATGGTGGAGATCAAGAGAAAACACTGTAACATGATTACAGAGTCAAGATTCCAAGGACATGAGTGATCAGTTTCCTGGGCCGTCTTAAACAGCAGGCTTATGGGGTCCTACGCCAGCATTCTATTCTAAGGTACCCCTCTTAATAATGGAACAATACAGAAAGACATTTATAGCATGAAGCACAACAGATTTGTTACGGCTTAAGACTAGCCCCACAAATGCATGTTCCAATTAAAACTTCACAGAGAGGCTGGGCACAGTGGCTCACACCTGTAATCCCAGCACTTTGGGAGGCCGAGGCAGGCAGATGACGAGGTCAGTAATTTGAGACCAGCCTGGCCAACACAGTGAAACCCGTCTCTACTAAAAATAAAAAAATTAGCTGGGCATGGTGGTGCATACCTGTAGTCCTAGTTACTTGGGAGGCTGAGGTAGGAGAATCACTTGAATCTGGCAGGTAGAGGTTGTGGTTAGCCAAAATTGTGCCTCTGCACTATAGCCTGTGCAAGAGAGCAAGACTCCATCCTAAAACAAAAACAAAACATTACAGAGGAAATAAACAGTAATTTTTACCAATTATTCAAGCAGGTTGCATATATAGAGAGAAGCCAGAAGTCTGATTGGTAAAATTTGTACACATTTGGCCAGGCATGGTGGCTCATAGCTGTAATCCCAGCACTCACTCTAGGATGCTGAGGCGGGCAGATCACCTAAGATCAGGAGTTCAAGACCAGCCTGGCCAACATGAAGAAATCCTGTCTCTACTAAAAATACAAAAATTAGCTGGGCATGGTGGTGGACACCTGTAATTCCAGCTACTTGGGAGGCTGAGACAGGAGAATTGCTTGAACCTAGGAGACAGATGTTTCAGTGAACCTAAATCATAGCATTGTACTCCAGCCTGGGTGATAGAATGAGACTCCATCTCAAAAAAACAAAAGAAAAGAAAAGAAATTTGTATGCTTTTGCCAGCATGCCAAGCTTCTGAATTCCCTGTCCCTGAGTGGCTCTAGTGACATGGTTGGCTGCACTACAGCCCTGTGGGCCAAGCCACAACACAAAAGAAAATTATCTTATTTCATTTTTGCCAGAGCAAAATATGTGTGACAAAACATAGACATTAGCCTCTCTACTTAGCAATCAATATCAAACTGGTAAGCCTCAAACGTGCCCCCAGTTGGGCCCTCTCATCTTTAATTCAACCTCTGATCAGGAGTCTCTGGGCAAGGTGGTCGGTCATCCTGAGTAATGGGAAAGATAATAAAGGAAAAGGAGAGGAAAAAGCATTGATTGTGGCAGGATTGGGAAAGCAAAGAGCTCAGGAAGGCCAGAGAAAGACCCACCAATTGAAGGGACAATGAAAAGTTCAGGTGGCCGCTTGTCAATAGCAAAAGTATATTTTTCAGGAGTTCTATCAGCTCTCAAGTTTTAAGAAGCTCCCCATGTTTCATAGTCTTGTAGAGGCCTAATTCTGTCACCCATAGCTAGCAACAAAGAGCGTAAGACAGTTATCCAAAGAGAATAGCAATTAACATCCCATAGTTCCAAACCAGTTCTTAGCTGAGAGGCACTTTACTGAGAGGGATGTCTAAGCTTCTAAATCTTAAGAAGGACCATAACCTTCCTAAGTTGGACATCAAATCCAAGTTCAATCAAGCATCCTTGCCTTTTATTAAAAGGAACCTTTAATCCACTCTATTTTAGGAGAGACTGTAACTCCCCTAAGTTGGGCCTCTAACCCAATCTCCTCCTTTACCGAAGTATATGCATCCCACTCACCCAAAGTCAGCCATTAATGCGCACAAGTAATTTCCCTTTGGGTCAGAGGTCTCTTCAGTATAGTCCCTTTGTGGTTGCCAGGAAAATGTTACTAGAAAGAAGTCCCAATCTAAATACCAAGATGGAGTTCTTGGATTTCACTCAAGAAAGAACTCAGGGTGAGTCTATAGAATAAAGTGAAAGCAAATTCTTTAAGAAAGTAAAGAAATAAAAGAATGGCTTCCTCCACAGTCTGGTTGCCCATTTTTATGGCTAGTTTTAATTATATGCTAAGCAAGGGGTAAATTACTTATGACTGTCTTTTTTAGACCATTATAGTGCAACTTCCTGACATTGCCATGGCATTTATAATCTGTCGTGGCATTGTGGGAGTGTAGCAGTGAGGATGACCAGAGGTCATTCTCTTCATCATCTTGGTTTTGGCGGGTTTTATCCTGCTTCTTTACTGCAAGGTGTTTTATCAGCCAGGTCTGCATGACGTATATATATCTTGTGCTGACCTCCTACCTCATCCTGTGACTTAGAATGCCTAACCATCTGGGAATGCAGCCTAGGAGTCTCAGCCTTATTTTACCCGGCCCTTATTCAAACTGGAGTTGCTCTAGTTCAATACATGTTTGACAGTCTGTGTCTGACTGTGTGATAAATAAGAAAAGAGAGCACCATCTAAGTTACAATGGAAGGGTGTTTCTTTCCATAAACTTGTTTCTGGAGAAGACAAAGGATGAAGAATTTTATTAATCACAGCTATTTACCAGGATTATCCATATGCTTCATCTTTCCCTACCTCTTTTTTCTTTCTTTTTTTTGAGACGGAGTTTTGCTCTAGTTGCCCAGGCTGGAGTGCAATGGCGTGATCTCGGCTCACCACAACCTCCGCCTCCTGGGTTCAGGCAATTCTCCTGCCTCAGCCTCCTGAGTAGCTGGGATTACAGGAATGTGCCACCATGCCCAGCTAATCTTTTGTATTTTTAGTAGAAACAGGGTTTCGGGGCCCAAAGTGGCTCCGACCGGATGTCGTGGCGCTTGCGAAGGCGAGGCCAAGAGTTCAAGGCCAACCAACCTCAGCAACCTTACAAGCTCTCAATGATTGGCCAAAAAAAAAAAAAGGAAAAGAAACAGGGTTTCACCATGTTGACCAGGATGGTCTCGATCTCTCTCTTTTTTTTGAGACAGAGTTTCGCTCTTGTTACCCAGGCTGGAGTGCAATGGTGGGATCTCGGCTTACCGCAACCTCCGCCTCCCGGGTTCAAGCAATTCTCCCATCTCAGCTTCCTGAGTAGCTGGGATTACAGGCACGCGCTACCATGCCCAGCTAATTTTTGTATTTTGAGTAGAGACGGAGTTTCACCATGTTGACCAGGATGGTCTCGATCTCTTGACCTCGTGATCCGCCCGCCTCGGCCTCCCAAAGTGCAGGGATTACAGGCTTGAGCCACCGCGCCCAGCCTGGTTTGATCTCTTGACCTCGTGATTCACCTGCCTCGGCCTCCCAAAGTGCTGGGATTACAGGCTTGAGCCACCGTGCCCGGCCATACCTCTTTTTTTTTTCTATACATTTCTTCTATGTGACTTTTCCTGGGTTGTATCTTTTATAATAAACTGGTAAACATAACTACAGTGTTTTGCTGAATTCTATGAGTAGCTCCATCAAATTACTGAACTTGAGGAAGGTTGTGGGAGTCCCCAGTTCTTAAACAGTACCTCAAGCATAGATGGGCCTATGGAGTTTGTGACTGGGATCTGCAGTGAGGGCAATGTTGTGAGATTGCGCCCTGAACCATGTCTATGCTGACCCCTAATGAGTTTGTTTTAACTACTTTTTAAATTTTTTGTGCTTGCCAAGGATCTCTGCAAAATATTCCTTTCCTATATCCCAGAGTCTTCTCTACATTCTCTACACCATGGCTTCTTATATTTCATACAGAATACCTACCATGAATTTATTATCTGCAATATTTAAAATGTTCCCTTGATAGCTGTTGAATATGGGAAGATGTCAATACTCAAGATTTCTAGTGGGGGAAAGCTGGGATTTTTAGTAAAGATAAAGAACATCTTTACTGAAAGATATTTTAATGTTGAGGCTCAATCTATGTTCTCTATTATCTCTGTGCAGAACAGGATTAAGAAAATGCTTATTTAAACAGAATGGCACTTATTACCCTGAAAGTTCTGAAATAAATTAAGAGATACCTGCTCTCTAGAGTGATAAAGAAAGATTACTTAAAATCGTTATTGGGCCAGGTGCAGTGGCTCACACCTGTAATCCAGCACTTTGGGAGGCCGAGGTAGTCAGATCACCTGAGGTTGGGAGTTCAAGACCAGCCTGACCAAGATGGAGAAACCCCATCTCTACTAAAAATACAAAATTAGCTGGGCATGATGGCACTGCCTGTAATCCCAGCTACTCAGGAGGCTGAGTCAGGAGAATCACTTGAACCTGGGAGGTAAATGTTGTGGTGAGCCAAGATTGTGCCATTGCATTCCAGCATGAGCAACAAGAGTAAAACTCCATCTCAAAAAAAAAAAAAAAGAATTTTTTGCAGCATTTCCTACCTGTTCTACTAGGAAAAAAAATCATTATTAAAAATTACAGAACATAGGGGTTGTCTGTATCTTGAACTTCAAATTAGGTTGTTGTTCCTGTATGGTTAAATTCAGACTATAATTTACTTTTTGAGGGGCGGTATTTGTTAATGATTTACTTGGATAAAGAGCTCTGACTTTTTTTTTTTACTGTGGAATTATTTTTCTCTTTATTATTAAGTATATTTATGCAGCTGATGTGCATAAATCATCATGTTGAATCTGGCAGTTGCCCTTCTTTGGTTTAGTTTGCTTATATCTGTCTTTGGAAAAGGAAGGCTCAGCTGGGCACAGTGGCTCACACCTGTAATCCCAGCACTTTGGGAGGCTGTGGTGGGCAGATCACCTAAGGTCAGGAGTTCAAGACCAGCCTGGCCAACATGGTGAAACCCCATCTTTACCAAAATGCAAAAATTAGCCAGGCATGATGGCGGGTGCCTGTAATCCCAGCTACTTAGAGGGGAATCACTTGAACCCAGGAGATGATGGTTGCAGTGAGCCAAGATTGTGCCACTGCACTCCAGCCTGGGTGGCTGAGCAAGACTTTGTCTCACACACACACACACACACACACACACACACAAAAGGGTGGGGGAGGTCCTTATCGTTGTTTACAGGCCAAAAAAACTGGGTAAAATACACTCTTCCACTTACTACATGTTTAATAAAATAGTCTTTTTGGGCCAAAACTATTGATGTTACTGGTGACCTTGTTAGAAATCCAAATACTCAGACTTTATTGCAGATCTTCCGAAAAATAAGAACCTGCACAACATCTTCAGTTTATTGTACACATTTTAATTTGAGAGGTACCTTCTAATTCAACGTCTTTTTGTCTTAAAAACATACATCTTATTCTTCATGTTGTAAATATAGCACTTAAAAATGTATGTTTGTGTTTATGCCCTTAGTTTTATACTTTGTTATCCAGAAATTATCTTACATACACTGGTGTTGTGAAAGGTTTTTTTTTTTTTTTTTTTTTTTTTTGAGATGGAGTCTTGCTCTGTCACCCAGTTTACAGTGCAGTGGCATGATCTTGGCTCACCACAACCTTCAACTCTGAGCTTCAAGCGATTCTACTGCCTCAGCCTTCCTAGTAGCTGGGATTACAGGCATGTGCCACTATGCCTGGCTAATTTTGTATTTTTAGTAGAGATGGGGTTTCTCCATATTGGTCAGGCTGGTCTTGAACTCCTGACCTCAGGTGATCAACCCACCTTCGCCTCCCAAAGTGCTAGGATTACCGGTGTGAACCACTGTGCCTGGCCTGTTGTGGATCTTATGCTATTCTCTTCTCTGAGTTAGAGAATACATTAGAGAATATGTCTGTGTTGAAAATTATTGGTTAATTTAAGTCAGCACCAATTCTTTTTACTCTTATTTCACCTTAATTTAAATGATAAATTCTGCCCATGGCAACTTGGTAAATATATGTATGTCTCTCTTTCTCTCTTGCTCTGTGTGTGTGCGCGCGCGCGTATGTGTGTTTTTCAGGGGCCATTGACATTTAGGGATGTGGGCATAGAATTCTCTCTGGAGGAGTGGCAATGCCTGGACACTGCTCAGCAGGATTTGTATAGAAAAGTGATATTAGAGAACTACAGAAACCTGACCTTCTTGGGTGAGAATAACTTTAATAACACAATTCCGAATACACCCTAAAAGTTTCATTTCTCTTTTTATGTAGAATGATTTTTGGTAATTTATTTGCATAAATGAATTTCTAATTCATCTTTTCAAGAAAATCTTGAGAATTTGTGTAGAAAAGAATTTCTTCAAGATGTTTCATCTTGATCTGAACTTTCCACATTTCTGAGCTGGTCTGTATCCTTCACTCTAGATTAGTGGTAATTCCAGAAATTTACGGGCATAAAATATGTTGCCCATATCAGAAAATCTATTTGCCACCACCAATCTTTGATTCATGAGTACTGGGTAGTAAAATTAAGGACCTACAAATTTAAAATATTTTCTAAATATTTAGAAATTTCTTTCATCGATTTGTATTTTGGGATTACCTTTCTAGGATATTCTTTTTTTTCTTTTTTGAGATGGAGTCTTACTCTGTCACCTAGGCTGGAGTGCAGTGGCACAATCTTGGCTCACTGCAATCTCTGCCTCCCTGGTTCATGCAATTCTCCTGCCTCAGCCTCCCAAGTAACTGGGACTACAGGTGTGTGCCACCATGCCTGGCTAATTTTTGTATTTTTAGTCTAGAGATGGGGTTTCACCATGTTGGTCAGGCTGGTCTCGACTCCTGACCTCAAGTGATCCACCCGCCTCTCTCCCAAGTGCTGAGATTTCGGGCATGAGCCACCATGCCTGGCCCTTTCTAGGGTATTCTATCACATTATTTTGAATAAGGTTACTAACTGGAGAACATGAGAATGATTTATGTTATTTATTTTTAATAAAGCAGGTGTTGCTCTCACTAACCCAGACCTGATCACCTGTTTGGAGCAAGGTAAAGAGCCCTGGAATATGAAGAGGCATGAGATGGTAGCCAAACCCTCAGGTAGGTCAAAGTAAATAAAACAGATTTCACCAATGAGCGGTCCAAAGGTCAAAAAGAAAACCAGTCTTTAAAATGTAATTTGAAAAGCTGTGTTCCAAAGCAAATAGTTTCTGGGAAGCTTGAGGTTTCTTTTCTTTTTTCTTTTTTTTAAATATTTCTCTCACATAAAGGCATGTTTGTCTTATGCTTTTGAATTCTCTAAGGATTCTACTTTTCCTTGGATGATCTTCCTTCAAATTTACAGTGAGAGCCAAAGTCCTCTTTATGGCATATATGAGACTGCACAATCTGATTGCTTTTCCAAGGTTTTGGGGACACACAAATATCTGCATAATTTTGAGAAACTTTATTTTTTTTTAGTTATCTCTGCATCATGTCTGAAATATGTGAGAGTAGTGGTTTCTGTTTCATTGGTTTTGGTTAATTTTTTTGTATATTCCATCCTGTTTTTATTACTATGGTCTTGAAATACAGTTTGAAACTACAAAGTATGTTCCTCTGCTTTATTCTTTTTCCTCAATATTGCTTTGCCTATTCAAAGTTTATTGTAGTTTCTTGTAAATTTTAAAATTGTATTTTCCATTACTGTGAAAAAATGCCACTGGAATTTTGATGGGAATTTTATTAAATCTATAGATTACTCTAGATAATATGGCACTTTAACAATATTTATTCTTTTGATTAAGACATATTTTTAAATTTATTTGTGTTTCTCTAATTTCTTTGTTATTTTATATGTTTAACTGCATAACTTTTTTACCTCCTTGGTGAAATTTGTCTTTAGAAATTTGTTATTTTAATGCTATTGTAAATATTTTTTTCCTATTGCATCAGATAGTTTATTTTAAGTGTATGGAATCATAACTTATACTTGTATGTTAATTTTATAATTGCTAATTTATTGACTATATTTATTAGTTTAGACAAGTTGTAATTTTTTTGAGACAGTCTTACCCTATCAACCAGCTCAGGCTAGAGTGTGATCTCAGCTCACTGCAACTTCTGCCCACCCCCCACCCTGGGCTCAAATGATTCTCTCATTTCAGCCTCCTGAGTAGCTGGGATTAGAGGCTGCACCACCATACCAGCTAATTTTTGTATTTTTAGCAGAGATGGGGTTTCACCATGTTGGCCAGGCTGGTCTTGAACTCCTGGCCTCAGGTGATCCATCTGCCTTAGCCTCTCAAAGTGCTGCAATTACAGATGTGAACCACCAGCCACCGGCCAGTTTTTTTTTAAACCTCAAAATCTTATGAAATAAAAGGAAAAAAGATGAGTCAGATTACTTCAGATTAAAAAGCTGCTGCACAGAATCTGATACAATCAACAGAATGAGACAATTAAAAAATGAGAGAGAAAATATTTGCAAATTAAACATGTGACAAGGAGTTAATATCAAAAATGTTTCATAATATACATATATGAGACTCTATTGACTATAACAAAAACAAATAACTATTAACATGAGCAAAAGGCTTAAATAATTTTCAAGAAAAGATATACATATGGCCAATAGATATATTTAAATATGCCCATTGTCAATTATGATCAGGGATAGGCAAGCCAAAAATACTATGAGACATCAACTCACTCCTGTTAGAATGACGCTTATTAAAAAGAAAAAGAAGAAAACGTTGGTAAAGCATGCACACTGTTGGTGTGAATGTAAATGAAGATGGCCATTATGAAAAACAAAACATGCAATAAAAAAAATAAAGAAAGAAAGAAAGAAAAAAAAGAAAAACAAAACAGAGATTTCTCAATAAAACTTAAAATCAAACTACCGGGTAATACAGCTGTTGCACTATTGGGTATATATCCAAAACAAATGAAATCAGAAGTAACATTTACACTTCTGTTATTTGCAGCACTCCTCACAATAACCAAAATATAGAATCAATTCAACATCTAATGAGTAAATAAAGACAATGCGGTAGATATAAAGACAATGAAATACTATTACTTAAAAAAAATATATTTTTTGATACCGAATCTCACTCTATCACCCAGAATGCATTGTAGTCAAGCTCACTGCAACCTCCATATCCCTGGTTCAAGGGATTCTCATGCCCCAGCATTCAGAGTAGCTGGGATTACAGCTGTGCACCACGATGCTCAGCTAATTTTTTGTTGTATTTTTAAAAGAAACAGGATTTCTCCATGTTGCCCAGGCTAGTCTCAAACCGCTGGGCTCAAGCAATATGCCTGCTTTGGTCTTGCATAATGCTAAAATTATAGGTGTGAGCCACCACACTTGGCCTAAAAAAATTCTACTATTTTTAATCACATGGATTAAGCTGGAGAACGTTATATTGAGATAAGCTAGGCACAGAAAGATTAATAGTTTATGTAGTTTATGATTTCACTTAGAAAAGGATTCTGGCCAGGCGCGGTGGCTCACGCCTGTAATCCCAGCACTTTGGGAGGCTGAGGCGGGTGGATCACGAGGTCAAGAGATCAAGACCATCCTGGACAACATGGTGAAACCCCATCTCTACTAAAAATATAAAAATTAGCTGGGCATGGTGGTGCACACCTGTAGTCCCAGCTACTCAGGAGGCTGAGGCAGAATTGCTTGAACCCAGGAGGTGGAGGTTGCAGTGAGCCGAGATCGTGGCACTGCACTCTAGCCTGGTGACGGAGCGAGACTCTGTCTCAAAAAAAAAAAAAAAAAAAGTAATAATCTTTCAAATTTCAAATTCACAGAGCCCATTTTATTATTTTGCGACATTTAACATTCACACTTAAAAACAGAAGATTCTCCATGGAAACTTAAGTTGCACTATATCATAGAAAAGTAAATTTAAAACTGTTCACTGGGGGCCCAAAGTGGCTCCGGCCGGATGTTGTGGCGCTTGTGAAGGCGAAGCCGAGAGTTCAAGGCCAGCCAGCCTCAGCAACCTTACAAGCTCTCATTGATTGGCAAAAAAAAAAAAAAAAAAAAAAAACGTTCACTGGCTGGGCTTGGTGGCTCACATTTGTAATCCCAGCACTTTGGGAGGCCAAGGTGGGCAGATCACCTGAGGTCAGGAGTTTGACACCAGACTGATCAACATGGAGAAACCCCGTCTCTACAAAAAATACAGAAATTAGCCAGGAGTGGTGGTGGGTGCCTGTAATCCCAGCCACTCGGGAAGCTGAGGCAGGAGAATTGCTTGAACCTGTGAGGTAGAGGTTTCAGTGAGCTGAGATCGAGCCATTGCACTCCAGCCTAGGCAGCAACAGCAAAACTCCATCTCAAAAAAAAAAAATTGTTTACTTAACATTAACTCTCTTAAAAATTGAATTTCTGGGGCTGGTCACTGTAGCTCAGGCCTATAATCCCAGCACTTGAGAGAGGCCAAAGGGGTGGATCATCTGAGGTTGGGAGTTGGAGACCAGCCTGACCAACATGGAGAAACCATATCTCTACTAAAAATACAAAATTAGCTGGGTGTGGTGGCTCGTGCCTTTAATCCCAGCTACTTGGGAGGCTGAGACTGGAAAATCACTTGAACCCAGGAAGTAGAGGTTGTCCTGGCCTAAGTTATGGTGAGTGGAGATCATGCCATTGCACTCCAGCCTGGGCAATAAGAGTGAAACTCTGTCTCTCAAAACAAAAGCTTTTTAAAAATCATTTCTATATTTTCTAGCAAATTTTACATTTACCACACTTTGTGTAATCTAGTAAGTTTTTCTTTTTGGTTTTTTTTTTTTTGAGACAGACTCTCGCTCTGTCAAACTGGCTGGAGTGCAGTGGCACCATCTTGGCTCACTGCAACCTCTGCCTCCTAGGTTTAAGCAATTCTCCTGCCTCAGCCTCCCAAGTAGCTGGGATTACAGGCATACACCACCACACCTGGCTAATTTTGTATTTTTAGTAGAGACGGGGTCTCAGCATGTTGGCCAGGCTGGTATCAAACTGCTGACCTTAGGTGATCCGCCCTCCTTGGCCTCCCAAAGTGCTGAGATTACAGGCATAAGCCACCACACTTGGCCAATAAGTTTTGTTTTTACAAAGTCATGCTAACTGCTTTAATCCTCTCACCTGTGGACAGTGTATGCTTTTTATCTTAATTAACTGATTTGAAAATTATATTGATAAGCAAACTCTCCAGTTAAAACCAACTCTTCAGTTCTTTAAAAAATACCAATTTTTGGCCAGGCACGATGGCTCACACCTATAATCCCAGCACTTTGGGAGGCAGAGGCAGGTGGATCACATGGGTCCAGAAGTTCAAAACCAGGTAGGCCAAGATGGTGAAACGCCGTCTCTACTAAAAATACAAAAGAAAGTATCAGCCAGATGTGGTGGCAGGTGCCTGTAATCCCAGCTACTTGAAAGGCTGAGGCAGGAGAATTGCTTGAACCCATAAGACAGAGAGCCAACATTGTGCCACTGCACTCCAGCCTGGGCGACAGAGCAAGACACACACACACACACACACATCCCTACCAACTTTCTCATCAAAATTTACAAAGTATCATGTGAAATGAAATGGCATTAACAGTGAGAAAAGTGAAGCTATAACAGAAAAAGAAGGGCTGTGATGCATACATAACTGGGATACATATAATAAATAAATACAGACAAATCTCAAGATAATTGAGAAATAAAAGATGCATAACTTCTCTTTAAATTCAGCATTGAAGCCAGGAAAATACGTCTTCACCACATGAAGAATCAATTTCATTTCTTCACCACTGATGTTTTCCATCTCTGACTTGAAGTTACAAACTAACTTTATTTTTACTCCAACTCCCAGGTTCAGGGAGTGCTAATTTTTGCACCTTTATTACAGATGATGTTTCACCATGGTTAAGCTGGTCTTGAACTCCTGACCTCGTGATCCATCCACCTTGTCCTCTCGAAGTGCTGGGACCACAGGCCTGAGCCACCACACTCAGCCCACAAATTAACATTGGCAGGAATATTTATGGCTTATTATTGGAGCATCTGTTACACAGCAAGAACTGTCATGTATGTTTGCTACATTTAAATATAAAAACATCCAGCCGGGTGCAGTGGCTCAGGCCTGCAATCCCAGCACTTTGGGAGGCCAAGGCAGGCGGATCACCTGAGGGTTGGGAGTTTGAGGCCAGCCTGACCAACATGGAGAGACCCCGTCTCCACTAAAAGTACAAAATTAGCCAGGTGTAGTGGGGCATGCCTGTAATCCCAGCTGCTCGGAAGGCCGAGGCAGGAAAATTGCCTGAATCTGGGAGGCAGAGGTTGCAGTGAGCTGAGATCCTTCATTGCACTCCAGCCTGGGCAACAACAGTGACACTCCGTCTCAAAAAGGAAAAAAATCGTAATACAAAAAATTAGCTGGGTGGGGTGGCAGGCCCCTGTAATCCCAGCTACTTGGGAGCCAGAAGCAGGAGAATCGCTTGGACCTGGGAGGCGGAGGTTGCAGAAAACTAGATCGCACCTCTGCACTCCAGCCCAGTCGACAGTGCAAGATACTGTCTTTCATAAACAAACAAACAAACATCTTCATTACTTGTAAATCTTCCCTAGTAATTATCTGAGCAAATTAACTCAATAAATGTACTGGAGGGAGAGGGGTTGAGAAAAATAAAAATAAATAATAAATAAATGTACTTATGTCAATTACAAAAAGCAAAAAGAAAAATAACTAAAGGGCTATAAATATAGGGTTTTCATACTAAAAACAAAATTAAGTGTTCTAATTAAATAAAATTAACTTTGGCAGGAATATTTATGGCTTACGGAGCATCTGTTACACAGCAAGAACTGTCATGTATGTTTGCTACGTAACTTAATTCACTAATTGTGGAATCAATTTAAAAATTCTTTTGTATGCACTACATTTTATAAAAATTGTTTTTGGTAGGGCATGTTGGCTCAAACCTGTAATACCAGAACTTTGGGAGGCCAAGGCAAACAGATCATGAGGTCAGGAGGTTGAGACCATCCTGGCCAACATGGTGAAACCATGTCTCTACTAAAAACACAAAAAATTAGCTGGACATGGTAGTGCATAGCTGTAATCCCAGCTATTCAGGAAGCTGAGACAGGAGAATTGCTTGAACCCAGGCGGCGGAGATTGCAGTGAGCCAAGATTGCACCACTGCACTACAGCCCTGGGCCACAGTGCGAGACTCCATCTCAAAACATAAATAAATAAATAAATAAATAAATGAATGAATGAATGAATGAATGAATGAATGAATGATACAAAATGATTAGGGATCTATCATGAGTACCAGACAAGTATAAACAGATAATTTGCATGGGGAGATTCAGAACTATAAGCCATAGATTGTACAGTAATGAATTCAGTACAAACCAGAGAATACATTTGCTTTCAGCATTTCTGAGGTTTTGCATTTTCTAGTAGTCTTGTTAAAATGATTTGTTTAGTATGCTCTTTTCTTCTGAAAATAGGTACAAATTCATTCTCACAAAAGACTAACGTATATTTAACTCTATGTAAATCAAAACTAAAAGTTTGCATGTGTTGCAGGCAGACAAAAAACATGCTCAAAAATAAGTATTAGAAAACTTTACAAATATTTATTCAGGACTCAGAAATGTATGGATTTTATTTATGTTTCTACATAACTTTTTTATTTTTTTGAGACGGAGTTTTGCTCTTGTTACCCAGGCTGGAGTGCAATGGTGCGATCTCGGCTCACTGCAACCTCCACCTCCTGGGTTCAGGCAATTCTTCTGCCTCAGCCTCCCGAGTAGCTGGGACTACAGGCGTGTGCCACCATGACCCGCTAATTTTTGTAGTTTTAGTAGAGACGGGGTTTCACCATGTTGACCAGGGTGGTCTCAATCTCTTGACCTTGTGATCCACCCACCTCGACCTCCCAAAGTGCTGGGATTACAGGCTTGAGCCACTGCACCCGGCCTACTTCTACATAACTTTCATTATGACCACAAAAATAACCCTGTAATCAATAACAATTTAATTGTACATTTTAAAATAACTAAAAGTACAAAATTGGATTGTTTGTAATACAAAGGATAAACCCTAGAGCTGATGGATACCTTATTTACCCTGATGTGATTCTTATATACTGTATTCTTGTATTAAAATATGCCATATATTGCATGAATATATACTCAGGTAACCCAAATAATTAAGAAAAATAAATTTAAATTAAAAAATAAAAATTTGGCCAGGTGCAGTGGCTCACTCCTATAATCCCAGCACTTTGGGAAGCTGAGGCAGGCAGATCATTTGAGGTCAGGTGTTTGAGATCAGTTCACCCTACCTACATAGTTAAACTCTGTCTCTACTACAATACAAAAATTAGCCAGGTGTGGGGGCGGGCACCTGTAATCCTAGTTACTTGGGAGACTCAGGCATGAGAATCTCTTGAACCTAGGAGACAGAGGCTGTAGTGAGCCAAGATTGTGCCACTGCATTCCAACCTGGGCAACAGAGCAAGACTCCCTCTAAAAATAAAAAATAAAATAACCGGGCACTGTGGTTCACACCTGTGATCCCAGCACTTTGGAAGGCCAAGGTGGGCAGATCACAAGGTCAGGAATTTGAGACCAGCCTGACCAACATGATTAAACCCGCTTCTACTAAAAATACAAAACTTAGCCAGGCGTGGTGGCGCACGCCTGCAGTCCCAGCTACTCGGGAGGATGAGGCAGGAGAATCACTTGAAACCAGGAGGAGAGGTTGCAGTGAGCTGAGATCATACCACTGCACTCCAGTCTTGGTGACAGAGTAAATAAATAAATAAAATAAAAATAAAAAATTTTCCTACAGAAATAAATTCTTTAACTTATTTTCAGTCAAAGCCATTGGCAAAAGAGATTACTAGAGATGTTAAACCATTATGTTACCAAGTAGTACATATCGTTACCATATTTTACGTACACTCTTGAATAAGGTGGAATAGGGTAACGTTTGTGGCATATAATACTTCATTGAATGCACAATAGTATTTAACATGTTAAAAATCCTGAATATATTAATGTCACATATAATCTAAAATTTAAGAAAATACCACATTTTATATAAAAGTATAATTAGTACAATATACTAATTTTCATTTACTTATAAATGAAATAAAAATTTTTCTCATAATGCAGATTACTCTGAACACCTAATGCATATATTACTTAATATCATAAGTTATAAGTTATATTACTTAATATTAATATTTATATTAATATCATAAGTTAACCACAAAAAGTCTCTTCACTTAGATTTTCATCATGCATCTTACGTTTTAATGTCCTTACTATTCCATAACTAAGTTTATAAATAATGCTCACCTAATAAAAAAGAATCTCTCATATCTTTGATGCAGCAACAAATGATCACATGCTTTCACATGTAAATAGAAATGAAGAAACAGGAAATAATTTGAGAGTTGAATTACATCATTATTCACTTTTCAAAAAATTTTTACTGCATCTGCAAAAAGATGTTTTAGTGTAAACTCTCTGGTGTTTTCTAAGCTGTAGTTTTTGAAAAAGTATCTTTCCAAATTTATTAAATTTGAAGGGTTTTTTATCCAATATAAATTCCCTAATATTGAACAAAGTTTGAGCAACTGCTTCAGAGGTTTCCTCTAGTACAAAATGGGTACAATAAGATCTGTGATACAAGTAAACATACTACAACCCAACAACAATGTTTTTCTTCAAAATATTCTTCACTTTAAAGGCTTATATTTTCTTAAAGATATTTTGACAGTAACTGCACTTAAAATGTTTTTATTAAGTATGAACTCTAATGTTGAGTAAGATGTGAGCATATATTAATGGCTTTTTCACAGTCGTTATATTTGTACAATTTTTCTCCAGTATAAATGCTTTCCTGTGCAGTAAGGTATGAGCACTGGCTGAAAGTTTTCCCACACTGTTTACACATGGAGAAGTTTTCTCCAGCATAAATTATTCTTACCTCCAATCAAGTGTGACAACCATTTAAAAGCTTTGTCACATTCTTCATATTTCTAGGATTTCTCACCACTATAATTTATGTTTAGAAAGGCTGAAATGTTTTCAAAAGCATTGCCACATAATTCTGGTTTGTAGAGTTTCTCTCCAGTATGAATTATTTTATGACTGTTAAGAATTGAGAACTTTAATTAAAGGCTTTGCCACATTCTTCACACTCACAGGGGTTCTCTCCAGTATAAACTTTTTTATGTTTTTTTTTTTTTTGAGACGGAGTTTCACTTGTTACCCTGGAGTGCAATGGCGCGATCTTGGCTCATCGCAACCTCCGCCTCCTGGGTTCAGGCAATTCTCCTGCTTCAGCCTCCTGAGTATCTGGGATTACAGGCACGCGCCACCATGCCCAGCTAATTTTTGGTATCTTTAGTAGAGACGGGGTTTCACCATGTTGACCAGGATGGTCTCGATCTCTTGACCTTGTGATCCACCCACCTCGGCCTCCCAAAGTGCTGGGATTACAGGCTTGAGCCACCGCGCCCGGCGAATTTTTTTATGTTTAATAAGAGTTGAGAACTGGTTAAAGGCTTTGCCACATTCTTCACATTTGTAGGATTTCTCTCCAGTATGAGTTATTTTGTTTAATAATGCTTAGGGACTGGTAAAGGCTTTACCAAATTCTTCCCATTTGTAAGATTTCTCTCCAGTATGGGTTATTTTATGTTTAGTAAGGTTTGAAGATCGATTAAAAGCTTTGCCACATTCTTCACATTTGTAGGGTTTCTCTCCAGTATGAATCATCTTATGTGTAGTAAGGTTTGAGGACTCATTAAAGGCTTTGCCACAATATTCACATTTGTAGGGTTTCTCTCCAGTATGAATTCTCTTATGTTTAGTAAGGGCTGAGGACCAGTTAAAGCCTTTGCCACATTCTTCACATTTGTAGAATTTCTCTCCAGTATGACTTGTCTTATGTTTAGTAAGGTATGAGAATCGGTAAAAAGCTTTGCCACATTCTTCACATTTGTAGGGTTTCTCTCCAGCATGAGTTATCTTATGTGTAGTTAGGGTTGAGGATTGGTTAAAAGCTTTGCCACATTCTTCACATTTGTAGGGTTTCTCTCCGGTATGAATTATCCTGTGTGTAGTAAGGTGTGAGGACCGGCTAAAAGCTTTGCCACATTCTTTACATTTATAGGGTTTCTCCCCAGTATGAATTATCCTGTGTGTAGTAAGGTGTGAGGACTGGTTAAAGGCTTTGCCACATTCTTCACATTTGTAGGGTTTCTCTCCAGTATGAATTATCTTATGTGTAGTAAGGTGTGAGGACCGGTTAAATGCTTTCCCACATTCTTCACATTTGTAGGGTTTCTCTCCAGTATGGATTCTCCTGTGTGTAGTAAGGGTTGAGAACGAGTTGAAGGCTTTACCACAATCTTTACATTGGTAGGAATTCTCTGTAATATGATTTGTTTTATGTTGAGTTAGGTGTAAGAGCATACAAAATGATTTTTCACTTTTACATTTGAAAGGTTTCTTTCCAGTATGTCTTATCTTAAGTCTGTTTAAATTTGAAAATTTATGAAAGACTTTCACATATGGATCACACTGAAATATGTTACTCTGGGTAGTTGTCAAACACTGGTTTAGTTTGTTATAATCTTTGTGCACCTTACATTCATCCACACTTTTACACCCTTTTCTTAACTGTAAGTTCTCATGTCCACATTTTCCATATTTTTTCAGTAGCACTTCTTGAAAAGTATCTGTTATGTCGTCCTCTGGCCAAAGGTGTTGGGCAAAATTAGAACACATAACTGAAAGAAATAAAAATAACAAATTACTTACTAGACACAGATAAATATCTAACCTATAGTATTATACAAACTACATAAAGAAGATGGCATAGGAAAATACCAAAGGCCCTAATTCCTTTATAGACATATAAAAGTAACAAAAAATTACTAAGCAAAATTTATAAATGAGTTAAGTGTGTGAAGTGTCCATGGTGAGAACAATGCAAAGAGCCACTTAAAAGTAAAAGTCTGTGTAATCCCAGCACTTTGGGAGGCTGAGGCGGACGAATCACCTGAGGTCAGGAGTTGAAGACCTGCCTGGCCAACATGGTGAAACCCCATCTCTACTTAAAAAAAAAAAAAAGGAAACGTGTTACATTTACCTAACAGAGCTCTTCCTGCTCCCCAATATAACATAGTGTCTTTAGAACTAAATTGCCAACTTTTTTTTTTTTTTTTTTTTTTTTTTTTTTGGTGATGGAGTCTCGCTCTTGCTGCCCAGGCTGGAGTGCAGTGGCACAATCTTGACTCACTGCAACCTCCACCTCCCAGGTTCAGGTGATTCTTCTGCCTCAGCCTCCCCAGTAGCTGGGATGACAGGTGCCCATCACCACGCCTAGCTAATTTTTGTATTTTTAGTAGAGATGGGGTTTTGCCATGTTGACCAGGCTGGTCTCTAACTTCTGACCTCAGGTGATCCACCCACCTCAGCCTCTCAAAGTGCTAGGATTACAGGCATGAGCCACCATGACTGGTGCCAACTTTTTTTAAATGACAAGTAAAATACTGGCACATTCATCATTATTACTTGCTTTCAGGAGTCTTTCCTGACACTGGTTTATGTCTCCCATGAAATATAATGCTGAAAGAAATGGTGGTATACTTTGGAATGACAGTTTAAGTTTGTTGAGACCCAAAGGTAAACGTTACAGCACTAGAGAAACTGCAGTACCACAGACAGAAAACAGGTGTAGCACGTGATTACTATTAGTAAGAAACACGAATAAACTCCTTTAACTAAAAAATAAAGACAAAATTTCAGATAAGACACATTCTAAGACCATGTTTGAAAGACTTTCAAAATCTCTAACCAAGACAATTGTTCAGACTATGCCAGGACAAAGCTACATTATAAAGATTGTGACAGGTAGCTTTCTTTAATGTCCAAATTTCAATCAAAGATGACAATGTATACAAAATAACGCAATCTGGTTCCACAAAAATATAAAATTTTGGCTGACTGAAGTGGCTCAGGCCATGGGGCTTTGAGAGGCCATGGGAGGGCTAATCACTTTAACTCGGGAGTTTGAGACCAGACTGGAGAACATAGCAAAACCCTGTCTCTCCGAAAAAATGTATGTAAATAAAAGTAAACTAGCTGGGTGTGAGGGTACATTGTTACAACCCAGCTACTTGAGAAGCTGAAATGAGTCATCTGAGTTTGGGAGGTGAAGGCTACAGTGAGCTATGATCATGCCACTGCAAACCAGTTAGATTGGCAAACTGAGACTCCATCTTAAAAATAAATAAGTTTATAAAAAGAAAAAAAAATAAGATGCTCGAGTGGCTTACATAAAAAAGCATGCAATATGCTATGAGTAACGCATTTTAGCACTGAGTGGAATAAGCTGAAAGTAACAGAATGGAAAGAATCTATATTTCATGAAAATAGCACCTACGATTGGGTGAGGAGGTAATAATTATATTAAATATAATATGCTTTGAATCAAATAACAGCATGAGACAAACACTGATTATATAATGGCCAAATGAGTCAATTCACTAGGAATCTATAACTCTCATATTTATTAATATATATATAAAACATATATATATACACACATATGTTTTATATATATATATATATACATATAACATCAGGGCTCCAAAATATATATAAAGCAAATTTTGGGAAAGGTGAAGCAAAAAATACATCACAACAAATAACTGTAGACATCAAGACCCCATTTGCAATAATAAATAGAAAATTTAGATAAAAGTTCAATGACATTATAGACTTATTAACTATTCTGCATATAGAGAAATACCTGAGAGTGTATAACTTATTGAGGAAAAAATGTTTATTTTGCTCACAGTTCATCAGACTGTATAGAAAGTGTGTGCCAGTTTCTGCTTCTAGTGACAGTCTCAGAAAACTTACAGTGGAAGGCAAAGAATAACTGAACATATCACATGGTAAGAGAAAGAGCAAGTATGAGGTTAAAAAGCCACGTTCAAGCTGGACATGGTGGACCAAGCCTGTAATTCCAGCACTTTGGGAGGCCAAGGTGGGCGGATCACCTGAGGTCAGAAGTTTGAGACCAGCCCGATCAACGTGGTGAAATTCTATCTCTTGGTCCCAGTTACCCAGGAAATAAAAAAAAAAGAAAGAAATCCCATGTCTACTAAAAAACTACAAAAATTGGCTAGGCATGGTGGCAGGTATCTGTAATCCCAGATACTTGGGAGGCTGAGGCAAGAGAATTGCTTGAATGTGGGAGGGAGAGGTTACAGTGAGCCATGATTGCACCATTGCCCTCCAGCCTGGGCAACAGAGCAAAACTCCATCTCAAAAAAAAAAAAAACCAAGTTATTTTAATGAACCAGCTCTCATTTGAATTAATGGAGTGCAAACTTTCCTATTATCAAAAGGATAATAGCTGCCAAGGCATTTATGAGAAATTTGCCCCCATGACATAAACACCTCCTACCAGGTTTCACATCCAACACTGAGGATTAAATTGCAGCAGGAGGTTCAGAACATGGACATCCAAACCATACCACAGACCAACTAAGCTTAACAGATAGGTACAAAACTTTTAAGTTAAAAGGAAAATAATACACAATATTCTTATTTGAACCCAATGTATTCTGTTAGAACACATAACAAGTCTTATTAAAGAATACCAGCTAGGTGTAGTGGCTGATATCTATAATTTCAACAATTCGAAAGACAAAAGTGAGGCTCACTTAGGACCACAAGTGTAAGATCAGTGTTGTTAACATAGTGAGACCCTATTTCTACAAATAATCAAAAAATTAGCTAGGCATGGTAGTGCATGTCTGTAGTCTCAGCTACTCAGGAGGCTGACGTGGAAAGATCATTTAAGTCAAGGAGGCTGAGGTTGCAGTGAGCCAAAATTATGCCACTATAGTTTAGCCTGGGTGACAGAGTATGATCCTGTCTGAAAACGAAGACAACAAATAACTTTAAGACCAAAATTATACACTGTATGGTATCTGACCAAAACTGAATGAAACTAGGAATTAAAAGCAAAAGTAAAACTGGAAAATCCAACAATATCTAAAAATAAAACACACAGGCCAAGTGCTGCAATGGCTCACACCTGTAATACGAGCATTTTGGGAGGCTGAAGCAGGAAGACTGCTTAAGGCCATGAGTTCAAAACCACCCTGGGCAACACAGGAAGACCCTGTCTCTAATAAATAAAATAAAAATAAAACACATTCTTCAACATATTCCTGCTCAAGGGTCAAAAATTTTAATTTTGTTAAGATGCCAATATAACCTACGGAGGTGAACAAATTCAATACAATCTCTACAAAAATCTCAGTAGCACAGTTTTATTACAGAAATATTCTTTAAAAATTATAAATTTGATTATGAACTATAAACACCCATGAAAAAGAACAGGCATTATATTTCCTGATATTAAAACATTAAAAGCTACAATAACAAAAACAGTATGATACTGATACAAAGACATATAAACAGACAAAAGAGCAGAATAGAGAGTTCAGAAATGAACCCTTGTGGATAAGATTAAATGATCTTCAAAGTTGCCATGAACACACAAGAGAATTATTTTCAAAAAATAATGTTAAAAACTAAATGTCAATACTGATAAAGTTGAATCATTTCCTTGAACCATATATGAAAAATGTTTTGAATAAAATATTTACACATAAAAAAATAAACTCTTGTAGAACAAAATGGAAAAAAGTCATGACATGTGTCTTGGCACCATTTTCTTAGACACAACATTAAATGCACGAGCAAAACCAAAAAAAGAACAGAAAAATTTAACTACACTAGACTTCAAAATTTCTGCACATTAAAAATAAAAAAATTGGCTAGGCACAGTGGCTCACACCTGTAATCCCAGCACTTTGGGAGGCCAAGGTGGGCGGATCATAAGGAGTTTCAGGAGTTTGAGACCAGCCTGGCCAACATAGTGAAACCCCATCTCCGCTAAAAATAAAAAAAATTAGTTGGGTGTGGTGGTACACATTTGCAGTCCCAGTTACTTGGGAGGCTGAGGCAGGAGAATCCTTTGAACCCAGTAGGCGGAGGTTGCAGTGAGTCAAGACTGCACCATTACACTCCAGCCTGGGCAACAGAGTGAGACTCCATCTCAAAAAAACAAAAAAAAAAAAACCCACATTCAATTGAGTGAAAATATTTGCAAATTACATGTGATAAAATATTCAGCCGGGCACAGTGGCTCACCCCTGTAATCCTAGCATTTTGGGAGGCTGAGGTGGGCAGATCACCTGAGGTCAGAAGTTCGAGACCAGCCCGGCCAACATGCTGAAACACCATCTCTACTAAAAATATAAAAATTACCCAGGTGTGGTGGCACAAGCCTGTAATCTCAGCTACTAGGGAGGCTGAGGCAAGAGAATCGCTTGAATCTGGGAGGTAGAGGTTGCAGTGAGCCAAGATTGTGCCATTGCACTCCAGCTTGGGTGACAAAAGCAAAACTATGTCTCAAAACAAAAACAAAAACAAAAAGGTGGAACCTGTTGATGATGCAATGAAAATGAAACCTCTGTTGACTGTTAGTAGAAAACATAGATTCAGTCATTATTTTAAAATGTTATAAATGTTTCTCAAATTTAAAATGGAATTAGTATCAAATACAGGAATTCCTTTTGAATCTATAGTCAAACTATGTAACAAAAGACCTAGAACACATATTTGAACATCTATGATTATTGTACTTGTATTCACAAAAGCCAAAAGGCTGAAGCACCCCAGATATCTCTTGACTTATGAACATATCAA
The DNA here is from genome assembly GCA_031835075.1 of Saguinus oedipus. Taxonomy (NCBI): domain Eukaryota; kingdom Metazoa; phylum Chordata; class Mammalia; order Primates; family Cebidae; genus Saguinus; species Saguinus oedipus. The sequence continues at coordinate 18,936,240 of CM063187.1, forward strand.
AAATGTAACATATACATACAATGGAATATTATTTGGTCTTAAAGAAGAAAATCTAGTCATATTACATGTATTTTTTTGAGACGGAGTCTCACTCTGTTGCCCAGGCTGAAATGCAGTGGCTTGATCTCGGCTCACTGCAACCTCCAGCTCCCAGGTTCAAGCAATTCTGCCTCATCCTCCGAGTAGCTGGGACTACAAGCATGAGGCACCACACCTGGCTAATTTTTGTATTTTTAGTAGAGACGTGTTTTACCATATTGGCCAGGTTGGTGTCGAACTCCTAACCTCATAATCCACCCAATTCAGCTGCCCAAAGTGCTGGGATTACAGGCACAAGTCACTGTGCCTCGCTATATTTTAAGATAAACTTTGAGAATATTATGTCACCTGAAATAAGCCAAACAAAATGATGGACACTACATGATTCCACTTATATGAGATATCTTAAATAGTCACACTCATAAAAACAAAGTGCAGCCAGGCATGGTGTCTCAAGCCTGTAATCTCAGCACTTTGGGAGGCTGAGGTGGATGAATCATGAGGTCAAGAGTTCAAGACCAGCCTAACCAACATAGTGAAACTCTTATCTCTACCAAAAATACAAAAACTAGCCAGACATAGTGGTACACGCCTGTAATCCCAGCTACTCAGGAGACTGAGGTAGGAGAATTGCTTGAGCCTGGGAGGTGGAGGCTGAAGTAAGCCAAGACAGTGTCACTGTACTCCAGCCTGGGTGACAGGGGGAAAAAAAACAACAGAAAGTAGAAGGATATTTGTCAAGGGCTGGAGAGAGGGTCAAATGATTTTGGGTTTTTTTTGAGACAGAGTCATGCTCTGTAGCCCAGGCTGGAGTGCAGTGGCATGATCTTGGTTCACTGCAAACTCCATTTCCCGGGTCCCAGTGCAAAAAATTCTCCTGCCTCCACCTCCCAAGTAGCTGGGATTACAAGTGCATGCTACCATGCCCAGCTAATTTTTGTATTTTTAGTAGAGACAAGGTTTCACCATGTTGGCCAGGCTGGTCTTGAACTCCTGACCTTGTGATCCGCCCGCCTCAGCCTCCCAAAGTGCTGGGATTACAGGCATAAGCCACCATGCCCGGCCAAAATGGGTTGTTATGTAATGGGTATTTACTTTTAGTTTCACAAGATGTAAAATTTCTAAAAGTCTTTTGCATAACAACATGAATATATGTAACATGCTGAAAATGCAAAAAAAAAAAAAATTTTTTTTTTGAGACAGTATTTCACTCTTCTTGGCCAGGCTGGAGTGCAATGGGGTGATCTCAGCTCACTGCAACCTCTGGCTCCCGGGTTAAAGCAATTCTCCTGCTTTAGTCTTCTGAGTAGCTGGGATTACAGGCACCTGCCACCACACCTGGCTGATTTTTATATATTTAGTAGAGAGAGGGTTTCACCATGTTGGTCAGGCTGGTCTCAAACTCCTGACCTCAGTTTATCTGCCTATCTCGACCTCCCAAAGTGCTGGGATTACAGGTGTGAGCCACCACATCTGGCCTACAAAACTTTTTTTTGACTCTCACTGTCACCCAAGCTGGAGTGTTGTGGCACAATTATGCGCACTTAAGCCTCGAAATTACCAAGTTCAAGTAATTCTCTTCTCCCAACTTCCTAAGTAGCTGAAACCACAGGTGCACACCACTATGCCTAGCAATTTTTTTTTTTTTTGAAACAGAGTTTTGCTCTTGTTGCCCAGACTGGAGTGCAACGGAACGATCTTGGCTCATCACAACCTCTGCCTCCCAGGTTCAGGCAATACTCCTGCCTCAGCCTCCTGAGTAGCTGGGATTACAGGCATGTGCCACCACACCTCGCTAATTTTGTATTTTTAGTAGAGACAAGGTTTCTCCCTGTTTCTCAGGCTGGTCTTGAACTCCCAACCTCAGGTTATCTGATTCTCTTGGCATCCCAAAGTGCTGGGATTACAGGCATGAGCCACCATGCCCGTCCAGCAATTTTTAAAATAATTTTGTAGAGAGGGAATCTGCCTGTGTTGTCCCGGCTGGTCTCAAATTTTTGGGCTCAAGTGATCTCCTTTCTCGGCCTCCCCAAATCCTGGGATTACAGTTGTGAGCCACCACAATGTCTGGCTGAAAAGTACACTTAAATAGATTTAAGATGCTACATTTTATGTTATGTGTTTTTAAAACCATTAATTTTTCTTTTGAAATGGATTTTTACTCTTACTGCCCAGGCTGGAGTCCAGTGGCAGAATTCTGGCTCACTGCAACCTCCGCCACAAGGGTTCAGATGATTCTCTTGCCTTAGTCTCCCGAGTAGCTGGGAATATATGTGATCAACCCACAACCAGTTAATGTTTTGTATTTTTAGTAGAGACAGGGTTTCATGTTGACCAGGCTGGTCTCGAACTTCTGACCTCAGGTAATCTTCATGCCTCAGTCTCCCAAAGTGCTATGAATACAGGAGTGAACCACCACAGTCAGCCACAATCATTAATTTTTCTAAAACAAAAAAAACCTTTTTGATACAGAATTTTTTTTAACAGGACAAAAAAGGAGGGTCACTTGAGCCTAAAAATTTGAGATCAGCCTTGAGCAACACAGGGAGATTCCTCTCTACAAAATATTATTTTCAAAAATTACCTTCAAATTATAAAAGTGTTTCTCTCACACAAAGGCAATACATATTCATCATTAAATGTAGTGAAAATATTTCCATGACCACTCACTTAGACAAGATAAAACAACCACTGAAAATCAGCTAAGAAAGACTATATACAAGTTAAGCCATAACCAATATTGGAGTCATATTTACAGATAAACACACATACATATATAATCTGATCATGATAGACATATGGCTGACTTATCTCTTAATTAAACATCACATTGACTTAAAGTGTATGAACAGAATTACAAATTGTATAAAATTATAATACATATGTAAAACCAGATAACTCAATAAGCTGATGTTAAGAAACCTATACTAAAAACACTAATATGAAACTGCACAATAAGAGACATGTTTACTTATAAAGTCTGGTATGCAACATTGATGTACCATTAAAAAGAATTTGTCTAACTGATTACAATATTTGACTGTAACTGTGTACTCATACAAGGCAAGTATTTTGAATCATTAGCATGCACTGGATGGCAGAAAAATATCAGAGAATATGCATAAATAAAATATTCTAAGGCCGGGTGTGGTGGCTTATGCCTGTAATCCTAGCACTTTTGGAGGATGAGGCGGGTGGATCACCTGAGGCTGGGAATTCAAGACCAGCCTGACCAAGACGTAGAAACCCGTCTCTATAAAAATACAAAATTAGCTGGGTGTACTGGCGCACGCCTGTAGTCCCAGCTACTCAGGAGGCTGAGGCAGGAGAATCGCTTGAACTGGGAAAGTAGAGGTTGCAGTGAGCCGAGATTGTGCCACTGCACTCTAGCCTGGGTATAGAGTGAGACTGTCTCCAAATATAAAAAAAAAGAATAGCCTTATACTACTAATTTTAAAAAACTGTATTTTGCAAAATATAGTTAGAGCCTCTGATACATAAAACAAATATTTTACCATAAATTGTTATCATTTAGTTGTACGCTAAAGAAAGTGGGTGAAAATCCTATAGTTCCTTTTTGCCTACAGCAAACCTAAATTTATAAGTAACTGTTTTCGTAAACTTGGTGTGCCTACCAATTATCTAATTTATTTCAGGCACAATATGTAAATTCCAACACATTGTCTGAAATGTTTGAATCTAACATTTTAGACAAGTTTGAAATAAAAAATAGAAAGCAAAAATATAGGTTAGGTGTGATGGCTAACACCTGTAATCCCAGCACCTTGGAAAGCCGAAGTGTCTGGATCAGTTGAGGTGAGGAATTTCAGACCAGCCTGGCCAACATGATGAAACCTCGTTACTACTAAAAATACAAAACTCAGCCAGGCGTGGTGTCAGGTGCCTGTAATCCTAGCTACTCAAGAGGCTGAGGTGGAAGAATCACTTGAACCAGGGACATGGAGGTCACAGTGAGCTGAGATTGTGCCTCTGCACTCAAGCCTGTGCAAAAGAGTAAGACTCTGTCTTTAAAAAAAAAAAAAAAGGAATGTAAAAATATATAGGAAGAGTAACATAAGAAAGATTAAAAAAAGAAAATGAAAGGTACTCTATTTGCTTATGTTTCCCACAGCAAGAAAATCTGTCAGCCATTCTTTACAAAAATGCCTTTATAAGAGAATCAGGCATTTTGGCTCATACTTGTAATGAAAACTACATGGTACATTGAGGTTGGAGAACTGCTTTAGGCCAGGGTTTGAAGACCAGCCTGGGTTATGAAGCAAGACCTTGTCTCCAAAATAAGTACCTTTAAGAGAACTTTGAGATCTAGAGAGGGAGTTGTGAAACTCTGCCCAAGCCCAAGTTTGAGGAGTGTTCTTTTCAGAGGGCAGGTCCTCATTCAGGTGGGAAACTACAGGACTCCTGGCCTTGACTACAAACCAAGAAATGGCCCACCCAATGTGGTCCCATGAGAATTCCGAACTTACTCTGTAGGCATCCCAAACTCCTTCTAGCCACAGTCTGGGAGAGGTCCTGCCCTTCCAGAGACCTGGAGGAAGGTACCCATTTATAGCCATGTGGGCAGGACTGCAGACCTTGGTCTTCACTGTGGTTCCTGAAACAGTTCAATGACTCAGTTCCAGCTCCATGGGTAACAGTCCATGGCCAGCTCTGCCTACATAGAAACCCACACAGTGACCTGTGGAAATCCTCTTTGGTATTCAGTGAAAGCTATACTCATTCACATCCTGACATAAGGGCCATTACATATGGACCTGACTGCAGAAAACTGCCCTAGTATCTGCTCCACAGAAAAAAGTCTTGAAGGATATACAGGAATAAAAATAAAATGAGAATTACAATTACCCAAGCCCTGTGTAACAAGCCAACTAAAAGTGGACCCTAGTGCAGACACAGCAGCATTGTGACCAAGCTACAACCCTCTACTACAAACCCAGAGGGCATCACTCTAGGGACCGAGCAAAAGATCTTTACCTCTTGAAAGCAGTTTATAAAAACTTGAAGAGGTGTTTGCTCCTTCAAATTCACAGACACCAATGCAAAACTATATTGTACTCATTATCTATGCTTCTATTTTAATGTAGCACTGGAAGTATGCAGCAGAATCATGAGTCAAAAACATCTTTAAAAAGCCATTGAAATTGAGGACAAATAAGTAAAAAGTTGCTGTTTGTAGATCATATGATTTTTATATATAAAAAACCATAAACATTACATTGAAATTTGTCTAACAAGCAGCAAATTAGCAAAATGTAAAATTAACATACAAGTATAAATTATTGTTCCATACACTTAAAACAATCTGATACAATGAAGAAAACAATCTGATTCATAATAGCATTAAAATAATAAATTTCTGAGAACAAATTTAACCATGAAGATAAAAAAAACTTTGGCTGGGTACTGTGGCTCACACCTGTAATCCCAGCACTTTGGGAGGCCAAGGCGAGCAGATCACCTGAGGTCGGGAGTTTGAGACCAGCCTGACCAACACTCATGCAGGCCTGGGCAAGAAGAGCAAAACTCCATCTCAAAAAAAAAAAAAAAAATTTTACAATAAAAAATATAAGATAACAATGAAATAAATTCTTGAAGACACAGATTTTAAAATATTTCATGTCTATGGATTGAAAGAATAAATATTGCTAACCTGCCATATTATCTAAAGGAATCTATAGATTCAACAAACTTGCTATTAAAACTCCAGTAGCATTTTTTTCATAGTAATAAAAAATACAATTCTAAAATTTACCAGAAACTACAATATACTTTGAATAGCCAAAGCAATTTTGAGGAAAAAGAACAAAGCAGAGGGGCATTGGACTGAATAATTTCTAACTATATTTCAAGACTACAGTAATAAAAACAGGACAGAATGTGCAGAAAGATTAACAAAACAATGGAACAGAAATCACTACTTTTACACATTTCAGATATGATACAAAAAGAGAACTATGAAATAGTTTAACAGTTTCTCAAAATTATGCAGATATCTGTGTGTCCCCCAAAACAAAGGAAAAGCAGTCAGATTGTGCAGTCTCTTATATGCCATGGAAAGGACTTTGGCTCTCACTGTGAACTTGAAGAAAGATCACCAAAGGAAAAGTAAAATCTTTAAAGAATTTAAAAGCAGGCCGGGCACGGTGGCTCAAGCCTGTAATTCCAGCACTTTGGGAGGCCAAGGCGGGTGGATCACGAGGTCAAGAGATCGAGACCATCCTGGTCAACATGGTGAAACCCTGTCTCTACTAAAAATAAAAAAATTAGCTGGGCACGGTAGCGCGTGCCTGTAATCCCAGCTACTCAGGAGGCTGAGGCAGGAGAATTGCCTGAACCCAGGACGCAGAGGTTGCAGTGAGCCGAGATCATGCCATTATGCTCCAGCCTGGGTAACAAGAGCGAAATTCCGTCTCAAAAAAAAAAAAAAAAAAAAAATTTAAAAGCATAAGACAGAAGATGCCCCTATGTCAGAGCAAAAAATAACAACAAACAAACAAAACTCAGGCTTCCAAGAAACTATTTCCTTTGGAACACAGCTTCCCAAATCACATTTTAGGGACCAGCTTTCTTTTTGACCTTTGGAGCCTTATCTGTGTCATCTCTTGTATTCACTCTCACCTACCTGGGGGTTCATCTGCCATCTCATGTCTCTTCCTATTCCAGGGCACTTTTCCTTGCTCCAGACAGGTGATCAGGTCTGGCTTAGTGAGAGCAATACCTGCTTTATTAGAAATAAATAACATAAATCTTTATCACATTCTCCAATTACCAACCTAGTAGTATGCTTAGTAAAGAGGATGTAATAGAATATTCTAGAAAATTAATCCCAAAATACTAATGAATTAGAGAAATTTCTAAATATTTAGAAAATATTTTAAATTTGTAGGTCCTTAATTTCACTACCCAGCACTCATGAATCAAAAATTGGTGGTGACAAATAGATTTTAATTTTAAAATATGGGGCAACAATATTTTATGCCACTAAATTTCTGGAATTATACTACTAATCTAGAGAGAAGGCTATAGATCAGCTCAGAAATGTGGAAAGTTAAGTTCAAAATGAAACATCTTGAAGAAATTCTTTTCCACACAGACAGATTCTCAAGATTTCCTTGAAAAATCAGAAACTCATTTATGCAAAGTATAAATTACTAAAAATTATTCTACAAAAAAAGAGAAATGAAACCTTTAGAGTATATTAGGAATTGTGTATTAAAGTTATTCTCACCCAAGAAGATCAGGTTTCTGTAGTTCTCTAACATCACTTTTCTATACAAATCCTGCTGAGCAGTATCCAGGCATTGCCACTCCTCCAGGGAGAATTCTATGGCCACATCTCTAAATGTCAATGGCCCCTGAAAAACACAAGAACACAGACACACATACTTTTAACAAGTGGCCATGAACAGAATTTATTTGAATTAAAATAAAATGACAGAGAAAAAGAATTGGTTCTGATTAACAGCAATGACTGAAATTATCCAAAAATTTTCAACATAGAAATATTCTTGAAAATATTATCTGAGAGAGGGCTGGGCGTGGTGGCTCACGCCTGTAATCCCAGCACTTTGGGAGGCCGAGGCGGGTGGATCACGAGATCAAGAGATCGAGACCATCCTGGTCAACATGGTGAAACCCCGTCTCTACTAAAAATACAAAAATTAGCTGGGCAAGGTGGCACATGCGTGTAATCCCAGCTACTCAGGAGGCTGAGGCAGGAGAATTGCCTGAACCCAGGAGGCGGAGGTTGCGGTGAGCCGAGATCGCGCCATTGCACTCCAGCCTGGGTAACAAGAGCGAAACTCCATCTCAAAAAAAAAAAAAAGAAAATATTATCTGAGAGAAAAGAATGGTGTAAGATCCACAACACCAATGTACATATGTTACTTTTCTAGATAATAAAGTATAAAATTAAGAGCATAAACACAAACATATACATTTTTGAGTGCTGTATTTACATTACAAAGAATGAGCTGTGTATATTTTTCAGACAAAAAAGAGACATTGAGTTAGAAAGCACCTCTCAAATTTTAAAGTGTACGATAAACTGGAGATCTTGTGTAGACTTCTTTTTCAGAAGATCTGGAATGAAGTCTGTTTTTTTTAACTTCTAATAAGCTCACTAGTAATGCCAATGTTTTTGGCCCAAAAAGAATATTCTGTCAAATATCCACTAAGTAGAAGAGCCTGTGTTTTATCTGATTTTTCTGGCCTGTAAACAAAGATAAGAGCCTTCATTTTCCAAGGACAAATATATGCAAAGAAACCTAAGAAAAAAGGGCAGCTGCCAGATTAAATGTGATGCCTTATGCACATTAGCTGCATAAAGATACTTCATAATGACAAGAATAATAGTTAACTCTGTAGTGTAAGAAATATCAGAAAGCTTTCTAACCAGTAAATTATTAGTATCAACCACACTAGGACAAATTTTTATGGTGTGCTGATGCACACAGAAGAACATAGCATCACCTCCTAGATATTGCCCCTCAAAAAGTAAATCATAGTCTGAATTCAATCACGCAGAAACATCAGTTCTATGTAAAGTTCAGGATACGGATATCTCCAATGTTCTGTAATTTTCAATAATAATTTTAAGTAAGTCTTTCTTTAGCACCCTATAGAACAGGTAACTCTCAATTTTTTTCAGGACTTTCTAGGTAATAAATGCCATCCTATTTAAATAATAATCCAGATATATAATCCTGTTCTGCATAGAGCTAATGGAAAACACAGATGGAACCTCGATATTACATATTCTCCGTGTAAACCCCAGCTTTCCCCCAACAGGAATCTTGAGTATCCACACCCTTCCATGTTCAACAGCCACAATGGGAACATTTTTAATATTGCAGATCATAAATTCATGGGAGGAATTCTGCATGGCATATAAGCCATGATGTAGAGAATGTAGAGAAGGCTATGGTACACAGGAAAGAAATACTTTGCATAGACCCTTGACTATCATTAGAATTTTAAAAAGTAGTTAAATTCATTAGTAAGGCAGAAAACAAGTAGAGAAGTAAAGGTCTGCAAATACTAAATGCATGAGACTCCAAGAGAAAGAGTAGACAAAGCTCTTGATCTGAGACATGTTTAGCTGGAAAAAAAAAAAAAAAAAAAAAAAGATTTCTGCAAATTGGCCATGTAATCCTAATGAGAAGCCTGCGCATGATAACCGATAACCACTTAGCTAAGCATTGCCTCTCAAGCTTTAATAAACTTAAAAATCCCTTGGTAATGTTGGTCCCACTCTATGTAATGTGATTCTACAGGTTTAGAAAGGGTCCATGAATGGGTGTTTCAAACAAGTCCCCTGTCAATGCTCATGTTGCTCCCCCTGGGCTCATTATTAGCATTAGTTAGAAAAAGCATGCACAGCACAGAGTCTCTTACACTCAGCACTCCTGTCACACCACAAATACTTCTGGTACAAATAAAGACAACCACTCTCCATCCTAAAGTATCATATTCTTTGCTGGCTCTTTTTGTTTTTGTTTTTTGGAGACATAGTCTCACTCTGTCACCCAGACTGGAGTGCAATGGCACAATCTCAGCTCACTGCAACCTCTGCCACCTGAGTTCAAGCAATTCTCCTTCCTCAGCCTCCCAAGTGGCTGGGATTACACATGCCTGCCACCGCGCCCAGCTAATTTTTGTATTTTTAGTAGAGATGGAGTTTCACCATCTTGGCCAAGGCTGGTCTTGAACTTCTGACCTCATGATCCACTGCCTTCACCTCTCAAAGTGCTGGGATTACAGGCACGAGCCACCGCGCCCGGCCTCTTTGCTGGCTTTTTAAAGTTTACAGAGAAAACAGAAGGCAGCAATATTGGAATAAGTCTGCATTTGAAAAACAACATGTACACATGTACTAATGCAATGTTTATGAAGCAGGTACTGTGTGTTCAAGAGTACAATACAGAGCACTGTGCTGGGCGTAACACATTACGCGATTTAATCCTCATGACAACTTGGAAGTTGATACTAAGTGTTCAATAATTCTCAGAATTTAGATAAAGGGCCCAGCATTATTATATCTTCCTATTTCTCTGTCATTGATTTTTTTTTTTTTTAATGTATAGAATAAAAGCTAAATATAGACAGAGGAGAGGGGCACAGAAAGAGTTTAAGACTTTTTTTGTGTTTATATTTACTTGTTTGTGACTTGAGGAGCAAATACTGGATCTGTAGGAATAGAAAACAAGTTGCTAAACAGAATGTTTCTCTAAGCACTGGTTTCAATACAAAATTTTAAAAATTAAGATCTTTACTCACTGCATTTTGATCAAAAAAAAAAAGATCTTAAAATGTATAGTTTATTTATCTGCTTTTTGGTTGCAGAAAATTTTGAGCACCAGCTCCAGAAAGACAGCAGAATTTATTTACCAGCCAAAATTCTAATCTTTTCTTTTTTTTTAAGGCAGGGTTTCACCATGTTGGTCAGGCTGGTCTTGAACTCACAACCTCAGGTGATCTACCCGCCTTGGCCTCCAAAGTGTTTGGATTACAGGCATGAGCCACCACACTTGGCGCAAAATTCTGATCTTTATAAATCAGTTCTGTAGGGCAAGACTCCAGAATGGGCCAGATCTAAATAAGGCCTTCAAAAAGGGTGAATCTTTTTAATGTTAAAAAGAATGGACAATATAGAAAGGAATATAAATGAACTAATGGAGTTGAAAAATACAACATGAGAACTTAGTGAAATATGCACAAGTTTGAATAGCCGAATTGATCAAGCAGAAGAAAGGATATCAGAGGTTGAAGACCGACTTAATGAAATGGAATGAGAAGACAAGAAAAGAGAAAAAAGGATAAAAAGGAATGAGCAAAGTCTCCAAGAATTATGGGACTATGTGAAAAGACCTAATCTACGTTTGATAGGTGTACCTGAATGTGATGGAGAGAATGAATCCCAGCTGGAAAATACTCTTCAGGATATTATCCAGGAGAATTTTCCCAATCTAGCAAAGCAGGATACCATTCAACCTCAGGTAATACAGAGAACACCACAAAGATATTCCTTAAGAAGAGCAACCCCAAGACACATAATCATTAGATTCACCAGGGTTGAAACGAAGGAGAAAATACTAAGGGCAGCCAGAGAGAAAGGTCAGGTTACCCACAAAGGGAAGCCTATTAGACTTACAGCAGATCTCTCAGTAGAAACCCTACAAGCCAGAAGAGAGTGGGGGCCGATATTTAACATCCTCAAAGAACAGAACTTTCAGCCCAGAATTTCATATCCTGCCAAACTAAGCTTCACAATTGAAGGAAAAATAAAATCTTTTATGAACAAGCAAGTACTCAGAGATTTTATTACCACCAGGCCTGCTTTACAAAAACTTCTGAAAGAAGCATTACACACAGAAAGGAACAACCAGTATTAGCCTTTCTAAAAATATACCAAAAAGTAAAGAGCATCAACATAAAGAAGAATTTACATCAACAAATGGATAAAATAGCCAGTTAACATCAAATGGCAGTAATCTTAAATTGAAATCAACTAAATTTTCTAATTAAAAGATACAGCCAAAACCTAACGGTATACTATATCCAGACCCATTTCATATCCAAAGATACACAAAGACTAAAAACAAAGGGTTGGAGAAAGATTTACCAACCAAATAGAGAATAAAAACAAATAAATAAACAAAAAGGAGTTGCAATTCATGCATTTGATAAAACAGATTTCAAACCAACAAAGATAGAATGGTATAAGGATCAATGCATCCTAACACCCAGATACATAAGACCCATAAAGAGATTCAGACTCAACGAAACAGAAAATTAATAAGGATATCCAGAATCTGAACTCAGATCAGTAACAAGTAAACTTAATAAGCACTTGTAGAATTCTCCACTTTAGATAAATAAAATATACATTCTCCATTTTAAATACACAAAATAATGATCGGCCATTATTAATACCCATTTATAGAATAAAGCAATATTCCTGTTCTCTCTCCCTCTTTCTTCCTCTCTTTTCCTTTCCAAAAAAAAAAAAAAAAAGGGTGAATCTGAACAGAACTGGGGTAGGGAGACAACCTTATAAAGAATTCTGTTCTTTTTTTTTTTTTTTTTTGCCAATCAATGAGAGCTTGTAAGGTTGCTGAGGTTGGTTGGCCTTGAACTCTTGGCCTCGCCTTCGCAAGCGCCACGACATCCGGCCGGAGCCACTTTGGGCCCCAAGAATTCTGTTCTTTATGCCACTAGGGTATTTCTAGTTCTGTTTTTCCCAAGTTTACCTATGAAAAACTTAAATCCCAGAGTTCATGTAACTTTAATCTATTTTTGCCACTGCTCTGTCAATTTTATAACTATACTAACAAGCAATTTAAATGATTCTTTTAAAGTTTTCTGGAGGCTGGGCGTGGTGGCTCACACCTGTAATCCCAGCACTTTGGGAGGCCAAGGTGGGCAGATCACGAGGTCAAGAGATCGAGACCATCCTGGCCAACATGGTGAAACCCTGCCTCTACTAAAAAAATACAAAAATTAGCCAGGCATGTTGGTGGATGCCTGTAGTTCCAGCTACTCAGGAGGCTAAGGCAGGAGAACTACTTGAACCCTCCTGCTAAGGCAGGAGGCAGGGGTTGCAGTGAGCCGAGATTGCACCACTGCACTCTAGCCTGGCACCTGGTGACAGAGCGAGACTCTGTCTCAAAAAAAAAAAAAAAGAAAAAAAAAAGAAAAAGTTTTCTGGAATAATTTTATTAGAAGATAAATATGTATTCTTTTTTTTTTTTTTTTGAGATGGAGTCTCGCTCTGTCACTCAGGCTGCAATCTACCCATCTGACACAGGACTAATATCCAGAATTTACAAGGAATTTAAACAAATTTACAAGAAAAAATAACCTCATCGAAAAGTGGGCAAAGGACATGAACAGGCACTTCTGAAAAGAAGAAATTTACATGGCCAACAATCATGAAAAAAGCTCAACATCACTGATCATCACGGAAATACAAATCAAAATCACACAATGAGATATCATCTCACACCAGTCAAAATGGCAATTATTAAAAAGTCAGGAAACAGATTCTGGCGAGGCTGTGGAGAAATAGGAACACTTATACACTGTTCGTGGAAAGGCAAATTAGTCCAACTATTGTGGAACCAGCCTGGTGACAAAGCAAGACCCTGTCTCCAAAAATAAAAAAAGTCTGGCCACAGTGGCTTACGCCTGTAATCCCAGCACTTTGGGAGGCCAAGACAGGTAGAATACAGAATCCAGAAATAATGCCACACACCTCCAACTATCTGATCTTTGACAAAGCTGTCAAGAGGAATGTGGAAAGTATTTCCTATTCAATAAATCGTGCTGGAATAACTAGCCAGCACTATGTAGAAGATTGAAACTGGACCCCTTCCTCATACCACATATAAAAACCAACTCGCTGGGCGAGGTAGCTCACACTTGTAATCCCGCTCTTTGGGAGGCCAAGGCAGGCAGATCCAGAGTCAAAAGATCCAGACCATCCTGGCCAACATGGTGAAATCCCGTCTCTACTAAAAATACAAAAATTAGCTGTGCGTGGTGGCATACACCTGTAGTCACAGCTACTCAGGAGGCTAAGGCAGGAGAATCACTTGAACCCAGGAGGCAGAGGTTGCAGTGAGCAGAGATGGCACCACTGCACTCCAGCCTGGTGACAAAGTGAGACTCTGTCGCAAATAAATAAATAAATAAATAAATAATCAACTCAAGATCAATTAAAGACTTAAATTCAAAACTTAAAAAAAAAAACTGGAAGACAAATAACCTAGGAAGTACCATTCTAGGCATAGAAACTAGCAAAGATTTTATGATAAAGATACCAAAAGCAATTGGGGACCTAATTAAAGAGCTTCTTCACAGCAGAGGAAACTATCAACAGATTAAACAGACAACCTACAAAATAAAAAATATATATATTTGCAAACTATGCTTCTGACAAAGATTTAATATCTAGAATCCATAAGGAATTTAAATAAGTTTACCAGAAAAAACAAACGGGCCAGGTGCAGTGGCTCAAGCCTGCAATCCCAGCACTTTGGGAGGCTGACACGGGTGGATCAAGAGGTCAGGAGTTCAAGATCAGGCTGGCCAACATGGTGAAACTCTGTCTCTACTAAAAATACAAAAATTAGCCAGGTATGGTGGCACACACCTGTAATCCCAGCTACTTGGGAGGCTGAGGCAGAATGCCTTGAACCCAGGAGGTGGAGGTTCTGGTAAGCCAAGATCTGCCCCTGCACTCCAGCCTGGGCAACAGAGTGAGACTCAGTCTCAAAACAAAACATGCTAAAAAAAAAAAAAACTCACGAAAAGGTGGAAAAACAAAAACAAAACCTTGAATAGTTGGTTTTCAAAAGACAAACATGTGGCCAAGAAGATTATTTTATAAAATGTTCATCACGCCGGGTGCAGTGGCTCACGCCTATAATCCTAGCACTTTGGGAAGCCAAGGTGGGTTGATCACCTGAGGTCAGGAGTTCAAGACCATCCTGGCCATCACAGTGAAACCCCATCTTAAAAAAAAAAAAAAAAAAAAGTTCATCACTAATCATTAGAGAAATGCAAAACAAAACAAAAAAAAAACAAAACAAAAAACTACAGTGAGATACCATCTCACCAGTCAGAATTGGCTGTTGTGAAAAAGTGGGTAACAGGCTGAGCATGGTGGCTCATGCCTGTAATTCCAGCACTTTGGGAGGCTGAGGCAGGTAGATTACTTGAGATCAGGAGTTACGACCAGCCTGGCCAATGTGGCAAAACTTCATCTCTACTAAAAATACAAGAATTAACAGGGTGTGGTGGTGCACATCTGTAGTTCCAGCTACTCGAGAGGCTGAGGCATGAGAATCACTTGAACCTATGAGGCAGAAGTTGCAGTGAGCTGATATTTTGCCACTGAATTCCAGCCTGGGTCACAGAGTGAGACTGTCTCAAAAGAAAAAAAAAGTCAATAACAGATGCTGGCAAGGTTGCAGAGAAAAGGAAATACTTATACACTGCTAGTGGGAGTGTAAATTAGTTCAGCCATTGTGAAAAGCAGTGTGGCGAGTCCTCACAGAACTAAAAATAGAATTACCATTTGACCCAGCAACTTCTTAATTATATATATATTCAAAGAAATATAGGCCAGGTGTGATGGCTCATGCCTGTCATCTCAGCAATTTGGGAGGCCGAGGCAGGTGGATCACCTGAGGTCAGGATTTCAAGACCAGCCTGGCCAACATGGTGAAACCCCATCTCTACTAAAAATACTAAAATATTAGCCAGGTGTGGTGGCACATGCCTATAATCCCAGGTACTAGGGAGGCTGAGGCAGGAAAATCGCTTGAACCCAGGAGGCGGAGGTTGCAGTGAGCTGAGATCATGCTGCTGCACTCCAGCCTGGGTGAGAAGAGTGAGACTCCATCTCAAAAAAATAGAAAGAGCCGGGCGCGGTGGCTCAAGCCTGTAATCCCAGCACTTTGGGAGGCCAAGGCGGGTGGATCACGAGGTCAAGAGTTCGAGACCATCCTGGTAAACATGGTGAAACCCCGTCTACAAAAATACAAAAAATTAGCTGGGTACAGTGGTGCATGCCTGTAATCCCAGCTACTCAGGAGGCTGAGGCAGGAGAATTGCCTGAACCCAGGAGGCGGAGGTTGTGGTGAGCCGAGATCGCGCCGTTGCACTCCAGTCTGGGTAACAAGAGAGAAACTCCGTCTCAAAAAAAAAAAAGAAAGAAATATAAATTACCATAAAGACACACGCACATGCATGTTCATTTCAATACTGTTCACAGTAAGAAACACATGTAATAAACCTAAATGACTATGAATGGTAGCCTAGATTTAAAAACATATGGTATGGTCGGGCGATGGCGCTCATTCCTGTAATCCCAGCACTTTGGAAGGCTGAGGCAGGTGGACTGCCTTAGCTAAAGAGTTCAAGACAAGCCTGGGCAACATAGCAAAACCCCATCTCTACAAAAAGTAGAAAAAGAAAAGTTAGTCAGACTTGGTGGTGTGTGCCTATAGTCCCAGTTACTTAACAGGGCTGAGGTAGGAGGATTCCTTGAGCCTTGAAGGTTGAGTCTGAAGTAAGCCAAGATTGTACCACTGCACTTCAGCCTGTGTGACAGAGTGAGATACTGTCTTCAAAACAATAAAAAAAAATTAATAAAAACAAAATACAGTACATAAATATCATGAATATGTGACAATAAAACAAGTAACACCAATATTAACATCTCTGCAGCAACATGGATGGAGCTAGAGACCATTATCCTTAGAAAACTAATGCAGAAACACAAAACCCAATGCACGTCATTATTTATAAGAGCTAAATAATAAGAACACATGGACACAAAGAAGGAACAGTCATGGAGGCCTAGTGGAGAATAGAGGATGAAAGGACAAAGAGAATCAGAAAAAATACTTGCTTGGTGTTATGCTTAGTACCTAGGTGACAAAATAATCTACACCAAACCCCCATGTCACAAGTTTACCCATATAACAAACTTGCATGTGTACATGTGAACCAAAAAGAAATGTTAAAAAAAGAAAGCCCATGGGTGAGGAAGGGTGCAATATAATTGGTAATTGTTTGCGCTACAAATAGTGGCCCAGGTGTGGCTGTACTCATTTTTTTCTGTGTGCATGCAGGCAGATGAGATTATGAACAGGTGCTCCAGAACTCTAGGCTGGTGGAGAAAACAAGTTTGCTACTATAGATTCGGTGTCTAGGGGTGGGGATATGCCAGGAGACTTGTAGACACTTTTGTGGGTTTTTGGCAAGAAACACTATAATCAAAAATGCTGTGGTGAAATTCCTGAGGGTGATGACTAGACCTGGGAGGGATGTGGACATGTCAATATCTAGTGTGTGTGTTTGTGAGTGGGTAGGAATCCTGAGGTGACAGCTGTGGGGAAAGGGGGTCTGTCATCAGGGTTCCCTTCCTATAAGTTTTTATTCTCTCTCACCCTAGGAAGAGACCAGGAATCCCAGGACAATGGGCAGTGTGACAGCCTGTGTATAGGACAGTAGAGCCTCCCATTCCCAGACACCCAGAGTTCCATTCCAGGCCAGGCCTCTGTGATATGTTTCTTCTGACACCAAATCTGTAGAGTTTGCTGAACACCAAGCAATTCTCCACCACCAACACAATGTCTAACATTTGAATTCTGACATCACCCAGAGTCAGCACAGACGTGGTTCAGGGCTCAGTCTCACAACATTGTCTGCTTTGCATATGGCAGTCAAAAACCCCATAGGCTCACCTAGCTTCTGAGCTACTGTTTAAAAACTGGGGACTCCCACGACCTTCCTCAAGTTCAGTAAGTTGATGGAGCTACTCAGAATTCAGCACAACACTGTAGTTATGTTTACCGGTTTATTATAAAAAATACAACACAGGAAAAGTCAAATAGAAGAAATGTATGGAAAAAAAGAGGTAGGGAAAGATGACGTATATAGATAACCTTGGTAAATAGCTGTGATTAATAAAATTCTTCATCCTTTGAGTTCTCCAGAAACAGCTTATGGAAAGAAACACCCTTCCCATTATGACTTAGATGGTGCTCTCTTTTCTTACCTATCACATAGCCAGACATAGACTCTGTCAGACATGTATTGAATTAGAGCAACTTCATTTGGAATAGGGGCTGAGTAAAATAAGGCTGAGACTCCTAGGCTGCATTCCCAGATGGTTAGGCATTCTAAGTCACAGGATGAGATAGGAGGTCAGCACAAGATACGAGACATAAAGACCTGGCTGATAAAACAGCTTGCAGTATAGAAGCAGGATAAAACCTGCCAAAACCAAGACGGTGATGAGAGTGTCCTCTGGTCATCCTCACTGCTACACTCCCACCAGTGCCAGGACAGTTTACAACTGCCATGGCAACAACAGGAAGTTACACCATAATGGTCTAAAAAGGAAAGGCATAAATATTCCACCCCTTGTTTAGCATATAATTAAGAAATAACCATAAAAAAAGGGCAACCAGCCTATGGAGAAAGCCGTTCTTTTATTTCTTTACTTTTTTTTGAGAAGAAGTCTCACTCTGTCACCCAGGCTGGAGTGCAGTAGCATGATCTCGGCTCACTGCAAACTCTACCTCCCAGGTTCAAGCATTTCTCTGGCCTCAGCCTCCCAAGTAGCTGGGATTAGAGGCATGTGCCACCACACCTGGATAATTTTTTTGTATTTTTAGAAGAGACGGGGTTTCTCCATGTGGGTCAGGCTGGTCTCAAACTCCTGACCTCAGGTGATCCAACTGCCTCAGCCTCCCAAAGTACTGGGATTACAGGTGCCCACCACCACAACTGGCTGATTTTTATATTTTTAGCAGAAACAAGGTTCCACCATACTGGCCAGGCTGGTCTCGAACTCCTAACCTCAGGTGATCCACCCCCTTCGGCCTCCCAAAGTGCTGGGGTTACAGGTGTGAGCCACCGCACCCAGCCTATTTCTTCACTTTCTTAATAAATTTGCTTTCACTTTATGTCTTGCCCTGAATTCACTCTTGTGTAAGACCCAAGAACCCTGTCTTTGGGTATGGGTCAGGACTTCTTTCTGGTAACATTTTTCTGGCAACCACAGAGGGATTATACTGGAGAGACCTCTGACCCAAAGGAAAATCATCTGTGTGCACTAATGGCTGATTTTGGGGTGAGTGGGGTGTATTTACCAGAGTAAAGAATGGGATTGGGTTAGAGGCACAACTGAGGGGAGTTATAATCTCTCCTAATACAGAGTGGGTTAGGCAAGGATGCTTGATTGAACTTGGATTCGATGCCCAACTTAGGAAGGTTATAGTCCTTTCTAAGATTTAGAAGCTTAGACACCCCTCTCAGTATAAGTCCCTCTCGGCCGGGCGCGGTGGCTCAAGCCTGTAATCCCAGCACTTCGGGAGGCCGAGGCGGGTGGATCACGAGGTCAAGAGATGGAGACCATCCTGGTCAACATGGTGAAACCCTGTCTCTACTAAAAATGCAAAAAATTAGCTGGGGACAGTGGCGCGTGCCTGTAATCCCAGCTACTCAGGACGCTGAGGCAGGAGAATTGCCTGAACCCAGGAGGCGGACGTTGCAGTGAGCCGAGATCACGGCATTGCACTCCAGACTGGGTAATAAGAGCGAAACTCCGTCTCAAAAAAAAAAAAAAAAAAAAGGCCCTCTCAGCTAAGCACTGGCTTGGAACTCCAGGATGTTAATTGCTTTTATTTTTGATTAATCTGTCTTGCACTCTTTGCTGGTAGCTATGGTGACAGAATTAGGCACCTACAGGACCATGGAACATGGAGAGCTTTTTCCTCTCCACACAAAAAAACCTGAGAGCTGATGGAACCGCTGGAAAAGATCCTTTTGCTACCAACAAGCGGTCACCTGAACTTTTCATTGTCCCTTCAATTGGTGGGTCTTTCTCTGGCCTTCCTGAGCTCTTTGCTTTCCCAATCCTGCCACAATCAATGCTTTTTCCTCTCCTTTTCCTTTATTATCTTTCCCATTACTCAGGATGACCGACCACCTTGCCCAGAGACTCCTGATCAGAGGTTGAATTAAAGATGAGAGGGCCCAACTGGGGGCACGTTTGAGGCTTACCAGTTTGACATTGATTGCTAAGTAGAGAGGCTAATGTCTATATTTTGTCACACATATTTTGCTCTGGCAAAAATGAAATAAGATAATTTTCCTTTGTGTTATGGCTTGGCCCACAGGGCTGTGGTACAACCAACCATGTCACTAGGGCCACTCAGGGACAGGGAATTCAGAAGCTTGACATGCTGGTGAAAGGGTACAAATTTCTTACCAATCAGAATTCTGGCCTCTCTCTATATATGCAAACTGATTGAATGAATGGTAAAAGTCACTGTTTATCTCCTCTGTAAAGTTTTAGTTAATTTGAAAATACATTTGTGAAACTAGTCTTAAGCGGTAACAAATCTGTTGTACTTTGTGCTATAAATGTCTTTCTGTATTGTTCTGTCATTACATATCCTGAGGGAACCTCAGGATAGAATGCCGGCCTAGGACCTCATAGGTTCAAGATGGCCTAGCAAACTGGTCAGTCATGTCTTTGGAACTTTGATCTTGTACCCATGTGACAGTACTTTCTCTTGGTCTCCACCATCACAATGGTGGCCCAGGTTCAGGGTTCAATTTCCACCTTAAGGAATGAGTACTTTTTTGTTTGATATTTTGGTGACCATTACAATTTGTTGATTCTCTTTCTCTCCAGGAACCGTCTTCAGTTTTCCTTTCTCAGAAAACCTGTGAGGTCGCTTTTGGCAAAGTTCAAAAGCCATTGGCCATTAACCTGACTAAAGTCTAGTAATAAGAAGTTTAAAAGGATTTTTTAAAAGAGAATTATGCTTAAAAGTCAGCCTTAATTATAAGTAGATATTCAAGCTCTAATAGCCTGGAACTCCTTGGGAAAAACAGAGGAGGTACCATAGTTCTTGTTTGGGAAACACCCCTTCTCCTCTTGAAATCCCAGAAACTGAAAGTGGAAAAAAAAAAGCGGCCGGGCACAGTGGCTCATGCCTGTAATCCTAGCACTCTGGGAGGCCGAGGCGGGCAGATCACCTGAGGTCAGGAGTTCAAGACCAGCCTGACCAACATGGTGAAACGCCGTCTTGAAAAAAAAAAAGGAAAGTGGATAGATCACTCTCAAAATCTGAGGTTCTGTTCTATTTTATATTCATTACCTGACATTTTTTACTTTCAGGAGTATCAGAAATTATTTCACATATGAAAGAACTTTGGTATGTAACAACTACCAACGACATTTCTTACAAAAGTAAGAAATATACTTTTGAAGATGGCTAACAGCGGTTATGGAGAAATCATTTTTCTTTTCTTTTCTTTTTTTTGAGACGGAGTTTCGCTCTTGTTACCCAGGCTGGAGTGCAATGGCGCGATCTCGGCTCACCGCAACCTCCGCCTCCTGGGTTCAGGCAATTCTCCTGCCTCAGCCTCCTGAGTAGCTGGGACTACAGGCACGCACCACCATGCCCAGCTAATTTTTGTATTTTTAGTAGAGACAGGGTTTCACCATGTTGGTCAAGATGATCTCGAACTCCTGACCTAGTAATCTGCCCGCTTCTGCTTCCCAAAGTACTAGGATTACAGGCATGAGCCACTGTGCCTGGGCAGAGAAATATACTCTTGACCACACAGAAGTATAGGGATGTCCCCACACCCAACTGAGAAATAAGATTTCCATGGGAATAAACTGATTCTCTTTTTAGATCCAAGATCTAATTTTAAAATTAGCCTCCTTGATTTTGGAGGCTCTGTTTTGCCTTCCAGCTGTGTTTATATTTAAGCCATAAAAACTACATGTTTTCCTGGCCCTGGGATCCACCCTGAAGCTAGTAATTCAATTAAGAAACTGACAAAGGAAAAAACATTACAAGTACTGAATCTTCTGTCTGTCTGTTCAGGGATCTGTGTTTTGTGTGTGATATGAAAGAACTCTGATTAATTGGTTTAAAAACAATAAAAGCAGCCGGGCTTGATGGCTCATGCCTATAATCCCAGCACTTTGGGAGGCCCAGGCAGGCAGATCTGAGATCAGGAGATCAAGACCATCCTTGCCAACGTGGTAAAACCCCATCTCTACTAAAAACACAAAAATTAGCTGGCATGGTGGTATGCCTGTAATCCCAGCTGCTTGGGAGGCTGACACAGGAGAACTGCTTGAACCTGGGAGGCAGAGTTTGCAGTAAGCCAAGATTGTACCACTGTACTCCAGCCTAGGTGACAGAGCAAGACTCCATCTCAAAAAAAAAAAAAAAAAAAAAAAACAGCTAATTTTGTGTTCAGTGGTCTAAATAAAATTTTACATGGGCTCCTAAACTTTGAGCTACCCTCAATCTAAGCCAACTTACAACATTATTTGCCCCTCCAAAGAATATGCTGACTTCAGGGTAAAACATTCTCTGATCTAAAATGTGATTTCTTCACTCTCCAAATGCCATTCCCTTCCCACCGTCTTGTTAATGTTGTATTTTCCACTGTATGAAAGAAAGCTCTTGCCTGCCTAAACTTACAATTCTTAAAGTTTTTATAGTTGGTATTCCTCCTGTTGCAATACTTTTTTGGAATTCAAATTATTTAGCATAAATCACAAAGTATAGAAACCTCCTTAAAACAGCAACAACTTCACTGTCATTAAGATCCTCCCAACCCCCTTTTATCTTAACTTAACTGCCTGTGGGCCCCCACCTTTCCAGGACTTTGTAGCTTCTCTCCCCAGAAAGGCTGCTTCCATGGCTGCAGTGAGCAGCCTGGGACATCTGCAGGAGAGGCTTCCCATAAAAACACTAACTGGGCCTTTCATAAACCCCCTTTGCAGGCTCAATATTGGCCTTAGCTCTGAGTCTTTGGGACTCCATAGGCAGAGGTTGCAGTGAGCCAAGATGTCACCACTGCACTCCAGTCTGGGTGACAGAACAAGATTCCATCTTCAAAATAAACATTGAATTTCCATGTTAAGAGTTATTCATTTGGTTGTTGAAACTGAGTGTCTGAAAAATCCAGCAAAATTATTCAAACAGTGTTCATATTAGGGAAGAAAAATTTAAGGTGCTTGTATTTTATACCTCAATAAGAAAAGCAAAAGTAGCAGGCCGGGCACAGTGGCTCACACCTGTAATCCTAGCACTTTAGGAGACAGAAGTGGGCAGATCACGAGGTCAGGAGTTCAAGACCGGCCTGACCAACATGTTGAAACCTCGTCTCTACTAAAAGTACAAAAATTAGCTGGGCATGGTGGCAGGCACCTATAATCCCAGCTATAAGGAGGCTGAGGCAGGAGAATCGCTTGAACCTGGGAGGTAGAGGTTGCAGTGAGCTAAGATTGCTGTTGCACTCTAGCCTGGGCTAGAGTAAGACTCTGTCTCAGAAAAAAAAAAGTATGTTTTTTTCAGAAATTAATGTATTATTTTATTAATTCCATTTAAAGTTATGCAGTAGGCAAGTGGCTCACGACTGTAATCCCAGCACAATGGGAGGCTGAGGCAGGCGGATCACAAGGTGAGGAGTTCGAAACCAGCCTGAGCAACATGGTGAAATCTTGTCTCTACTAAAAAATTACAAAAATTGAGCTGGGTGTAGTGGCTCACACCTGTAATCCTAGCACTTTGGGAGACTGAGGCAGGCAGATTATGAGGTCAGGGGTTTGAGACCAGCCTGACCAACATGGTGAAACCTGGTCTCTACTTTACTTGGGAGGCTGAGGCAGGAGAATTGCTTGAACCCGGGAGGCAGAGGTTGCAGTGACCCAGGAGCACGTCATTGTACTCCAGCCTGGGCAACAGAGCGAGACTCTGTCTCAAAAAAAAAAAATTTGGCTGGGCACAGTAGCTCACGCCTATAATCCCAGCACTTTGGGACCATTCTGGCCAACATAGTGAAACCCCATCTCTACTAAAAATGCAAAAATTAGTTGGGTGTGGTGGTGAACTAGCCTGCAATCCCAGCTACTCGGGAGGCTGAGGCAGGAGATTCACTTAAACCTGGGAGGTAGAGGCTGTAGTGAGCCAAGATCGCACCACTGCACTCCAGCCCTGGGTGACAGAGTGAGACTCTGTCTCAAAAAAAAAAAAAAAAAATAGGGGCCCAAAGTGGCTCCGGCCGGATGTCGTGGCGCTTGCGAAGGCAAGGCCAAGAGTTCAAGGCCAACCAACCTCAGCAACCTTACAAGCTCTCATTGATTGGCAAAAAAATAAAAATAAAATAAAATAAAAATAAAATAAATTTTAAAAAATGCAAAATTTAGCCAGACATGGTGGCGCATGCCTATAATCCCAGCTACTCAGGAGGCTGAGGCAGGAGAATTGTTTGAATCAGGAGGTGGAGGTTGCAGTGAGATGAGATGGTACCACTGCACTCCAGTCTGGACAACAGAACAAGACTCCATCTCCAAAATAAACAAATAAATAAAATCATGTAGTAAATGATTAGTCATATGGGAACACTTCTAGACAGTACCTCCAGATGAGGCTTCTCATTAAAAAAAAAAAAAAAAAGGAAAAAAAAGACCTGGCGTAGTGGCTCATACCTGTAATCTCAGCACTTTGAGAAGCCAAGGCGGGTGAATCACCTGAGGTTAGGAGTTCAAGACCAGCCTGGCCAACATGGTGAAACCCTGTCTTTTTTTATAAAAAATAAAATTATTTTAAAAAAAAAAGACAGTACGAAGGTTCATCTAATAAAATTTAGCATGAAACTCAAAAATCAATATAACAGGATTTGAATATAGATATTCACTGTCACAAATTTACCCTGAAACCAAAAGAAACAGATGGGTTTTTTCCATTTTTTTTTTTTTTTTTTTTAGTTGAGACAAGGTTTAACCATGTTGGTCTTGTCTTGACCTCGTGATCCACCCGCCTTGGCTTCCTAAAGTGCTGGGATTACAGGCGTGAACCACCGCGCCCGGCCAGAAACAGATGTCTTAATGAATCTATGTAACTCACCCATTATCTATCACATTTTGTCGTGGAAATGTATTCATTTGCTACAGCCAAAATGAAATAGAGATTTTGCCTCTTCTTTTCTGTGGTAGCATTCTAAAAGCTAAGCCTTGAAATTCTGTTTGAAATCACCCAGCCATAAAAAAACACACGAGAGAAAATTCCTAAACTCACCCTGGAAAGTAAAAAGGTAAATAAGAATTTTTAGGGCCGGATGTGGTGGCTCACGCCTGTAATCCAAGCACTTTGGAGGCCAAGGCGGGCACATCACCTGAGGTCAGGAGTTCAAGACCAGCCTGACCAACATGGTGAAACCCTAGCTTTAAAAAAAAAAAAAAAGGACTTTTGGCCGGGTGTGGTGGCTCATGCCTGTAATCCCAACACTTTGGGAGGCTGAGGCGGGTGGATCACGAGGTCAAGAGATCAAACCATCCTAGTCAACATGGTGAAACCCCGTCTCTACTAAAAATACAAAAAATTAGCTGGGCATGGTGGTGCGTGCCTGTAATCCCAGCTACTCAGGAGGCTGAGGCAGGAGAATTGCCTGAACCCAGGAGGCGGAGGTTGCGGTAAGCCGAGATCGCGCCATTGCACTCCAGCCTGGGTAACAAGAGAAAAACTCTGTCTCAAAAAAAAACCAGAACTTTTAACAAATAAAATACATGATTAGATTTTTTTCTGAAACCCACCTCTTTTATGCCCTTTGTAAATATTCTTCTACCTTTCAAGCCCTACTAATTTAATGCAATTTACAGCTAAAAAACTGAGGTCAAAATAAGTGACAAATCGCTTCAAGGTGACAAACCCAGGTAGTGGCAGTGCTGATTAAATACCAGATGTGTCTAACTTATGTTTCAAGTCAGGCTCTTCAATCACTGGAGAGATCCTTCCACCCACTCCTGCTCACTTATGTGCTCAAGAATCAACCATGGCCAGGCACGGTGGCTCAAGCCTGTAATCCCAGCACTTTGGGAGGCCAAGGTGGGTGGATCACGAGGTCAAGAGATCAAGCCATCCTGGTCAACATGGTGAAACCCCATCTCTACTAAAAAAATACAAAAAATTAGCTGGGCATGGTGGTGTGTGCCTGTAATCTCAGCTACTCAGGAGGCTGAGGCAGGAGAATTGCCTGAACGCAGGAGGTGGAGGTTGTGGTGAGCTGAGACGGAGCAAAACTCCGTCTCAAAAAAAAAAAAAAAGAATCATCCATTCAGAAGACACTGCATTATGTCCCAATGACTGCCCCAGGTACATTTTACTTTGCAAGCTGTTACACCATCTCACTGGTATCAGTTTTGTTGTTGTTGTTTGTCTTTGGGAATACTGTTTTTTTGGTAACAAATTTTTCACTTTTTTTTCCGCACTATTTTTCTTTAACTATATTTATTTTACTATTTTTCTGCCCCCTTAGATAATCCAGGGAGCAGAAATTATTTTTGTGTTTTCCCCTCAATACCAGCATCTGATTGGCCAACCAGCAATGTGTCTCCCTCCAAGAAATGAAAGCTGGGTTGGGTGAAGGCAATTTTGATGTCTCAAAGGGTTACCTTTTTAAAGTAAGAGTACACCAGAAGATTCCTGTCAGCCCCAGGGTATTCACTTGCTCCCTTGAGAGGACACACTCCATACCTCAGGTCATCCTATGGGAGAAAATAACCCAGAAGTTGATAATCACTAGGCGCTTCAGCTGACAGAACCATGATGGACATCTTGGTTTATCCCCAGACTGTACTGAAACCCAAGAGAAGGAAAAAACTAAATGGTGGCTAAGGACACATTACCCAATAGATTTTTCCAAAGCAAAACCTTGACCCAAAAATATTCTGATAAGATCTCTGTGCCTAGAGAAGATAAAAGGAAGAGACAGGTATTTTCTTTTTTTCTTTTTTTTTGAGACGGAGTTTCGCTCTTGTTACCCAGGCTGGAGTGCAATGGCACGATCTTGGCTCACCGCAACCTCCGCCTCCTGGGTTCAGGCAATTCTCCTGCCTCAGCCTCCTGAGCAGCTGGGATTACAGGCACACGCCACCATGCCCAGCTAATTTTTTGTATCTTTAGTAGAGACGGGGTTTCACCATTTTGACCAGGATGGTCTCGATCTCTTGACCTCGTGATCCACCCGCCTCGGCCTCCCAAAGTGCTGGGATTACAGGCTTGAGCCACCGCGCCCGGCCAAGACAGGTATTTTCTATAATACAGTGTCAGGGGTTATTCTTTGTTTCCTTTTCCTGGGAAATATTTACAAATGAATAACAAATCTTCTTAAAAGCGCTATTTAATACTTTGTCAAAAATAATTAAAATATGGCATAAAAAAGTGCACTAAAGGACAGATAGGTGATAATGTGAATTAGGGAGGAAAAGCTGGCATTTAGAAAAGCTAGAAGAAACTGGAAATTTAGTATTTTACTGCAAGCCAGAGTGAGGCTGGAGAAATGGGGGATGGGGGCTAAGACTTAAGACACTTCTTGGGATACAGGTGAAAAATGCAGCAGAAAATCAGTTCCCCATGGAGTATGAAAATAATTAAGTATGGTTTCAGGAGAAAAAAAAAATTGTCAGGCAATTAGACATAGGTGTCTCTAATCCCTGGATTCCTACTTTAAAAAAAAAAATATCTTAACTCAGGTGCATTTTTAAAAAATTACTACATTCAGAGAAAATTTAGGCTTAAACAATTATAAACTGATAATTAACCTCTGATTACATAAACGGAAAATCTTCACCTTTATTGTACAAATTCAGAAACTACATTACTGTACCTAACCAATAACTAAATTTAGTTTTCTTCATCATGCATTCTATAAATGACTTTCTTTCAAGCCTCTCCCATAGACCACAAACTACAAACCATAGCTGGGTGCTATACAATTCTTGAATCACTGCTTTGATTAAATTCTTTAGGCCAGGCGCAGTGGCTCATGCCTGCAATCCCAGCACTTTAGGAGGCCGAGGCGGGCAGATCACCTGAGGCTGAAGTTCGAGACCAGCCTGGCCAACATGGGGAAACTTCGTCTCTACCAAAAACACAAAATAATTTAGCCAGGCACGGTGGCAGGCGCCTGTAATCTCAGCTACTCTGGGACTGAGGCAGGAGAATTGCTTGAACCTGGGAGGCAGATGCTGGCAGTGAGCTGAGATGGTGCCATTGCACTCCAGCCTGGGCAACAAGAGCAAAACTCTGTCTCAAGAAAAAAATTTTTTAAATTTTTTTTTTGCAGTGACGCCTACATATTTTTAATAGGAGAAAAGAGGAACTGGGAAAGCCACGGGCCAAAGCTCTTGTCATTCATGAACCCGCACTCCGAGCCAGGATTCTCCCTTTACGACCCTCCCGTGGTCCCTGTATAATCTGAGAGCGACTCAGATTATATGCACTCCGCGATGCGGGTGCAGAGCTGCCCAGAGACGGCTCCAGGCCTGGGTACAGACACTGCGAAAGGAAGAGACAGGACACCCGGGGTCCCGGCTGTTAGCGCACCCGCCATCTTATGGCTGAAGGGGACTGAGGCCGAGCTGGACAAGGAGAACCCGGGGCGCAGATTGTGGAACGGACTGCGGGGAGGCCTGAGTCCCGCCACAGCCACTTCCCACCAGTTCCAACCCACTCCTTCCCCTCTCTTGGGATGTCAGACCAGGCACTCTCACCATTGCTAGGTTTCCGGGGATACTGACGTCTTAGCTGTGGATCTCCTAATACCTGCAGGTCACAGGGCCACAGAGGCTGGGCTTTTAGGAGCAGAGGACACAGAGCAGGGTAGAGACCGGGAGCTCCGGCTACAAGAAGAGACAAAGGCCCCGCCAATCCCGGAAGCTGTCCAGTCCGCTCCAGCTGCGTGCCTGATTGGACAGTTTCCAGCCCAGCGTCCCTGATTGGATATTGCTTAAATCCCCGCCCCATCAGGCTTTGAGTGACAGAAGATGTGATCAGATGCGGGACTGAAAGAAGAAAGAGTGACAGGCTAGGCCACCCCGTCTTCGGACAGGGCTTCCTCCCTGAGCAGAGCCAGGCCCACCCCAGAGGGTATTTGCCTTTAAACTTGTGTATAAGGTTATATGCATAAATAAATAATATATTATATGGCTATACACAAATGCATATAATAACAATTATTTTGAAACTTCAGCTTTTATGGCCTTCCTGGCTTCTGGCCCTTTGAGCAGGCAGCCTGAGATTGTAAAAAGGAGGCAATCATCTAAAATAAATGTAAGCCACATGTGAATTTTAAATTTTCTAGTAGCCAAACTATAAAAACAAACAAGAAACTAATTGAATTAACAATGAAATTAACCCATTATATTCAAAATATTATCATTTTACTGGGTGAGAAATATATCATTATTGATGAAGTATATGAATATTTGGGGCTGGGCACGGTGGCTCACGCCTATAGTCCCAGCACTTTGGGAGGCGGAGGTGGGTGGATCACAAGGTCAAGAGATCGAGACCATCCTAGTGAACATGGTGTAAACCCCATCTCTACTAAAAATACAAAAATTAGCTGGGCTTGGTGGTGCACACCTGTAGTCCCAGCTACTCAGGAGGCTGAGGCAGGAGAATTGCTTGAACCCAGGAGGCGGAGGTTGCAGTGAGCCGAGATCGCGCCATTGCACTCCAGCCTGGGTAACAAGAGCGAAACTCCGTCTCAAAAATAAATAAATAAATAAATAAATAAATAAATAAATAAATAAATAAATATTTGCAACTAAATCTTTGCAACTAACTTTGTATTTTACCTTTCTACCACATCGCAGTTCAGACCAGGCACATTCTAGGAACCAGTAGCCACACATGGCCAATAGCTGCCACATTGAAGTGCAGCTTTGATGTCAGCGGTGTGAAGGGCCTGAACTCTGTTTTCTGCCAGAGTGAAAGAATAATCTCTCCCTACAAACCTCCTTTTAGTTCCTACGGCAAAACAGATAATGCCCATAGAAAGAGCTTAGGGCAGCAGGAATAAAATAACCACAGGTAGACAACTGCTAGGCCACCTGTTGCCCACCTTTCTTTTTTTTTTTTTGAGACAGAGTTTCACTGTTGTTACCCAGGCTGGAGTGCAATGGCACGATCTCGGCTCACCGCAACCTCCGCCTCCTGGGTTCAGGCAATTCTCCTGCCTCAGCCTCCCGAGTAGCTGGGACTACAGGCGCGCATCACCATGCCCAGCTAATTTTTTGTATTTTTAGTAGAGACGGGGTTTCATCATGTTGACCAGGATGGTCTCGATCTCTTGACCTCCTGATCCACCCGCCTCGGCCTCTCAAAATGCTGGGATTAGAGGCGTGAGCCACAGCGCCCGGCCTCAATTTTTTTAATTTTTTTTTTTTTTTGCCAATCAATGAGAGCTTGTAAGGTTGCTGAGGTTGGTTGGCCTTGAACTCTTGGCCTCGCCTTCGCAAGCGCCACGACATCCGGCCGGAGCCACCTTGGGCCCCTTATTTTTTTTATTTTTTTTTATTTTTTGAGACGGAATTTCGCTCTTGTTACCCAGGCTGGAGTGCAATGGTGTGATCTCGGCTCACCGCAACCTCTGCCTCCTGGGTTCAAGCAATTCTCCTTCCTCAGCCTCCTGAGTAGCTGAGATTACAGCTGTGTGCCACCATGCCCAGCTAATTTTTTGTATTTTTAGTAGAGACGAGGTTTCACCATGTTGACCAGGATGGTCTCAATCTCTTTACCTCGTGATCCACCCGCCTCGGCCTCCCAAAGTGTTAGGATTACAGGCTTGAGCCTCCCCCGCATTTCTAATGGCCACTCCACGATGTGGTCGGCAGTGGGGTACGGCATGGCAAAAGACGGGCTCAGAGATGGGATGAGGGTCTTTTCTGCAGTATCAAAACGATTAAAAGGTTATTTAAAAAGGTATCCAAGTGTTTTCCTTCTTACCTTTAAGTAGCTACTAAGATGCATTATTCAAGCCGATCCAGGTAAGGTAAAGAGCAAGTGCATTTCAAGCCTCAGCTCACTTCTCAATTGTCTGGAATTCCTTGGGCCTGTGACCCCGCCTGCTTGAGCCGGTTTTCCTGTCCCTAAAATGCAGTAATGCTGGGAGGGTGGGGGTGAGGTGGGCCTGGGGCTTTACACAGTCAGCTGCGCCGCGTGGGAACCGTCCAATCAGGCGCGCAGTTGGAAAGGAGGGCGTGGCTTCCGGCCTTTGGCGGGGACCTTGGTCTCTCGCTCCGGCTCCTCGGTGTACCCCGGTGACTTTGTCACAGCTTCTGTTGCCGTGTGATCTGCAGTTCCTGGGAGACGCACAGCTAAGATGTGAGGGCATCCTGGAAACTGGGAAAGGGTGAGTGTGCCGGGTAGGGCATCCCGAGAGGGGAGAGCGGACTGTGAAACCGGCTGGACAGGCCTCCCCACAGTCCGCTCCCGAATCGCCGACCTGAGTCCCCGCTGGCGCAGCTCCGCCCCAGGCCCCTCTCGCCGCAGGATGGCGGCTGGTCCCGCAGCCAGGACCCCTCGTCTGTCCCTGCGCGGCGCCCTGTCTGGAGCTCTCTGGGCAGCTCTGCATCTGCAGCCCCGAGTAGTTCCCGACTCGGTGTGTGACAAATGGTGCTGTCAGCTCTTCTACTTGAGAACTAATTTTATGGTGGCTATTTGCGATTGAGTGTCTTTTGCAGTCTCTTGGCAGTTTGTCAATAATGCCCTCACATTCTGGTCTAATTGTGTCATGAAACAGTTTTCTTTCTGTTCTACCATTGTGAATAGTTTTTCTGAGGCTGCAGATAATTTTGTTTTAATTATATTTCTCTAACATTGCCCATAATTCCTAGACAGGATATGAACACATGACGTGTCCACCAGGCTTTACTCTGTATGGACCTCTCCCTCTTGGGCTACCAGTCACAACCCACAATGGTGCAGCAAAATACACACTGCCCTCCACATCTGCAGTCAGAATGGTCTTTCTGCCTATTTGTGATCTATGACCCTTAATAGTGCAGTTTGACTAGATTTCTACAAAAATAACTAAAGGGCAGCAATCAACAATTCCAGCTTTGCCTTTTCATGCCCCTGGCTTCTTCAGATGCGAAAGGGATTCAAATACCACATGGCCTGAAAACCCAACCAGGTTCACACTCTTGCATTGTGTGGGCCTGAGAATGGAAACATTTCACTCATTCTCTTGCCCAAATGCCCATGAATGTGCCAAGGGTGCCTGTAGCTTGCTTCCCTGACCCTCCAGATCCTAAACCTGTGTTCCAAATTTTGAGGTCATGTTCTGGGGTTTTCGAGTATGTGTTAGAGCAGCCTTTTGTGGGGATTTCTCCCCCAGCTTTCCTCTTGTCACTGTAACGCCCAGAATACAGAGCCAGATTAATGGTTTCTAGAATCTACACAGAAGGGCTGACATCCGTCTGGGATTCACAAGACAGGGCCAGACTTTGGATCTTGTTCAAGAGCTGCTGCAGTTGTGTGAGGGGGTCCTCATGTAAACTGAATCTGGTAGGAGAATCTCTAAGTGTAAAGAAGCACCAAAACAAACAAACAAACAAACAAACAAAAAACGGTCATGGTGTGCACACCTGTAATCCTAGCACTTTGGGAGGCAAAGGCAGGTGGCTCACTTGAGGTCAGGAGTTCGTGACCAGCCTGACTAACATGGTGAAACCCCATTTCCCCCCCCCAAAAAAAAACAAGAAGCACCTTAGCAGAGGGAGGGCAGGGCCACCACTGTCTAGAGCCATAAATACAACTCCATCTCCTATGTATAAATTGTGCTACTGGAAAAGGATATTCTCATTTGTTTACCCAACAGTTAGCGGACCAGGTATAGGTAATACCAGATCTGGGTTGAGAATTAAGGACTGTTCTCTTTTTTTTTTGAGATGGAGTTTCGCTCTTGTTACCCAGGCTGGAGTGCAGTGGCACGATCTCGGCTTACCTCAACCTCCCCCTCCTGGGTTCAAGCAATTCTCCTGCCTCAGCCTCTCAAGTAGCTGGGACTACAGGCGTGTACCACCATGCCCAGGTGATTTCTGTGTTTTTAGTACAGATGGAGTTTCACCATGTTCACCAGGATGGTCTTGATCGCTTGACCGTATGATCCACCCGCGTGGCCTCCCAAAGTGCTGGGATTATAGGTGTGAGCCACCGCACCCGGCCTTGGGCTGTTCTCTTTTTTATTCAGGGCCTACTGAGTCAGCCTGAGTCTCCACTGTTTGAATAATTACTGGAGCATCAGCCCAGGGCCACTGCAGATTCCCTCACTAGCACCTAGGAGTCTTTGAGACATTTGGGGATCTCCTGTGCAGTCTGAGGTCAGGCTGATGATAGACTTTAACCTTATTCCCATCTCAGAGAAAGAATGAGAAATCCAGGGCTTATTTCTTTCCGCATAGAAGGAATATCCTTATTTGGTGTCCAAACGGAAGCTGCTCCAGTTTTCTGATACTTGGGTAAAAAACAAACAAGGAGGAGGTCTGGAGGTCCAAACTGATAGGAAAACAAATTGCTTCCATTTTATTTGGCCATTAGAAAAACAGGTGAAGCCGGGTGCAGAGGCTCATGACTGTAATCCTAGCACTTTGGGAGGCCGAGCTGGGTGGATTACCTGAGGTCAGGAGTTCAAGACCAGCCTGGCCATCGTGGTTAAATCCCATCTTTAAAAAAAAGAAAAAGAGGGCCGGGCCCGGTGGCTCAAGCCTGTAATCCCAGCACTTTGGGAGGCCGAGGCGGGTGCATCACGAGGTCAAGATATCAAGACCATCCTGGTCAACATGGTGAAACCCCGTCTCTACTAAAGATACAAAAAATTAGCTGGGCATGGTGGCACGTGCCTGTAATCCCAGCTACTCAGGAGGCTGAGGCAGGAGAATTGCCTGAACCCAGGAGGCAGAGGTTGTGGTGAGCCGAGATTGCACCATTGCACTCCAGCCTGGGTAACAAGAGCAAAACTCTGTCTCAAGAAAAAAAAGAAAAAAGAAAAAGAAAGGAAAAACAGGTGAAGTAGTAATCGACACTACCATCAAGGCATTTTTATTCTAGAGCCAGTGAATAAATTGATTGAATTAAGACTAGTGTGATCAGAGGCTTGATGAGGTGGCTCATGTCTGTAATCCCACCACTTTCGGAAGCCAAGGCAGGTGGATCATCTGAGGTCAGGAGTTCAAGACCAGCCTGACCAATGTGGAGAGACAGGTCTCTAATAAAAATACAAAAATATTAGCCAGGCGTAGTGGTGCATGCCTATAATCCCATGTACTCGGAGGCTGAGGCAGGAGAATTGTGCTTGAACCTGGGAGGCAGAGGTTGCGGTGAGCCAAGGTTGCACTCTAGCCTGGGCAACAAGAGTGAATCTCCGTCTGGGGGGATGGGGAAGAAGTGGGGATAATGTGATTAAAACAAAGAAGGGAGTTGGGTATCATTTGGGACACTGGTCTATGTTCTTGTGAGTTCTGATGTCACCACCTGAAGGGCCATCCATGGACAGGAGTTGTTACAATTATTATTGCTATTGCTTTTTCCTTGTTAAGAGTGAATAGTTTCTAACACAATTTTTCTAGAAAGACCTACATATTTTGATTATATTAGTTGTTATTGTATTATGCAGAAGAGATAGGGATAAGGCTTAAACAGTTAAAATTGGAAAAATTCTGGGAGTCAAGTTCTTGTGGGTCAGGTTTAGAAAAGATACAACTGGAAATAAACCAGCAGCATAGAAAGGAGAAGCTGAGGGCCAGCTCCCTCCCCCAGCCCTACCTGGATCTACCTTCTTCTGAGGTTTGTTCAGGTCTGGCCTCACTCTGATTCTCTCTCACGGTACTGATTAGAGATCAGACTTCTGTGTGGCTGCTGTTGGTGTCTCTTCAGAGCTGGATCTCACAATTTTCTCAAACCCAAGAGCAAATAAATGGGAGCAAAGGACTATATATTTGGGACCTAATTTCTTTGTTTTTAAAATTAAAACCAGTGCTTGTAGAGACATTTCACCTAGCAACCTATTTTACATTTCTGCAGATCTAGTAGCTGTTCCAGGAGCTATGAGAAAGTAAATATCAACACGACTATAAAAAGTCCCTCAGTACTTTTCTATATCCCTCTAATCTCTCTATATTTAGTTTTTTGTTGTTGTTGTTTTTGTTTTGATACAGAGTTTTCCTCTGTTGCCCAGGCTGAAATGCAATGTTGCGATCTCAGCTCACTGCAACTTCCACCTCCTGGGTCAAGTGATTCTCCTGCCTTAGCTTCCCAAGTAGCTGGGACTACAGGCGAGTGCCACCATGCATGTGTAATTTTTGTATTTTTAGTAGACACGAGGTTTCACTGTGTTGGTTGGGCTAGTCTGGAAGTCCTGACGTCGTGATCTGCTCGCCTTGGCCTCCCAAAGCGCTGGGATTACAGGTGTGAGCCACCACGCCCAGTTGTATTTAGTTTTTATAGTGATAGGGAAACAGAAACAGACTGGCCCATCATTTAAATTTTGTTGGGAATTATGGGACACTCAGTATCCACCTCTCAGAGCTTTTTTTTTTTTTTTTTTTGGAGACGGAGTTTCGCTCGTTACCCAGGCTGGAGTGCAATGGCACGATCTCGGCTCACCGCAACCTCCGCCTCCTGGGTTCAGGCAATTCTCCTGCCTTAGCCTCCTGAGTAGCTGGGATTACAGGCATGCACCACCATGCCCAGCTAATTTTTTGTATTTTGAGTAGAGACGGAGTTTCACCACGTTGACCAGGATGGTCTCGATATCTTGACCTCGTGATCCACCCGCCTCGGCCTCCCAAAGTGCTGGGATTGTAGGCGTGAGCCACCGTGCCCAGCCGCTTTGTTTTTTTTCGAGATGGAGTCTTGCCCAGACTGGAGTGCAATGGCGTGATCTCTGCCCACCACAGCCTCGGCCTCCTGGGCTCAACTGATTCTCCTGCTTCAGCCTCCAGAGTAGCTGGGATTACAGGTGCATGCCACCACACCCAGCTAATTTTTGATATTTTTGTAGAGGCGGGGTTTCAACATGTTGGCCAGGCTGGTTTTCAACACATGACCTCATGATCTACCCCCATCAGCCACCCAAAGTGCTGGGATTACAGGTGGGAGCCACCGCACCCTGCTTTTTTTCTTTTTCTGAGACAGTGTCTTGCTCTTGTTGCCCAGGTGGGAGTGCAATGGCGTGATCTTGGCTCTCCGCAACCTCTGACTCTGGGTTTCAAGTGATTCTCCTGCTTCAGCCTCACTAGTAGCTGGGATTACGGGCATGCGCCACCATGCCTGGCTAATTTCCTATTTTTATTAGAGATGGAGTTTCTCCATGTTGGTCAGGCTGGTCTTGAACTCCCGAACTCAGGTGATCCACCTGCCTTGGCCTCTCAAAGTGCTGGGATTGCAGGTGTGAGCCACCACACCTGGCTGATGTGTTGGTCTTTTTTTTTTTGGAGACGGGGTTTCACCATGTTGGTCAGACTGGTCTCGAACTCCTGACCTCAGGTAATCCACCCGCCTCAGCCTCCCAAAGTGCTGGAATTACAGGCGTGAACCACCGCACCTGGCTGTGTTGGTCTTTACAGTTTGTTTAAGAAACACAAAAAAGCATCCACAAAGAGTTTCATAATTGTCACATGATTTGAAATAGTTTTCAATTTGATTCATACAGAAATGTTCTAATCTCACTGTTTATGTGTATATTGTTACCATTTCTTTGAGTGTGTACATGAAATGTGAGCATCACTTGATGCTTCCATCAGTTTTGTGTTGCTGCCTTCTTGTTTTCATTAATCTCCTCAGTTATGGAAACTGCACTGGACATTCTTGTTTTTTTAAATTTATTTTTGTTTTTTTATTTTTCTCTTTAATTATTTTTGTTTTGGTCTTTTATTCTTGCAAATTAGAGAACAGGACGTTCTTTTCTAGTTATTCTGTATATTGGCTCATATGTCCCTTTGAGATAAATTATAAGTCAGACACATGGGGTAAAATACAAAGCTCTAGTGTGTACTGAGTATTTGGCAAAATATTTTTACAAAAGTGGAAGAATACTATTATTCCTCTCATAGATTATTTATGGCATTATGCGTTAATATATGAAAAACTGCTAGGATAAAATCTGGTATATAGTCAATGCCCAACAAAAAGACTGTTCTTGTGAATGGTAACTCATGTCTGTAATCCCAGCCATTTGGCTCAGCTTCGCTTCTGGGCTGCGGCACTTTCAGGCTACTTGGTGCCAGGGGGCTGCCCATCCCAGCCATGTGGGAGGCTGAGGTCAGGAGTTTGAGATCAGCCTGGCCAACATGGTTTGTGTATGTATTTCTGTTTGCATGCTATATAGCAATAAAAAATTAAATAGTACGTATTTGCAGAAAATGCTAACTCAGTATCTCAGAATCATAACAGCATTTTTGTTGTTTGATTGTAGAACATGCTCACTCAGGACATGATCATACAGATTTTAATGTTCCAAAAGGCGTATTAAGGTTCTAACACTTGGGTGAAACTGTAGGTTTTAAAATTTTTGCTTCAGTTTGGTATATAGCATGCTTTTTATTTTGGGGGTATGCAAACTTTTTTCCAGGAAATTTTTCTCTCACAGTAATGATCACCAATGCAGGGCACCTAGCACAGTGCCTTGCACATAATATGCACTCAGTGTATAAGGAGCTGGGTTGATTCGGGAACAAAACCAATAGCAAGGTTGGTTCTGCAAAGAATACTAATTTGCTAATACCGGTAACTCTGAAGGGCCGTGACTTAGTGGCAAGCGTTCTTACATTTATTTGAGAAGTAATTTGCAACTAGGTTACCTAAAAGCATTGGTTTACAGTAGTGGCATTTGAGCTCGGTGCCATTTGAGCTTCGATGCACTCTATTGTCACCCAGAGAGATTTTTTTTTTCAATTCAGTTTCTACTTAGCATCTGTATCTTACCTAGAGAGATTTAAACCACACTGTTGCCTGGTTCTACTCCAGGAATTCTGATGTAATTGGGATGTGGCAACTTAGGTTTGGGAGATTTTTATTTATTTTTATTTTTATCTTTTGAGATGGAGTCTCGCTCCGTTGCCCAGGCTGGAGTGCAGTGGCATGATCTTGGTTCACTGCAACCTCTGCCTCCCAGGTTCAAGCGATTCTCTGCCCCAGCCTCCTGAGGAGCTGCTGACCACACCTACCCCCACCTGCATTTGCCATTTTCCCTAGTAGCTCAGCAGAGCTTCTGGCTAAGATGGCCCACCCCACCTGCCATCTTAACTTATTAAGATAATGTGAACACTCCCGGCCCCACCCTACCATTCATCTTATTACTCTTACCCCACCTGCCATTGTAACTGAACTTATGGTGTGTATGCTCCTTGCCCCTACCCCCAGCACTGTAACTGATCTTACTCTGCAACTTTCCACTGCCCACCCCAAACCTGTAAAACCAACTCCTATCCCACCACCCTTCACTAACGCCCTTTCCGGCCTTAGCCCACCTGCACCCAGGTGAATAAACAGCCATGTGGCTCACACAAAGCCTATCTGGGGGTTTCTTCACTCAAAGTGTGAGTTTTAGCAAGTCTACCTGTGGATGTTTTATTCTTGCTACCTTATGCTCTTTCTGTGGCTACTATCTGTTTCACTCATAACTGAAGAGAGATGTTGGTAGGAAGACACTGTCCCCTCACCTGTGGCAGAAAAGGAATGTTCAGGCCTTCCACCCCCTGACATCAGAGCTGCACTTCAGTGTGGCAGCTGTTGGCCATGTGTGAGTGCCTGGAATGTGCCTGGTCTGAACTGCAGTTTGCTTGAGGAATCAAATACAGAGTTGGGTTCGAATATTTAGTTCCAAAAAGATATATACTTAATTAGTAATTACATATTGCTCACATATGAAAATGATATATTGGGTTAATTGAATTGTTACAATTAATTCAACTTGTTTGATACTTTTTAAAGTTTGGCAATTAGAAAATTTAAAATAATTTGTGGATCATATTTTATTTATTTCTTTTTTTTTTTTGAGATGGAGTTTCGCTCTTGTTACCAACGCTGGAGTGCAATGGCGTGATCTCGGCTCACTGCAACCTCCACCTCCTGGGTTTAAGCAGTTCTCCTACCTCAGCCTCCCGAATAGCTGGGACTACAGGCACGTGCCACCATGCCCAGCTAATTTTTTGTATTTTTAGTAGAGACGGGGTTTCACCTTGTTGACCAGAATGCTCTCGATCTCTTGACCTCATGATCCACCCGCCTCGGCCTCCCAAAGTGCTGGGATTATAGGTATGAGCCACCGCGCCCGGCCATTTTGTCTCCTTTCTTTTCTTTTTTTTTTTTTTGAGACGGAGTTTCGCTCTTGTTACCCAGGCTGGAGTGCAATGGCGTGATCTCGGCTCACTGCAACCTCCGCCTCCTGGAATCAGACAATTCTCCTGCCTCAGCCTCCTGAGTAGCTGGGATTACAGGCATGCGCCACCATGTCCAGCTAATTTTTTGTATTTTTAGTAGAGACGGGGTTTCACCATGTTGACCAGGATGGTCTTGATCTCTTGACCTCGGGATCCACCCGCCTCGGCCTCCCAAAGTGCTGGGATTACAGGCTTGAGCCACCGCGCCCGACCTCAGGCTGCCTGCTTCTAGGACCAGAAGCCAGGAAGGTAAAAAAGCTAAAATTCTTCTTCCCATTTGTGAATAGACATATAGCATATTACTTATACACTTATATAACTTTATACATAAGGTTAAAGGCAAATACCCACCGGGATGGGCCTAGCTCAACTCAGGGAGGAAGCCCCGCCTGAAAAGGCAGCAAGCCTAGACTGTCACTCTTGACTCAGCACAGCGTCTGATCACATCTTCTGTCACTCAGGCCTGAGAGGGTGGGGTTTTAAACATTATCCAATCAGCGACGCTGGGCCTGAAACCGTCCAATCAGACACTCAACTGGAGCGGACAGGGCGGCTTCCGGGATATGGCGGGGCCTTTGTTTCTGGCTGCAAGTGGAGCTTCAGGTCTCGTCTTTCTTGCTGGGTGGCTCGGCTCCTGGAGGCCTAGCCTCTGTGGCCCTAGCCTCTGTGGCCCTGTCAGCAGCAGGTACTGTGAGAACCACAGCTAAGACGCCAGGACTCCCTGGAAGCCTAAAAATGGTGAGAGTGCCTGTCCCACATCCCGAGAGAGGGGAAGGGGCTGGTTGGAACTGGTGGGAAGCGGCTGTGGCGGGACCCAGTCCCCCCGCTTCCCGCAGTCAGCTCCACAATCTGCGCCCTAAATTCTCCTTGCCCAGCGCGACCTCAGCCCACTTCAGCCATAAGATGGCGGCTGCGCTGACAGCCAGGACCCCGAACGTCCTGTCTCTTCGCAGTGTCTGTGCCCAGGCCTGGAGCCCTCTGTGCAGCTCTGCACCCGCAGCGCGCGTCTCCGAGATTGCGTAGGGACCACGGGAGGATTGTCAGGGTAGAATCCAGGCTCGGGGTGCGGGTTCACAAATAGAAAGAGCGTTGGTCTTGGGGGTTCCCAGTTTCTCTTCTTTCTTTTCTTTTTTTTTTTTGAGATTGAGTCTCACGTTGTTGCCTTTCTGGAGTGCAGTGGCTCCATCTCTGCTCACTGCAACCTTCGCCTCCCGGGCTCAAGCAATTCTCCTGCCTTAGCCTCCTGGGTAGCTGGAATTACAGGTGGGCGCCACCACGCCCCGCTAATTTTTTATATATTTAGTAGAAACGGTTTCACCATGTTGGTCAGGCTGGTTCTCTAACCCCTGATCTCAGGCGATCCACCCGCCTTTGCCTCCCAAAATGCTGGAATTACAGGCATGAGCCACTGGGCCTGACCTCTCTCTTTTCTTCTATTGAAAAATGGGAGTCACCGCAAAACTATTGAAGAATTTAATCAAAACGTAGTTCTGAAATTGTATGGCACCCAACTGTGGGTTGTAGTTTGTGGTCGAATTCAATAATTGGTTAGGTACAGTTACATAGTTTCTTAATTTCCATTAAGAAAACTTGAACGCGGCCGGGCGGGGTGGCTCCCGCCTGTAATCCCAGCACTTTGGGAGACCGAGGCGGGTGGATCACGAGGGTCAAGAAATCGAGACCATCCTGGTCAACATGGTGAAACCCCGTCTCTACTAAAAATACTAAAAATTAGCTGGGCATGGTGGCGCGTGCCTGTAATTCCAGCTACCCAGGAGGCTAAGGCAGGAGAATTGCTTGAGCCCGGGAGGCGAAGGTTGCGGTGAGCCGAGATCTCGCTATTGCACTCCAGTCTGGGTAATAAGAGCAAAAAACTCCGTCTCAAAAACAAAAAAAGAAAGAAAGAAAGAAAAAGAAAAAAGAAAATTTGAGCGTACAGATTTTTTGGTTATGTAATCAGAGCTTAATTGTCAGTTTATAGTTGTTTAAGCTTGAATTTTGTTTCCCCCAAGGTGGTAATTTACAAAGAAAGCATTTGAGTTGGATTTTTAAAAGTAGGAATCCAGGGACTAGAGCCACCTCTAGTTAATTGCCTGCCACTTACCTGTTTTCACATTCCACAGGGAACTGATCTTCCCCAGGCACTTTTTACATGTGTCTCAAACAGGGTTTCAGGTCCACTCCACACCATCCATTCCTCCAGCCTAACTGTGGCTCGCAGTACAATACGAAACTTCCAGGTTTTTTCTGACACTCTGAAATGCCAGCTACTCCCTAATTCACTTTTTTTTTTTTTTTTTTTTTTGAGATGGAGTCTTGCTCTTGTTGTCCAGGCTGGAGTGCAGTGACACGATCTTGGCTCACTACTACCTCCACCTCCCGGGTTCAAGCGATGGTTTTGCCTCAGCCTCAGCCTCAGCCTCCCGAGTAGCTGGATTTAAAGGCATGTGCTACCACACCTGGCTAATTTTTTAGTTTTAGTAGAGATGGGGTTTCACCATGTTGGTCAGACTGGTCTCGAGCTCCCCAACCTTAGGTGATCTACTCGCCTTGACCTCCCTAAGTGCTGGGATTACAGGCATAAGCCACCGCGCCTGGCCCCTAATTCACATTTACTATTTGTCCTTTAGTGCACATTTTTGATACTATATTTTAATCTTTCTTTGACAAAGCACTGAATGGCACATTTAAAAAGATTTATTTTCTGTTGTAAATATATGCCATGAGAAAAAAGCAAAGAATCATCCCATGACACTGTATTGTAAAAAATCTGTGTCTCCTTTTTTAATATATATTCTCTAGGTACAGAGATTTTATAAGAATGTTTTGGGGTCAAAGTTTTTTATTGAATGTTTTTTTTTTAATTTTTTTTTTTTTTTTTTTTAAAGATGGGGTTTCACCATGATGGCCAGGCTGGTCTTGAACTCCTGACCTCAGGTGATCCACCCACCTCGGCCTCCCAAAGTGCTAGGATTACAGGTGTGAGCCACTGCGCCCAGCCCTTTATTGAATCTTTGTGGGGTTATGTGTCCTCCTCATCCACCCTTTACCTTTAGTTTTCTCCTGGTCCTGGGTTTCAGTGCTGTCATTGATGACTGTGCCTGCTAGAGTGTCTAATGAATATTAGTTCCTGGGTCACTTTTTCTCATAGGACAACCCGAGGTATGAAGTGTGGCTTCTCAAAGGAACAGGTGGATGCCCAGGAGCTGAGATAAATGTTTCGCTGAACTCCTCCTTTGAAAAGCTAACTCCTCGAGATACTGTCTTCACTTATCCCACGTTCCATTGTCTTCACTTATCCCACGTTCCATTTCTTGGAGACACTGCTGATCAGCCAATCAGATGCTAATACTGAGGAAAAAACAAGTGATTTCTGCCCCCGGATTCTCTGATACTTGTGGGAAAAAAAATAGTATCCAAAAAGTAGAGTAAACAAACAAAAGACAAAACAACTCACCCCAGAGAGATCATTCGAGAACTTGCACAGTAAAATGCACTTAGGACGGTGACTAGGGCATAGTGCGGTGTCTCCTGAGAGGGTGATCATGGAGTACTTAAGGGATCAGGATGGGGTGGAAGAATCTCTACAGTGACTGGATGGCCTGACTTGACACATGAGTCAGACACATCTGTGTGTGTGTGTGTGTGTTTTGAGATGGAGTCTCACTGTGTTGCCCAAGCTGGAGTGTAGTGGCATGATCTCTGCTCACTGCAACCTCTGCCTTCAGGGTTCAAGCAATTCTCCTGCCTCAGTCTCCTGAGTAGCTGAGATTACAGACATGTACCACCGCTCCTGGCTAATTTTTAAAAATATTTTTAGTAGAGACAGGGTTTCAACATGTTGGTCAAGCTGGTCTCGAACTCCTGACCTTGTGATCCACCTGCCTCAGCCTTTTAAAGTGCTGAGATTACAGAGGTCAGCCACCGTGCCCAGCTTGACACATCTGTTTTTTATTCAGCACTGCCACTCCCTGGGTTAATCGCCTTCAAAAGATTTGTTCACTTATGTAGACTTCAGGTTTTTAACTGTCAATTGAATTTTATTAGTAGAGCTTGAAAGGTACAAAAATATTTACAAAGGGCATAGTAGTGATGGGTTTTGAAAAAAATCTAATATTTTTTGTTGTTGTTAAAAATTCTCATTTACTTTTTTCTTTTTCTGAGTAAAGGAATTTTCTCAGGTGTGTTTTTTTATGGTGAGGTGATTTTAAACAGACTTCCAAGGCTTAGGTTTTAGAATGCGCCAAGGAAGAAAATGAGGAAAATCTTTTATTTTGACTGTAGAAAATGAATACATTTCCATAATAAAATATGGTAAATAATTGGTGAGTTACATGGATTCATGAAAACATCAGTTCTTCTTTTTGCAGTGTAAATTTGTGACAGTGAATATTTCTATTTTATGTCCTGTTATTTTGATTTCTAAGTTTCATGCTAAATTTTATAAGATGAATCTTGGCACTTCCTAGAAGTGTTTTCATATGAATAATTATTTACTACCTGATTTTTAATGAAAATAATACAGTAATATATTTATTGTCTGAAAGGAATACTTTTACTTTTCTTGTTAAGGTATGAAATGTAAGCACCGTAAAATTTTCTTTGCTCATACGAATGCTGTGTTTGAGCAATTTTGCTGGACATTTCAGACACTTAGTTTCAAAACCCAAGTGAATAACTTTGACATGGAAATTAAAGCTTGAGCGCAGTGACTCCAAGCTAAGGCTAATAAAGCGCCTGCGTAAGGAGGTTATTAAAGGCCCAGTTAGTTCTTTCTGGGGAGCCTCTCCTGCAGATGTCCCAGCCTGCTCATCCCCGCCATGCAAGAAGCCTTTATCCTGAGAAAAGCCCCGGAGCCCTCGGAAGCTGGGGTCCCACAGGCAGATGCAGTTAAGGTTAAGATGAAAGATAACTGGGAGGATCTTACTGAAGATGAAGTTAGTGTTTCAGGCAGTGTTTAGACTTTGTAAAAGAAAAACAAAGTTTGGTTTATGTAAAAACAATTTGAATTCCAAATAAGTATTGCAACAGGAATGAGTAAGATATTTAACGACTGCAAAGGCAGACAGGGGCTTTCTTTCATAGAGAAAAGCAAAGAAGATTAGAAAGATGATGGGAGAACAATGGCAGATGGAGGGTTAAACAATCAGATTCTGGATGAGAAAATGTTTTCCCCAAAGTCAGCATCTTATTAGGAGGGACATAAAATGGGGTCCTGTGTTCACTTGGACTGATAGTAGCTCAAAGTTCAGGAACCTGTGGGAAAGGAAGTAAAATTTGGTTACGAAGTATTTTATTATGACCACTGAAGACACATTCGGCTGATTTTCGTACTAGAAAAAGAAGAAAATGTGCAGAGTGTGTGTCTGGCTGTGTGATAGGAGAGGAGGATCTAAGTCATAATGGGTAGGTTGTTTCTTTCCATAAACTGTTCCTGGAACGCACAGTGGATGGAAAGTCTTACTAATCTTAGCTATTTACCAGGATTATGTATGTGCTTCATCTTTCCCCATCTCTCTCTCTCTTTTTTTTTTTTTTTTGTCCTCCACATTTCTTTTATTTGACTTATTCTGGGTTATGTCTCTTATAGTAAACTAGTAAACATAATTACAGTGTTTTTACAGTGTTTTTGCTGTGTTCTTTGAGTAGCACTATCAAATTATTGAACTTGAGGGATGCTACAGGAGTCCTGAATTTTAAACAGTACCTCGGAAGTATGGATGGACTCATGGAGTTTGTGGCTGGCATCTGCAGTAAGGATGATGTTGTGGGACTGACCCCTGAATCAGGGTCTGTCCTGACTCGATGGTGTCAGAATTTAAATATTAGACAATGAGTTGGTGTTGGAGAATTGCTTTGTGTTCAGCAAACTCTACATATTTGGTGCCAGGAAAAAAAAACATATCATGGAGGCCTGGCCTGGAGTAAAACTCTGGGTGTCTGGGATGGGAGGCTCTGCTTTCCTATACACGGGCCATTGTCCTGTGATTCCA
Source organism: Saguinus oedipus (assembly GCA_031835075.1). Lineage (NCBI taxonomy): Eukaryota > Metazoa > Chordata > Mammalia > Primates > Cebidae > Saguinus > Saguinus oedipus. The sequence continues at coordinate 18,981,078 of CM063187.1, forward strand.
GGTCTGCTCTCAGAGTAAGAGAGGACTGAAAACTTAGAGAAAAGGAGCTCTGATGAAAGATCCTTGTTTTTTACAGTTGCCACCACAGGATTCCCACCCACTCACAAACACGTACACTAGACACTGACATGTTTACACCCTTCCCAGGACTAGGCACCTTTCTCAGAAACTTCACCAAAGCATTTTTTTTTTTTTTTTTTTTTTTTTGAGAGGAGTCTCACTCTGTCACCCAGGCTGGAGTGCAGCGGCATAATCTCAGCTCACCGTAACCACTGCCTCCCAGCTTCAAGTGATTCTCCTGCCTCAGCCTCCCAAGTAGCTGGGACTACAGGTGTGTACCACCACCCCCAGCTAGTTTTTATATTTTTAGTAGAGATGGGGTTTTACCGTATTGGTCAGGGTGGTCTCGAACTCCTGACCTTGTGATCCACCCACCTTGGCCTCCCAAAGTGCTGGGATTACAGGTGTGAGCCACCGCACCTGGCCAGTATTTTTATTTCTAGTGTTGCTAAAAACCTATAAAAGTGTCTACGAGTGTCCTGACATAACCTTACCCACAGGCATTAAATCTGCAGCAGCAACCTGTTTTCTCCACCTGCTTAGGTTTCCAGGCCACCTGTTCATAATCTCATAGGCCTGCAGGGACAGAAATAAAGCAGAGTACAGTGCCATATGAGTCACTATCTGAAGCACAAACCAGCCCTTCCAACTACATTGCACTCTCCCCCACCCATGAAGTTTCTTCATTTTAACTATTTTTGGTTCAGGGGTATACATGCAGGTTTATTATACAGATAAAATTGTGTCATGGAATTTTGGTAAGGATTATTTTGTTACTGAGATATTAAGCATCACATAGAAAAGGTATAGTTTCTGATCCTCTTTGCTCCCTACCCTCCACCCTAAGCTAGACCTCGTTGTCTGCCGTTCCCCTCTTTGTGTCCATGTGTTCTTATTATTTAGCTCTTACTTATAAATGAGAACATGAATTTAGTTTTCTGTTTCTGCATTAGTTTTCCTGAAGATCACCTCCATGTTGCCGCAGAGAACATCATCTTGTTCATTTTCATGGCCACAGAGTATTACATGATGTTTATGTATCAAGTATTATTTATTTATTTATTTATTTATTTATTTATTTATTATTATTTTTTTGAGATGGAGTTTCGCTCTTGTTACCCAGGCTGAAGTGCAATGGTGCGATCTCGGCTCACCGCAACCTCCACCTCCTGGGTTCAGGCAATTCTCCTGCCTCAGCCTCCTGAGTAGCTGAGATTATAGGCACGTGCCACCATGCCCAGCTGATTTTTTGTATTTTTTTTTTTTTTTTTTTTTTAGTAGCGACGGGGTTTCACCATGTTGAACAGGATGGTCTCAATCTCTTGACCTCGTGATCCACCCACCTCAGCCTCCCAAACTGCTGGGATTACAGGCTTGAGCCACTGCCCCCAGCCCAAGTATGTTTTAAATTCTTATTTTATTTTATTTAGTTTTTTTGTGGAGACAGGGTCTTACATTGTCATCCAGCCAGGAATGGACTGGCACGATCTTGGCTCACTGCAGCCTCAACATTCTGGGCTCAAGCAATTCTTCTACCTCAGCTGTTCAAGTAGCTTGGACTACAGCCATACGCCACTACGCCTGACTAATTTTTTATGTGTTTTTTGTAGAAACGGGGTTTTCCCAGATGGCTTTAGCTGGTGTCAAACTCCTGAGGTCAGGAAATCTGCCTTCCTCGGCCTCCCAAGGTGTTGGGATTACAGGCGTGAGCCACTGTGACAACTGAGCAATATTTTATTTATCCAGTGTACCACTGATAAGTATTTACGTTGACTCTGTGTCTTTGCCATTGTGAATAGTACTGCAGTAAACCTGTGTGTACATGTGTTTTTATGACAGAATAGCTTACATTTCTTTGGGTATCTATCCATTTATGAGATTGCTGGGTCAATGATAATTCTGATTTTAGTTCTCTGAGAAATCACCACACTGCCACTGCTTTTCACAATGGTCGAACTGATTTACACTCCCAGCAGCAGTGTATAAGCATCCTCTTTTCTACACAACCTTGCCAGCATCTATTATTTTTTGACTTTTTTTTAAAAAGACAGAGTTTCACCATGTTGGTCAGGCTGGTCTTGAACTCCCGACCTCAGGTGATCCACCCGCCTTGGCCTCCAAACATTTTTTGACTTTCTAGTAATAGTCATTCTGACTGGACTGAGATGGTATGTCATTATGGTTTTTCTTAACATTTCTGTAATGATTAGTGAGGAGTATTTCTGTGTTTTCTTTTTTTTTTTTCTTAAGACAGGGTTTCACCATGTTGGCCAGGCTGGTCTTGAATTCCTGGTCTCAGCTGATCTGTTCGCCTCGGCCTCCCAAACTGCTGAGATTACAGGCGTGAGCCACCACACCCGGCCGAGTATTTCTTTCATGTGGTCATTAGCCACATATATGGGTTTTGAAAATCATCTGTTCATGTTTTTTGCCTACTTTTTAATAAGGTTTTTTTCTTTTTCTTTCTTTTTTTTTTTTTTTTTTGAGACGATGTTTCGCTCTTGCTACCCAGGCTGGAGTGCAATGGCGCAATCTCGGCTCACCACAACCTCCGCTTCCTGGGTTCAGGCAATTCTCATGCCTCAGCCTCCTGAGTAGCTGGGATTACAGGCACACGCCACCATGCCCAGCTAATTTTTTATATTTTTGGTAGAGACAGGATTTCACCATGTTGACCATGATGGTCTCGATCTCTTGACCTCGTGATCCACCCGCCTCGGCCTCCCAAAGTGCTGGGATTACAGGCTGTTTATTTCTTGTAAATTTGTTTATATTCCTTATTGATTCTAGATATTACACCTTTTTTAGTGGCATGTTCTGCAATTATTTTCTTTTATTCTGTAGGTTGTGTATTTACCCTGGTGATAATTTTTTTTTAATGTGAAAAAACTTCAATTTAATTAGGTTCCATTTGTCAGGTTTTGGTTTTGCAGTTGCTTTTGGTATCTTCATCATGAAATCTTTGCCAGGTTGTATGTGTAAATGGCATTTCCTAGGTTATCTTTCATGTTTTTTTTTTTTTTTTGTAACTTTAAATTTTACATTTAAGTCTTTAATTCATCTTGAATTCATTTTGTAGATGGTATAATGAAGGGGTTCAGTTTCAGTCTTCTACATAGTGCTAGCTAGTTATTCCAGCACCATTTATTAAACAGGGAATTATTTTTACATTTCTCTCGTCAGCTTTGTCAAAGATCTAATGGTTGTAGGTGTGTGGTATTATTTCTGGGCTCTTGATAGGAAGAGCATTAAATCTGTAAATTTCTTTGGATGTATGGCCATTTTAATGATACTGATTTTTTTCTGTCCATTAGAATAAAATAGTTTTCCATTTGTTTATCTCTGACTTCTTTAAGAAGTGTTTTGTAATTGTTGTAGAAATCTTTTACCTCCCTGCTTATTTCTAGATATTTTATTCTTTTGGCAACTATGAATTGTGTTTTTGATTTGGTTTTCGGCTTGGGTGTTGTTAATGTACAGGAATGCTACTGATTTTCGTACATTCATTTTGTATCCTGAAACTTTGCTGAAGTTGTCAGTTTAAAGAGCTTTTCAGCCAAGACTACAGTGTTTTCTAGATACAGAATTATGTCATCTGCAAACAGAAATAGTCTGAGTTTCTGTCTACCTGTTTGGATGTCTTTTATTTCTTTTTTTTTTTTCCTGTCCCAACATCTTTTAATACAGGTGGATGGATAATTCATGAATACAAACACATGGATATAGGCATCTCTGAAGCAGTGTGACATAAAATAATATCTATATATACAACACTCCTCTGCAAATAGCAAATGTAAACTAAAACATACCCAACAGATCATTTTGTTTATCTCGCTATCATTTCTTAATCTATAACTTCTCCCTCCTATCTATGAATCCATGCGAGGAAGCGGTACTAGCTGCCCTACAAGACGGTAGCTCCCTTGGGTGACTTATTGAGACCCTATTTTCATTTGGATCTGAGCTGTCCTACCCCGTTCACTGCAATCTGGCTTTCCCTTCTCTGAGTATAAAGTCTGACATGGGATGGCACACCTATAGCTTCAGTGTTTGAAGTAAAGAAAGCTTTATGCAGATTCTGGCTTTTAATGGGTCTCCTCTGACTGTAGAAAGATTCAAACCACAGCCAATTCCAAGGACCCTTCTAAGAACAGAGACAGTCGCTTGAAAGGATCTGACTTGCTATGCCTAAATGTAATTCACACTGCTTTTCTCTATGACACACTTTAATATTTTGTCCAAATATCTAGAAACATGTTATTAACTTTGAAGAAAGAATAAAAGCAGCCACTTTAGAGACTGGAGACACTCAAGCACTGATTTATTCATAAAGTTTCTACACAGCTGAAGACGTTTGCATCAAATGGACAAAAAAAATAGTACATAAAACCTAAGTAGAGAAAAATGTAGAAAACTCCATCTCCTAGAAAGCAGGTCAAATGGACTCAGTTAAAGACCTCACTGAATGCAGGAGAATCAATGGGAAACAACATAAAGACTTCTGCTAGGACCTAAATAGGAACCAGTCTGTGTAATCAAGAAAGTACTTTGCCTCCTGATCTCAATGTCTGCCTCCAGTCTAGGGCTCAGAAAACAGTCTGGTTATTTGAACTGCTTGTCAATCAAGGTTCCCTTCATTTTCGCTTTCTTGGCTTCCAGTTCAGCCAGCTCTTGCAGCCATCTCTTGCTCATGCCTTTGCGCTCTAGCTGTTTTTCAATCACTTTGGCATTCTGTGCATATGAATCGGCAACTTCCCTAGCCTCAATCTCCTCTTCCTCTTCATCGATGGTAGACACAGTGACAGAACTGAACTTGCCCATGTCTTTGGTCCGTTTGGTCATCATCACCTTCTTAGGAGGCTCTTGTTTCTGAGTATATATGTTTGTTTTTCGAAAGCCCTGGCCAAACTTGACTACTGCTCCATCGACAATGAAGGTAACAGGCGCATTCTTTGGCTGCGATCGGTAGAAGAGCAGCAGTCCACACTTTGCACATTTCTTCCTGTACTGTCGTTCAATGCCTTCAGGTCTCCGCAGGTACGTAGTCTCCTCCTCTTCTGTGTTGCAAAACTTATGAGCATGTTTGGCAGCATCAATCACACGGGACCGGTCCCGGGGCCTCATGGGCAATTTCTCTAACTGGCAGTCCAGCACTAGGACCATCTGGCCACACAAACAGTAGTACACATGGAGGGGCTTCTCGCCGTCATCATACTCCTCCCGGTCCCGAGTGTCAGAGCAGACTACCGACCTTGACACTACTTTCGGCATAGTTCCCAAGATCACCCTGGATTACGCCGAGAAGACAGTTGCGCCGGAAATGACGTCACCACCCTTTATTTCTTTATCTTGCCTGATCGCTCTGGTCAGGACTTCCAATTGTATGTCTAAAACAAGTGATGAAAGGGGGCTGGGCGCAGTGGCTCACGCCTGTAATCCCAGCACTTTGGGAGGCCAAGGAGGGTGGATCATGATCGAAGACCATCCTGGTCAACAAGGTGAAACCCCGTCTCTACTAAAAATACAAAAAATTAGCTGCGCATGGTGGCTCGTGCCTGGAATCGCAGCTACTCGGGAGGCTGAAGCAGGCGAGTTGCCTGAACCCAGGAGGGGAGGTTGCGGTGAGCCGAGATCAGGCGATTGCACTCCGGCATGGGTAACAAGAGCGAAACTCTGTCTCAAAAAAAAAAGAAAAAGAAGTGATGAGAGAAGGTATCCTTGTCTTGTGCCAGTTTTCAAGAAGGACTGCTTCCAGCTTGTGTCTATTCAGTATGTTGGCTGTGGGTTTCTCATAGATAACGCTGTTTTTTGAACTATGTACCTTCAATGCCTATTTTTTGAGGGTTTTAAACATATGAAAGATGTTAGATTTTATTGAAAGCATTTTCTGCATCTATTGAGGTAACCTTGTGGTTTTTATCTGTAGTTTTGTTTATGTGATAAATCACATTTATTTATTTGTATACGTTGAACCAACCTTGCATCCTAGAGATAAGGCCTACTTTATCGTAGTAAATTAGCTTTTTGATGTGCTGCTGGATTTGGTTTGCCAGTATTTTGTTGAGAATTTTTGCATCAATGTTTACCAAATTTATTAGCTTGAAGTTTTCTTTTTCTTTCTTTCTTCTTCTTCGTTTTTTTTTTTTTTCCACCTGGCAACTTTCATTTAACAGAAGTTTTCTTATTTTGTTTTGTCCCTCCTAGATTCTGGTATCACAGTGATGCTGTTCTTACGTAATGAGCTGGAGAGAAGTCCCTTATTCATTTTTGGTAATCGTTTTAGAAGGTATGATGCCAGCCTTTCTTTGTACATCTGGTAGCATTCACCTGTGAATTTGTGTAGGCCTGGGCTTTTTAAATTTTTAGTTGGTAGGCTATTAACTACTAAATCAATTTTGAAGCTCCTTATTGGCCTATTTAGGGATTCTTTTGGCCGGATGCGATGGCTCACGCCTATAATTTCAGCACTTTGGGAGGCCGAGACTGGTGGATCACAAGGTCAAGAAATCGAGACCATCCTGGTCAACATGGTGAAACCCCATCTCTACTAAAAATACAAAAATTAGCTGGGCATGGTGGCATGCGCTTGTAGTCCCAGCTACTCCGGAGGCTGAGGCAGGAGAATTGCTTGAACCCAGAAGGCGGAGGTTGCGGTGAGCCGAGATCGCGCCATTGCACTCCAGCCTGGGTAACAACAGCGAAACTCCGTCTCAAAAAAAAAAAAAAAAAAAGAACTAAGAACTAAGGAAGCATACTATGAACACTTCTATATACATACACTCCTTTTCTAAAAGAAACCAATAAATTCCTGGACAAATACAACCTCCCATAACTGAACAACAACAAAGAATCCCTTTTCGTTTTTTTTTTTTTTTTTTTTGAGACGGAGTTTCGCTCTTGTTACCCAGGCTAGAGTGCAATGGCGTGATCTCGGCTCACCGCAACCTCTGCCTCCTGGGTTCACGCAATTATTCTCCCTTAGCCTCCTGAGTAGCCGGGATCACAGGCATGCGCCACCACGCCCTGCTAATTTTTTGTATTTTTTTTAGTAGAGACGTGGTTTCACCATGTTGACCAGGATGGTCTCGGTCTCTTGACCTCGTGATCCACCTGCCTCGGCCTCCCAAAGTGCTGGGATTACAGGTGTGAGCCACCGCGCCCAGCCTTAGACCTTAGATGAAGAGTTCTATCGATTTCTTTCTTTCTTTTTTTTTTTTTTTTTTTTTTTGAGATAGAGTCTCACTCTGTCACCCAGGCTGGAGTGCAATGGCACGATCTCGGCTCACTTCAACCTCCGCTTCCTGGGTTCAGGCAGTTCTTCTGCCTCAGCCTCCCAGGTAGCTGGGATTACAAGCACGTGCCACCATGCCCAGCTAATTTTTAGTATTTTTAGTAGACACGGGGTTTCACCATGTTGACCAGGATGGTCTCGATTTCTTGACCCTCGTGATCCACCCGCCTCGGTCTCCCAAAGTGCTGGGATTACAGGCGTGAGCCACGGCACCCGGGCTTAGATGAAGAGTTCTATAGATTGCTATTAGGACTCTTTGGTCAAATGTTGAGTTTAGGTCCTGATGTCTGTTAATTTTCTGCCTCAATGATCTCTATTAGTGTCTGTGGGATGTTGTAATCTCCCACTATTGTGTCAGAATCTAAATCTTTTCATAGCTCTCTAAAAACTTGCTTTATTCGTGTATATCTATGGATTTTTTTATAACAGCTTTCTGTTTTCTGCTTTTTTCCTTCATAAATGTTCTTTGAAGCGCACACCGGATGCCTGAGGCCTTTTTTCGTATGCTCATATTTCTCATGCTTAGAGTAGCTGTGTAGTTGGGTGTTCAGACAGAGATTCCTTTTAGGGGAATATTTTCTGGTCACCTTGATAAATCGTATGTCGGAAATAGATGCTTGATGCCGCAAAGAAAAATCAGCACTGAGACAAAGAATTATTTAACAACGCAAGTTTTACTTCCTGGACTGCAGGAAGGGTACTCTTACTAGCCAACTTACCACGAGAGTACAGTGAGCAAAGGGCACCCCCCTTTCATTTGGGTTGTCCTTAAACTGCTGTGTTTGATCTCCATTGGGAGGAACCAGACCTCACAATCTAAACTAAAACCCGATTGGCTAACAACTTAAAACTTTTCTAAACAGGTAAAAGCAATGGAGAGCTGGGACATGGCCTGTGAGCATGTCCAGCACAGATATCCTGGTTAAAGTACAAGGACATAGAATGTACTACGTGCCTGTAAGCACGGCATGTTTAACAGCTATGTAGGATAGGACTTAGGCCAGGCACAGTGGCTCACACCTGTAATCCCAACACTTGGAAGGCCGAGGTGGGCAGATCATGAGATCAGGAGTTCAAGACCTGCCTGGCCAATGTGGTGAAACCCCATCTCTACTAAAAATACAGAAAAGTTAACTGGGCATGGTTTCACGTGCCTGTGATCCCAATTATTTGGGAGGCTGAGGCAGGATAATTGTTTGACCATCGACCTGGGAGGCAGAGGTTGCAGTGAGCAGAGATGACACTACTGCATTCCAGCCTGGGCTACAGAGTGAGACTCCATCTCCCAAAAAAAAAAAAAAAAGTATAGGGCTTAACAAACTTATTAGCATACTTATTCTTCAACTAGAAAGGAAACATTAAAAAGGAGTTTTTCTGCTTCCCACACAAACTTATATTTAATCTGAGTTTTTTGGTTTTTTGTTTGTTTTTTTCTTTGAGACAGAGTCTCACTCTGTTGCCAGGCTCCAGTCTGGAGTGCAGTGACACAGTCTCAACTCCCTGCAAACTCCACTTTTCAGATTCAAGCAATTCTGCCTCAGCCTCCCGAGTAGCTGGGACTAGAGGCGTGTGACCACCACGCCCAGCTACTTTTTGTATTTTAAGTAGAGACCGGGTTTCACCATGTTGGCCAGGATGGTCTCGATCTCTTGATCTTGTGATCTACCCACCTTGGTTTCCCAAAGTGCTGGGATTACGGGCTTGAGCCACCGCATTTGGCCTAATCTGAGGTTTTATAAGGATGCATTTAACTTCTTTTTTCTGTCAATACAATCTTACTCAGATGAAGAGCTGTTTTTCTCTCCAATGCTTTGTGTTCAGGAGCCCCGTTAGTATCCTGTGGTGTGTGTGAATGAGGTGGGCTGTCACAGTGATAACTTTTTTTTTATTTAAGAGACAGAGTCTTGCTTTGTCACCCAGGCTGTAGTGAAGTGGTGCAGTCTCGGCTCACTGCAACCTCCGCCTCCAGGTTTCAAACAATTCTTTTGCCTCAGCCTTTCAAGTAGCTGAGACTACGGGTACACACCGCCATGCCCAGCTAACTTTTTTGTATTTTAGTAGAGACAGGATTTTACCGTGTTTCCCAGACTGGTCTCGAACTCCTGAGCTCAGGCAATTTGCCTGCCTCAGCCTCCCAAAGTGCTAGGATTACAGGTGTAGGCCACTACACCGGCCAAGAACTCTTGAAGCTGTCACTGTCTAGACTCATGCTGAAAATCCAGCAATGTTTTTTCCATGTCCCCATTATAAATAGAAACTGACGCTGAAACCCTGCTCCCATTTCCATTAATGTGAAGGTGCAGTTCTACCCAGGAGACCTGCAGGCTCTCCTGTGCAGCTCTGGCTTCTCTCTGATGTGGCACTGGAGTGCTGCTATGGCAATTGGGGTTCACATAAGATGTGATCTGCTACCTGTGAACCCTGTGCTGTGCCTCAGTGGTGGACGGTAGGAGTCAAGGAAGGACATGAGCCATCAGGAGAGGGCAGCAGGGTGCTATAGCCTACCCAGTGCTCAGGAAGTTGAGAGCCATTGCTTTAAAATGTAAATAGCCAAAAAGATAGCACCACATTCAACCATTTCTGCAGGAGGGTGAGACAGACACCTGGCTTCAAGTTGCAAAGTTACCTCCTGTTATGAAGATGTAAAAAAGTTTATTTTGTCATTAAATATAACCAATTAGCATACAGAATGGCCTCCCAAATCTCCAGGTGAATGTAGATAAACTATTTATAACATGGTGCTAGAAATTCCTCTACTTGTGACCTAATTATGGTGACCATCTTTTTATCTTTGCAATCTCTTAAGCAGATTGACTAATGCATGTCACATTCTGGTTTAATTGTGTAATAAAATAGCTTTCTTTCTTTCTTTCTGTTTTTTTTTTTTTTTTTTTTTTTTGAGACAGAGTCTTGTTGTTCAGGGTGGAAGGCAATGGTGTGATTTCAGCTTACTACAACCTCCATTTCCCAGGTTTAAGCAATACCCCTGCCTCAGCCTCTTGAGTAGCTGGGATTACAGGCATGAGCCACCACACCCAGCCAATTTTTGTATTTTTAGTGCAGACGAGGTTTCTCCATGTTGGTCAGGTTGGTCTCGAACTCTCGACCTTAGGTGATCCACCCACCTCAGCCTCCCAAAGTGCTGGGATTACAGGCCCTAGCCACCGCGCCTGGCCTAAAACAGTTTTCTTCTTTTTTTTTTTTCCCTGTGCCCTTCCCCAAAACAGGTTTATTTCTGTTTTATCATTGTGGAGTTTCTCTGGAGCTGGAGATGATTTTTCTTTTATAGTTCCCAAACACTGTCTAGAATTAACAGACATAGTATAAACATATAAGCTTTGATGCCAACAAAGCTTTACTCTAGAAGAAACTTTTACTCTCAGGCTTCCAGTCAACTTTCAATTGTGCTGCAGAGTGCATGCTGTTTCCTAAATATGCAGGCAGAATTGTGTCTCTGCCTATTTGGTATCTATTTTGGTATCTGTAGTCCTCCGCAGTCATTTCTAGAGAGGCTAGACTAGATTTCTGGAACTTCACAGGGCAGCAATCAACCACTGTACCTCTTTCAATGACTCCTGTATCTTCATACCAGAAACTGATTCATAGACCAGGGGGCTCAGAAATCTAATCAGACTAACACATGTGCATTGAGTAAACATGTAGACTTGAGAATCTCCAATTTCCACTTTATTCTCTTGCTACAATGCCCACAGATGTGCAGGTTAACACCTTGTGCTACTTCACCCATCCAGGACCTAAATCTGTAGCTACAAATTTTGTGGGTTTTTCTTTTTTTGAGATGGAGTTTGGCTCTTGTTACCCAAGCTGGAGTGCAATGGTGTGATCTCGGCTCACTGCAACCTCCACCTCCTGGGTTCAGGCAATTCTCCTGCCTCGGCCTCCTGAGTAGCAGGGATTACAGGCACGCGCCACCATGCCCAGCTAATTTTTTGTATTTTTAGTAGAGATGGGGTTTCACCATGTTGACCAGGATGGTCTCGATCTCTTGACCTCGTGATCCACCCGCCTCACCCTCCCAAAATGCTGGGATTATAGGCGTCAGCCACTGTGCCCTGCTATAGCTCCAAAATTTGAATCTAGGTCTTGAAATTTGGGAATAAAGAAAAACTTTCATCTGAGCAATGCAAGTCCTTTTAATTTTCAGACCCAGAGAGACACTAAAATGAGAACACAATGATTTCTTTCTTCTCTGTTTGAACTGTGTATTTATCTATTGAACGTGTTCATTGTTGCCATCAGTAGCTATAAATTAGTGCCTAAGTAGACACTGTAATGCATACTCTAAACCTTAACAATGTATATCCAATCAATAATCAATGCTATTTCTATAAATAAACAATTGTGACAAACAGCTTTGTATCAGCCCACTCACTGTCCTCCTTTTTTTGCCTTTACAAATCAAATTGTAAGTGTTGCTAATCAAAATATAGATTCCAGGCAACTTGAATGTGTCCTTCCAAGTTATAATCCTCAAGCTTGGTCCAAGTAAGCTGTCTACTTCTATTCATGTTGTCCCAGCTTTTTCCTTTTAGGTAGACATATCGTTTAGACTGTGCTAGAGCAGCCTCTAGGAGGTGATTTCTCCTTTGATTGTACTCTGCTTGCTGTAACATCCAAGGATGCAGAGCCAGGTTGGTCCCACCTACAATCTGCACATAAGGTCTGGCCTCTGCCTGGGATTTATAAAAAAGGGATGGACTTTGAATTGAGAATGTACAGAAAATCAACAGGAGGCATTTTCTGCATTGTGAGATGTTAACATAGACATCTTGTAGTTCCCCTTTAAAAGTGTGGCTCCTAGCCGGGCACGGTGGCTTATGCCTGTAATCCCACTTTGGGACGCTGAGGCGGGTGGATCACGAGGTCAAGAGATCGAGACCATCCTGGTCAACATGGTGAAACCCCATCTCTACTAAAAATACAAAAAATTAGCTGGGCATGGTGGCGTGTGCCTGTAATCCCACCTATTGAGGAAGCTGTGGCAGGAGAATTGCCTGAACCCAGGAGGCGGAGGTTGCGGTGAGCCGAGATTGTGCCATTGTACTCCAGCCTGGGTAACAAGAGCGAAACTTCGTCTCAAAAATAAAAAAAAGTGTGGCTTTTTGAGCTTTTCAGATCTTGTCCAGTGACCTGCTGCAATTATGTGAAAGGCTCCCAGTGTAAATAGAATCTGATGCCAAAATCTGCATCTTAGGAGTGAGAGATCAAGGCCAAGGCCACAATGTATCCAGAGCCATAAACACAAGTATACCTACCTGTAAAATGTGATACTGGAATATGCTTGTCTTTTTCTTATCTAAGTGTTAGATAATCTTCTTATCTGATCAGGACAGATAATTCAGGTTCTGGAGCTCCACCAGGGCTGTGTCATTTTGTATTTAGAATCAGCCTGAGTCTCTCTTTCCTGGCTTATCATTGGGCCATCAGCCCAGAGTCACTTGGAATCCTCTCACAGTCATGGAGGCATCTTTGAGACATTCGAGGATGTCTAGAGCAGAACTGTATCAGGCTGACAAGTTGTTAATTCTGCTTCTGTGTCAACGTAAGAGAAATGAGTCATCCTGTGTTTGTTCCTCCCCTGATACAAGAGATGTCTTTGGTTGCTTCACAGATAACAGTTGCTCCAGTTTTCTAGTCATGGGTGAAAAATGAGGAGGAGGTCTGGGACTGGAACAAATAAACTAATTGGTTCGGTTTCATATGGCCATTAGAAAAATAGGTGAAGCAGTCTTAGTCTCTACCATTTAGGAACTTTTAGCCTAGACTAGAACTGGCGATTAAGCATCATTGGTGATAGAATGAATAGATGTGTGCGCAAAGATCTTGGGCTTTTCTGGGGCCACGTTCTTTATATTGTCATGACTTCTGATGTCATCACCTGAAGGGATATTTACAGATGGAGAGTTTTTATTGTTATTTCTATTTCTTTTACCTTGCTAAGAATACATATTTAACTTATAATAAAACTATGCTAGAAATCAGTAAGAGATTTGTTTAAATTGCTTAGTAGTGTATGGTATAAAATTGAGGGGGCAGTTGTAAAAATTATACAAAGTCTGAGATTTAAGTTTTTCTTAGGTAAGCTTAAGAAAAATGGAACTGGTGGTGCTTTCATTGGCCTAGAGAGCAGAATTCAAAAAAAGGTCCCCTCCCTGCCCCAGTTCTGTTCAGTTCCCCTTTTTGGAGGCCTTATTTAGATCTGTCCCCACTCTGGAGCCTCGCGTCCCATAACTGATGAGAAGAGATCTTGTCATGGGAAGAAAAATGAGGAGGAGGTCTCGTATTCGAACAAATAAACTAATTGGTTTGGTTTCATAAGGCCATTAGAAAAATAGGTGAAGCAGTCTTGGTCTCTACCATTTAGGAGAGCACCACCAGTTCCAATTTTCTTAAGCTTTGGCTGCTGAATCCTGTTTCCTCTCTAGAGCTCGTGCTCATGTTTTCTTAACCCTAAAGCAGATAAATGGAAAAAAGTATGTATTTTAGGGTCTTAAGTTTTTAGTTTTCTATTAAAACCGGTGCTTGCAGAGACATTCCATTCAGTAACTTGTTTTCTAGTCCTGCAGATCCAGTAGTTGCTACACAACTCACAAAAAATTAAACACAATAAAATTTCTCAAAACTGCATTAAAACTCTTTATTTCTCTCATCTTGTATCTTTAGCTTTTATTCTATACAGTTATTTATTTCTTTATTATTTATGTATTTTAATGAATGGTTCTTAGGTTGCCTGGGCTAGCCTTGAACGTGTAGCCTCACCTCCTCAAGCGCCAGGACAACTGGCCTGAGCCACGGCGGCTCCCTATTCTATACAGTTTTTAAAGAAATTGATGACAGAAACAGAAGAAATACAATGCTGGATTTTTTATCTAAATTTTGGGAATTATTAAGCACTTAGTACCAGCTCTCGGGGTGTAATGAGATTAAATCCCATACTGTGTTATTCGCAGCACAGTGCTCTGTAACATACTCTTGAGCACATAGTACCTGCCTAATAATTATTGCATTAGTACATGTGCACATGTTTATGATGCAGACTCATTCAGACTTTGCTGCCTTCTGGTTGTTCTATAAATTTTAAAGAGCCAGCAAAGAATATGATACTTTAGGATGGAAATAGAAGTTGTCTTCATTTGTCCTAGAAGTATTTATGTTGTGACAAGAGTGCTGAGTATAAGGGACTCTGTGCCGTGCCTGCTTCTCTAACTAATGCCAGTAATGAGCCCAGGGGGAGCAACATCAGCATTGATGGGGACTAGTTTAAAACACCCATTTTAGATCCCTTGTATGAATTTTAATATGTAGAATGGGGTCAAAATTACCAGGTTACTTTTGTGTTTTTTTGCCAAGTTATTTTTAAGCTTACTAAAGTTTGAGAGGCAATGCTTAGCGAAATGTTATCAGCCCAGATTTTTTTTTTTCTTTTTTTTGAGTTGGAGTCTAGTTCAGTCACCAGGCTGGAGTGCAGTGGTGCAATCTTGGCTCACTGCAACCTCTGCCTCCCGACGAGCCAGGACTACAGGCATGTGCTGCCATGCCCAGCTAGTTTTTGTAGTTTTAGTAGAGACAGGGTTTCACCATGTTGGCCAGGATGGTCTTGATCTCCTGACCTTGTGATCTGCCTTCCTCAGCCTCCCAAAGTGCTGTGATTACAGGCATGGGTCACTGTGCCCACCACAGCCAGATTTCTGATTAGGATTACATGGACAATTTGCAGAAATCTCTACTCATTGGGGGAAGCAGCAGTGGAGGAAGGGTTTACAGTGTACCTAAAGAAACTGTTATAAGTAATGGATAAAAGAAATCAGGAGCAATAAACCGCAGAAGGCCGCAGAGACCTCTGGGGAGGAAGGCCTCTGTGTGCCAGCATGTTCCCAGGAGCAGAGTGACCTAAGCTCTGATAGTAAACACTGTGCCCAAGGACATAACACTTCCTTGAAGCACTGTAATGTAACCGGGCACGTAGGCTGCTTGCTAAGCCCACTCCCACCAGCTGCACTATAGATAAGCATATGATTTTAGTTCTTGAGAAACTCACATAAACCGCCACTGCTATCAATTCTGTGTTTGATACACAGCCTCCCTTCACGGACTCACCCTGCCACCTGCACTACAGATAAAAGTGATTGTGTTCAATAAACATTGTAGAAACCGGAGTTTGGGGCCTTCACTGCCTCCATTACAAGTGATGGTCCCCTGGTCCCACTTTCATTCTTAATCTTTTTCTTAGTCCTTTGTTGCCACCAAACTTGGGGTGTACCGACTGGTGGGGTGTGGGGCATGTTCCCTACATCTACTTGGCCCTTTCCATGGATTCTGTTTATTGTTCTGGGTGGAAGCATCCATGTTGTTTTAATGAAGTGCCTCATGTGACTCTAAGGTGAGGCCATAATCAGGTATGAGGGCTTCACAATACATTCATGAGAGTTAAATTTCACCTTTGCACTAAAGGGTGGTTACAGGGCCTTTTTTTTGTTCAGCTTTGGTAGGGACAGGGCAGTGTGGCCCATATTTCCATTACTATAGCGGAAATTGCTGGTGCCTGTGGCAGGGGAGGTTACCTGAGTACAGGAAAAGAGAAATTTATATTTTTGCTCCCATAGAGCAGCTTATTGTCCCTGAATCCCTTTTGTTGTAAAGAACAGAAGTGGGTGGGCTTTTTCTGCAGGTCCTGGTCCTTCTGCTGTGGATGTAAACAGGCGGTGCTGAAAGCTTTAAAGGCATTTTTTCAAGATGCAGATGTAATTTATTAAGAATCTCATCTGAGCAGGAATCCAGAGGAGGAGAAACAAGGAAAAAAATGGGCATTCTTTTAGCTAAGCATATCTCAGATCAAGAGCTGTGTCCACTCTGCTTCCTGGACTGCCATGCGCTCAGTAATTGGCAAGCCTTTGCTTCTTTACTTGTGTTTTTCCTCCCTCATGAGTTTAACAGCTTTTAAAAATTCATGTAATATCCAAGGGTCTCTGCAAAATATTTCTTTCCTGTACACCAGAGCCTTTTCTCCATTCTCTATGTCTTGGTTTCTCATATGCCGTGCAGAATCTCACCATGAATTTATCATCTGCAGTATTAAAATTGTTCCCTTTGTGGTTGTGGACCATAGGAAGATGTAGCAACTCCTGATTTCTGTTGAGGAAAATTAGGTGTCCATCCTTAGTGAAAATGGAGAACATGTAATGTGGAGTTCCATCTGTGTTCTCCATTAGCTCTATGCAGAACAGGATATAAAAAAAATGCTTATTTAAATAGGATGGCACTTATTGCCCAGAAAGTTATTTTTAAAAATTAGGATGATTTATAATTTTTTGGGTATATGCCCAGTAATGGGATTGCTGGGTCAAATGGAATTTCTGTTTCTAGATCCTTGAGGAATCACCACACTGTCTTCCACAATGTTTGAACTAATTTACACTCCGACCAACAGTGTAAAAGTGTTCCTATTTCTCCACGTCCTCTCCAGCATCTGTGGTCTCCAGATTTTTTTGATGATCACCATTCTGATGTGCACACAGGGAGAAGAACGTCACACACTTGGGTCTGTTGGGGGATGGGAGACTCGGGGAGGGATAGCAGAGGGTGGGGAGATTGAGAGGGATAACATTAGGAGAAATACCTAATGGAGGTGATGGGGATGGAGGCAGCAAAGCACCATGGCAGGTGTATACCTGTGTAATAATCCTGCAGGATCTGCACATGTACCCCAGAACTTAAATTAAAATTAGAAGATACTTGCTGTATAGGGTGCTAAAGAAAGACTACTTAATATCAGCATTAAAAATTACAGAACATGGAAGATACCTGTATCTTAAACTTTGCGTAAACTCATGTTTCTGCGTGGTTAAATTCAGACTATTATTCACTTTCAGGACGGCAACATTTTAGCAGTGATGCTGTGTCCTGTGTGTATCAGCACATTATGCAAATTGGTTCTAGTGCACTTGATGTTAATGATTCACTTGGTTAACGAGCTCTCTGACAGATTTTATTTTTACTATAGAGATAATTATTTTTCTTCTTATTATTAAGTATCTTTTTGCAGCTGATGTGCATAAATTATCATATTTAATCTGGAAGCTGCCCTTCTTTCTTAGATTTTCTTTGCATATATCTGTGTTTGGAAAGTGAAAGCTCTCATCTTTGATTACAGGCCAGAACAACTGGGAAAAACAGAGGCTTTTTTACTTAAGTGTTTTTGACAAAATCTTCTTTTTGAGGCAAAAACATTGGCTTTAATGGTGAGCTTGTTAGAAATTCAGCAACTGAGACTTTATTTCTGATTTTCTGAAAAAGATATCTGCATTAACATGATCTCAAGTTTATAACATTAAAATTTAAGACGTACCTTCTAACTTAACATGTTTTTTTGTTCTGAATAATACACACAACTCGTTCTTCAGAATGTAAATATAGCACTCAAAAATGTACATGTTTGTGTTTATGCCCTTGATTTTATACTTTATTATTCAGGAGAACAGAAAAGCACTGATATTGTAGATTTTATGCCACTCTGTTTTCTCAGAGAGGATATTTCTGTTTTGAAATTCATTTTATTGGAAAATTTTAGTCAGTCCTATGAGTTAGAACCAGTTCTCCTTACTCTTTCATTTCACCTTGAGTCAAATTAAAAATTCTGCCCATGGCCACTTGGTAAACATGTGTGTTTGTGTGTTTTTCAGGCATCATTGACATTTACAGATGTGGCCATGGAATTCTCTCTGGAGGAATGGCAATGCCTGGACACAGCACAGCAGAATTTATATAAAAATGTGATGTTAGAGAACTACAGAAACCTGGTCTTCCTCGGTGAGGATAACCTCAATACACCATTCGCAATATATCCTAAAGGCTTTATTTCTCTTTTTTGTAGAATGTGTTTTGCTAAACTATGCTTTGCATAAATGAGTTTTCTATCCTTGTTTTCAAGGAAATCCTGGGAGTTAATCCATGTAGAAGAGAATTTCTCCAAGATGTTTCATTTTGACCTCAACTTTCCACATTCTTGAGATGATCTGTATCCTTCACTCTGGATGAATGTTTTATTTATTTATTTAGGTTTTAATTTAAAAATTTTTATTTTTATATATATATAAAGATGGGGTTTTACCATGTTGGCCAGGCTGGTCTCCAACTCCTGACCTCAAGCAGTCCACCCGCCTCGGCCTCCCGAAGTGCTAGGATTACAGGCATGAGCCACTGCGCCTGGCCTGGATTAATGTTAATTCCAGAAATTTTGTGGCCTAAAATATTGTTGCCCACACTTTAAAATCTAATTGCCACCATCAATTTCTGATTCAGTAGTACTGGGTAGTGAAATTAAGTACCTACAAATTGAAAATAGTTCGTAAATATTTAGAAATTTCAGTTATAAATTATTATTTTGGGATTAACTTACTAGAATATTTCATTACATCCTCTTTATTGGGCACATTATTAACTTGGTAACTACAGAACATGAGCAACATTCATATTATTTATTTTTAAAAAACAGGTATTATTATCTCTAAGCCAGACCTAATTACCTGTCTGGAGAAAGAAAAAGAGCCCTGGAATATGAAGCAGCTTGAGATGGTGGATGAACCCTCAGGTAGGTGAGAGTGAACACAACAGATGACACAGCTGAGAGGTCCCAAGGTCAAGGTCAAGGAGCAAGCGTCTTTAATTTGGGGCCGGGCGCGGTGGCTCAAGCCTGTAATCCCAGCACTTTGGGAGGCCGAGACGGGTGGATCACGAGGTCAAGAGATCGAGACCATCCTGGTCAACACGGTGAAACCCCGTCTCTACTAAAAAATACAAAAAATTAGCTGGGCATGGTGGCGCATGCCTGTAATCTTAGCTACTCAGGAAGCTGAGGCAGGAGAATTGCCTGAACCCAGGGGGTGGAGGTTGCCGTGAGCCGAGATAGCGCCATTGCACTCCAGCCTGGGTAACTAGAGCGAAACTCCGTCTCAAAAAAAAAAAAAAATTAATTTGGAAAGATGTGTTTCAAAACAAACAATTTCTGTGAAGCCGGGATTTTTTTAAAAAAAATTTTCCTCTCACATAGGGATGTCTTCCATTTTGTGCCTTTTTTTTTTTTTTTGAGGTATTGTTTTGTATTGGTCATCCAGGCTGGAGTGCAGTGGTGCCATCTTGGCTCACTGCAAGCTCTGCCTCCCAGGTTCAAGCAATTCTCCTGCCTCATCCTCTCTGGTAGCTGAGACTACAGGTGCGTGCCACCATGCCCAGCTAATTTTTGTATTTCTAATAGAGATGGAGTTTCACCATGTTGGCCAGGATGGTCTCAATCTCTTGACCTCATGATCTGCCTGCCTCTGCCTCTCAAAGTGCTGGGATTGCAGGCATGAGCCATCATGCCCGGCCTCATCTTACACTTTTAAATTCTTTAAGGATTCTGTTTTCCCCTCTTATCTTTTTTAAAGCTTAAGTGAGAGCCAAAGTCCTCTTCATGGCATGTAACAGACTGTACCATCTGACTCCTTTTCCATTGTTTTTGGGTACGCACAAATAGCTGCATAATTTTGAGAAACTATGTTAAACTATCTTTTATGTTTTCTTTTTGTGTTTCTGAAATGTGTGAGTAGTGGTTTCCGTTCTAGTTTTTGGTGGTGGTTTTTCTGCACAATCCATCCTGTGTTTATTACTATACTCTTGAAATACAGTTTGAAATTTTAAAGTATGCTGTTCCTCTACTTTTCTTTATCCTCAAGATTGCTTTGGTTATTCAAAATGTATTGTAGTTTCATGTAAATTTTAGAATTGTGTTTTTCATTACTGTGAAAAAAAGTCACTGAAATTTTGATTGGGAGTTTATTGAATCTTTTTGTTTTAATTTTTAAATTTCTTTTCTTTTTTTTTCATAAGACGTATGAGTCAAAAAACTTTATTCAATCTATAGATCACTTTGAATAATATGGTACTTTAACAGCATTTATTTTTTCAATTCATAGATATAAAATGTTTTTAAATTTATGTCCTTTCTAATTTCTTTCATTGATATAGCTTTAATTGTAAAGATTTTTTATATCCTTGGATAAATTTGTTTTCAGAAATTTGTTACTTTTATGCTATTGTAAATAAGGTTGCTTTTTTTAATTTTATCAGTTTGTTTTAATGTATGAAACCATAACTTGTATGTTAATTTTATATTTTGCTAATTTATTGAATGCAGTTATTAATCTGGACAGGTTTTAATGTACTGTTTATGGCTTTTTTGTTCGTTTGTTTCTTTTGAGACGAAGTCTGGCTCTGTCACCCAGGCTGGAGTACAGTGGTGCGATCTTGGATCAATGCCACCTGTACATTCTGAGTTCTACTAATTCTCCTGCCTCAGCCTCCTGAATAGCTGGGATTACAGGCGTGGACCACCATGCCTGGCTAATTTTTGTATTTTTAGTTGAGACAGAGTTTCACCACGTTGGCCAGGGTGATTTCGAACTCCTGACCTTAAATGATTTACCCGCCTCAGCCTCCAGAGTGCTGGGATTACAGGTGTGAGCCATTGCACCCAGTGCCATTTGTGGTTTTTAAAATGTAAGATTATATGATCTATAAACAGGAACTTTTTACATTTTTGTCTTTTTTTTTTTTTGAGATTGAGTCTTGCTCTGTCACCCACGCTGGAGTGCAGTGGCATGATCTCAGCTTACTGTAACCTCCATCTCTGAGGTTCAAGTGATTCTCCTGCCTCTGCCTCTCCAATAGCTGGGATTCCCTGCTAATTTTTGTATTTTCAGTAGAGACAGAGCTTCATTATTTTGGCCAGGCTGGTCTTGAACTCCACCACACCTGGCTGTCTTCAGTTTTAGTGACTTTTTTTTTTTTACTTCTGTTATATAGTTTCAGTGCAATGTTAAAATAGAAGCATCGACAATGGGCACAATATGCTTTTGCATTGGTGTCTGTAAATCTGAAGAAGCAAACCTCTTCAAGTTTTATAAACTGGTTTCTGGAGGTAAAGATCTTTGGTTGAGTTCCAGGGTGATGGGATATCCTCTGAATTTGTAGTGAAGTGGGGTTGTGGCTTGGTCACAAGGCTCCTGGGCGTTCACTAGGGTCCACCTTGAGTTGGCTTGTTACAGAGGCTTGGGTTGTAATTCCCATTTTATTTTTGGACAGACTGAATATCCTTTAGGATTTTGCACTATTGGGCAGATACTAGGATAGGTTTGTTGTTGTTGTTGTTGTTGTTTTGAGAGAGAGTTTTGCTCTTGTTGTTCAGGCTGGAGTACAATGGGATGATCTTGGTTCACCACAACCTTTGCCTCCTGGGTTTAAGCGATTCTCCTGCCTCAGCCTCCCGAGTAGCTGGGATTATAGGCATGCACCACCATGCCCGGCTAATTTTGTGTCTTTTGTAGAGTCAGGGTTTCTCCATGTTGGTCAGGTTGGTCTTGAACTCTGGACCTCAGGTGATCTACCCGCCTCAGCCTCCCAAAGTGCTGGGATTACAGGTGTGAGCCACCATGACTTTGCAGTCGGGTCTGCATATGGTGGGCCGTATTTGGGATGCGGATGAGTATGGCTTTCACTGAGTAGCAGGGAACATTTCTCTGGGTCATTGTGTGAATATCTATGGAAGCAGAACTGGCCACGAACTGTGGCTCAGAGAGCTGGAACAAAGTTATTGAACTGCTTCAGAGACCACATAAAGACCAAGGCCTGCAGGCCTGCCTGCATGGCTATAAATGAGTGTCTTCCTCCAGGTTTCTGGAAGAATAGGACCTCTTCCAGAGTGTGGCTGGGAGATGTTTGGGATGATTACAGAGTAAGCAGAGTTCTCAGTGGGACCAAATCAGGTGAGCCATTTTCTGGTCTGTAGCCAGGAACAGGGGTCTTGTAGCATGCTACCTGAATGAGGGTCTGCCTTCTGAAAAAAAACACTCCTCAGTCCTGAGCTTTAGGTTTCACAACTCCCTTTATGGATCGCAAAGCTCTCTGAAAGGAGTTCATTTTGGAGATGGAGTCTTGCTACATAACCCAGGCTGGGCTCCAAATCCTGGTCTGAAGCAGTTCTCCAACCTTAATGTACCATGTAGCTGTCATTACAGGTTCAAGCCATGAGGCCTGATTCTCATAAAGGTATTTTTGTCAGGGATGGCTGACAAATTTTCTTGCTGTGGAGGGATAAGAAAATAGGGTAACTTATTTCTCCATCTTGCTGATGTCACTCTCCCTATATGCTTTTACTTTTTATTTTCTATTTCAAATTTGTCTGTAATTTTAGATTCAGACATTTATGACAACATGCCAGAAAGTATGTTATGTTTGAAGTAAATTAGATACTAGGCCCTCCACATTTACTAAAATAGTTATTTATAAATTTGTTTTCTGAAGGCAAAGAAAGAATTAAAGAGTTTGCATTTACTTTCTTTAGCCTATATCTAAATAATAGCATACTTTATTTCTAAATATTTATTATATATATCAGAGGGTTTAACCCTATTTTGCGTGTGTGTGTGTGTGTGTGTGTGTGTGTGTGTGTGTGTGTGTGTAAGGCTATTTGCTTCTAAAGTTGGATTACAGCAGTTACATTTTGTGTAAGAATAGCACATATTTGAAACACAAAAATCAACTCTAGTTTCTTTTAAATGCATATTTGTTAAAAAGTTTCTCCTCCGAATCTTCTGTTTACGAATATACTGGATTTTCTCTGAAATGTTGCTGTTACACAGTTTATGCCAATGACTCAATGCCTTCCATGAGTATGCAGCTACAGTGAAATATTGTAGTTATCCGGACAAAGTTTTCTAATGGTGCCTTCATTAATGTTGCATAGCAGATTTTATGAGTAAGCGTTTGTTACTGTTTTGCTCTTCTATGTTAGTGTGTTTCTTCAGTGTAGGCTTTCTAGCATCTGTTTATTGTGCTTTTTGGTTTCACTTATATAATTTTAGACAACTTACAATTCTTTTAGTACACTTTAAGTCAATGTGGGGTTTAATTAAGAGAGAAATTAGCCATACATCTATCACTATCAGATTATATATCTGTGTATGTTTACCTATAAATATAACCACAATTTTGGTGATAGCTTATCTTGTATTTCTTTCTTTCTTTCTTTCTTTTGTTTTGAGACGGAGTTTCACTCTTTTTACCCAGACTGGAGTGCAATGGCATGATCTTGGCTTACCGCAACCTCCACCTCCTGGGTTCAGGCAATTCTCCTGCCTCAGCTTCTTGAATAGTTGGGATTACAGGCACGCGCCACCATGCCCAGCTAATTTTTTGTATCTTTTTTAGTAGAGACGGGGTTTCACCATGTTGACCAGGATGGTCTCGATCTCTTGACCTTGTGATCCACCCACCTTGGCCTCCCAAAGTGCTGGGATTACAGGCGTGAACCACAGCACCCAGCCAGTATTTTTTCATAGCTGATTTTCAGTGGCAGTTTGTCTTGTCGACGTGAGTAGTCATGGAATAGTCTTATTTTCACCAAGTGATTAATGATGAATATATATTTTCTTGTGTAGGAGAAACACTTTTGTGACTTGAAGGTAATTTTTGAAAAGATTTATACTTCTGTATTTTTTTGTTTTTATTTTTAAAAGTTCATTGTTGTAAAAACACATAAAATTTACCATCTTATTGGTAAATTTTATTGAGTTGTACATTTTAGGCCCAGGCATGGCGGTGGCTCACATTTGTAATTCTTGGATTTTGGGAGGCTAAGACAGGAGAATGTCTTGAGCCCAAAATGTGGAGACCAGCTTGGGAAAGATATAAAGATTTTCTCTTTACCAAAAAATGTTAATAATAGCCAGGCATGGTGGTGTGCACCTGTCATCCCAGCTACTTGGCAGATGGAGTGGGGAGGATTATTTGAGACTAAGAGTTTGAGACTAAAGTGAAACATAATTGTGCCACTGCATTCCAGCTCGGGTGACAGAGTGAGACCTTGTCTGAACAAAAGCTGTACATTTCAGACATGTTGAGTATATCACATCGTTATGCAGAAGAGTTCTAGAACTTAAACATCCTGTGAAATTAAAACTCAATACCCATTTTACCCTCTGTGCAGCCCTTGACAAACACACCCTTCTACTTCCTTTTCTTTTCTTTCTTTTTCTTTTTTTTGAGATGGAGTTTTACTCTTGTCACCCATGCTGGAGTGCAAATGGCACAATCTTGGCTCACTGCAACCTCTGCCTCCCAGGTTCAAGTGATTCTCCTGCCTCAGCCTTTCAAGTAGCTGAAATTACAGGTGCCACCACCATGCCAAGCTAATTTTTTTATTTTTCTTAAAGACAGGGTTTCCCCATGTTGGCCAGGCTAGTCTTGAAAGATTGACCTCGTGTGACCCAACCACGTTAGCCTCCCAAAGTGCTCGGATTACAGGCATGAGCCGTTGCATTCGGCCTCTGTGTATCTTTTTTGATAAAAATTAGAGAAGTATTGCTATTTCTAAAACAAGTTATTATTATTTTTACACACACAAACACACACACCTCTGCAGCTTCAGTCTGTACTTGTGGAAAATGCCTGGCTCAAACTGAGCCAATCAGATACTATCTCCTGGGAGTGTGAAATTTTGTTTATTTATTTATTTTATTTATTTTTTATTTTTTTATTTTTCAGGAAGGCAGGAAGGAAGGTAGGGAGGAAGGAAAGGAGGGAGGAAGGGAGGGAGGGGGAAGGAAAGAGGAAGGGAGAGAGGGAGGGAGATAGAGAAAAGAAGGAAGGAAATCAGGCAATGAGAGAGACATTGCCGACCTGGATCTAGAGGTCTACAAGTTGATTTCTTTCTTTCTTTCTTTTTTTTTTTTTTGAGAGAAGGAAAGAAAAAAAAAAGGAGTGAAGGGGAGGAAGAAAGAGGAAGAAAAAGAGGGAGAGAGAATGGAAATGCTGCTTATTCTAAAAGAAATGGGTATTAATAATGGCCACTCAACATTTCATTTAAACCTATGAGTAGGTGTGATGTGGTATTGACAAGAATATATGTTTTGTGTGTTTAAAGTGGGGAGCTCTATAAATATTTATTAAATTTACTTGTTCCAGATCTGAGTTCGAGTCCTGGATATCCTTATTAATTTTCTGCCTCATTGAGTCTAAGTCTCTATGTATCTGGGTGTTAGGATCGTTAGCTCTTATTGCTGCATTGATCCTTTTACCAGTGTATCTTTGTTGCTTTAAAATCTATTTTATCAGATACGAGAATTGCAACTCCTGTTATTTATTTATTGATGCTTTCCATTTGCTTGGTAAATCTTTCTCCAGCCCTTTGTTTTGAATGTTTGTGTATCCTTCCATGTGAAATAGATCTGGATGTAGCATACCGTTGGGTTTTGGCTGTATCTTTTGATTGGAGGATTTAGTTGATTGAAATTTAGAATTACTGCCATTTTATGTTAACTGGCTGTTTTATCCATTCGTTTATGTAAATTCTTCTTTATGTTGATGCTCTTTAATTTTTGGAATATTTTTAGAAAGGCTAATACTGGTTGTTTCTTTCTATGTGTAATGCTTCTTTCAGGAGCTCTTGTAAAGCAGGCCTGGTGGTAATAAAATCTCTGAGTACTTGCTTGTTCATAAAAGATTTTATTTTTCCTTCAGTTGTGAAGCTTAGTTTGGCAGGATATGAAATTCTGGGCTGGAAGTTCTGTTCTTTAAGGATGTTGAACTCTCTTCTGGCTTACAGAGTTTCTGCTGAGAGATCTGCTGTAAGTCTGATAGGCTTCCCTTTGTGTGTAACCTGACCTTTCTCTCTGGCTGCCCTTAGTATTTTCTCCTTCATTTCAACCCTGGTGAATCTAACGATTATGTGCCTTGGAGTTGCTCTTCTTAAGGAATATCTTTGTGGTGTTCTCTGTATTACCTGGGGTTGAATGTTGTCCTCCTTTGCTAGTTTAGGAAAATTTTCCTGAAGAATATTTTCCAGCTTGGATTCATTCTCTCTGTCGCATTCAGGTACACCTATCAAATGTAAATTTGGTCTTTTCACATAGTCTCACATTTCTTGGAGACTTTGCTCATTCCTTTTTATCTTTTCTTCTCTATTCTTGTCTTCTCATTTCATTTCATTAAGTTGGACTTCAACCTCTGATATCCTTTCTTCTGCTTGATCAATTCGAGTGTTTAAACCTGTGCATACTTCTCGGAGTTCCCGTATTGTATTCTTCAGTTCCATTAATTCACTTATATTCCTCTCTAAATTGTCTATTCTCATTAGGATTTCATCAAACCTTTTTTCAAAGTTCTTAGTTCCTTTACATTGGACTACAACATGTTCTTTTAACTCACAGAAGTTTCTTATTGTCCATGTTCTGAAGCCTGATTCTGTTACTGGGATGCCCTCGTTCCCCATCAAGCCTTGTTCCTTTGTTGATGAGAGACTGTGATCCTCTTTAGAGGGAGAGGCATTCTGATTTTGAGTATTCTCAGCCTTTTTACGCTAGTTTCTTCCCATCATTGTAAGTTTACCCACCTGTCGTCTTTGTAATTACCACCTTTCAAATTAGGTCTCTGAGTAGATGTCCAAGTTGTTAATTCCCAGGGCCGAAATATGAGCAACCCACTGCGCCAGCCAAAACAGCGGCATTAAGGCTGATGGTGCTTTTCTGCCCGGGAATCTCCAGTCTGACTTCCTTCTTGAGTCCGTAATAGGCGACTCTGCCTTCCCGGAGCTTCAAACCTCGGTCAGAAGGGGAACCAGTCCCGTTTACTCTGCACAAAGAGCTGCCACGCCGAGGTGCCAGCAAAACCGCTGCTCCGGCCACAAGAGTCGCGCTGGCGACCTATGCTGCTCCTCCACTGGGAATCTTCTGCTTTGTGAGTGACCAAAATTTGTCTGAAAGTGTGGCGTCCTCTCGTTCTCTGCGTTTTCACTGGGAGCTACAATCTTGAGATGTTAGCGGTCAGCCATCTTGGATCGTTCCCCCAACAAGTTATTATTCAACTTTATTGTTTAAGGATGCTGGGCCCAGCAATATGTCACAGTCTTCCCTTGTAAGCAAGGTGTAGGCATAAAAGGTGAATCAAATCTGTTAGTTGATGCATGCAGAAATATGTCCTACAGCCCCCGGTGGGCAGAACCCAAGAAGGAGCCTCTCATTTTTTTTGTTTTTGGGTCTAGCAATATGTCACAACACTCAAAAAATGCAGGGATCAGACAGAAGAGGAGAGTCTCATCCCCTACGTGCTGGGCCCATAGATATGTCACAAACTCTCATAGGCAAAGCTTAGGTAAAAGATGAGAGAAACATCAAATAAATGATGGGCTCAGAGACATGTCACAATGCCTCCTGCGAGCAGGGTTCAGGCAGGTGACGCATCACCTTGGTGTTGGGTTTAGTAATATGTCACAATGCTGAGAGCAGCGTCAAGCCTAAAGTGTAACATCAGATTTTTGGCCCAGAAATAAGTCAAATTCTGCCTTGCTGGAAAATCCTAGAAAAAGCAAGGCTAGGCACAGTGGCTCATGCCTGTAGTCCTAGCACTTTGGGAGGCAGAGACAGGTGGATTGCTTGAGGCCAGGAGTTCAAAACTAGCCCAGTGAACATGGTAAAACCACGTCTCCACTAAAACACAAAAAATTAGCTGGGCATGGTGGCAGGCACCTGTAATCTCAGCTACTCAGGAGGCTGAGGCAGGAGAATCGCTTGAACCCAGGAGTCAGAGGTTGCAGTGAGCTGAGATTGCACCACTGCACCACAGCCTGGGCAACAAAGAGGAAATCTCTCGAAAGGAAGGAAGGAACGAAAAGGAAAGAAAGGAACAAAGAATGAAGGAATGAACAAGTCAGATAACTAGGCACTAGGCTCAATGATATGCCACAATTTCCCCTGTGAGCATAGAGCAGGCAGGGTAAGAGAGTCATATCACCTGGGTGACAGGAAAGGTATATGACACAATGTCCCCTGTAGGCAGAGTTGAGGCAGAAGAGTTACATGACCTGGTGTAGAACTCAGCAATGCATCACCATGGTGTATGCAGGCAGGGCCTAGGCAGGAGCCTTGCAGCCTTCGTTGTTGGTCCTAGTGATAGATCACAATATCCAAAATATGTGACGCCTGGGAAAAACGGAAAGTCCCATCACCTAGGTGCTTGGGTCAGTAATATGTCCCTCCCCTTTTTCGGCAGCACCCAGACAGAAGAAGAAAATTACAACAACCTTGGTACCTTCACTGGGAAGAGCCAAAGCAGTAAAGGAGAGTCATATCCTCTAGGTGCTGAGTGCAGAAATATGTCCTAATATTCCCTGAGGGGAGGATCAGGAAGGAGAGTCACATCACTTAGGTAAGGAGCCCGGAGATATGACAAAATGCCTTTCATGGGTAAGAGGCTGGGCCTAGCTAGCTATATATCACAACCACCCCTTCTGGCAGAGAACAGGCATGAGAGAATAGTTACATACCCTGGGGGCTCTGCCCATCTATCAAAATCACCGCAGAGGGCATGGCCAAGGCAGGCGAGGATAGTCCCATCACGTGAATGTGGGATCGAGAGATAGGTCTCAATCTCTTCAATGAACAAAGCCCAGGACAAAAAGAATATTAAAGAGTTGACAGGCCCAGAGATATGTCACAATTCCCCTGATGGCAGGGTCCAAGCAGGAGAGTCACATCTTTATGCAGGACCCAGAAATATGTCACAGTGCCTCTCAATCCTCTCAGCCTGCCAGAGAACCTGCCCTTTAAGTGATCGCCTGGGCCTGCTGTCACTGAAAGGCAGGCTCTCTGGCAGGCTGAGAGGAGGATTTGCAGAGGCTGAGTTGGTAACGCGGGAAGCAAAGAAACATAAACCTTAAGGAAGATGCCAGGAATCAGCCAACCTTTGAAAATGAGGCTTGCCCAGCCAAACGACAGTACACAGCGGTTCAAAGTCATGTTCCCACGGGTGAGGAAGGGCATGGCATATTTTTAAGACATAGGAGGTGAAACTTTAGAATTCAAAAGGGTATAGTTTCAAATAGGTTTACAGATGTGTGTGTGTGAGAGAGAGAAAGACAATGTGTATTTACAAAAGGGGTGCTCTTGGAATGGACCCCAGTATCTTTGAACCCTTAGACCACTAGACACATATAAAGAAATGCCATTTGTCAATCCCCTGCAGTTCTCTTCCTGTGAATCTGTCCTGGGGTCAAGTACCTCATGTCTCCAGCTGAAAGAACCTGACTACTCCCCACTTCCCAAATTTGATAGCCAGAGAAAGCTGTTAAGAGAAAACACTTGGCAGGGCACAGTGGCACATGGCTATAATCCCAGCACTTTGGGAGGCCTAGGCAAGCAGATCACTTGAGGTCAGGAGTTCGAGACCAGCCTGGCAAACATGGTGAAACCCCATCTCTACCAAAAATACAAAAGTTAGCTGGGCATGGTGGCAAGTGCCTAATCCCAGCTACTCAGGAGGCTGAGGCAGGAGCATTGCTGGAGGTGGAGGTTGCAGTGAGCTGAGATTGTGCCACTGCATTCCAGCCCAGGTGACAGAGCGAGACTCCATCTCAAAAAAAAAAAAAAGGAGAAAACACTTTGGGAGGAACACACAAGCAAATTAAGAACTGTAATCCTTGTCTGTGTGATATAATACTGGAAAGTTCATCTTCACCCTGAGCATCTCATTTTACAGATGAGGAGACAGAACCCCAAATGGTGAAGAATCTTGCCCGTAGCCGGGTAGAGCAGAGTTCTCAGCACTACAGGAGCTCTCACTGGGGCACACGTGCACAAGGCAACTTACAGTACATTTTACTTTCTGTCTATACAAGAGCTGCTGCTCATTGTGGGAAAAGAAGAAAGCCACAGGAAAATGAGAATGAAAAATACAAATAATCTTGCTTCTCACAGATGAGCATGATCCCCATGAAAAGTCTTGTCCATTTCTCCCTCGGCCTGTGCACTTCTCCCTTTCTCTCCACACCACACAGGACGATGGTGGCAGCAGGTGTGTGCTGGGCACTTAGAGGCCAGGCACCGCTCCACGCACTTTACAGACATCTCTTACTCCTCACCACTGTGTGTGTCCCAAGGACACTGGGACTCCTAGGGTGACCCCTTGTCCAAGGTTCTGCTGGATTTGGACCCAGGTTTGGTCAAATCCCTGTCTGTGTGCACAGCCAAGTTTATCACTTTTGTTTTTGAGAGAGTGTCTTGTTCTGTCACCAGGAGCCAGGCTGTACTGCAGTGGCACAATCTCAGCTCACTGCAATCTCTGCCTCTCGGGTTCAAGCAATTCTGCCTCACCCTTCCAAGTAGCTGGGACTGCAGGCATGTGCCATGAAGCCCAGATAATTTGTGTATTTGAGTAGAGATGGGGTTTCACCATGTTGGCCAGGATGGTCTCGATCTCTTGACCTCATAGTCTGCCCACCTCGGCCTCCCAAAGTGCTGGCATTACAGGTGTGAGCCACCATGCCCAGCCTTTTTATTTATTTATTTATTTAGATGAAGTTTTGCTCTTGTCACCCAGGCTGGAATGCAATAGCATGATCTCAGTGTATTGCAACCGCGGCCTTCCGGATTTAAGTGATTCTCCTGCCTCAGCCTCCCAAGTAGCTGGGATTACAGGCATGCACCACCACACGCAGCTAATTTTGTATTTTTAGTAGAGACAAGAGTTTCACCATGTTGGTCAGGCTGGTCTCAAACACCTGACTTCAAGTGATCCACCTACCTTGGCCTCCCAAAGTGCTGGGATTACAACCGTGAGCCATTGTGCCAGCTTTTCACTATTTTTTAATACATATGTTGAGACCATGCTGTGAATGTGTGCACATGTAAGTCTCTGGCATAGGCAGCTGTCACTGTAGAATGCACTGCCTGCCTTACTGGCTTAACCTCTCCCACACCTCAGAGCAGCCCCCTTAATTGCCCTTTGCACAGTCTCACGTGGTGTTGTAGTCACTTCCTTCTGTGTGGGTCTCCCTCCTTCCATGTGACTCCCCATGGCAGGCAGGGCACATGTTAATCTGCCATCTAAAGGGTTAGGAGCATGTAGAGGGGGTCAGTGTCTACCGGAGGAAGGACAGCTTGCTCTGTTTTGCAGTGGCTGTTTACTTTTAGGGATCACGGCTCTGTCAGCAGCGTGTCCCACCCCAATTTTTTCCTTGACCCATATCAGAGAAGTGGTCAAGCGAGTTATTAGCCTCTTACCCTGTGCACCTCCAGAACCTGTACCCTGCTGGGAAAAGAAGAGTTACCTGCCGTGGAAGGCATAAGGCCACCCCAGGGCAAGCAAGGAACTCCCACATCCCAGAGAAGTCACACCCCCAACCCTAGCACCCTGGCAGAACCTCCCAGGGTGGTCCTCCCTCCCTCAAATGCCTTCTCAACCCTCCCCAAAACTCCTATTATCTGGAAGCCTCTACTAGGCCTGTGCCCCATGGCAGGGAGCCCTCTGCTCCCATCCAGGACCCTCATTTCACCCCTTCTCTGAACCCTGTCTGCGGCTGTCCCCTCCTCCCTCTAGCCAGATGTCAGGAAGCACTCTGTCTGGAGGGAGGAGGGACAGCTCCACCTGTCCCTCTCTGTCACTATGGTGGTCCTTCCTCCTGTGAGCTCTGGGACCTTGCACAGGCTCCTCAACACCTCTGAGCTCAAATCCCTGCTCCCAGCAGAAACAGGTTATGAGATGGTGAGCTGTAAGGGAAGCAGGTCACACAGGGATGACAGAGGATGGGCCCTAGCTCTCAAGTTACGGAGCTTCTCCACGTGGTGCCCTCCTCTGTCAAATGGGCACAGGAACATCCTATTGATGGTAAGAATTAAAATATATGAAAACCATTTATTCTTCTATTACAATGATTTTTATTTCTGCAGCAACACTTAGTACCTGCCCCACCTCCACCTTGCTCTGCCTACCCACCAGGAGCAGGGCCAACCTGGATCTATTTTCTGTCCCCGGCGAAAGGTACGGGGGCCGGGGGCCAGCAGCGTCTTCAGCAAAATGTTTGCGGATAGAAACGCCCTGCTCGGGTCAGCACAGCAGAGATGGGAGAGCCACCGCCTCCTCCCCCAGCCCCACGGAGCAGGACAGATGCTTCCCACTGCCCTGCTCCTGCCACCAGGAAGGGCGTGTGGGGCCGCTTTCTGTAAAGAAGAAACCTCCTGGCAAGCGCGGTGACTCACGCTTGTACTCCCAGCACTTTGGGAGACTGAGGCGGGTGGATCACGAGGTCAAGAGATCGAGACCATCCTGGTCAACATGGTGAAACTCCATCTCTACTAAAAATACAGAAAAAATTTAACTGGGCATGGTGGCGCGTGCCTGTAATCCCAGCTACTCAGGAGAGGAGGCAGGAGAATTGCCTGAACCCAGAAGGCGGAGGTTGTGGTGAGTAGAGATCGAGCCATTGCACTCCAGCCTGGGTAACGAGCGAAACTCTGTCTCAAAAAAGAAGAAACCACCTGAGCAACAAGTGGCTCAAGGCGTCCTTGTCTAAGGAACAGGGACACTGATCCCCAGGGCCCAAGTCACCAGCAAGAGGAAACCTAGGCAGAGCCCAGGGTGACACGCCCCCCCCCACCCCCCCGCGCCACTGCCCATCAGCCATCGTCAACGTGAAGGGCAAGGGTGCAGGCAGGGTCGCGTTACCGGAGCCTAGTGAGCCCAGAAAAGGAGACGGACGTTTTCACCCATCTGGACCACAGCCGATCCGTAGCTGGGAGCCGGGCTGGGCGCACCTGCCGGCGGCTGCGGCCCCTGGCGTTCTCTCCGGCGCTCGTTGAGGGAGGCCCGCCGAAGCGCCGCGGAATTGGCTTCCGGACGGGTCCAGGGCGGTCTCCCGACGCCACCGCCAGCCGCGTCTGGTCGACCGGCCGCCCGCCCGGGTGCTGAAGGTCCGAACCCAGATCCAGCCCGCAGGCGCCGCGGCTAGTCCCTGAAGCCGGTGGAGAGCCCCGGGCCCTGGCTGGGCTGACTGCGGCCGGCCGTGGGGTCCCTGGGCTCTGGACCGCCTCTCCTTGGTCCGCGCCCGCCGCCGCCGGCTCCCGCCCAGACTCCACGTACCGCCGTGCCGGGCCCCGCCCCTCGAAGCGACGACGCGAGAGCCCTGTCGGGGACCGGGCGTCCCGGGCTGCGTGGGGGAGCACAGCTGCGGACTCAGCACCTGGAACTGCCTGGAACCGGTCCCTGGTGCTGCCCCGCCCCAGCAAACGCTCTCGGGCAGGCTGGGGAAGGTAGGCAAACGCCGATCACCGTCCTTGCTTAGCACAGGGCTTTAGGAATCCTGAGTGTAGGCCTCTTCACCTGTATTCTACAGAAACAGAAACTGAGGCCCAAAGAGGGGAAAGTCTCTCGACTCAGTGTTTGCCACCTGCTGCTTTGACTTCACCGGCTTTTTCTTTGTTTCTTTGTACAGCCGTCAGAGACCAAGCCCTCCAGGTCTCTGACCTCCAGAATTGGTCCCAGCAGCAGGTCTGTCGTGCTGGGGCATAGTGGTGACCCTCTGTGAACAAGAAGCCTCAGACTTTCCCTGTCACCAGCTGGGTCACTCAGAGGGAAGCATTGGTCACCAGTTTCTGCCTTAACAGGGCAGGGAAAGGAGCTACCACTTCACCTAATTCTTACAGGTCATCAGCCAGGCACTTTTCCCATTTAGTTGTCAGCTCGGCTAAGTCATAAAGGCTCAGAGGGAAGTGCCTTGCTTGGGGTTCACAGCTAATAAGTGAGTGGGGAGTGGGGAGAGGAGGTGGGGAAACCCACATCTGTCTGGACCTTCCAGACTCCTATGCACTTCTCCGTTTTTGCCACAATGTCCCCTCCTCAGTGACAGTCTGGGCTGCTGCTCCTGCCTCTCACTGGCCTCTCTGTCCCCAGGCTGCCTGCCCTTCATGAAGCACCAGCTCGAGTTTCCAAAACATCACCCCAACAGTCCCTCACCTGGCTGTGCCCTTCGGTGGCTCCTCATTGCCCTCAGAATGACCTCAGCTCCTAAGTGCCCTTATGACCGGGTTCCTGGCCACCTACTAGTCTCACTTCCTGCACTCCCCATCACGTCCCTCCTGAATTCACTATGTATTGGGTCCCAGGTACAATGTCAGCTTCATCACAGAAGTTCTACCTTCTTCTGCTGAGCTCATGCCCTTCCTTTAAAATTCAGGTCACCGTCTGTGCATGACTTCTCTTCAGTTTCCTAAAGTGGTATGAATCAGTCTCTCTTCTATGCTTCCACAGCAATTTCTAGGTACATATATCATACCCCTCAGCATGCTGATAAAAATAAACCTGTAAGCCTTTTTTCTTTTTTCTAGTGGAAAAAAGATAGCTGGACATTGCAGAATAATTAGAAAATATCAGTTAAAAGAAATCAGAATCTCTCTCTTCACAGATAAAGAACGGTTTCGAACACTACAAAGGAGGAAAAACATTCCCCTAAATGCAGCCACACTTGGAGAAACACTGGAATCAGATAGGCCTGGTAGAACTGCCATGAGAGTTACATGAGTTATTACAGGCCGGGCGCGGTGGCTCAAGCCTGTAATCCCAGCACTTTAGAAGACCGAGGCGGGTGAATCACGAGGTCAAGAGATCGAGTCCATCCAGGTCAACGTGGAGAAACTCCGTCTCTACTGAAAATACAAAAATTAGCTGGGCATGGTGGCGCGTGCCTGTAGTCCCAGCTTCTCAGGAGGCTGAGGCAGGAGAATTGCCTGAACCCAGGAGGCGGAGGTTGTGGTGAGCCGAGATCGCGCCATTGCACCCCAGCCTGGGTAACGAGCAAACTCCGTCTCAAAAAAAAAAAAAAATGAGTTATTACATAACATGCTTAGCAACAGTGTTAGGCTCATAGTAAATGCTTACTGATATTAACTTGTTATTTTTTTAAGGTTGTAAGGGGGAGAGAAGCGATAAGAGAATCCGTCTTTCCTCTTTCCTCCAGGACAGGGGTCCAGTGTTCTTTTCCAGGGACTTAAGACTCATTACCACTCAGAGACCACCCATCACTGTGACATTTTTGATATAACTTTTTCCAAATGTGTATTTTACAAAACGCTGAGCATGCATTGGATGCAGTTTTTTTTAATTATTTTTTTTTTAGAGAAAGTCTTGCTCTGTCGCCAGACTGGAGTGCAGTGGCATAATCTCAGCTCACTGAGACCTCTGCCTCCCAGGTTCAAGGGATCCTCCTGCCTCAGTCTCCAGAGTAGCTAGGATTACAAGTGCCTGCCACCATGCCCAGGTAATTTTTGTATTTTTAGTAGAGACGGGATTTCACCATGTTGGCCAGGATGGTCACTATCTCTTGACCACATGATCCACCCGCCTCAGCCTCCCACAGCGCTGGGATTACAGGCGTGAGCCACCTCGCCTGGCCTACAGTTTTTTGGTTTTTTTTTATATTGCCTACAATCCATCATGAGCACCTTTCTGTAGCCCATGCATGCTAATTGCTTGCTTACCTATCTGGCTTCCCTGTGTACAGCATCTGGAGAGCAGGTAAGGACATGTCATGCCCCGTCCCCACTCCTGCATCATCTCCAAACAACATGCAGTAGGCCACCATGTCATGGCCGGCATGGGTGATGTGACGGTGGATTGCTTTGTTTCCTGCCTAGGAACGTGATATATGTCTACAGGGAGGGAAATGTGGCATCTCAAGGCCTGCCTCAGGGCAGCCAAGGCCCAGCAAGGTCTGTAGCAGGAGTGTCTTTAAAGAAAGATTTCTGAGCACATTCTTTAACACCAAATAGAAACAAGAATCTCAGATTCAAGATTCTAAAAGATTCAGCAAACACTTTCTGTAAAGATCCAAATATATGTAGGCCTACAAAGCCTGAAATATTTAAGTTTAAAGAAACGTTTGGGCCACTGCACTTGGACAGGAGGTTTCTTTACAGAAAGCGGCCCCACACGCCATTCCTGGTGGCAGGAGCAGGGCAGTGGGAAGCATCTGTCCTGCTCCGTGGGGCTGGGGGAGGAGGCGGTGGCTCTCCCATCTCTGCTGTGCTGACCCGAGCAGGGCGTTTCTATCCGCAAACATTTTGCTGAAGACGCTGCCGGCCCCCAGCCCCCGCACCTTTCGCCGGGGACAGAAAATAGATCCAGGCTGGCCCTGCTCCTGGTGGGTAGGCAGAGCAAGGTGGAGGTGGGGCAGGTACTAAGTGTTGCTGCAGAAATAAAAATCATTGTAATAGAAGAATAAATGGTTTTCATATATTTTAATTCTTACCATCAATAGGATGTTCTTGTGCCCATTTGACAGAGGAGGGCACCACGTGGAGAAGCTCCATAACCTGAGAGCTAGGTCCCATCCTCTGTCATCCCTGTGTGACCTGCTTCCATTACAGCTCACCGTCACATAACCTGCTTCTGCTGGGAGCAGGGATTTGAGCTCAGAGGTGTTGAGGAGCCTGTGCAAGGTCCCAGAGCTCACAGGAGGAAGGACCACCATAGTGACAGAGAGGGACAGGTGGAGCTGTCCCTCCTCCCTCCAGCCAGGGGAGAGTGCTTCCTGACATCTGGCTAGAGGGAGGAGGGGACAGCCGCAGACAGGGTTCAGGGAAGGGGTAAAATGAGGGTCCTGGATGGGAGCAGAGGGCTCCCTGCCATGGGGCACAGGCCTAGTAGAGGCTTGCAGATGATAGTTTTGGGTAAGGTTGAGAAGGCATTTGAGGGAGGGAGGACCACCCTGGGAGGCCCTGCCTGGGTGCTAGGGTTGGGGGTGTGACTTCTCTGGGATGTGGGAGTTTCCTGCTTGCCCTGGGGCGGCCTTATGCCTTCCACGGCAGGTAACTTCTCCCAGCAGGGTACAGGTTCTGCAGGTGCACAGTGTAAGAGACTAATAACTCGCCTGACCACTTCTCTGATACGGGTCAAGGAAAAAATTGGGGTGGGACACGCTGCTGACAGAGCCGTGATCCCTAAAAGTAAAGTAAATAGCCACTGCAAAACAGAGCAGGCTGTCCTTCCTCCGGTAGACACTGACCCCCTCTACATGCTCCTAACCCTTTAGATGGCAAATTAGCATGTGCCCTGCCTGCCATGGGGAGTCACATGGAAGGAGGGAGACCCACACAGAAGGAAGTGACTACAACACCACGTGAGACTGTGCAAAGGGCAATTAAGGGGGCTGCTCTGAGGTGTGGGAGAGGTTAAGCCAGTAAGGCAGGCAGTGCATTCTACAGTGACAGCTGCCTATGCCAGAGACTTACATGTGCACACATTCACAGCATGGTCTCAACATATGTATTAAAAAATAGTGAAAAGCTGGCACAATGGCTCACGGTTGTAATCCCAACACTTTGGGAGGCCAAGGTAGGTGGATCACTTGAAGTCAGGTGTTTGAGACCAGCCTGACCAACATGGTGAAACTCTGTCTCTACTAAAAATACAAAATTAGCTGCGTGTGGTGGTGCATGCCTGTAATCCCAGCTACTTGGGAGGCTGAGGCGGGAGAATCACTTAAATCTGGGAGGCGGAGGTTGCAATAAACAGAGATCATGCTATTGCATTCCAGCCTGGGTGACAAGAGCAAAACTTCATCTAAATAAATGAATAAATAAATAAAAAGGCTGGGCATTGGTGGCTAACACCTGTAATCCCAGCACTTTGGGAGGCCGAGGTGGGCAGACTATGAGGTCAAGAGATCGAGACCATCCTGGCCAACATGGTGAAACCCCATCTCTACTCAAATACACAAATTATCTGGGCTTGATGGCACATGCCTGCAGTCCCAGCTACTTGGGAAGGTGAGGTAGAATTGCTTGAACCTGGGAGACAGAGGTTGCAGTGAGCTGAGATTGTGCCACTGCACTACAGCCTGGCTCCTGGTGACAGAACAAGACACTCTCTCAAAAACAAAAGTGATAAACTTGGCTGTGCACACAGACAGGGATTTGACCAAACCTGGGTCCAAATCCAGCAGAACCTTGGACAAGGGGTCACCCTAGGAGTCCCAGTGTCCTTGGGACACACACAGTGGTGAGGTGTAAGAGATGTCTGTAAAGTGCGTGGAGCGGTGCCTGGCCTCTAAGTGCCCAGCACACACCTGCTGCCACCATCGTCCTGTGTGGTGTGGAGAGAAAGGGAGAAGTGCACAGGCCGAGGGAGAAATGGACAAGACTTTTCATGGGGATCATGCTCATCTGTGAGAAGCAAGATTATTTGTATTTTTCATTCTCATTTTCTTGTGGCTTTCCCTTTTCCCACAATGAGCAGCAGCTATTGTACTGACAGAAAGTAAAATGTATTGTAAGTTGCCTTGTGCAGCTGTGCCCCAGTGAGAGCTCCTGTAGTGCTGAGAACTCTGCTCTACCCGGCTACGGGCAAGATTCTTCACCATTTGGGGTTCTGTCTCCTCATCTGTAAAATGAGATGCTCGGGGTGAAGATGAACTTTCGAGTATTATATCACACAGACAAGGGTTATTGTTCTCAATTTGCTTGTGTGTTCCTCCCAAAGTGTTTTCTCCTTTTTTTTTTTTTTTTTTTTGAGATGGAGTCTCGCTCTGTCACCTGGGCTGGAATGCAGTGGCACAATCTCAGCTCACTGCAACCTCCACCTCCAGCAATGCTCCTGCCTCAGCCTCCTGAGTAGCTGGGATTAGGCACTTGCTACCACGCCCAGCTAACTTTCTTATTTTTGGTAGAGATGGGGTTTCACCATGTTTGCCAGGCTGGTCTCGAACTCCTGACCTCAAGTGATCTGCTTGCCTAGGCCTCCCAAAGTGTTGGGATTACAGGCATGTGCCACTGTGCCCTGCCAAGTGTTTTCTCTTAACTGCTTTTTCTGGCTGCCAAATTTGGGAAGTGGGGAGTAGTCAGGTTCTTTCAGCTGGAGACATGAGGTACTTGACCCCAGGACAGATTCACAGGAAGAGAACTGCAGGGGATTGACAAATGGCATTTCTTTATATGTGTCTAGTGGTCTAAGGGTCAAAGATACCGGGGTCCATTCCAAGAGCACCCCTTTTGTAAATATACATTGTCTTTCTCTCTCAATCTCTCACACACACACACATCTGTAAACCTATTTGAAACTATACCCTTTTGAATTCTAAAGTTTCACCTCCTAT
Organism: Saguinus oedipus; assembly: GCA_031835075.1. NCBI lineage: Eukaryota > Metazoa > Chordata > Mammalia > Primates > Cebidae > Saguinus > Saguinus oedipus. Next base: position 19,020,398 of record CM063187.1, read on the forward strand.
GTCTTAAAAATATGCCATGCCCTTCCTCACCCATGGGAACATGACTTTGAACTGCTGTGTACTGTCGTTTGGCTGGGCAAGCCTCATTTTCAAAGGTTGGCTGATTCCTGGCATCTTCCTTAAGGTTTATGTTTCTTTGCTTCCCGCGTTACCAACTCAGCCTCTGCAAATCCTCCTCTCAGCCTGCCAGAGAGCCTGCCTTTCAGTGACAGCAGGCCCAGGCGATCACTTAAAGGGCAGGTTCTCTGGCAGGCTGAGAGGATCGAGAGGCACTGTGACATATTTCTGGGCCCAGCATAAAGGTTATGTGACTCTCCTGCTTGGACCCTGCCATCAGGGGATTGTGACATATCTCTGGGCATGTCAAATCTTTAATATTCTTTTTTTCCTGGGCTTTGTTCATTGAAGAGATTGAGACCTATCTCTCGGTCCCACATTCACGTGATGGGACTATCCTCGCCTGCCTTGGCCATGCCCTCTGCGGTGATTTTGATAGATGGGCAGATTCCCCAGGGTATGTAACTATTCTCTCATGCCTGTTCTCTGCCAGAAGGGGTGGTTGTGATATATAGCTAGCTAGGCCCAGCCTCTTACCCATGAAAGGCATTTTGTCATATCTCCGGGCTCCTTACCTAAGTGATGTGACTCTCCTTCCTGATCCTCCCCTCAGGGAATATTAGGACATATTTCTGCACTCAGCACCTAGAGGATATGACTCTCCTTTACTGCTTTGGCTCTTCCCAGTGAAGGTACCAAGGTTGTTGTAATTTTCTTCTTCTGTCTGGGTGCTGCCGAAAAAGGGGAGGGACATATTACTGACCCAAGCACCTAGGTGATGGGACTTTCCGTTTTTCCCAGGCCTCATATATTTTGGATATTGCGATCTATCACTACAACCAACGAAGGCTGCAAGGCTCCTGCCTAGGCCCTGCCTGCATACACCATGGTGACGCATTGCTGAGTTCTACACCAGGTCATGTAACTCTTCTGCCTCAACTCTGCCTACAGGGGACATTGTGTCATATACCTTTCCCGTCACCCAGGTGATTTGACTCTCTTACCCTGCCTGCTCTATGCTCACAGGGGAAATTGTGGCATATCATTGAGCCTAGTGCCTAGTTATCTGACTTGTTCATTCGTTCATTGTTTTTTCATTTCTCTCCTTTTTGTTCCTTCCTTCCTTTCGAGAGTTTTGCTCTTGTTGCCCAGGCTGTGGTGCAATCTCAGCTCACTGTAACCTCTGCCTCCCGGGTTCAAGCGATTCTCCTGCCTCAGACTCCTGAGTAGCTGAGATTACAGGTGCCTGCCACCATGCCCAGCTAATTTTTTGTGTTTTTAGTGGAAACGTGGTTTTACCATGTTCACTGGGCTGGTTTTGAACTCCTGGCCTCAAGCAATCCATCTGTCTCTGCCTCCCAAATTACTAGGACTACAGGCATGAGCCACTGTGCCTAGCCTCGTTTTTTCTAGGTTTTTCTAGGCTGCTCTCAGCATTGTGACATATTACTAAACCCAGCACCAAGGTGATGTGTCTCTTGCCTGAACCCTGCTCGCAGGAGGCATTGTGACATGTCTCTGAGCCCATCATTTATTTGATGTTTCTCTCATCTTTTACCTAAGCTTTGCCTATGAGAGTTTGTGACATATCTCTGGGCCCAGCACATAGGGGATGAGACTCTCCTCTTCTGTCTGAGCCCTGCATTTTTTGGGTGTTGTGACATATTGCTAGACCCAAAAACAAAAAAAATGAGAGGCTCCTTCTTGGGTTCTTCCCACCGGGGGCTGTAGAACATATTTCTGCATGCATCAACTAACAGATTTGATTCACCTTTTATGCCTGCACCTTGCTTACAAGGGAAGACTGTGACATATTGCTGGGCCCAGCATTCAGGCGTTGTGTCTCTCCTGCCTGGGCCTTGCCCACACAGAGCATTGTGACATAATGCTGGGGACAGCATGGAGTTTATGTGTCTCTGCTGCCTGTGCCCTGCTTTCAGGAACGGAGTGTAACATATTCCTGGCCTAGCACCCCAGTGATGTGACTCTACTGCTCACTTTCTACCCACAAGTAGAAATATGACATATATCTTAGCCCAGATAACAGGTGTAATGATGACTCCCAGACAATAGGAGACATACTGTCTCTCATAGCTAAACTTAGAAAAAAATAGGTAAGATTCTGGGTCTTCTTTTTGTACAAACTAATAAAGCATTACCTCTCACATATCATATACAGAACTCAGATGGTACAGAGAGTGTCATCAGAGGGCCCAACAGCAAGGAGATACTGTTCTCTCATATGCACATGCCACCAACCATTAGGACTGGCATCCTCACACATGGACAAAGCCCACTTGTCAGGTCCTGAATCTCACATGCTGATGCAATCCAATTGTGACTTTCATATGTGAATATTCAGCCACAGTTGAGATGATGACTCATTTTAAACCCATCTCAAAGGCAGTTGAGGACTCTTATCTGGACCCAGCCAGTACAGGTATGATCATGGATCCATACCAGTGCAAGGGTCTCAGAGGGGATTTTGACTTTCATGCATACTGTACACAGCCCTCAAGGGCTGGGCGTGGTGGTTCACACCTGTAATTCCAGCACTTTGGGAGGCTCAGGCAGGTGGATCACTTGCAGTCAGGAGTTTGAGACCAGCCTGGCCAACATAGTGAAACATCATCTCTACTAAAAATACAAAAAATGAGTCCAGTGTGGTGGCGGGCACCTGTAATCCCAACTACTCAGGAGGTTGAGGCAGGAGAATCGCTTCAACTCAGGAGGCAGAGATTGTAGTGAACTATCAGCCCAGAGCACTCCAGCCTGGGTTACAGAGTGAGACGCCATCTCAAAAAAAACAAAACAACAACAACATCAAAAAACCAAAGCCCGGGCTGGGCGCGGTGGCTCAAGCCTGTAATCCCAGCACTTTGGGAGGCCGAGGCAGGTGGATCACGAGGTCAGGAGATCGAGACCATCCTGGTCAGCATGGTGAAACCCCGTCTCTACTAAAAATACAAAAAATTAGCTGGGCATGGTGGCGCGTGCCTGTAATCCCAGCTACTCAGGAAGCTGAGGCAGGAGAATTGCCTGAACCCAGGAGGCAGAGGTTGCGGTGAGCCGAGATCGCGCCATTGCACTCCAGCCTGGGTAACAAGAGCGAAACGCCGCCTCAAAAAAAAAAAAAACCAAAGCCCTCTGGTGATGCAGAGAGTGTCCTAACAGGGCCAAGCACACAGGTGAGATCTTGACACTCGATTCCACACCAGCCAACAGGAAAGACTGTCATCTTCCTAAATGAACAAAGCCTACTGTGGAGCTTAAGAATCTCACAATTGAAGGCAGCTAAAGTTTGGAAAATTGGCTCATAAGTGGAACCCAGGAGGTGTAGGCTGCAGTGAACAGAGATCATGCCACTGAACTCCAGCCTGGTGACAGAGTGAGATTTCATGTCAAAGAAAAAATTTTTTTTTGTTTTACTCAGAAAAGCAATGCTAACTAACGTAATCCTCTTACCTGTGGATGGTATATCACGATTAACTGATCTGAAAGTAATACAGATAAGCAAATTCTCCATTTAAAATCAACTTTTCTGTATGTTAAAACTACCAGTTTTCTCATTAGAACCAATAAATTACCATGTGAAATGACATGGCATGAAGACAACAATGAGAAAGCTGTCACCATAAAACAGAAAAAGAAGGGCTGTGACACATACACGGCTGGAACACACGGAACAAGACGAAGAAAACTGAAGGTAACTAGGGAATAAAAGCAGCAGAATTTCTTTTTAAATTCAGCAACAGTCAGCTTTGCAGCCTGAAAACAAAATTACGGCTCCACAAAAATAAATCAATGTTATTTCTTAACCATTGTTATTTTTCATTTCTGATTTGAAGTTACAAACTCACGTCCACAGAAATATTTATGGCTAATTATGTAGCACCTGCTACACAGCAAGCACTGTCATGTTCATTTGCTGCATTTATATGTAAAAACATCCTGGTGACTTCTGAAGCTGCCCTACTACTTACAAAAATTGGCTCAATTAAGAAAGAAATCTACTTATTTCAAAATTATAAACAGTGAAAGGAACATTAGCTTAAAAAATGTAGGCTTATGTAGGATTTCTGAATAAAACACAGTGGAATGTTCTAACTAAATAAAATACAACAATATACAAATTTTGGAATTAGGTCTGACAATTTTTGTGCATTACTAAATTTTATAAAAATCATTGATATACTCCCTGACCAACTCACAAAATGAATATTTTACAAACTATAAAAGAACAAAATATAAGAAACAAAAAATAATAGGTCTAAAATGAGTAGCCTGCAAGTAAAAAACAGGTAATTTGCATGGGGAGATTCTGAATCATAAGCCATAAAATTTTACAGTAATGAATTCAACTCAAAGCAGAAAATATATATTGGCATTTGGCGTTTCTGAGGCTTTTAGTTTTCTACTACATTAGTTACCTTATTAAAATGATTTATTTTTTCCAATATTGCTCTATTTTTATGAAAATAGGTAAACTTGTACTCACAGAAACACACTCCATAATTTTCCTGCACCTAAGCATTATCTTTAGAGTAATATATGTGCATATTTAACTCTATGTAAATCAACACTATCTGTACGTGTTTGCAGGTGGAGAGGCCACATGTTCAAAAATATATATATTAAGAATTATTTAGGCCAAGCGCCGTGGCTCACGCCTATAATCCCAGCACTTTGGGAGGCCAAGGAGGGTGGATCATGAGGTAAAGAGATCGAGACCATCCTGGTCAACAAGGTGAAACCCCATCTCTACTAAAAATACAAAAATTAGCTGGGCATGGTGGCGCGTGCCTGTAGTCCCAGCTACTCCGGAGGCTGATGCAGAAGAATTGCTTGAACCCAGGAGGCAGAGGTTGCGGTGAGCCGAGATCGTGCCATTGTACTCCAGTGTCTGGGTAACAAGAGTGAAACTCCATCTCAAAAAAAGAAAATAATTATTTAAAGCCAGGTGTGGTGGCTCAAGCCTGTAATCTTAGAACTTTGGGAGGCTGACTGAGGTCACGAGTCTGAGACCAGCCAAGACAATATGGCAAAACCCCATCTTTACTAAAAATCCAAAAGTAGCTGGCGATGGTGGCACATGCTTGTAATCCCAGCTACTCAGGAGGTCGAGGCAGGAGAATGGCTTGAACCCACAAGGAAGAGGCTGTGGTGAGGTGAGATCACACCACTGCACTCCAACTCAGGTAACAGAATGAGACTCTGTCGCAAAAAACAGATTATTTAAAATATATATTTAGGACTCAGAAATGTATCAATTTTATTCGCACATTTGTATACTTTTTATTATGACCATAAAAGTGACCCTGCAGTCAATAGAAATTCTACATTTTAAAAACTGAAAGTGTGTAACTGAATTGTTTTTAATGAAAGGGATAAATGCTAGATGTGAAGGATACCTCGTTTATCCTAATACCATTACTACATATTCTATGCCTGTATCAAAATATGCCATGGATTATATAAATATATACATATGTTATGTTCCCACAAAACTTAACAAAAAATACATTTGAATTAAAAAAAATAATAAACATTAAATTTAAGGGAACAATATATTTTTTGTTTTGTTTTGTTTTGTTTTGTTTTGAGACGGAGTTTTGCTGTTGTTACCCAGACTGGAGTGCAATGGCTCAATCGGCTCACCGCAACCTCCGCCTCCTGGGTTCAAGTAATTCTCCTGCCTCAGCCTCCCGAGTAGCTGGGACTACAGGCACATGCCACCATGCCCAGCTAATTTTTGTATTTTTAGTAGAGACTGTGTTTCACCTTGTTGACCAGGAGGGTCTCAATCTCTTGACCTCGTGATCCACCCACCTTGGCCTCCCAAAGTGGTGGGATTATAGGCGTGAGCCACCACGTTCAGCCAGGAACAACATTTTTTTAGCTTATTTGCAGTTTAAAGCAACTGGCAAAAGAGATTACAAGAGCTATTATTCCATTTTGTTACCAATATCCTATTTAAGTTGCTACCGTCCTTTACCTACACCCTTGAGTAAGGTGGAATAGCTTCAAATTTGTGGCATAATGCTTCACTAAATGCACAACAGTCTTCACATGGTAAAAAGATATGTATATAATCTCCACAGTTTAAAATGTACTGCACTTTATGACATGAAATTATAATCAGAAAAATGACATACTATTTTTATTTTTATTTACTTCTAAGTAAAATTAGAACTGTTTTTCTCTCACTATAATACAGAATAATATTACTCCCAACACCCACCTCACAACACTCAACAAGTTAACCACAAAGAGCCTCTCAGCTTAGATTTCTATTATGCATCTCATATTCTAATGTCCCCACTTTAATAGTCATCCATAATGCCCACCTAAGAATCTCTCATATCTTTGACACAACAATAACTGATCGCATGCTGTGACGTTAACACAATAGGAAGAAACAGCATAAAGTAATTTGAGACTTGAATTACATCATTCGTTTTTTAAACTTCCATAACCTTGTCAAGAAAAAAGTATAGTTTAAATGTAATTATGCCTTTCCAAAAATATCTTCCTTTTAAGTTACATATATAACTTATGTAACAACTTAAGTTTCAGATTAGTTTTTATACTCAGCACTATGATTTAGTGTAATGTCTGAAGTGTCAATGCCTTAGTTATTTCTACTGTGACTCTGGGATATTTACACAAACCTAATTTAAAATTAAATACTTTTTACACATATTGCATCTCCAAAAATATACTTTAGTATAAACTTTGTTTTCTGGCCTATAGTTTTGTAATAAAATACTGCTTCATGTTTCTCTAGTACAAAATGTGTACAGTAAGATCTACAACACAAGGAGAGGTATTATAACACTCCGTAACATTTTTCTTCAGAATAAATATGTGTCACTTGAAAGGCTTATGTTTTCTGAAAAATCATTTGATAGTAATTGCACTTAAAATGTTTTATTAAGTATAAACTCTTGACCTGGCACAGTGGCTCAGGCCTGCAATCCCAGCACTTTGGGAGGCTGAGGCGGGTGCACCACGAGGTCAGCAGTTTAAGACCAGCCTTACCGACATGGGGAAACCACATCTATACTAAAAATACAAAAGTTATCCAGGCGTGGTAAGGCATGCCTGTAATCTAAGCTACTCAGGAGGCTGAGGCAGGAGAATTGCTAGAATCCAGGAGGCACACGTTGCAGTGAGCCAAGATCACATCCCTGCCCTCTAGCCTGGGCAACAGAGCAAAACTCCATCTCAAAAAAAGTATAAGCTTTTTGATGTTGAGTAAGATGTGAGCAGATATTAATGGCTTTTCCACATTCTTAATATTTGTACACATTTTCTCAAGTGCAAATGCTTTCCTGTGCAATAAGGTGTGAACACTGCTGAAGTTATGCCACAGGTGAGGTGTGGTGGTTCCCACATTTAATCCCAGTACTTTGGGAGGCCAAAGCAGGTGGATCAATTGAGGTAAGACGTTTAAGACTAAGCCTGGCCAACATGGTGAAACTCCATCTCTACTAAAAATACCAAAATCAGCCAGACATGGTGGCAGGTACCTGTAATCCCAGCTACTTGGGGAGGCAGAGGCAGGAGAATCACTTGAACCTGGGAGGTGCTGATTGCAGTTGGCCAACATCACGCCACTGCACTGTGGCCTGAGTGACGGGGTGAGACCCCATTTCAAAAAAAAAAAAAAAAGTTTTGCCACATTCTTTACACTTGGAGTTCTTCAGTAAAAATTATCTTACCTACAATCAAGTGTGGAAACCATTTAAAGGATTTGTCGCATTCTTCACATTTCCAGGGTTTTGTACCAGTATGATTACTTTTATGTTTGGAAAGGTCTGAGGTGTTGTTAAAAGCATTGTCACCTCTTTCAGGTTTGCAGAGTTTCTCTCCAGGATGAATTACGCCTGTTAAGAACTGAGGACTTGTTAAAGGCTTTGCTTCATTCTTCACACTTGTACAGTTTATCTCCAGTATTCTGTGTGCTAAGGGTTGAGAACTCGTTAAAGCCTTCATCACATTCTTCACATTAGTAGGGTTTATTTTCCACATGAATTTTCATTTTTAGCAAAAGTTGAGGACTGGTTAAAGGCTTTGCCACATTTAACACATTTGTAGGATTTCTCACCAGGATAAACTTTCTTATGTTTAGTAAAGGTTGAGAAGTGGTTAAAAGTTTTGCCATATTCTTCACACCTTTAGGGTTTCTCTCTAGCATGTATTCTCTTATGCATAGTGAGGTTTGAGGACTGGTTAAAAGCTTTGCCACATTCTTTACATTTGTAGGGTTTCTCTTCAGTATGAATTCTCTTATGTACAGTAAGGTTTGAGGACCAGTTAAAGGCTTTACCACATTCTTCACATTTGTAGGGTTTCTCTCCAGTATGAATTCTCTTATGTTTAGTAAGGGTTGAAGACTGGCTAAAAGCTTTGCCACAATCTTCACATTTGTAGGATTTTCCTCCAGTATGAATTATCTTATGTTCATTAAGGGTTGAGGACAGGTTAAAGGCTTTGTGACATTCTTCACATTTGTAGGGTTTCTCTCCAGTATGAATTCTCTTATGTATAGTAAGGGTTGAGAAACGGTTAAAGGCTTTGCCACATTCTTCACATTTGTAGGGTTTCTGTCCGGTATGAATTATCTTATGTATAGTAAGGTTTGAGAAACGGTTAAAGGCTTTGCCACATTTTTCACATTTGTAGGGTTTCTCTCCAGTATGAATTATCTTATGTGTAGTAAGGTTTGAGGATTGGTTAAAAGCTTTGCCACATTTTTCACATTTGTAAGGTTTCTCTCCCGTATGAATTATCTTATGTTGACTAAGGGTTGAGGACACATTAAATGCTTTGCCACATTTTTCACATTTGTAGGGTTTCTCTCCACTATGGATTCTTTTATGTCTAAGGAGACTTGAAATCTGGTTAAATGATTTGCCACATTCTTCACATTTGTAGGGTTTCTCTCCACTATGGATTCTTTTATGTCTAAGGAGACTTGAAAACTGGTTAAATGCTTTGCCACATTCTTCACATTTGTAAGGTTTCTCTCCAGTGTGAGTTATCCTATGTGCAGTAAGGTTTGAGGACTCATTAAAGGCTTTGCCACATTCTTCATATTTGTAGGGTTTCTCTCCAGTGTGAATTCTTTTATGTTGAGTTAGTATGGAGAGCATGCAAAATGATTTGCCACATTCTTTACAATTGAAAAGTTTCTTTCCTGTATGTCTTATTTTATGTCTATTTGAGTTTGAAAATTTATGAAAGCATTCCAAATATGTATGACATTGAAATCTTCTGCTCTGAGTAGTTGTCAAACATTGACTAAGTCCATTATAATCTCCTTTGTGCAGTTTACACTTATCCACACTTCTACAGCATTTCCTGAATTGTAAGTTATCATCTCCACATTGATTGTATCTCCTCAGTATCACTTTTTGGAAAGAATCTTGTATATTTTTCTCTGGCCAAAGTTCTTCGACAAAATGAGAACACATAACTAAAAGAAATTAAAACAACAAATTACTCCACTTGCTAGACTCAGATAAATATACTTCACAAATCTAACCTACAAAAGCATACAAATGACATAACTAAACTAGCATATCAAAACACCACAGGTTCTAATTTCTTCATAAATATATAAATGTAACAAAAACATACCAAACACCCATATAAAAAAACAAAGAGGGACAGATGTGGTGGCTCATGCCTGTAATTGCTAGCACTTTGAAAGGCTGAGATGGGTGGATCACTTGAGGTCAGGAGTTTGAGACCAACCTGGCCAACAAGGAGAAACGCAACTCTACTAAAAATATAAAAATTAACCAGGCATGCTGGTGGGTGTGTGTAATCCCAGCTACTCATGAGGCTGAGGTAGAAGAATCATCCCAGGCAGCAGAGCTGAGATCATACCACTGCACTCCAGCTTGAATGACAGACCAAGACTCTTGTCTCAAAAAAAAAAACTCATAGAGGCATTATACTTTCTAATTTCAAAACATATTAAAAGCTACAATAACAAAAACAACGTGGTACTGACACAAAGACAGATAAACTGGTGAAAGAGTAGACTGGAGAACCTACAAATGGACTCTTCCACATATGATCAAATCACCTTCCACAAAGTTGCCATGAACACAGAATAGAGAAAAGATAACCTCTTCAAGAAATAATGTTGAGCCTGGCCAACATGAAAAACCTGTCTCTACCAAAAACACAAAAATTAGTGAAGTACGGTGGTGGGTGTCCAGAACCTCAGCTACTTGGGAGGCTGAGGCAGGAGAATTGCTTGAGCCAGTGAGGCAAAGGTTACAGTGAGCCAAGATAGCACCATTGAACTGAAGCCTGGGCAACAGACCAAGACTCTGTCTCAATTTAAAAACAAAAACAAAAAAAAATGAAACTGCAGTATAAATCAAAATTTTTGCACATCAAAGAAAATATTCAATAGGTGACAATGCCTCTTAGGACGCTGGTAAAAATAAGATAAAAATAATTTAAAAAATAAAATAAAGGACATTGGTAAAAATATTTGCAAATCACATGTGATAGGAATTAATATTCAGAATATATGAACAACTCTTTAAACAATAAAGTTGAATAATAACTTGCTGGGGGAACGATCCAAGATGGCTGACCGCTAACATCTCAAGATTGTAGCTCCCAGTGAAAACGCAGAGAATGAGAGGACGCCACACTTTCAGACAAATTTTGGTCGCTCACGGAGCAGAAGATTCCCAGTGGAGGAGCAGCATGGGTCACCAGCGCGACTCTTGTGGCCGGAGCAGCAGTTTTGCTGGCACCTCGGCGTGGCAGCTCTTTGTGCAGAGTAAACGGGACTGGTCCCCCTTCTGACCGAGGTTTGAAGCTCCGGGAAGGCAGAGTCGCCTATTACGGACTCAAGAAGGAAGTCAGACTGGAGATTCCCGGGCAGAAAAGCACCATCAGCCTTAATGCCGCTGTTTTGGCCGGCGCAGTGGGTTGCTCATATTTCGGCCCTGGGAATTAACAACTTGGACCTCTACTCAGAGACCTAACTTGAAAGGTGGTAATTACAAAGACGACAGGTGGGTAAACTTACAATGATGGGAAGAAACCAGCGTAAAAAGGCTGAGAATACTCAAAATCAGAATGCCTCTCCCTCTAAAGAGGATCACAGTCTCTCATCAACAAGGGAACAAGGCTTGATGGAGAACGAGGGCATCCCAATAACAGAATCAGGCTTCAGAACATGGATAATAAGAAACTTCTGTGAGTTAAAAGAACATGTTGTAGTCCAATGTAAAGGAACTAAGAACTTTGAAAAAAGGTTTGATGAAATCCTAATGAGAATAGACAATTTAGAGAGGAATATAAGTGAATTAATGGAACTGAAGAATACAATACGGGAACTCCGAGAAGTATGCACAGGTTTAAACACTCGAATTGATCAAGCAGAAGAAAGGATATCAGAGGTTGAAGTCCAACTTAATGAAATGAAATGAGAAGACAAGAATAGAGAAGGAAAGATAAAAAGGAATGAGCAAAGTCTCCAAGAAATGTGAGACTATGTGAAAAGACCAAATTTACATTTGATAGGTGTACCTGAATGCGACGGAGAGAATGAATCCAAGCTGGAAAATATTCTTCAGGATATTATTCAGGAAAATTTTCCTAAACTAGCAAAGCAGGACAACATTCAACCCCATGTAATACAGAGAACACCACAAAGATATTCCTCAAGAAGAGCAACCGCAAGGCACATAATCGTTAGATTCACCAGGGTTGAAATGAAGGAGAAAATACTAAGGGCAGCCAGAGAGAAAGGTCAGGTTACACACAAAGGGAAGCCTATCAGACTTACAGCAGATCTCTCAGCAGAAACTCTATAAGCCAGAAGAGAGTGGGGGCCAATATTCAACATCCTTAAAAAACAGAACTTTCAGCCCAGAATTTCATATCCTGCCAAACTAAGCTTCACAACTGAAGGAAAAATAAAATCTTTTATGAACAAGCAAGTACTCAGAGATTTTATTACCACCAGGCCTGCTTTACAAGAGCTTCTGAAAGAAGCATTACACATAGAAAGAAACAACCAGTATTAGCCTTTCTAAAAATTAAAGAGCATCAACATAAAGAAGAAATTACATCAACGAATGGATAAAACAGCCAGTTAATATCAAATGGCAGTAATTCTAAATTTCAATCAACTAAATCCTCCAATCAAAAGATACAGCCAAAACCCAACAGTATGCTACATCCAGACCCATTTCACATGCAAGGATACACAAAGACTCAAAACAAGGGGATGGAGAAAGATTTACCAACCAAATGGAAAGCATCAATAAATAAATAAATAAATAAATAACAGGAGTTGCAATTCTCGTATCTGATAAAATAGTTTTTTTTTTTTTTTTTTTTGAGACGGAGTTTCGCTCTTGTTACAGGCTGGAGTGCAATGGCGCTATCTCGGCTCACCACAACCTCCGCCTCCTGGGTTCCAGCAATTCTCCTGCCTCAGCTTCCTGAGTAGCTGGGATTACAGGCACACGCCACCATGCCCAGCTAATTTTTTGTATTTTTAGTAGAGACGGGGTTTCACCATGTTGACCAGGTTGGTCTTGATCTTTTGACCTCGTGATCCATCCGCCTCAGCCTCCCAAAGTGCTGGGATTACAGGCTTGAGCCACCGCGCCCGGCCTAAAATAGATTTTAAAGCAACAAAGATATAGTGGTAAAAGGATCAATGCAGCAATAAGAGCTAACGATCCTAACACCCAGATACATAGAGACTTAGACTCAATGAGACAGAAAATTAATAAGGATATCAAGGACTCGAACTCAGATCCGGAACAAGTAAACTTAATAAATATTTATAGAGCTCTCCACTTTAAACACACAAAACATACATTCTTGTCAATACCACATCACACCTACTCATAGGTTTAAATGAAATATTGATTGGCCATTATTAATACCCATTTCTTTTAGAATAAAGCAACATTTCCGTTCTCTCTCCCTCTTTTTCTTCCTCTTTCTTCCTCTCCTTCACTCCTTTTTTTTCTTTCCTTCTCTCAAAAAAAAAAAACCGAAATCAACTTGTAGACCTCTAGATCCAGGTCAGCAATGTCTCTCTCATTGCCTGATTTCCTTCCTTCTTTTCTTTCCCTCCCTCCCTCCCCCCCTTCCTTCTTTCCTCCCCCATCCCTCCCTTCCTCCCTTCCTTCCTCCCTCCCTTCCTCATTTCCTCCCTTCCTGCCTTCCTCAGAAATAAAAAATTAAACATAAAAAATAAAAAATAAATAAAATAAATAAACAAAATTCCACACTCCCAGGATATAGTATCTGATTGGCCCAGTTTGAGCCAGGCATTTTCCACAAGTACAGACTGAGGCTGCAGAGGGTGTGTGTGTGTGTGTGTGTGTGTGTGTGTGTGTGTGTGTGTGTGTGTGTGTGTGTGTGTGTGTAAAAATAAAAATAATAATAATAATAACTTGTTTTAGAAATAGCAATACTTCTCTAATTTTTATCAAAAAAAAATACACAGAGGCCGGATGCAACAGCTCATGCCTGTAATCCGAGCACTTTGGGAGTCTAACCTGGTTGGATCACATGAGGTCAGTAGTTCAAGACTAGCCTGGCCAACATGGGGAAACCCTGTCTCTAAGAAAAATAAAAAAATTAGCTGGGCATGGTAGTGGCACCTGTAATTTCAGCTACTTGGGAGGCTGAGGCAGCAGAATCACTTGAACCTGGGAGGCAGAGGTTGCAGTGAGCCAAGATTGTGCCATTTGCACTCCAGCATGGGTGACAAGAGCGAAACTCCATCTCAAAAAAAAGAAAAAGAAAGAAAAGAAAAGGAAGTAGAAGGGTGTGTTTGTCAAGGGCTGCACAGAGGGTAAAATGGGTATTGAGTTTTAATTTCACAGGATGTTTAAATTCTAGAACTCTTCTGCATAACGATGTGATATACTCAACATGTCTGAAATGTACAGCTTTTGTTCAGATAAGGTCTCACTCTGTCACCTGAGCTGGAATGCAGTGGCACAATTATGTTTCACTTTAGTCTCAAACTCTTAGTCTCAAATAATCCTCCCCACTCCATCTGCCAAGTAGCTGGGATGACAGGTGCACACCACCATGCCTGGCTATTATTAACATTTTTTGGTAAAGAGAAAATCTTTATATCTTTCCCAAGCTGGTCTCCACATTTCGGACTCAAGAGATTCTCCTGTCTTAGCCTCCCAAAATCCAAGAATTACACAAGTGAGCCACCGCTATGCCTGGGCCTAAAATGTACAGCTCAATAGGTTTAAGATGGTAAATTTTATGTGTTTTTACAAGAATGAACTTTTAAAAATAAAAACAAAAAAATACAGAAGTATAAATCTTTTCAAAAATTACCTTCAAATCACAAAAGTTTCTCCTACACAAGAAAATATATATTCATCATTAATCACTTGGTGAAAATAAGACTATTCCATGACTACTCACGTCGACAAGACAAACTGCCACTGAAAATCAGCTACGAAAAAATACTGGCTGGGTGCTGTGGTTCACGCCTGTAATCCCAGCACTTTGGGAGGCCAAGGTGGGTGGATCACAAGGTCAAGAGATCGAGACCATCCTGGTCAACATGGTGAAACCCCATCTCTACTATAAAAGATACAAAAAATTAGCTGGGCATTGTGGCTCGTGCCTGTAGTCCAAGCTATTCAAGAAGCTGAGGCAGAAGAATTGCCTGAACCCAGGAGGCGGAGGTTGCGGTGAGCCAAGATCGCGCCATTGCACTCCAATCTGGGTAACAAGAGCGAAACTCTGTCTCAAAACAAAAAAAAAAAAAAAAAAAAGACAGAACGAAAGAAAGAATACATACATACAATACATACATACAAGATAAGCTATAACCAAAATTGTGGTTATATTTATAGGTAAACATACACAGATATATAATCTGATGGTGATAGATGTATGGCTAATTTCTCTCTTAATTAAACCCCACATTGACTTAAGTGTACTAAAAGAATTGCAAATTGTCTAAAATTATATAAGTAAAATGAAAAAGCACAATAAACACATGCTAGGAAGCCTACACTGAAGAAACACACTAATACAGAACTGCAAAACAGTAACAAACGCTTACTCATAAAATCTGGTATGCAACATTAATGAAGGCACCATTAGAAAACTTTGTCCGGATAACTACAATATTTCACTGTAGCTGCATACTCATGGAAGGCATTGAGTCATTGGCATAAACTGTGTAACAGCAACATTTCAGAGAAAATCCAGTATATTTGTAAACAGAGGATTCTGAGAAGAAACTTTTTAACAAATACACATTTAAAAAAAACGAGTTGATTTTTGTGTTTCAAATATGTGCTATTCTTACACAAAATGAAACTGCTGTAATCCAACTTTAGAAGCAAATAGCCTTACACACACACACACACACACACACACACACACACACACACACACATATACGCAAAATAGGGTTAAACCCTCTGATATATATAATAAATATTTAGAAATAAAGTATGCTATTATTTAGATATAGGCTAAAGAAAGTAAATGCAAACTCTTTAATTCTTTCTTTGCCTTCAGAAAACAAATTTATAAGTAACTATTTTAGTAAATGTGGAGGGCCTACTAACTATCTAATTTACTTCAAACATAACATACATTCTGGCATGTTGTCATAAATGTCTGAATCTAAAATTACAGACAAATTTGAAATAGAAAATAAAAAGTAAAAGCATATAGGGAGAGTGACATCAGCAAGACGCAGAAATAAGTTACCCTATTTTCTTATCCCTCCACAGCAAGAAAATTTGTCAGCCATCCCTGACAAAAATACCTTTATGAGAATCAGGCCTCATGGCTTGAACCTGTAATGACAGCTACATGGTACATTAAGGTTGGAGAACTGCTTCAGACCAGGATTTGGAGCCCAGCCTGGGTTATGTAGCAAGACTCCATCTCCAAAATGAACTCCTTTCCGAGAGCTTTGCGATCCATAAAGGGAGTTGTGAAACCTAAAGCTCAGGACTGAGGAGTGTTTCTTTTCAGAAGGCAGACCCTCATTCAGGTAGCATGCTACAAGACCCCTGTTCCTGGCTACAGACCAGAAAATGGCTCACCTGATTTGGTCCCACTGAGAACTCTGCTTACTCTGTAATCATCCCAAACATCTCCCAGCCACACTCTGAAAAAGGTCCTATTCTTCCAGAAACCTGGAGGAAGACACTCATTTATAGCCATGCAGGCAGGCCTGCAGGCCTTGGTCTTTATGTGGTCTCTGAAGCAGTTCAATAACTTTGTTCCAGCTCTCTGAGCCACAGTTCGTGGCCAGTTCTGCTTCCATAGATATTCACACAGTGACCCAGAGAAATGTTCCCTGCTACTCAGTGAAAGCCATACTCATCCACATCCCAAATACGGCCCACCATATGCAGACCCGACTGCAAAGTCATGGTGGCTCACACCTGTAATCCCAGCACTTTGGGAGGCTGAGGCGGGTAGATCACCTGAGGTCGGGGGTTCGACCAACCTGACCAACATGGAGAAACCCTGACTCTACGAAAGACACAAAATTAGCCGGGCATGGTGGTGCATGCCTATAATCCCAGCTACTCGGGAGGCTGAGGCAGGAGAATCGCTTAAACCCAGGAGGCAAAGGTTGTGGTGAACCAAGATCATCCCATTGTACTCCAGCCTGAACCACAAGAGCAAAACTCTCTCAAAACAACAACAACAACAACAACAAACCTATCCTAGTATCTGCCCAATAGTGCAAAATCCTAAAGGATATTCAGTCTGTCCAAAAATAAAATGGGAATTACAACCCAAGCCTCTGTAACAAGCTAACTAAGGGTGGACCCTAGTGAACGCCCAGGAGCCTTGGGACCAACCCACAACCCCACTTCACTACAAATTCAGAGGATATCCCATCACCCTGGAACTCAACCAAAGATCTTTACCTCCAGAAACCAGTTTATAAAACTTGAAGAGGTTTGCTTCTTCAGATTTACAGACACCAATGCAAAAGCATATTGTGCCCATTGTCGATGCTTCTATTTTAACATTGCACTGAAACTATATAACAGAAGTAAAAAAAAAGTCACTAAAACTGAAGACAGCCAGGTGTGGTGGAGTTCAAGACCAGCCTGGCCAAGATAATGAAGCCCTGTCTCTACTGAAAATATAAAAATTAGCAGGGAATCCCAGCTATTTGGGAGGCAGAGGCAGGAGAATCGCCTGAACCTCAGAGATGGAGGTTACAGTAAGCTGAGATCATGCCACTGCACTCCAGCATGGGTGACAGAGCAAGACTCAATCTCAAAAAAAAAACCAAAGACAAAAACGTAAAAAGTTGCTGTTTATAGATCATATAATCTTACATTTTAAAAACCACAAATGGCACTGGGTAAAATGGCTCACACCTGTAATCCCAGCACTGTGAGAGGCTGAGGTGGGTGGATCATTTGAGGTCAGATGTTTGAAATCACCCTGGCCAATGTGGTGAAACCCTGTCTCAACTAAAAATACAAAAATTAGCCAGGCATGGTGGTCCACGCCTGTAATCCCAGCTATTCAGGAGGCTGAGGCAGGAGAATTAGTAGAACTCAGAATGTACAGGTGGCATTGATCCAAGATCGCACCACTGTACTCCAGCCTGGGTGACAGAGCCAGACTTTGTCTCAAAAGAAGCAAACAAACAAAAAAGCCATAAACAGTACATTAAAACCTGTCCAGATTAATAACTGCATTCAATAAATTAGCAAAATATAAAATTAACATACAAGTTATGGTTTCATACATTAAAACAAACTGATAAAATTAAAAAAAGCAACCTTATTTACAATAGCATTAAAATAACAAATTTCTGAAAACAAATTTATCCAAGGATGTAAAAAATCTTTACAATTAAAGCTATATCAATGAAAGAAATTAGAAAGGACATAAATTTAAAAACATTTTATATCTATGAATTGAAAAAATAAATACTGTTAAAGTACCATATTATTCAAAGTGATCTATAGATTGAATAAAGTTTTTTGACTCATACGTCTTATGAAAAAAAAGAAAAGAAATTTAAAAATTAAAACAAAAAGATTCAATAAACTCCCAATCAAAACTTCAGTGACTTTTTTTTCACAGTAATGAAAAACACAATTCTAAATATACATGAAACTACAATACATTTTGAATAACCAAAGCAATCTTGAGGATAAAGAAAAGTAGAGGAACAGCATACTTTAAAATTTCAGACTATATTTCAAGACTATATTAATAAAGACAGGATGAATTGTGCAGAAAAACAACCACCAAAAAATAGAATGGAAACCACTACTCACACATTTCAGACATAACACAAAAAGAAAACATAAAAGATAGTTTAACATAGTTTCTCAAAATTATGCAGCTATTTGTGCGTACCCAAAAACAATGGAAAAGGAGTCAGATGGTACAGTCTGTTACATGCCATGAAGAGGACTTTGGCTCTCACTTAAGCTTTAAAAAAGATAAGAGGGGGAAACAGAATCCTTAAAGAATTTAAAAGTGTAAGAAGAGGCCGGGCATGATGGCTCATGCCTGCAATCCCAGCACTTTGAGAGGCAGAGGCAGGCAGATCATGAGGTCAAGAGATTGAGACCATCCTGGCCAACATGGTGAAACTCCATCTCTATTAGAAATACAAAAATTAGCTGGGCATGGTGGCACGCACCTGTAGTCTCAGCTATCAGAGAGGATAAGGCAAGAGAATTGCTTGAACCTGAAAGGCAGAGCTTGCAGTGAGCCAAGATGGCACCACTGCACTCCAGCCTGGGTGACAAGTACAAAACAATACCTCAAAAAAAAAAAAAAAAAAAAAAGGCACAAAATGGAAGCGGTCCCTATGTGAGAGGAAAATGTTTTAAAAAACCCGGCTTTACAGAAATTGTTTGTTTTGAAACAAATCTTCCCAAGTTAATTTTTAAAGACGCTTGCTCCTTGACCTTGGGACCTCTCAGCTGTGTCATCTGTTCTGTTCACTCTCACCTACCTGAGGGTTCATCCACCATCTCAGGCTGCTTCATATTCCAGGGCTCTTTTTCTTTCTCCAGACAGGTAATTAGGTCTGGCTTAGACACAATAATACCTGTTTTTTTAAAAAATAAATAATATGAATGTTGCTCATGTTCTGTAGTTACCAATTTAATATTATGTGCCCAATAAAGAGGATGTAATGAAATATTCTAGTAAGTTAATCCCAAAATAATAATTTATAACTGAAATTTCTAAATATTTACGAACTATTTTCAATTTGTAGGTACTTAATTTCACTACCCAGTACTACTGAATCAGAAATTGATGGTGGCAATTAGATTTTAAAGTGTGGGCAACAATATTTTAGGCCACAAAATTTCTGGAATTAACATTAATCCAGGCCAGGCGCGGTGGCTCATGCCTGTAATCCTAGCACTTCGGGAGGCCGAGGCGTGTGGATTGCTTGAGGTCAGGAGTTGGAGACCAGCCTGGCCAACATGGTAAAACCCCATCTCTATATATAAAAAAATAAAAATTTTTAAAAAATTAAAACATAAATAAATAAATAAAACATTCATCCAGAGTGAAAGATACAGATCATCTCAGGAATGTGGAAAGTTGAGGTCAAAATGAA
Organism: Saguinus oedipus; assembly: GCA_031835075.1. Classification (NCBI taxonomy): domain Eukaryota; kingdom Metazoa; phylum Chordata; class Mammalia; order Primates; family Cebidae; genus Saguinus; species Saguinus oedipus. Next base: position 19,040,085 of record CM063187.1, read on the forward strand.
ACATCTTGGAGAAATTCTCTTCTACATGGATTAACTCCCAGGATTTCCTTGAAAACAAGGATAGAAAACTCATTTATGCAAAGCATAGTTTAGCAAAACACATTCTACAAAAAAGAGAAATAAAGCCTTTAGGATATATTGCGAATGGTGTATTGAGGTTATCCTCACCGAGGAAGACCAGGTTTCTGTAGTTCTCTAACATCACATTTTTATATAAATTCTGCTGTGCTGTGTCCAGGCATTGCCACTCCTCCAGAGAGAATTCCATGGCCACATCTGTAAATGTCAATGATGCCTGAAAAACACACAAACACACATATTTACCAAGTGGCCATGGGCAGAATTTTTAATTTGACTCAAGGTGAAATGAAAGAGTAAGGAGAACTGGTTCTAACTCATAGGACTGACTAAAATTTTCCAATAAAATGAATTTCAAAACAGAAATATCCTCTCTGAGAAAACAGAGTGGCATAAAATCTACAATATCAGTGCTTTTCTGTTCTCCTGAATAATAAAGTACAAAATCAAGGGCATAAACACAAACATGTACATTTTTGAGTGCTATATTTACATTCTAAAGAACGAGTTGTGTGTATTATTCAGAACAAAAAAACATGTTAAGTTAGAAGGTACGTCTTAAATTTTAATGTTATAAACTTGAGATCGTGTTAATGCAGATATCTTTTTCAGAAAATCAGAAATAAAGTCTCAGTTGCTGAATTTCTAACAAGCTCACCATTAAAGCCAATGTTTTTGCCTCAAAAAGATTTTGTCAAAAACACTTAAGTAAAAAAGCCTCTGTTTTTCCCAGTTGTTCTGGCCTGTAATCAAAGATGAGAGCTTTCACTTTCCAAACACAGATATATGCAAAGAAAATCTAAGAAAGAAGGGCAGCTTCCAGATTAAATATGATAATTTATGCACATCAGCTGCAAAAAGATACTTAATAATAAGAAGAAAAATAATTATCTCTATAGTAAAAATAAAATCTGTCAGAGAGCTCTTTAACCAAGTGAATCATTAACATCAAGTGCACTAGAACCAATTTGCATAATGTGCTGATACACACAGGACACAGCATCACTGCTAAAATGTTGCCGTCCTGAAAAGTGAATAATAGTCTGAATTTAACCACGCAGAAACATGAGTTTACGCAAAGTTTAAGATACAGGTATCTTCCATGTTCTGTAATTTTTAATGCTGATATTAAGTAGTCTTTCTTTAGCACCCTATACAGCAAGTATCTTCTAATTTTAATTTAAGTTCTGGGGTACATGTGCAGATCCTGCAGGATTATTACACAGGTATACACCTGCCATGGTGCTTTGCTGCCTCCATCCCCATCACCTCCATTAGGTATTTCTCCTAATGTTATCCCTCTCAATCTCCCCACCCTCTGCTATCCCTCCCCGAGTCTCCCATCCCCCAACAGACCCAAGTGTGTGACGTTCTTCTCCCTGTGTGCACATCAGAATGGTGATCATCAAAAAAATCTGGAGACCACAGATGCTGGAGAGGACGTGGAGAAATAGGAACACTTTTACACTGTTGGTCGGAGTGTAAATTAGTTCAAACATTGTGGAAGACAGTGTGGTGATTCCTCAAGGATCTAGAAACAGAAATTCCATTTGACCCAGCAATCCCATTACTGGGTATATACCCAAAGGATTATAAATCATCCTAATTTTTAAAAATACCTTTCTGGGCAATAAGTGCCATCCTGTTTAAATAAGCATTATTTTTTACATCCTGTTCTGCATAGAGCTAATGGAGAACACAGATGGAACCTCCACATTACATGTTCTCCATTTTCACTACGGATGGACACCTAATTTTCCTCAACAGAAATCAGGAGTTGCTACATCTTCCTATGGTCCACAACCACAAAGGGAACAATTTTAATACTGCAGATGATAAATTCATGGTGAGATTCTGCACGGCATATGAGAAACCAGGACATAGAGAATGGAGAAAAGGCTCTGGTGTACAGGAAAGAAATATTTTGCAGAGACCCTTGGATATTACATGAATTTTTAAAAGCTGTTAAACTCATGAGGGAGGAAAAACACAAGTAAAGAAGCAAAGGCTTGCCAATTACTGAGCGCATGGCAGTCCAGGAAGCAGAGTGGACACAGCTCTTGATCTGAGATATGCTTAGCTAAAAGAATGCCCATTTTTTTCCTTGTTTCTCCTCCTCTGGATTCCTGCTCAGATGAGATTCTTAATAAATTACATCTGCATCTTGAAAAAATGCCTTTAAAGCTTTCAGCACCGCCTGTTTACATCCACAGCAGAAGGACCAGGACCTGCAGAAAAAGCCCACCCACTTCTGTTCTTTACAACAAAAGGGATTCAGGGACAATAAGCTGCTCCATGGGAGCAAAAATATAAATTTCTCTTTTCCTGTACTCAGGTAACCTCCCCTGCCACAGGCACCAGCAATTTCCGCTATAGTAATGGAAATATGGGCCACACTGCCCTGTCCCTACCAAAGCTGAACAAAAAAAAGGCCCTGTAACCACCCTTTAGTGCAAAGGTGAAATTTAACTCTCATGAATGTATTGTGAAGCCCTCATACCTGATTATGGCCTCACCTTAGAGTCACATGAGGCACTTCATTAAAACAACATGGATGCTTCCGCCCAGAACAATAAACAGAATCCATGGAAAGGGCCAAGTAGATGTAGGGAACATGCCCCACATCCCACCAGTCGGTACACCCCAAGTTTGGTGGCAACAAAGGACTGAGAAATAGATTAAGAATGAAAGTGGGACTAGGGGACCATCACTTGTAATGGAGGCAGTGAAGGCCCCAAGCTCTGGTTACCACAATGTTTATTGAACACAATCACTTTTATCTGTAGTGCAGGTGGCAGGGTGAGTCCGTGAAGGGAGGCTGTGTATCAAACACAGAATTGATAGCAGTGGCGGTTTATGTGAGTTTCTCAAGAACTAAAATCATATGCTTATCTATAGTGCAGCTGGTGGGAGTGGGCTTAGCAAGCAGCCTACGTGCCCGGTTACATTACAGTGCTTCAAGGAAGTGTTATGTCCTTGGGCACAGTGTTTACTATCAGAGCTTACGTCACTCTGCTCCTGGGAACATGCTGGCACACAGAGGCCTTCCTCCCCAGAGGTCTCTGCGGCCTTCTGCAGTTTATTGCTCCTGATTTCTTTTATCCATTACTTATAACAGTTTCTTTAGGTACACTGTAAACCCTTACTCCACTGCTGCTTCCCCCAATGAGTAGAGATTTCTGCAAATTGTCCATGTAATCCTAATCAGAAATCTGGCTGTGGTGGGCACAGTGACCCATGCCTGTAATCACAGCACTTTGGGAGGCTGAGGAAGGCAGATCACAAGGTCAGGAGATCAAGACCATCCTGGCCAACATGGTGAAACCCTGTCTCTACTAAAACTACAAAAACTAGCTGGGCGTGGCAGCACATGCCTGTAGTCCTGGCTGGTTGGGAGGCAGAGGTTGCAGTGAGCCAAGATTGCACCACTGCACTCCAGCCTGGTGACTGAACTAGACTCCAACTCAAAAAAAAGAAAAAAAAAATCTGGGCTGATAACATTTCGCTAAGCATTGCCTCTCAAACTTTAGTAAGCTTAAAAATAACTTGGTAAAAAAAAAAACAAAATAAAAATAACCTGGTAATTTTGACCCCATTCTACATATTATAATTCATACAAGGGATCTAAAATGGGTGTTTTAAACTAGTCCCCATCAATGCTGATGTTGCTCCCCCTGGGCTCATTATTGGCATTCCTTAGAGAAGCAGGCACAGCACAGAGTCCCTTATACTCAGCACTCTTGTCACAACATAAATACTTCTAGGACAAATGAAGACAACTTCTATTTCCATCCTAAAGTATCATATTCTTTGCTGGCTCCTTAAAATTTATAGAACAACCAGAAGGCAGCAAAGTCTGAATGAGTCTGCATCATAAACATGTGCACATGTACTAATGCAATAATTATTAGGCAGGTACTATGTGCTCAAGAGTATGTTACAGAGCACTGTGCTGGGAATAACACAGTATGGGATTTAATCCTCATTACACCCCAAGAGCTGGTACTAAGTGCTTAATAATTCCCAAAATTTAGATAAAAAATCCAGCATTGTATTTCTTCTGTTTCTGTCATCAATTTATTTAAAAACTGTATAGAATAGGGAGCCGCCGTGGCTCAGGCCAGTTGTCCTGGCACTTGAGGAGGTGAGGCTACACGTTCAAGGCTAGCCCAGGCAACCTAAGAACCATTCATTAAAATACATAAATAATAAAGAAATAAATAACTGTATAGAATAAAAGCTAAAGATACAAGATGAGAGAAATAAAGAGTTTTAATGCAGTTTTGAGAATTTTATTGTGTTTAATTTTTTGTGAGTTGTATAGCAACTACTGGATCTGCAGGACTAGAAAACAAGTTACTGAATGGAATGTCTCTGCAAGCACCGGTTTTAATAGAAAACTAAAAACTTAAGACCCTAAAATACATACTTTTTTCCATTTATCTGCTTTAGGGTTAAGAAAACATGAGCACGAGCTCTAGAGAGGAAACAGGATTCAGCAGCCAAAGCTTAAGAAAATTGGAACTGGTGGTGCTCTCCTAAATGGTAGAGACCAAGACTGCTTCACCTATTTTTCTAATGGCCTTATGAAACTAAACCAATTAGTTTATTTGTTCGAATACCAGACCTCCTCCTCATTTTTCTTCCCATGACAAGATCTCTTCTCATCAGTTATAGGACGCGAGGCTCCAGAGTGGGGACAGATCTAAATAAGGCCTCCAAAAAGGGGAACTGAACAGAACTGGGGCAGGGAGGGGACCTTTTTTTAAATTCTGCTCTCTAGGCCAATGAAAGCACCACCAGTTCCATTTTTCTTAAGCTTACCTAAGAAAAACTTAAATCTCAGACTTTGTATAATTTTTACAACTGCCCCCTCAATTTTATACCATACACTACTAAGCAATTTAAACAAATCTCTTACTGATTTCTAGCATAGTTTTATTATAAGTTAAATATGTATTCTTAGCAAGGTAAAAGAAATAGAAATAACAATAAAAACTCTCCATCTGTAAATATCCCTTCAGGTGATGACATCAGAAGTCATGACAATATAAAGAACGTGGCCCCAGAAAAGCCCAAGATCTTTGCGCACACATCTATTCATTCTATCACCAATGATGCTTAATCGCCAGTTCTAGTCTAGGCTAAAAGTTCCTAAATGGTAGAGACTAAGACTGCTTCACCTATTTTTCTAATGGCCATATGAAACCGAACCAATTAGTTTATTTGTTCCAGTCCCAGACCTCCTCCTCATTTTTCACCCATGACTAGAAAACTGGAGCAACTGTTATCTGTGAAGCAACCAAAGACATCTCTTGTATCAGGGGAGGAACAAACACAGGATGACTCATTTCTCTTACGTTGACACAGAAGCAGAATTAACAACTTGTCAGCCTGATACAGTTCTGCTCTAGACATCCTCGAATGTCTCAAAGATGCCTCCATGACTGTGAGAGGATTCCAAGTGACTCTGGGCTGATGGCCCAATGATAAGCCAGGAAAGAGAGACTCAGGCTGATTCTAAATACAAAATGACACAGCCCTGGTGGAGCTCCAGAACCTGAATTATCTGTCCTGATCAGATAAGAAGATTATCTAACACTTAGATAAGAAAAAGACAAGCATATTCCAGTATCACATTTTACAGGTGGGTATACTTGTGTTTATGGCTCTGGATACATTGTGGCCTTGGCCTTGATCTCTCACTCCTAAGATGCAGATTTTGGCATCAGATTCTATTTACACTGGGAGCCTTTCACATAATTGCAGCAGGTCACTGGACAAGATCTGAAAAGCTCAAAAAGCCACACTTTTTTTTTCTTTTTGAGACGGAGTGTCACTCTTGTTACCCAGGCTGGAGTGCAATGGCGCAATCTCGGCTCACTGCAACCTCCGCCTCCTGGGTTCAGGCAATTCTCCTGCCTCAGCCTCCTGAGTAGCTGGGATTACAGGCACACGCCACCATGCCCAGCTAATTTTTTGTATTTTTAGTAGAGATGGGGTTTCACCATGTTGACCAGGATGGTCTCGATCTCTTGACCTCGTGATCCACCCGCCTCAGCGTCCCAAAGTGGGATTACAGGCATAAGCCACCGTGCCCGGCTAGGAGCCACACTTTTAAAGGGGAACTACAAGATGTCTATGTTAACATCTCACAATGCAGAAAATGCCTCCTGTTGATTTTCTGTACATTCTCAATTCAAAGTCCATCCCTTTTTTATAAATCCCAGGCAGAGGCCAGACCTTATGTGCAGATTGTAGGTGGGACCAACCTGGCTCTGCATCCTTGGATGTTACAGCAAGCAGAGTACAATCAAAGGAGAAATCACCTCCTAGAGGCTGCTCTAGCACAGTCTAAACGATATGTCTACCTAAAAGGAAAAAGCTGGGACAACATGAATAGAAGTAGACAGCTTACTTGGACCAAGCTTGAGGATTATAACTTGGAAGGACACATTCAAGTTGCCTGGAATCTATATTTTGATTAGCAACACTTACAATTTGATTTGTAAAGGCAAAAAAAGGAGGACAGTGAGTGGGCTGATACAAAGCTGTTTGTCACAATTGTTTATTTATAGAAATAGCATTGATTATTGATTGGATATACATTGTTAAGGTTTAGAGTATGCATTACAGTGTCTACTTAGGCACTAATTTATAGCTACTGATGGCAACAATGAACACGTTCAATAGATAAATACACAGTTCAAACAGAGAAGAAAGAAATCATTGTGTTCTCATTTTAGTGTCTCTCTGGGTCTGAAAATTAAAAGGACTTGCATTGCTCAGATGAAAGTTTTTCTTTATTCCCAAATTTCAAGACCTAGATTCAAATTTTGGAGCTATAGCAGGGCACAGTGGCTGACGCCTATAATCCCAGCATTTTGGGAGGGTGAGGCGGGTGGATCACGAGGTCAAGAGATCGAGACCATCCTGGTCAACATGGTGAAACCCCATCTCTACTAAAAATACAAAAATTAACTAGGCATGGTGGCGTGTGCCTGTAATCCCTGCTACTCAGGAGGCCGAGGCAGGAGAATTGCCTGAACCCAGGAAGTGGAGGTTGCAGTGAGCCGAGATCACACCATTGCACTCCAGCTTGGGTAACAAGAGCCAAACTCCATCTCAAAAAAAGAAAAACCCACAAAATTTGTAGCTACAGATTTAGGTCCTGGATGGGTGAAGTAGCACAAGGTGTTAACCTGCACATCTGTGGGCATTGTAGCAAGAGAATAAAGTGGAAATTGGAGATTCTCAAGTCTACATGTTTACTCAATGCACATGTGTTAGTCTGATTAGATTTCTGAGCCCCCTGGTCTATGAATCAGTTTCTGGTATGAAGATACAGGAGTCATTGAAAGAGGTACAGTGGTTGATTGCTGCCCTGTGAAGTTCCAGAAATCTAGTCTAGCCTCTCTAGAAATGACTGCGGAGGACTACAGATACCAAAATAGATACCAAATAGGCAGAGACACAATTCTGCCTGCATATTTAGGAAACAGCATGCACTCTGCAGCACAATTGAAAGTTGACTGGAAGCCTGAGAGTAAAAGTTTCCTCTAGAGTAAAGCTTTGTTGGCATCAAAGCTTATATGTTTATACTATGTCTGTTAATTCTAGACAGTGTTTGGGAACTATAAAAGAAAAGTCGTCTCCAGCTCCAGAGAAACTCCACAATGATAAAACAGAAAGAAAGCTGTTTTGGGGAAGGGCACAGGGAAAAGAAAAAAGAAAGCTGTTTTAGGCCAGGCGCGGTGGCTCACGCCTGTAATCCAGCACTTTGGGAGGCTGAGGTGGGCGGATCACCTAAGGTCAAGAGTTCGAGACCAACCTGACCAACATGGAGAAACCTCATCTCCACTAAAAATACACCATTACCTTCCAGCCTGAGCAACAAGACTCTGTCTCAAAAAAAAAAAAAAAAAAAAAAAAAAAAAACAGAAAGAAAGAAAGCTATTTTATTACATAATTAAACCAGAATGTGACATGCATTAGTCAATCTGCTTAAGAGATTGCAAAGATAAAAAGATGGTCACCATAATTAGGTCACAAGTAGAGGAATTTCTAGCACCATGTTATAAATAGTTTATCTACATTCACCTGGAGATTTGGGAGGCCATTCTGTATGCTAATTGGTTATATTTAATGACAAAATAAACTTTTTTACATCTTCATAACAGGAGGTAACTTTGCAACTTGAAGCCACGTGTCTGTCTCACCCTCCTGCAGAAATGGTTGAATGTGGTGCTATCTTTTTGACTATTTACATTTTTATTTTTTTTCAGGTGGAGTTTTGCTCTTGTTACCCAGGCTGGAGTGCAATGGCGCGATCTCGGCTCACCGCAACCTCCGCCTCCTGGGTTCAAGCAATTCTCCTGCCTCAGGTTTCTGAGTAGCTGAGATTAAGGCATGCACCACCATGCCCAGCTAATTTTTTGTATTTTTAGTACAGACGGGGTTTCACCATGTTGACCAGGATGGTCTCGGTCTCTTGACCTTGTGACCACCTGCCTCGGCCTCCCAAAGGCTATTTACATTTTAAAGCAATGGCTCTCAACTTCCTGAGCACTGGGTAGGCTACAGCACCCTGCTGCCCTCTCCTGATAGCTCATGTCCTTCCTTGACTCCTACCGTCCACCACTGAGGCACAGCACAGGGTTCACAGGTAGCAGATCACATCTTATGTGAACCCCAATTGCCATAGCAGCACTCCAGTGCCACATCAGAGAGAAGCCAGAGCTGCACAGGAGAGCCTGCAGGTCTCCTGGGTAGAACTGCACCTTCACATTAATGGAAATGGGAGCAGGGTTTCAGCGTCAGTTTCTATTTATAATGGGGACATGGAAAAAACATTGCTGGATTTTCAGCATGAGTCTAGACAGTGACAGCTTCAAGAGTTCTTGGCCGGTGTAGTGGCCTACACCTGTAATCCTAGCACTTTGGGAGGCTGAGGCAGGCGAATTGCCTGAGCTCAGGAGTTCGAGACCAGTCTGGGAAACACGGTAAAATCCTGTTTCTACTAAAATACAAAAGAATTAGCTGGGCATGGCGGTGTGTACCTGTAGTCTCAGCTACTTGAAAGGCTGAGGCAAAAGAATTGTTTGAAACCTGGAAGCGGAGGTTGCAGTGAGCCGAGATTGCACCACTGCACTACAGCCTGGGTGACAAAGCAAGACTCTGTCTCTTAAATAAAAAAAAAGTTATCACTGTGACAGCCCACCTCATTCACACACACCACAGGATACTAACGGGGCTCCTGAACACAAAGCATTGGAGAGAAAAACAGCTCTTCATCTGAGTAAGATTGTATTGACAGAAAAAAGAAGTTAAATGCATCCTTATAAAAACTCATATTAGACCAGGCGTGGTGGCTCAAGCCCGTATCCCAACACTTTGGGAGGCCGAGGTGGGTGGATCACAAGGTCAAGAGATCGAGACCATCCTGGCCAACATGGTGAAACCCTGTCTCTACTAAAAATACAAAAATTAGCTGGGCGTGGTGCTCACGCACCTGTAGTCCCAGCTACTCGAGAGGCTGAAGCAGGAGAATTGCTTAAACCCGGGAGGTGCAGGTTGCAGTGAGCCGAGATTGTGTCACTGCACTTCAGACTGGAGCCTGGCAACAGAGTGAGACTCTGTCTCAAAAACAAAACAAAACAAAAAAACAAAAAAAACCTCAGATTAAATATAAGTTTGCGTGGGAAGTAGAAAAGTTCCTTTTAATGTTTCCTTTCTAGTTGAAGAATAAGTATGCTAATAAGTTTGTTAAGCCCTATACTTTCCTTTTTTTTGGAGATGGAGTCTCACTCTGTAGCCCAGGCTGGAATGCAGTAGCGTCATCTCTGCTCACTGCAACCTCTGCCTCCCAGGTCCATGGTCAAACAATTATCCTGCCTCAGCCTCCCAAATAATTGGGATCACAGGCACGTGAAACCATGCCCAGCTAACTTTTCTGTATTTTTAGTAGAGATGGGGTTTCACCACATTGGCCAGGCAGGTCTTGCACTCCTGATCTCATGATCTGCCCACCTCGGCCTTCCAAGTGTTGGGATTACAGGTGTGAGCCACTGTGCCTGGCCTAAGTCCTATCCTACGTAGCTGTTAAACATGCCGTGCTTACAGGCACGTAGTACATTCTATGTCCTTGTACTTAAACCAGGATATCTATGCTGGACATGCTCACAGCCAATGTCCCAGCTCTCCACTGCTTTTACCTGTTTAGAAAAGTTTTAAGTTTTTAGCCAATCGGGTTTTAGTTTAAGTTGTAAGGTCTGGTTCCAGCCAACGGAGACCAAACACAGCAGTTTAAGGACAATCCCAAATGAAAGGGGGGTGCCCTTTGCTCACTGTACTCTCGTGGTAAGTTGGCTAGTAAGAGTACCCTTCCTGCAGTCCAGGAAGTAAAACTTGCGTTGTTAAATAATTCTTTGTCTCAGTGCTTATTTTTCTTTGCGGCACCAAGCATCTATTTCCGACATACGATTTATCAAGGTGACCAGAAAATATTCCCCTAAAAGGAATCTCTCTCTAAACACCCAACTACACAGCTACTCTCAGCATGAGAAATATGAGCATTACGAAAAGAATCTCGGGCATCCTGTGTGCTCTTCAAAGAATATTTATGAAGGAAAAAAGCAGAAAACAGAAAGCTGTTATAAAAAAATCCATAAATATACACGAATAAAGCAAGTTCTTAGAGAGCTATGAAAAGACTTAGATTCTGACACAATAATAGTGGGAGATTACAACATCCCACAGACACTAATAGAGATCATTGAGGCAGAAAATTAACAGACATCAGGACCTAAACTCAACATTTGACCAAATAGTACTAATAGAAATCTATAGAACTCTTCATCTAAGGCCGGGCGCGGTGGCTCATGTTTGTAATCCCAGCACCTTGGGAGGCCGAGGCGGGGAATCACGAGGGTCAAGAGATCGAGACCATCCTGGTCAACATGATGAAACCCCGTCTCTACTAAAAATACAAAAAATTAGCTGGGCATGGTGGCACGTGCCTGTAATCCCAGTTACCTGAGAGGCTGAGGCAGAAGAACTGCCTGAACCCTGGAAGTGGAGGTTGAAGTGAGCTGAGATCGGGCCATTGCACTCCAGCCTGGGTGACAGAGTGAGACTCTGTCTCAAAAAACAAAAAAAAAAGAAAGAAAGATATCGATAGAACTCTTCATCTAAGGCCGGGTGGGGTGGCTCACGCCTGTAATCCCAGCACTTTGGGAGGCCAAGGCGGGTGGATTACAAGGTCAAGAGACTGAGATTATCCTGGTCAACATGGTGAAACCCTGTCTCTACTTAAAAAAAAATACAAAAAATTAGCTGGGCACGGTGGTGCATGCCTGTGATTCCAGCTACTCAGGAGGCTGAGGGAGAATTGCCTGAACTCAGGAGGCGGAGGTTGCGGTGAGCCGAGATCATGCCATTGCACCAGCCTGGGTAACAAGAGCGAAACTCCGTCTCAAAAACAACAACAACTCTTCATCTAAAACCAACATAGTATACATTCTTCTCTCAACACCAGAGATCATAATACTCTAAAATTGAGCACACAATCAAAAACAGAACAAATCTCTACAAATTCAAAAATTTCAAAATCCTACCAAATACATATTTAGACCACAGCTTAATAAAGATATAATTAAATACAAAGAAAACTACTTAAAATCATACAATTACATGAAAATTAAGCACGTAAATGATTTTTGGGTAAATAATAAAATTAAAGATAGAAATAAAGAAATTCTTTGAAACAAATGAGAGTAACGATATAACATACCAGAGATTCTGCAACACAGCTCAGGCACTGTGAAGAGGACAATTTAACTCTAAACGCTCAAATCAAAAAAAAGAAAGATCTGAATTTAACCACATAACATTATACATAACAAAATAAGAGAAGCAAGAGAAAACCAGCCACTAAGGTAGCAGAAGACAAGAAATAATCCAATCATATCTGAACTGAAAGAGATTTAGACATAAAAAGTCATATTAATTAGGTGGGCATGGTGGCGCCTGCCTGTAGTCCCAGCTACTCGGGAGGCTGAGGCAGAATTGCTTAAACCCAGGAGGCGGAGGTTGCGGTGAGCCGAGATCCTGCCATTGCACTCCAGTCTGGGTAAGAACAGCGAAACTCCATCTCAAAAAAAAAAAAGTCATATTAAAAAAAAAATTAAGAAATTTAGGAGTTGGCCGGGTGCGGTGGCTCACGCCTATAATCCCAGCACATTGGGAGGCTTAGGCGGGAGGATCACAAGGTCAAAAGACGGAAACCATCCTGGTCAACATGGTGATACCCCATCTCTACTAAAAATACAACAACTAGCTGGGCATGGTAGCGTGCTCCTGTAGTCCCAACTACTCAGGAGACTGAGGCAGGAGAATTGCTTGAACCCAGGAGGCGGAGGTTGCGGTGAGCCGAGATCACGCCATTGCACTCCAGCCTGGAAAACAGAAGCGAAACTCTGTCTCAAAAAAAAAAAAAGAAAGAAAGAAATTTAGGAGTTAAATCTTTTTAAAAAATTAATAAGATGTATAAACCACTAGCAAGCTTAAAGAAGAGAAGATCTTTTTAAAAAAGAAATTAAATTAGAAATGACAAAAGGGACATTATCACTGATCACAAAAAATTGAACTACTGGCCGGGCACACTGTCTCAAGGCTGTAATCCCAGCACTTTGGGAGGCTGAGGCGGGTGGATCACGAGGTCAAGAGATCGAGACCATCCTGCTCAACATGATGAAACCCCGTCTCTACTAAAAATACAAAAAAATTAGCTGGGCATGGTGGCACGTGCCTGTAATCCCAGCTACTCGGGAGGCTGAGGCAGGAGAATTGCCTGAACCCAGGAGGCGGAGGTTGCGGTGAGCCGAGACTGCGCCATTGCAATCCAGCCTGGGTAACAAGAGCGAAAATCCGTCTCAGGAAAAAAAAAAAAAAAAAAAAAAAAAAAAAAACTACGGAAGCGAACTATAAACACTTCTATATACATACACTCCTTTTCTAAAAGAAACCAATAAATTCCTGGACAAATACAACCTCCCATAACTGAACAACAACAAAGAATCCCTTTTCCTTTTTTTTTTTTTTTTTTGAGTCTGAGTTTCGCTCTTGTTACCCAGGCTGGAGTGCAATGGCGCGATCTCGGTTCACCGCAACCTCCGCCTCCTGTGTTCAAGGAATTATCCTGCCTCAGCCTCCCGAGTAGCTGGGACTACAGGCACGTGCCACCATGTTCAGCTAATTTTTGTATTTTTAGTAGAGATGGGGTTTCACCATGTTGACCAGGATGGTCTCGATTTCTTGATCTTGTGATCCACCAGTCTCGGCCTCCCAAAGTGCTGGGATTATAGGCGTGAACCACCACGCCCGGCCAAAAGAATCCCTAAATAGACCAATAACGAGCTTCAAAATTGATTTAGTAGTAAATAGCCTAGTAACCAAAAATTTAAAAAGCCCAGGCCTACACAAATTCACAGGTGAATTCTACCAGATGTAAAAACAAAGGCTGGCGTCATACCTTCTTAAAACGATTACCAAAAATGAATAAGAAGGGACTTCTCTCCAGCTCATTATGTAAGAACAGCATCATTGTGATACCAGAATCTAGCAGGGACAAAACAAAATAAGAAAATTTCTGTTAAATGAAAGTTGCCAGGTGGAAATAAAAAAAAGAAAAAGAAAAAACAAAGAAAGAAAAAGAAAACTTCAAGCTAATAAATTTGGTAAACATTGATGCAAAAATTCTCAAAAAAATACTGGCAAACCAAATCCAGCAGCACATTAAAAAGCTAATGCACTACTATAAAGTAAGCCTTATCTCTAGGATGCAAGGTTGGTCCAACGTATACAAATAAATAAAGGTGATTTATCACATAAAACTACAAATAAAAACCACAAGGTTACCTCAAGAGATGCAGAAAATGCTTCCAATAAAATTTAATATCTTTCATATGTTTAAAACCCTCAAAAACTAGGCATTGAAGGTACATACTTCAAAAAACAGCGTTATCTATGAGAAACCCACAGCCAACATACTGAATAGACACAAGCTGGAAGCAGTCCTTCTTGAAAACTGGCACAAGACAAGGATACCTTCTCTCATCACTTCTTTTTCTTTCTTTTTTTTTTTTTTTTTGAGACGGAGTTTCGCTCGTTACCCATGCTGGAGTGCAATCGCGCGCGATCTCAACTCACCGCAACCTCCACCTCCTGGGTTCAGGCAATTTGCCTGCTTCAGCCTCCCGAGTAGCTGGGATTCCAGGCACGTGCCACCATGCGCAGCTAATTTTTTGTATTTTTAGTAGAGACGGGGTTTCACCTTGTTGACCAAGATGGTCTTCGATCCTGATCCACCCGCCTCGGCCTCCCAAAGTGCTGGGATTACAGGCGTGAGCCACCGCGCCCGGCCCCCTTTCATCACTTCTATTAGACATAGAATTGGAAGTCCTGACCATAGCGATCAGGCAAGATAAATAAAAGGCGGTGACGTCATTTCCGGCGCGACTGTCTTCTTGGCGTAGTCCAGGGTGAACTTGGGAACTATGCCGAAAGTAGTGTCTAGGTCGGTAGTCTGCTCTGACACTCGGGACGGGGAAGAGTATGACGACGGCGAGAAGCCCCTCCATGTGTACTACTGTTTGTGAGGCTAGATGGTCCTAGTGCTGGACTGCCAGTTAGAGAAATTGCCCATGAGGCCCCTGGACCGGTCCCGTGTGATTGATGCTGCCAAACATGCTCATAAGTTTTGCAACACAGAAGAGGAGGAGACTACGTACCTGCGGAGACCTGAAGGCATTGAACGACAGTACAGGAAGAAATGTGCAGTGTGGACTGCTGCTCTTCTACCGATCGCAGCCAAAGAATGCGCCTGTTACCTTCATTGTCGATGGAGCAGTAGTCAAGTTTGGCCAGGGCTTTCGAAAAACAAACATATATACTCAGAAACAAGAGCCTCCTAAGAAGGTGATGATGACCAAACGGACCAAAGGCATGGGCAAGTTCAGTTCTGTCACTGTGTCTACCATCGATGAAGAGGAAGAGGAGATTGAGGCTAGGGAAGTTGCCGATTCATATGCACAGAATGCCAAAGTGATTGAAAAACAGCTAGAGCGCAAAGGCATGAGCATGAAATGACTGCAAGAGCGGGCTGAACTGGAAGCCAAGAAAGCGAAAATGAAGGGAACCTTGATTGACAAGCAGTTCAAATAACCAGACTGTTTTCTGAGCCCCAGACTGGAGGCAGACATTGAGATCAGGAGGCAAAGTACTTTCTTGATTACACAGACTGGTTCCTATTTAGGTCCTAGCAGAAGTCTTTATGTTGTTTCCCATTGATTCTCCTGCATTCAGTGAGGTCTTTAACTAAGTCCGTTTGACTTGCTTTCTAGGAGATGGAGTTTTCTACATTTTTCTCTACTTAGGTTTTCTGTACTATTTTTTGTCCATTTGATGCAAACTTCTTCAGCTGTGTAGAAACTTTACGAATAGATCAGTGCTTGAGTGTCTCCAGTCTCTAAAGTGGCTGCTTTTATTCTTTCTTCAAAGTTAACAACATGTTTCTAGATATTTGGACAAAATATTAAAGTGTGTCATAGAGAAAAGCAGTGTGAATTACATTTAGGCATAGCAAGTCAGATCCTTTCAAGCGACTGTCTCTGTTCTTAGAAGGGTTCTTGGAATTGGCTGTGGTTTGAATCTTTCTACAGTCAGAGGAGACCCATTAAAAGCCAGAATCTGCATAAAGCTTTCTTTACTTCAAACACTGAAGCTATAGGTGTGCCATCCCATGTCAGACTTTATACTCAGAGAAGGGAAAGCCAGATTGCAGTGAACGGGGTAGGACAGCTCAGATCCAAATGAAAATAGGGTCTCAATAAGTCACCCAAGGGAGCTACCGTCTTGTAGGGCAGCTAGTACCGCTTCCTCGCATGGATTCATAGATAGGAGGGAGATGTTATAGATTAAGAAATGATAGCGAGATAAACAAAATGATCTGTTGGGTATGTTTTAGTTTACATTTGCTATTTGCAGAGGAGTGTTGTATATATAGATGTTATTTTATGTCACACTGCTTCAGAGATGCCTATATCCATGTGTTTGTATTCATGAATTATCCATCCACCTGTATTAAAAGATGTTGGGACAGGAAGAAAAAAAAAGAAATAAAAGACATCCAAACAGGTAGAGAGAAACTCAGACTATTTCTGTTTGCAGATGACATAATTCTGTATCTAGAAAACACTGTAGTCTTGGCTGAAAAGCTCTTTAAACTGACAACTTCAGCAAAGTTTCAGGATACAAAATGAATGTACGAAAATCAGTAGCATTCCTGTACATTAACAACACCCAAGCCGAAAACCAAATCAAAAACACAATTCATAGTTGCCAAAAGAATAAAATATCTAGAAATAAGCAGGGAGGTTAAAGATTTCTACAACAATTACAAAACACTTCTTAAAGAAGTCAGAGATAACACAAACAAATGGAAAACTATTTTATGCTCATGGACAGAAAAAAATCGGTATCATTAAAATGGCCATACATCCAAAGAAATTTACAGATTTAATGCTCTTCCTATCAAGAGCCCAGAAATAATACCACACACCTACCACCATTAGATCTTTGACAAAGCTGAAGAGAGAAATGTAAAAATAATTCCCTATTTAATAAATGGTGCTGGAATAACTAGCTAGCACTATGTAGAAGACTGAAACTGAACCCCTTCATTATACCATCTACAAAATGAATTCAAGATGAATTAAAGACTTAAATGTAAAACTTAAAGTTACAAAAAAAAAAAAAAATGAAAGATAACCTAGGAAATGCCATTTACACATAGAACCTGGCAAAGATTTCATGATGAAGATACCAAAAGCAACTGCAAAACCAAAACCTGACAAATGGAACCTAATTAAATTGAAGTTTTTTCACATTAAAAAAAAATTATCACTAGGGTAAATACACAACCTACAGAATAAAAGAAAATAATTGCAGAACATGCCACTAAAAAAGGTGTAATATCTAGAATCCATAAGGAATATAAACAAATTTACAAGAAAAAAAACCTTATTAAAAAGTAGGCAAAAAACATGAACAGATAATTTTCAAAACACATACATGTGGCTAATGACCACATGAAAGAAATACTCGGCCGGGTGTGGTGGCTCACGCCTGTAATCTCAGCACTTTGGGAGGCTGAGGTGGGCGGATCAGCTGAGACCAGGAGTTCAAGACCAGCCTGGCCAACATGGTGAAACCCTGTCTTAAAAAAAAAAAAAAAAGAAAACACAGAAATACTCATCACTAATCATTACAGAAATGTTAAGAAAAACCATAATGACATACCATCTCAGTCCAGTCAGAATGACTATTACTAAAATGTCAAAAAATGTTTGGAGGCCAAGGCGGGTGGACCACCTGAGGTCGGGAGTTCAAGACCAGCCTGGCCAACATGGTGAAACTCCGTCTTTAAAAAAAAAAAAAAAAGTCAAAAAATGATAGATGCTGGCAAGGTTGCGTAGAAAAGAGGATGCTTATACACTGCTGCTGGGAGTGTAAATCAGTTCGACCATTGTGAAAAGCAGTGACATTGTGGCGATTTCTCAGAGAACTAAAATCAGACTTATCACTGACCCAGCAACCTCATAAATGGATAGATACCCAAAGAAATGTAAGCTATTCTGTCATAAAAACACATGTACACACAGGTTTACTGCAGTACTATTCACAATGGCAAAGACACAGAGTCAACGTAAATACTTATCAGTGGTACACTGGATAAATAAAATATTGCTCAGTTGTCACAGTGGCTCACGCCTGTAATCCCAACACCTTGGGAGGCCGAGGAAGGCAGATTTCCTGACCTCAGGAGTTTGACACCAGCTAAAGCAATCTGGGAAAACCCCATTTCTACAAAAGACACACATAAAAAATTAGTCAGGCTTAGTGGGGTATGGCTGTAGTCCAAACTACTTGAATGGCTGAGGTAGAAGAATTGCTTGAGCCCAGAATGTTGAGGCTGCAGTGAGCCAAGATCGTGCCAGTCCATTCCAGGATGGGTGACAATGTAAGACCCTGTCTCCACAAAAAACTAAATAAAATAAAATAAAATAAGAATTTACAAAATACTTGGGCTGGGGGCGGTGGCTCAAGCCTGTAATCCCAGCACTTTGGGAGGCCGAGGCGGGTGGATCATGAGGTCAAGAGATTGAGACCATCCTGTTCAACATGGTGAAACCTCGTCTCTACTAAAAAATATATATATATATATAAAAAAATCAGCTGGGCATGGTGGCGCGTGCCTGTAATCTCAGGTACTCAGGAGGCTGAGGCAGGAGAATTGCCTGAACCCAGGAGGCGGAGGTTGCAGTGAGCCGAGATCGCGCCATTGCACTTCAGCCTGGGTAACAAGAGCGAAACTCCATCTCAAAAAAAAATAATAAATAAATAAATAAATAATACTTGATACATAAACTTCATGGAATACTCTGTGGCCATGAAACTGAACAAGATGATGTTCTCTGCAGCAACATAAAGGTGATCTTCAGGAAAACTAATGCAGAAACAGAAAACTAAATTCGTGTTCTCATTTATAAGTAAGAGCTAAATAATAAGAACACATGGACACAAAGAGGGGAACGGCAGACAACGAGGTCTAGCTTAGGGTGGAGGGTAGAGAGCAAAGAGGATCAGAAACGATACCTGTTCTATGCAATGCTTAGTATCTCAGTAACAAAATAATCCTTACCAAACTTCCATGACACAATTTTATCTGTATAATAAACCTGCATGTGTACCCCTGAACCAAAAATACAGTTAAAAGGAAAAAACTTCATGGGTGGCGGAGAGTGCAATGTAGTTGGAAGGGCTGGTTTGTGCTTCAGATAGTGACCCATATGGCACTGTACTCTGCTTTACTTCTGTCCCTGCAGGCCTATGAGATTATGAACAGGTGGCCTGGAAACCTAAGCAGGTGGAGAAAACAGGTTGCTGCTGCAGATTTAATGCCTGTGGGTAAGGTTATGTCAGGACACTCGTAGACACTTGTATTGGTTTTTAGCAACACTAGAAATAAAAATACTGACCAGGTGCGGTGGCTCACACCTGTAATCCCAGCACTTTGGGAGGCCAAGGTGGGTGGAACACAAGGTCAGGAGTTCGAGACCACCCTGACCAATATGGTAAAACCCCATCTCTACTAAAAATATAAAAACTAGCTGGGGGTGGTGGTACACACCTGTAGTCCCAGCTACTTGGGAGGCTGAGGCAGGAGAATCACTTGAAGCTGGGAGGCAGTGGTTACGGTGAGCTGAGATTATGCCGCTGCACTCCAGCCTGGGTGACAGAGTGAGACTCCTCTCAAAAAAAAAAAAAAAAAAAATGCTGTGGTGATGTTTTTGAGAAAGGTGCCTAGTCCTGGGAAGGGTGAAAACATGTCAGTGTCTAGTGTACGTGTTTGTGAGTGGGTGGGAATCCTATGGTGGAAACTGTAGAAAACAAGGATTTTTTATCAGATCTCCTTTTCTCTAAGTTTTCAGTCCTCTCTCACTCTGACAGCAGACCTGGAATCACAGGACAACGGCCTGTGTATAGGAAAGCAGAGCCTCCCATCCCAGACACCCAGAGTTTTACTCCAGGCCAGGCCTCCATGATATATATTTTTTTTCTGGCACCAAATATGTAGAGTTTGCTGAACACAAAGCAATTCTCCAACACCAACTCATTGTCTAATATTTAAATTCTGACACCAGCGAGTCAGCACAGACCCTGATTCAGGGGTCAGTCCCACAACATCGTCCTTACTGCAGATGCCAGCCACAAACCCCATGAGTCCATCCATACTTCCAAGGTACTGTTTAAAATTCAGGACTCCTGTAGCATCCCTCAAGTTCAATAATTTGATAGTGCTACTCAAAGAACACAGCAAAAACACTGTAATTATGTTTACCAGTTTACTATAAGAGACATAACCCAGAAAAAGTCAAATAAAAGAAATGTGGAGGACAAAAAAAAAAAAAAAAAGAGAGAGAGAGAGATGGGGAAAGATGAAGCACATACATAATCCTGGTAAATAGCTAAGATTAGTAAGACTTTCCATCCACTGTGTGTTCCAGGAACAGTTTATGGAAAGAAACACCCTACCCATTAAGACTTAGATAGTACTCTCCTATCACACAGCCAGACACACACTCTGCACATTTTCTTCTTTTTCTAGTACGAAAATCAGCCGAATGTGTCTTCAGTGGTCATAATAAAATACTTCGTAACCAAATTTTACTTCCTTTCCCACAGGTTCCTGAACTTTGAGCTACTATCAGTCCAAGTGAACACAGGACCCCATTTTATGTTCCTCCTAATAAGATGCTGACTTTGGGGAAAACATTTTCTCATCCAGAATCTGATTGTTTAACCCTCCATCTGCCATTGTTCTCCCATCATCTTTCTAATCTTCTTTGCTTTTCTCTATGAAAGAAAGCCCCTGTCTGCCTTTGCAGTCGTTAAATATCTTACTCATTCCTGTTGCAATACTTATTTGGAATTCAAATTGTTTTTACATAAACCAAACTTTGTTTTTCTTTTACAAAGTCTAAACACTGCCTGAAACACTAACTTCATCTTCAGTAAGATCCTCCCAGTTATCTTTCATCTTAACCTTAACTGCATCTGCCTGTGGGACCCCAGCTTCCGAGGGCTCCGGGGCTTTTCTCAGGATAAAGGCTTCTTGCATGGCGGGGATGAGCAGGCTGGGACATCTGCAGGAGAGGCTCCCCAGAAAGAACTAACTGGGCCTTTAATAACCTCCTTACGCAGGCGCTTTATTAGCCTTAGCTTGGAGTCACTGCGCTCAAGCTTTAATTTCCATGTCAAAGTTATTCACTTGGGTTTTGAAACTAAGTGTCTGAAATGTCCAGCAAAATTGCTCAAACACAGCATTCGTATGAGCAAAGAAAATTTTACGGTGCTTACATTTCATACCTTAACAAGAAAAGTAAAAGTATTCCTTTCAGACAATAAATATATTACTGTATTATTTTCATTAAAAATCAGGTAGTAAATAATTATTCATATGAAAACACTTCTAGGAAGTGCCAAGATTCATCTTATAAAATTTAGCATGAAACTTAGAAATCAAAATAACAGGACATAAAATAGATATATTCACTGTCACAAATTTACACTGCAAAAAGAGGAACTGATGTTTTCATGAATCCATGTAACTCACCAATTATTTACCATATTTTATTATGGAAATGTATTCATTTTCTACAGTCAAAATAAAAGATTTTCCTCATTTTCTTCCTTGGCGCATTCTAAAACCTAAGCCTTGGAAGTCTGTTTAAAATCACCTCACCATAAAAAAACACACCTGAGAAAATTCCTTTACTCAGAAAAAGAAAAAAGTAAATGAGAATTTTTAACAACAAAAAATATTAGATTTTTTTCAAAACCCATCACTACTATGCCCTTTGTAAATATTTTTGTACCTTTCAAGCTCTACTAATAAAATTCAATTGACAGTTAAAAACCTGAAGTCTACATAAGTGAACAAATCTTTTCAAGGTGATAAACCCAGGGAGTGGCAGTGCTGATTAAAAAACAGATGTGTCAAGCTGGGCACGGTGGCTGACCTCTGTAATCTCAGCACTTTAAAAGGCTGAGGCAGGTGGATCACAAGGTCAGGAGTTCGAGACCAGCTTGACCAACATGTTGAAACCCTGTCTCTACTAAAAATATTTTTAAAAATTAGCCAGGAGCGGTGGTACATGTCTGTAATCTCAGCTACTCAGGAGACTGAGGCAGGAGAATTGCTTGAACCCTGGAGGCAGAGGTTGCAGTGAGCAGAGATCATGCCACTACACTCCAGCTTGGGCAACACAGTGAGACTCCATCTCAAAACACACACACACACACACAGATGTGTCTGACTCATGTGTCAAGTCAGGCCATCCAGTCACTGTAGAGATTCTTCCACCCCATCCTGATCCCTTAAGTACTCCATGATCACCCTCTCAGGAGACACCGCACTATGCCTCAGTCACCGCCCTAAGTGCATTTTACTGTGCAAGTTCTCGAATGATCTCTCTGGGGTGAGTTTTTTTGTCTTTTGTTTGTTTGTTTACTCTACTTTTTGGATATTATTTTTTTTCCCACAAGTATCAGAGAATCCAGGGGCAGAAATCACTTGTTTTTTCCTCAGTATTAGCATCTGACTGGCTGATCAGCAGTGTCTCCAGGAAATGGAACGTGGGATAAGTGAAGACAACATCTCGAGGAGTTAGCTTTTCAAAGGAGGAGTGCAGCAAAACATTTATCTCAGCTCCTGGGCATCCACCTGTTCCTTTGAGAAGCCACACTTCATACCTCGGGTTGTCCTATGAGAAAAAGTGACCCAGGAACTAATATTCATTAGACACTCTAGCAGGCACAGTCATCAATGACAGCACTGAAACCCAGGACCAGGAGAAAACTAAAGGTAAAGGGTGGATGAGGAGGACACATAACCCCACAAAGATTCAATAAAGGGCTGGGCGCGGTGGCTCACGCCCGTAATCCTAGCACTTTGGGAGGCCAAGGTGGGTGGATCACCTGAGGTCAGGAGTTCAAGACCAGCCTGGCCATCATGGTGAAACCCCATCTTTAAAAAAAAAAAAAAATTAATTAAAAAAAATTAAAAAAAAAAAAATTCAATAAAAAACTTTGACCCCAAAACATTCTTATAAAATCTCTGTACCTAGAGAATATATATTAAAAAAAAAAACCACAGATTTTTTACAATACAGTGTCATGGGATGATTCTTTGCTTTTTTCTCATGGCACATATTTACAACAGAAAATAAATCTTTTTAAATGTGCCATCCAATGCTTTGTCAAAGGAAGATTAAAATATGATATCAAAAATGTACACTAAAGGACAAATAGTTAATAATGTGAATTAGGGGCCAGGTGCGGTGGCTCATGCCTGTAATCCCAGCACTTTGGGAGGTCAAGGCGGGTAGATCACCTAAGGTCGGGAGGTTCGAGACCAGTATGACCAACATGGTGAAACCCCATCTCTACTAAAACTAAAATATTAGCCAGGTGTGGTAGCACATGCCTTTAAATCCAGCTACTCGGGAGGCTGAGGCTGAGGCTGAGGCAAAACCATCGCTTGAACCCGGGAGGTGGAGGTAGTAGTGAGCCAAGATCGTGTCACTGCACTCCAGCCTGGACAACAAGAGCAAGACTCCGTCTCAAAAAAAAAAAAAAAAGTGAATTAGGGAGTAGCTGGCATTTCAGAGTGTCAGAAAAAACCTGGAAGTTTCGTATTGTACTGCGAGCCACAGTTAGGCTGGAGGAATGGATGGTGTGGAGTGGACCTGAAACCCTGTTTGAGACACATGTAAAAAGTGCCTGGGGAAGATCAGTTCCCTGTGGAATGTGAAAACAGGTAAGTGGCAGGCAATTAACTAGAGGTGGCTCTAGTCCCTGGATTCCTACTTTTAAAAATCCAACTCATATGCTTTCTTTGTAAATTACCACCTTCGGGGAAACAAAATTCAAGCTTCAACAACTATAAACTGACAATTACGCTCTCACTACATAACCAGAAAATCTGTACGCTCAAATTTTCTTTTCTTTTTTTTTTTTTTTCTGAGACGGAGTTTTTTGCTCTTGTTACCCAGGCTGGAGTGCAACAGCCAGATCTTGGCTCACTGCAACCTCCACCTCCTGGGTTCTGGCAATTCTCCTGCCTCAGCCTCCTGAGTAGCTGAGATTACAGGCACGCGCCGCCATGTCCAGCTAATTTTTTGTATTTTTAGTAGAGACGGGGTTTCACCATGTTGACCAGGATGGTCTCGATCTCTTGACCTCGTGATCCACCCGCCTCGGCCTCCCAAAGTGCTGGGATTACAGGCGTGAGCCACCGCGCCCGGCCGCGTTCAAGTTTTCTTAATGGAAATTAAGAAACTATGTAAGTGTACCTAACCAATTATTGAATTTGACCACAAACTACAACCCATAGTTGGGTGGCATACAATTTCAGAACTACGTTTTGATTAAATTCTTCAATAGTTTTGCGGTGACTCCCATGAATTTTCAATAGAAGAAAAGAGAGAGGTCAGGCCCAGTGGCTCATTCCTGTAATTCCAGCATTTTGGGAGTCCAAGGCGGGTGGATCACCTGAGATCAGGGGTTGGAGAACCAGCCTGACCAACATGGTGAAACCGTTTCTACTAAATATACAAAAAATTAGCGGGGCGTGGTGGCGCGCACCTGTAATTCCAGCTACCCAGGAGGCTAAGGCAGGAGAATTGCTTGAGCCGGGGAGGCGAAGGTTGCAGTGAGCAGGGATGGAGCCACTGCACTCGAGACTGGGCAACAACGCGAAACTCAATCTCAAAAAAAAAAAAA
Source organism: Saguinus oedipus (assembly GCA_031835075.1). Classification (NCBI taxonomy): domain Eukaryota; kingdom Metazoa; phylum Chordata; class Mammalia; order Primates; family Cebidae; genus Saguinus; species Saguinus oedipus. Next base: position 19,064,568 of record CM063187.1, read on the forward strand.
GAAAGAAAGAAAGAAGAGAAAAGAAAGAAGAGAAACTGGGAACCCCACAGACCAACGCTCTTTCCATTTGTGAACCCGCACCCCGAGCCTGGATTCTGCCCTGACAATCCTCCCGTGGTCCCTACGCAATCTCGGAGACGCGCGCTGCGGGTGCAGAGCTGCACAGAGAGGGCTCCAGGCCTGGGCACAGACACTGCGAAGAAACAGGACGCTCAGGGTCCTGGCTGTCAGCGCAGCCGCCATCTTATGGCTGAAGGGGGCTGAGGTCGCGCTGGGCAAGGAGAATTTGGGGCGCAGATTGTGGAGCTGACTGCGGGGAGGGGGGGGACTGGGTCCCGCCACAGCCGCTTCCCACCAGTTCCAACCAGCCCCTTCCCCTCTCTCGGGATGTCGGACAGGCACTCTCACCATTTTTAGGCTTCCAGGGAGTCCTGGCGTCTTAGCTGTGGTTCTCACAGTACCTGCTGCTGACAGGGCCACAGAGGCTAGGCCTCCAGGAGCCGAGCCACCCAGAAAAGTAAGACGAGACCTGAAGCTCCACTTGCAGCCAGAAACAAAGGCCCAGCCATATCCCGGAAGCCCCCCTGTCCGCTCCAGTTGAGTGTCTGATTGGACGGTTTCAGGCCCAGCGTCGCTGATTGGATAAGGTTTAAAACCCCACCCTCTCAGGCCTGAGTGACAGAAGATGTGATCAGACGCTGTGCTGAGTCAAGAGTGACAGTCTAGGCTTGCTGCCTTTTCAGGCAGGGCTTCCTCCCTGAGTTGAGCTAGGCCCATCCCGGTGGGTATTTGCCTTTAACCTTATGTATAAAGTTATATAAGTGTATAAGTAATATGCTATATGTCTATTCACAAATGGAAAGAAGAATTTTAGCTTTTTTACCTTCCTGGCTTCTGGTCCTAGAAGCAGGCAGCCTGACGTCGGGCGCGGTGGCTTAAGCCTGTAATCCCAGCACTTTGGGAGGCCGAGGCGGGTGGATCCCGAGGTCAAGAGATCAAGACCATCCTGGTCAACATGGTGAAACCCCGTCTCTACTAAAAATACAAAAAATTAGCTGGACATGGTGGCGCATGCCTGTAATCCCTGCTACTCAGGAGGCTGAGGCAGGAGAATTGTCTGATTCCAGGAGGCGGAGGTTGCGGTGAGCCGAGATCGCGCCATTGCACTCCAGCCTGGGTAACGAGCGAAACTCAGTCTCAAAAAAAAAAGAAAAGAAAGGAGACAAAATGGCCGGGCGCGGTGGCTCATACCTATAATCCCAGCACTTTGGGAGGCCGAGGCGGGTGGATCATGAGGTCAAGAAATCGAGAGCATTCTGGTCAACAAGGTAAAACCCCGTCTCAACTAAAAATACAAAAAAATTAGCTGAGCATGGTGGCACGTGCCTGTAGTCCCAGCTACTCGGGAGGCTGAGGTAGGAGAACTGCTTAAACCCAGGAGGTGGAGGTTGCAGTGAGCCGAGATCACGCCATTGCACTCCAGCCTGGGTAACAAGAGCGAAACTCCATCTCAAAAAGAAAAGAAAAGAAAGAAATAAAATATGAGCCACAAATTATTTTAAATTTTCTAATTGCCAAACTTTAAAAAGTATCAAACAAGTTGAATTAATTGTAACAATTCAATTAACCCAATATATCATTTTCATATGTGAGCAATATGTAATTACTAATTAAGTATATATCTTTTTGGAACTAAATATTCGAACCCAACTCTGTATTTGATTCCTCAAGCAAACTGCAGTTCAGACCAGGCACATTCCAGGCACTCACACATGGCCAACAGCTGCCACACTGAAGTGCAGCTCTCATGTCAGGGGGTGGAAGGCCTGAACATTCCTTTTCTGCCACAGCTGAGAGGGGACAGTGTCTTCCTACCAACATCTCTCTTCAGTTATGAGTGAAACAGATAGTAGCCACAGAAAGAGCATAAAGTAGCAAGAATAAAACATCCACAGGTAGACTTGCTAAAATCACACTTTGAGTGAAGAAACCCCCAGATAGGCTTTGTGCGAGCCACATGGCTGTTTATTCACCTGGGTGCAGGTGGGTTAAGGCCGGAAAGGGCGTTAGTGAAGGGTGGTGGGATAGGAGTTGGTTTTACAGGTTTGGGGTGGGCAGTGGAAAGTTGCAGAGTAAGATCAGTTACAGTGCTGGGGGTAGGGGCAAGGAGCATACACACCATAAGTTCAGTTACAATGGCAGGTGGGGTAAGAGTAATAAGATGAATGGTAGGGTGGGGCCGGGAGTGTTCACATTATCTTAATAAGTTAAGATGGCAGGTGGGGTGGGCCATCTTAGCCAGAAGCTCTGCTGAGCTACTAGGGAAAATGGCAAATGCAGGTGGGGGTAGGTGTGGTCAGCAGCTCCTCAGGAGGCTGGGGCAGAGAATCGCTTGAACCTGGGAGGCAGAGGTTGCAGTGAACCAAGATCATGCCACTGCACTCCAGCCTGGGCAACGGAGCGAGACTCCATCTCAAAAGATAAAAATAAAAATAAATAAAAATCTCCCAAACCTAAGTTGCCACATCCCAATTACATCAGAATTCCTGGAGTAGAACCAGGCAACAGTGTGGTTTAAATCTCTCTAGGTAAGATACAGATGCTAAGTAGAAACTGAATTGAAAAAAAAAATCTCTCTGGGTGACAATAGAGTGCATCGAAGCTCAAATGGCACCGAGCTCAAATGCCACTACTGTAAACCAATGCTTTTAGGTAACCTAGTTGCAAATTACTTCTCAAATAAATGTAAGAACGCTTGCCACTAAGTCACGGCCCTTCAGAGTTACCGGTATTAGCAAATTAGTATTCTTTGCAGAACCAACCTTGCTATTGGTTTTGTTCCCGAATCAACCCAGCTCCTTATACACTGAGTGCATATTATGTGCAAGGCACTGTGCTAGGTGCCCTGCATTGGTGATCATTACTGTGAGAGAAAAATTTCCTGGAAAAAAGTTTGCATACCCCCAAAATAAAAAGCATGCTATATACCAAACTGAAGCAAAAATTTTAAAACCTACAGTTTCACCCAAGTGTTAGAACCTTAATACGCCTTTTGGAACATTAAAATCTGTATGATCATGTCCTGAGTGAGCATGTTCTACAATCAAACAACAAAAATGCTGTTATGATTCTGAGATACTGAGTTAGCATTTTCTGCAAATACGTACTATTTAATTTTTTATTGCTATATAGCATGCAAACAGAAATACATACACAAACCATGTTGGCCAGGCTGATCTCAAACTCCTGACCTCAGCCTCCCACATGGCTGGGATGGGCAGCCCCCTGGCACCAAGTAGCCTGAAAGTGCCGCAGCCCAGAAGCGAAGCTGAGCCAAATGGCTGGGATTACAGACATGAGTTACCATTCACAAGAACAGTCTTTTTGTTGGGCATTGACTATATACCAGATTTTATCCTAGCAGTTTTTCATATATTAACGCATAATGCCATAAATAATCTATGAGAGGAATAATAGTATTCTTCCACTTTTGTAAAAATATTTTGCCAAATACTCAGTACACACTAGAGCTTTGTATTTTACCCCATGTGTCTGACTTATAATTTATCTCAAAGGGACATATGAGCCAATATACAGAATAACTAGAAAAGAACGTCCTGTTCTCTAATTTGCAAGAATAAAAGACCAAAACAAAAATAATTAAAGAGAAAAATAAAAAAACAAAAATAAATTTAAAAAAACAAGAATGTCCAGTGCAGTTTCCATAACTGAGGAGATTAATGAAAACAAGAAGGCAGCAACACAAAACTGATGGAAGCATCAAGTGATGCTCACATTTCATGTACACACTCAAAGAAATGGTAACAATATACACATAAACAGTGAGATTAGAACATTTCTGTATGAATCAAATTGAAAACTATTTCAAATCATGTGACAATTATGAAACTCTTTGTGGATGCTTTTTTGTGTTTCTTAAACAAACTGTAAAGACCAACACAGCCAGGTGCGGTGGTTCACGCCTGTAATTCCAGCACTTTGGGAGGCTGAGGCGGGTGGATTACCTGAGGTCAGGAGTTCGAGACCAGTCTGACCAACATGGTGAAACCCCGTCTCCAAAAAAAAAAGACCAACACATCAGCCAGGTGTGGTGGCTCACACCTGCAATCCCAGCACTTTGAGAGGCCAAGGCAGGTGGATCACCTGAGTTCGGGAGTTCAAGACCAGCCTGACCAACATGGAGAAACTCCATCTCTAATAAAAATAGGAAATTAGCCAGGCATGGTGGCGCATGCCCGTAATCCCAGCTACTAGTGAGGCTGAAGCAGGAGAATCACTTGAAACCCAGAGTCAGAGGTTGCGGAGAGCCAAGATCACGCCATTGCACTCCCACCTGGGCAACAAGAGCAAGACACTGTCTCAGAAAAAGAAAAAAAGCAGGGTGCGGTGGCTCCCACCTGTAATCCCAGCACTTTGGGTGGCTGATGGGGGTAGATCATGAGGTCATGTGTTGAAGACCAGCCTGGCCAACATGGTGAAACCCCGCCTCTACAAAAATATCAAAAATTAGCTGGGTGTGGTGGCATGCACCTGTAATCCCAGCTACTCTGAAGGCTGAAGCAGGAGAATCACTTGAACCCAGGAGGCTGAGGCTGTGGTGGGCAGAGATCACGCCATTGCACTCCATCCTAGGCAAGACTCCATCTCGGAAAAAAAAAAAAAAAAAAACCTCTGAGAGGTGGATACTGAGTGTCCCATAATTCCCAACAAAATTTAAATGATGGGCCAGTCTGTTTCTGTTTCCCTATCACTATAAAACCTAAATACAACTGAGCGTGGTGGCTCACACCTGTAATCCCAGCGCTTTGGGAGGCCAAGGCGAGCAGATCACGACGTCAGGACTTCCAGACTAGCCCAACCAACACAGTGAAACCTCGTGTCTACTAAAAATGCAAAAATTAGACATGCATGGTGGCACTCGCCTGTAGTCCCAGCTACTTGGAAAACTAAGGCAGGAGAATCACTTGACCCAGGAGGTGGAAGTTGCAGTGAGCTGAGATCGCAACATTGCACTTCAGCCTGGGCAACAGAGGAAACTCTGTATCAAAAAAAAAAAAAACAAAAAAACAAAAAAACAAAAAAAACTAAACTAAATATAGAGAGATTAGAGGGATATAGAAAAGTACTGAGGGACTTTTTATAGTCGTGTTGATATTTACTTTCTCATAGCTCCTGGAACAGCTACTAGATCTGCAGAAATGTAAAATAGGTTGCTAGGTGAAATGTCTCTACAAGCACTGGTTTTAATTTTAAAAACAAAGAAATTAGGTCCCAAATATATAGTCCTTTGCTCCATTTATTTGCTCTTGGGTTTGAGAAAATTGTGAGATCCCGCTCTGAAGAGACACCAACAGCAGCCACACAGAAGTCTGATCTCTAATCAGTACCGTGAGAGAGAATCAGAGTGAGGCCAGACCTGAACAAACCTCAGAAGAAGGTAGATCCAGGTAGGGCTGGGGGAGGGAGCTGGCCCTCAGCTTCTCCTTTCTATGCTGCTGGCTTATTTCCAGTTGTATCTTTTCTAAACCTGACCCACAAGAACTTGACTCCCAGAATTTTTCCAATCTTAACGGTTTAAGCCTTATCCCTATCTCTTCTGCATAATACAATAACAACTAATATAATCAAAACATGTAGGTCTTTCTAGAAAAATTGTGTTAGAAACTATTCACTCTTAACAAGGAAAAGCAATAGCAATAATAATTGTAACATCTCCTGTCCATGGATGGCCCTTCAGGTGGTGACATCAGAACTCACAACGAGAACCTAAGACCAGTGTCCCAAATGATACCCAACTCCCTTCTTTGTTTTAATCACATTATCCCCCCTTCTTCCCCATCCCCCCAGATGGAGTTTCACTCTTGTTGCCCAGGCTAGAGTGCATCCTTGGCTCACCACAACCTCTGCCTCCCAGGTTCAAGCACAATTCTCCTGCCTCAGCCTCCGAGTACTTGGGATTAGAGGCATGCACCACTACGCCTGGCTAATATTTTTGTATTTTTATTGAGACTGGTCTCTCCACATTGGTCAGGCTGGTCTTGAACTCCTGACCTCAGATGATCCACCTGCCTAGGCTTCCCAAAGTGGTGGGATTACAGGCATGAGCCACCTCATCAAGCCTCTGATCACACTAGTCTTAATTCAATCAATTTATTCACTGGCTCTAGAATAAAAATGCCTTGATGGTAGTGTCGATTACTTCTTCACCTGTTTTTCCTTTCTTTTTTTTTTTTTTTAAAGCTTTCGCCACAATGGCCAGGCTGGTCTTGAACTCCTGACCTCAGGTAATCCACCCACCTCGGCCTCCCAAAGTGCTAGGATTTCAGGCATGAGCCACCACACCTGGCTTCACCTGTTTTTCTAATGGCCAAATAAAACGGAAGCAATTTGTTTTCCTATCAGTTTGGACCTCCAGACCTCCTACTTGTTTTTTACCCAAGTATCAGAAAACTGGAGCAGCTTCCATTTGGACACCAAATAAGGATATTCCTTCTATGAGGAAAGAAATAAGCCCTGGATTACTCATTCTTTCTCTGAGTTGGGAAGAAGGTTAAAGTCTATCATCAGCCTGACCTCAGACTGCACAGGAGATCCCCAAATGTCTCAAAGACTCCTAGGTGCTAGTGAGGGAATCTGCAGTGGCCCTGGGCTGATGCTCCAGTAATTATTCAAACAGTGGAGACTCAGGCTGACTCAGTGGGGCATGAATAAAAAAGAGAACAGCCCAAGGCCGGGTGCGGTGGCTCACACCTATAATCCCAGCAGTTTGGGAGGCCACGGTGGATCGCAAGGTCAAGAGATCAAGACCATCCTGGTGAACATGGTGAAACGCCATCTGTACTAAAAACACAGAAATTAGCTGGGCATGGTGGTACATGCCTGTAGTCCCAGCTACTCGGGAGGCTGAGGCAGGAGAATTGCTTGAACCCAGGAAAGGGAAGTTGAGGTGAGCCGAGATGGTGCCATTGCACTCCAGCCTGGGTAACAAGAGCCAAACTCCATCTCAAAAATAAAAGATAGAGAACAGCCCTTAATTCTCAACCCAGATCTGGTATTACCTATACCTGGTCAGCTAACTGTTGGGTAAACAAATAAGAATATTCTCTTCCAGTAGCACAATTTATACATAGGAGATGGAGTTGTATTTATGGCTCTAGACAGTGGTGGCCCTGCCCTCCCTCTGCTAAGGTGCTTCTTGTTTTTTTTTTGGGGGGGGGGGAAATGGGGTTTCACCATGTTAGTCAGGCTGGTCACGAACTCCTGACCTCAAGTGAGCCACCTACCGTCACCTCCCAAAGTGCTACGATTACAGGTGTGCACACCATGACCGTTGTTTGTTTGTTTGTTTGTTTGTTTGTTTGTTTTGGTGCTTCTTTACACTTAGAGATTCTCCTACCAGATTCAGTTTACATGAGGACCCCCTCACACAACTGCAGCAGCTCTTGAACAAGATCCAAAGTCTGGCCCTGTCTTGTGAATCCCAGACGGATGTCAGACCTTCTGTGTAGATTCTAGAAACCATTAATCTGGCTCTGTATTCTAGGCGTTACAGTGACAAGAGGAAAGCTGGGGGAGAAATCCCCACAAAAGGCTGCTCTAACACATACTCGAGAACCCCAGAACATGACCTCAAAATTTGGAACACAGGTTTAGGATCTGGAGGGTCAGGGAAGCAAGCTACAGGCACCCTTGGCACATTCATGGGCATTTGGGCAAGAGAATGAGTGAAATGTTTCCATTCTCAGGCCCACACAATGCAAGAGTGTGAACCTGGTTGGGTTTTCAGGCCATGTGGTATTTGAATCCCTTTCGCATCTGAAGAAGCCAGGGGCATGAAAAGGCAAAGCTGGGATTGTTGATTGCTGCCCTTTAGTTATTTTTGTAGAAATCTAGTCAAACTGCACTATTAAGGGTCATAGATCACAAATAGGCAGAAAGACCATTCTGACTGCAGATGTGGAGGGCAGTGTGTATTTTGCTGCACCATTGTGGGTTGTGACTGGTAGCCCAAGAGGCTGTAAAGCCCAAGAGTAAAGCCTGGTGGACACGTCATGTGTTCATATCCTGTCTAGGAATTATGGGCAATGTTAGAGAAATATAATTAAAAACAATTATAATTAAAAACAAAATTACCTGCAGCCTCAGAAAAACTATTCACAATGGTAGAACAGAAAGAAAACTGTTTCATGACACAATTAGACCAGAATGTGAGGGCATTATTGACAAACTGCTAAGAGACTGCAAAAGACACTCAATTGCAAATAGCCACCATACAATTAGTTCTCAAGTAGACGAGCTGACAGCACCATTTGTCACGCACCGAGTCGGGATTCTGCCCTGATGACCCGCCTGTAGATCCCTGAACAATCTGGGAACTACTCCGGGCTGCAGATGCAGAGCTGCCCAGAGAGCTCCAGACGGGGCGCGGCGCAGGGACAGACGCGGGGTCCTGGCTGCGAGACCAGCCTCCATCCTGCGGCGAGAGGGGCCTGGGGCGGAGCTGCTCCAGCGGGGACTCAGGTCCGCGATTCGGGAGCGGACTGTGGGGAGGCCGGTCCAGCCGGTTTCACAGCCCGCTCTCCCCTCTCGGGATGCCCTACCCGGCACACTCACCCTTTCCCAGTTTCCAGGATGCCCTCACATCTTAGCTGTGCGTCTCCCAGGAACTGCAGATCACACGGCAACAGAAGCTGTGACAAAGTCACCGGGGTACACCGAGGAGCCGGAGCGAGAGACAAAGGTCCCGCCAAGGGCCGGACCCACGCCCTCCTTTCCAACTGCGCGCCTGATTGGACGGTTCCCACGCGGCGCCACTGACTGGATAAAGCCCCAGGCCCACCTCACCCCCACCCTCCCAGCATTACTGCATTTTAGGGACAGGAAAACCGGCTCAAGTAGGCAGGGTCACAGGCCCAAGGAATTCCAGACAATTGAGAAGTGAGCTGAGGCTTGAAATGCACTTGCTCTTTACCTTACCTGGATCGGCTTGAATAATGCATCTTAGCAGCTACTTAAAGGTAAGAAGGAAAACACTTGGATACCTTTTTAAACAACGTTTAAATCATTTTGATACTGCAGGAAAGACCCTAATCCCATCTCTGAGCCCGTCTTTTGCCATGCCGTACCCCACTGCTCACCACATCGTGGGATAGCCACTAGAAATGCGGGGGAGGGGGCCGGGCTCGGCGGCTCATGCCTGTAATCCCAGCACTTTGAGAGGCCGAGGTGGGCAGATTATGGTGTAAATCTCCCGACATTGTGATCTGCCTGCCTCACCCTCCCAAAGTGCTGGATTACAGGAGTGAGCCAATGCACCTGGCCGCTAGTCCTTGTTTACCCTCAGTTCCTGCCCTTTCTGTGCTTCTTGAAATTTTATGTGTATTACAACCCAGCTCAGATGTCACCTCTCAAAGCCTCCTTGTTGGTTCAACTAAAAATCCTGGGCATTCTGTGTAGCATCCCCAACAAGGGGCATTCAGAGGCAAGCTCTGGTCAGCATCTGCCTTGTTTCCAAATTCTTTGTGAATGCACCACCTGTCCCTGTGTCCTGCCCTCTGCAGCATGGAGGCACCTGGCACACAGGGAGTGATCCTGTAATGAATGTGTTCACAGCACACCTGCTCTGTGTCCCGTGGCACCTATGGTGGGCAGAATCCTGAGATGATCCTTCTGACCTCTGCCCCCTGGTGTTAAAGCCATAATTATGTGACATGGCAAGAGAAAATTTGTAGATGACATTGAAGTTAGTAATCAGCAGACCTATGCTAGAGAGAGGGGTGGACCTAACCTAACCACAGAAGCCCTTTGAAAGCAGTTTTCTTTGGTTACTAGCAGAAGAGGCCATCAGAGGCGCAAAGTGGAAACGGATTTGACTTGAGGGAGGTTTTCAGTTACTGAGTTGTACGGGTCCTTGAGACAGAATGGAGAACAGTCTCTAGGAGCAGAGAGCAACATCTTGGCTGGCAGCTATAAAAAAGGACCTGGGGCCAGGTGTGGAGGCCTACACCTACAATCCCAGCACTTTGGGAGGCTGAGGTGGGTGGATCACGAGGTCAGGAGATTGAGACCATCCTAGCCAACATGGTTCTAAATAAGCCCCATCTCTACTAAAAATAGAAAAAATTAGCCAGGCGTGGTGGCACACACCTGCAGTCTCAGCTGCTAGAGAGGCTGCGGCAAGAGAATCGCTTGAACCTGGGAGGCAGAGGTTGTAGTCAGCCAAGATCACACCACTGCATTCCAACCTGGGCACCAGAGGGAGACTCCACCTCAAAAACGAAAAAGAAAAAAAAAAGCCAGGCACAGTGGCTCACACCTGTAATCCCAGCACTTTGGGAGGCCAAGGTGGGTGGATCACGAGGTCAAGAAATCGAGACCATCCTGGTCAACATGGTGAAACCCCGTCTCTACTAAAAATACAAAAAATTAGCTGGGCATGGTGGAATGTGCCTGTAATCCCAGTTATTCAGGAGGCTGAGGCAGGAGAATTGCCTGAACCCAGGAGGCAGAGGTTGTGGTGAGCCGAGATCGCTCCATTGAACTCCAGCCTGGGTAACAAGAGTGAAACTCCATCTCAAAAAAAAGAAAAGAAAAAGAAAAAAAGCAGGAACTGGGTCCTACAACTACAAGGACCTGAATTCTGCCAAAAACCTGAATGAGCTTGGAAGCAGATTCTCCCCAAGAGCCTTCAGAGAAGAGCCCAGCCCAGTCAACACCTTGACTTTGGCCTTGTGAGACCCTAAGCAGGGAGCCCACTTCAACCCACCTGGACTTCTCACTTATAGAACTATGAGGAAGTCAATAGGGGTTATTATAAACCGCTACATTTGTCATAGTTTGTTGTGCTACAATAGAATACAAATAAAGCCCTCATCTCTGGAGAGCAGGTTTATTCCTATTTTATGAGTGAGGAGATCCAGAGGGGTGAAGTCACTTGCCCAAGATTGCACCGCACATGAATGACAGAGCTGAGCTACAGCCTACGGCAGGAGTCAACAAACGTTTCGTTGTTGTTGTTTTTTTTTTTTTTTTTTCTTGAGACGGAGTTTTGCTCTTGTTACCCAGGCTGGAGTGCAATGGCGCGATCTCGGCTCACCGCAACCTCCGCCTCCTGGGTTCAGGCAATTCTCCTGCCTCAGCCTCCTGAGTAGCTGGGATTACAGGCGCGCACCACCATGCCCAGCTAATTTTTTTGTATTTTTAGTAGAGACGGGGTTTCACATTGTTGACCAGGATGGTCTCGATCTCTTGACCTCGTGATCCACCCGCCTCGGTCTCCCAAAGTGCTGGGATTACAGGCATAAGCCACCTTGCCTAGCATACAGTTTTCATGAGCACCTTTCTATAGCCTATGCATACTAATTACTTGCTTACCTATGTGACTTTCCTGTGTACAGCATCTGGAGGGCAGGTAAGGACATGTCATGCCCTGTCCCCACTCCTGCATCATCCTCAAACAACATGCAGTAGGCCACCATGTCATGGCCAGCATGGGTGATGTGATGGTGGATTGCTTTGTTTTCTGCCTAGGAACGTGATGTATGTCCACAGGGAGGGAAATGTGGCATCTCAAGGCCTGCCTCAGGGCAGCCAAGGCCCAGCAAGGTCTGTAGCAGGAGTGTCTTTAAAGAAAGATTTCTGAGCGCATTCTTTAACACCAAATAGAAACAAGAATCTCAGATTCAAGATTCTAAAAGATTCAGCAAACACTTTCTGTAAAGATCCAAATATATGTAGGCCTACAAAGCCTGAAATATTTAAGTTTAAAGAAGCATTTGGGCCAGGTGTGGTGGCTCAAGCCTGTAATCCCAGCACTTTGGGAGGCCGAGGCCGGTGGATCACAAGGTCAAGAGATCGAGACCATCCTGATAAACAAGGTGAAACCCCATCTCTACTAAAAATACAAAACATTAGCTGGGCATGGTGGTGCACGCCTGTAATCCCAGCTCCTCGGGAGGCTGAGGCACGAGAATTGCCTGAACCCAGGAGGTGGAGGTTGCGGTAAGCTGAGATCACGCCATTGCACTCCAGCCTGGGTAACAAGAGCGAAACTTCGTCTCAAAAAAAAAAAAAAAAAAAAAAAAAGTTTGTTGACTCCTGCCGTAGGCTGTAGCTCAGCTCTGTCATTCATGTGTGGTGCAATCTTGGGCAAGTGACTTCACCCCTCTGGGTCTCCTCACTTGTAAAATAGGAATAAACCTGCTCTCCAGAGATGAGGGCTTTATTTGTATTCTATTGTAGCACAACAAACTATGACAAATGTAGCGGTTTATAATAACCCCTATTGACTTCCTCATAGTTCTATAAGTGAGAAGTCCAGGTGGGTTGAAGTGGGCTCCCTGCTTAGGGTCTCACAAGGCCAAAGTCAAGGTGTTGACTGGGCTGGGCTCTTCTCTGAAGGCTCTTGGGGAGAATCTGCTTCCAAGCTCATTCACGTCGTTGGCAGAATTCAGGTCCTTGCAGTTGTAGGACCCAGTTTCTGCTTTTTTTTTCTTTTTCTGTTTTGAGGTGGAGTCTCCCTCTGGTGCCCAGGTTGGAATGCAGTGGTGTGATCTCGGCTGACTACAACCTCTGCCTCCCAGGTTCAAGCGATTCTCTTGCCGCAGCCTCTCTAGCAGCTGAGACTGCAGGTGTGTGCCACCACGCCTGGCTAATTTTTTCTATTTTTAGTAGAGATGGGGCTTATTTAGAACCATGTTGGCTAGGATGGTCTCAATCTCCTGACCTCGTGATCCACCCACCTCAGCCTCCCAAAGTGCTGGGATTGTAGGTGTAGGCCTCCACACCTGGCCCCAGGTCCTTTTTTTATAGCTGCCAGCCAAGATGCTGCTCTCTGCTCCTAGAGACTATTCTCCATTCTGTCTCAAGGACCGGTACAACTCAGTAACTGAAAACCTCCCTCAAGTCAAATTCGTTTCCACTTTGAACCTCTGATGGTCTCTTCTGCTAGTAACCAAAGAAAACTGCTTTCAAAGGGCTTCTGTGGTTAGGTTAGGTCCACCCCTCTCTCTAGCATAGGTCTGCTGATTACTAACTTTAATGTCATCTACAAATTTTCTCTTGCCATGTCACATAATTATGGCTTTAACACCAGGGGACAGAGGTCAGAAGGATCATCTCAGGATTCTGCCCACCATAGGTGCTGTGCCAAGGGACACAGAGCAGGTGTGCTGTGAACACATTCATTACAGGATCACTCCCTGTGTGCCAGGTGCCTCCATGCTGCAGAGGGCAGGACACAGGGACAGGTGGTGCATTCACAAAGAATTTGAAAACAAGGCAGATACTGACAAGAGCTTGCCTCTGAATGCCCCTTGTTGGGGATGCCACACAGAATGCCCAGGATTTTTAGTTGAACCAACAAGGAGGCTTTGAGAGGTGACATCCGAGCTGGGTTGTGATACACATAAAATTTCAAGAAGCACAGAAAGGGCAGGAACTGAGGGTAAACAAGGACTAACGGCCAGGTGCAGTGGCTCACACCTGTGCAGTGTTCGCACCAAGGGCTTGAGACAGCTAGTGTGACTCGCCCCATCTTGGCTGCTGGACCTATCTGCACTCCCCCATCTTGAGGGCTGTTGAGCTGAGACAAAGGCCACGGGCTGAGTCACTGAGGCAAAAACAGAATGCAAAGCAAAGGTATGCGGTTTGTGCGGTCTGTTTTCATGTCCCCATCAGTCTCTGTGTAAGCAATAAAACTTGCTGCTATTGAGATGCCTAAGAGGAGCAAAGACCCCTGCCCATATTTTCCCTGGAGCCAAGTCTTTGTTCCACCCCCTGATGGAAAACAGGTTTAACAAGCCACCTTAAAGGCATCTTTGAGAAACATAAATCTCTTTTTGAGTTATTTTCACAAGCCTCTGATAACTATTCTGTTTACCCTTTTTTTACATAAACTTTGTGAGCTATTTTCAGGAGCCTCTGTTTACCCTTTCTTTGTGAGATAAAGTAACAAAAAAGGTATAAAAGCTGTAACCCACAAGAATAAAGACCTCCAGACTCCGCTTTTCTTTCTTTCTTTTACTTCCGCGCACTCTCTCCCTCAGGTTGAATGAGACATCTACGTCGGCGGTCTCTGGAACCCCCGCAGGTCGGTAGCCCCCTGGCAGACGTGCCGGACCCCGACACACACCTGTAATCCAGCACTTTGGGAGGGTGAGGCAGGCAGATCACAGTGTCCGGAGATTGACACCATCCAGCTAACATGGTAAAACCCCGTTTTTACTAAAAATACAAAAAAATTAGCTGGGCGTGGTGGCACATGCCTGTAGTCCCAGCTACTTGGGAGGCTGAGACAGGAGAATTGCTTGAACCTGAAAGGCAGAGGTTGCAGTGAGCCGAGATTGCTCCACTGCACACCAGCTTGGGTGCAGTCTCAAAAGAGACTTTTTCTCTGTCTCAAAAAAAAAAAATATCTGCTGAAGGCACACATTGATTATGAAGGGATGCATCAGTATTACATTAACAATGAACATAATTGTAAGTTTTATATAAACAGCCTGTGAAGAATGACCAACAGAATAAAAGTTAGCATGTTTTGAATATCTAACAAATGCCAGGCACTATGTATACTAGATGCACTAGGTACATTGTATCCTGAGCTTATTTAATTCTTAAAGAAGTCTACACAGTAGAACTTTTTACTCTTACAACTTTAGTGAAATATCATATGCATACTAGAAAAATCACTCATTTAAAGTGCACAATGTAATGGTTTTCAGTAAATTCACAGTTGTGCATCTATCACCACTAAAATCTAATCTATTTTAGAATATTTTAATTATCCTCAGAAGAAATTGTATGCCCCTTAACCATGACACCCTAATTACTCCATAGCTTCCAGCCCTAGGCAACCACTAATGTAATTTCTGAGTGTGGATTGGTATATTCTAAACATTTTATATAAATTGAAACGAAGAGGCCAGGTGTGTGGTGGCTCATGCCTCTAATCCCAGCACTTTGAGAGACTGAGGCAGGTGGATCACCTGAGGTCAGGAGTTTGAGACCAGCCTGGTCAACATGGTGAAACCCTATCTCTACTAAAAATAGAAAACAATTGCTGGGCGTAGCAGCAGGCATCTGTAATCCCAGCTACTCAGGAGGCTGAGGCAGGAGGATCACTTGAACCTGGGAAGCAGAGTTTGCAGTGAGCCGAAATCATGCCATTGCACTCCAGCCTGGACAATAAGAGTGAAATTCCACCTCAAAATTATAATGAATACATAAATAAAATTTTTAAAAAATGGAAACGGAATATGTGATATTTTGTGTCTGGCTTTCACATAAGATGCTATGTGAAAGGTCCATCCGTGCCTTAGCATGTGTCAGTACTTCATTCCTTTTTATTGCTGAATAATATTTCATTGTATGGATATACCACATTTCATTTAATTATTATTATTTTTTTTTTTTTTGAGACAGAGTTTCGCTCTTGTTACCCAGGCTGGAGTGCAATGGCACAATCTCGGCTCACCACAACCTCCGCCTCCTGCGTTCAGGCAATTATCCTGCCTCAGCCCCCTGAGTAGCTGGGATTACAGGCACACACCACCATGCCCAGCTAATTTTTTGTATCTTTAGTAGAGACGGGGTTTCACCATGTTGACCAGGATGGTCTTGATCTCTTGACCTCGTGATCCACCCGCCTTGGCCTCCCAAAGCGCTGGGATTACAGGCTTGAGCCACCGTGCCCGGCCTCATTTAATTATTTATTAATTGACAGACATTTGAATTGTTTCTACTTTTGGCGATTATGAATACTGCAGCTATGAATATTCACAAGTTTTTGTGTGGACATATCCTTGGGTATATAACCTAAGAATGAACTTGGAGGATCATATAGTGAATTCTTTTTTTTCTTTTTCTTTTTTTTTTTTTTTTTTTTTTTTTGAGACAGAGTTTGGCTCTTGTTACCCAGGTTGGAGTGCAATGGCGCGATCTCGGCTCACTGCAACCTCTGCCTCCTGGGTTCAGGCAATTCTCCTGCCTCAGCCTCCTGAGTAGCTGGGATTACAGGCACGTGCCACCATGCCCAGTTAATTTTTGTTTTTTTTTTTTTTAGTACAGACGATGTTTCACCATGTTGAGCAGGATGGTCTCGATCTCTTGACCTTGTGATCCATCTGCCTCTGCCTCCCAAAATGCTGGGATTACAGGTGTGAGCCACTGCGCAAGGCCCTTGATGAATTCTATGTTTAACCGATTGAGGATGAGGTAGGAATTTGTCTCTTCAGTTTAGGATTGAGAAAGCTAAGGCTCAGAGAATTTAAAATAGCTGCCCAAGATTATAGAACAGAGAAGACTGAAACACATATTCATCATATATCAAGGCTCTAGACTCCTCGGCTCTACATACATCCAAAATAAAACCGAGGTCTCTTTTAACAAGTCTCATTTTAGAATATACATTTCTCAAGAGCAGAAATATTTGTCTGTTTTATCTACTGCATGCAAAATTCTAGTGCCTAAAAGAGGCTTTGTACAGTAGGTGCCTAATGAATATTTGTTAAATTAGGGTGAGAATGAGAGTAGGTGACTTGAAAGTGGGTAAGGATGTGACAAATCCTCTGAGATTCCTTTTTTTTTTTTGGATGGAGTTTCGGTCTTGTTGCCCAGACTGGAGTGCAATGGTGCAATCTCTGCTCGCTGCAACCTCCACCTCCTGGGTTTAAGCGATTTTCCTGCCTCTGCCTCGCAAATAGCTGGGATTACAGGTGCCGGCCACCACTCCCAGCTAATTTATGTGTTTTTAGTAGAGACGAGAGTTCACCATGTCGGTCAGGCTGGTCTCAAACTCCTGACCTCAGATGATGCACCCACCTCGGCCTCCCAAAGTGCTGGGATTACAGCCGTGAGCCACCGCACGTGGCCTCAGATTCCTTTTTATGTCCAGAATTCCATCAGAATTGGTGCCAAGATAAATTTTTCAAAGCCTTAGAGCTGGCTTCAGCCATGTTGCCCGCTGTGGGAGCGACTCCAGGACCACTGGTCGGACTAGAGAGTCCCAGCTGTGTGTCAGCGCTAGGAGGGCTGGGGGTGCGTTGCCCGCGGTAAGTGACCATGTGTGTAGAGGGTGAGGTGTATGAGGCTGTGTCGGGGCGGAGGCGAGTGACCTCATACTTACCTGGCAGGGGAGATACCATGATCACAAAGGTGGTTTTCCCAGGGCGAGGCTTAGCCATTGCACTCTGGATGTGCTGACCCCTGCGATTTCCCCAAATGTGGGAAGCTCCACTGCATAATTCGTGGTAGTGGGGGACCGCGTTCCGCTTTCCTCTGGCTTTTTGTGATGTAAATGACAGGCAACAACGCCGCTTCCCCATAATCGCCTGGTTTTGGCGCTTCACTTGGTGTTTCCTGATATTGGTCTTGGACAGGTGTTATTCACTTGTTTTTCAGGAGGGTGCTTGTTAGTCGGAGCGCGGGCGTCTAGCATGGGGCTGTTTTGTACATCAGCAGTCCTCCACAGGGCTTTTAACGTTTTTTTTTTTTTTTTTGATATTGAGTTTCGCCCTTGTTACCCAGGCTGGAGTGCAAAGGCAGGATCTCGGCTCACTGCAACCTCCGCCTCCTGGGTTCAAGCAATTCTCCTGCCTCAGCCTCCCGAGTAGCTGGGACTACAGGCGCGCGCCACCATGCCCAGCTAATTTTTGTATTTTTAGAAGAGACAGGGTTTCACCTTGTTGACCAGGATGGTCTCGATCTCTTGACCTCGTGATCCACCCGCCTCGGCCTCCCAAAGTGCTGGGATTGTGAGCCACCGAGGGCTTTTAACAATTCTTAACAAATTCAGTGTTTTCCCCCTATCCCCAGAAGTTAGCTATTAGATGGCCACTGTTGGAGCAGTGGCATGATCTCGGCTCCGGCAATCTTCCTATCTCAGGCCTCCTGAGTAGGACAAGCACCCGCCACCACACCCGGCTACGCTAATTTGTGCTGTTTGTGTTTTTCTCCCTCCCTCCGCTCCCCTGCCCTCACACCTCCCCTTCCCGTCTCTCTCTTTCTTCTTTTTCTCTTTTTTTCTGAGATGGAGTCTCGTCTTTCGTTCAGGCTGGAGCGCAGTGGCGCTATTTCGCTCGTCTCACTACAACCGCCACCTGCCAAGTACAAGCGATTCTACTGCCTCAGCCTCCGAGTAGCTGGGACTACAGGCGCATGCCACCACACCCAGCGAATTTTTTTTGTATATTTAGTAGAGACGGGTTTCACCACGTTAGCCAGATGGTCTCGATCTCGTGAGTTCGTGATCCACCAGCTTCGGCCTCACAAAGTGCTGGGATTACAGACGTAAGCCACCACGCCCAGCCTCCCTTCCTTCCTTCCTTCCTTCCTTCCTTCCTTCCTTCCTTCTTCCTT
The DNA here is from genome assembly GCA_031835075.1 of Saguinus oedipus. Taxonomy (NCBI): domain Eukaryota; kingdom Metazoa; phylum Chordata; class Mammalia; order Primates; family Cebidae; genus Saguinus; species Saguinus oedipus. Next base: position 19,082,943 of record CM063187.1, read on the forward strand.
TCTTTCTCTTTCTTTCTTTCTTTCTTTTTCTTTCTTCTTTCTTCTTTCTTTCTTGCCTGCCTTCTTCTTTCTTTCTCTTTCTTTCTTTCTTTCTTTCTTTCTTTCTTTCTTTCTTTCTTTCTTTCTTTCTTTCTTGCCTGCCTTCTTCTTTCTTTCTTTCTTTCTTTCTTTCTTTCTTTCTTTCTTTCTTTCTTTCTTTCTTTCTTTCTTTTTTTTCTTCTTTTTTTGTAAAGGTTTCAACATGTTCTCAGGGTGGTCTCCAACTCTTGGGCTCAAGTGATCCGCCCAGCCTCCTAAAGTGCTAGGATTACAGGTGTGATCCATCGCGCCTGGGTAGCTCCTGCTGTCTGCCACAGTATTCACGGGTATTTGTAGGATTTCCGTGCTGGGCAAACAGGTACTCAGCTGACAGAGCCAGGTAGAAGTTGTATTCAGAACTGGTGGTTTGGCCAGGCGCGGTGGCTCAAGCCTGTAATCCCAGCGCTTTGGGAGGCCGAGGCCGGTGGATCACGAGGTCAAGCGATCGAGACCATCCTGGTCGACATGGTGAAACCCTGTCTCTACTAAAAAAAAAATACAAAAAGTTAGCTGGGCATGGTGGCGCGTGCCTGTAATCCCAGCTACTCAGGAGGCTGAGGCAGGAGAATTGCCTGAACCCAGGAGGCGGAGGTTGCGGTGAGCCGAGATCGCGCCATTGCACTCCAGCCTGGGTAACAAGAGCGAAACTCCGTCTCAAAAAAAAAAAAAAAGAGAGAGAGAGAGAGAGAGAGAGAGAGAGAGAACTGGTGGGTTTCTTTGGAATAAAAGCAGTGCTTTTTGGGGGCTTTAGTGTCCTCGTTTGGTTGTAGACATAACACCCTTTCTTTGTGTACGGGAAAGACTTTGACCGTGCGCTGGTGCTCCTGCGCAGGGCAGGGAGGCCTGCAGATCAGAACCGCAGTCCACCCTATGCCTTCGTGCAATACCCTATTTTCCCTGAAATATAAAATGGGAGTTCTTGTGAGGAGATTTCTACAAGTAAGAAAACAAATTTCCATTCAGTTTTTATTGAAAAAATTAAAATTATAACTGAGTCCAGCCTCTCAGATGACAATTGCCTTTTGCATTGAGATCCCGGAACTGCCGCGTGCCTCAGCAGGTGCAGCCCTCGCTGCCCTCCACACTTTCTCCACAAGAGGGAGACAGCGTTCCCCAGGACCACAGCGCTCGCGGCCTTCCAGAGCCAAATATCGCGGAGCGAGTTGCCCTGTCCTGGCTGCACCAAGCAACTGTCCTGGCTGTCCTGGCTGCACCGCACAACTGACCTAGAAACGGCCTTTGCTGGGAGCAAAGTGGGGTGAGATGGTCGCCAGAGCTGGGGCCTGTGCACTGGACCAGGTTGACCCACGGGAGGGCAGGTCTCCAGAGTCAGAGGGGGGCAAGCACTGAGACCTCACCATCCTCAATCTCCAGAAGGACTCAGAGAGATGCAGAAACTGAGACAGGCTTCCTTTTTCAAGGAAAGAGGAAACTCTGGAGCAAGGTCCAGGGGCTCTGAACCAAAATCCAGATTTTTTTTTTTTAAACCTGCCACCTTTTGTTTTTGTTTGAGACGGTATCTTGGTCTGTTGCCCAGGCTGGAGTGAAGTGGCACAATTTCGGCTCGTTTCAACCTCCATTTCCCAGGTTCAAGCAATAGTCCTGCTTCAGCCTCCCTAGTAGCTTGGATTACAGGTGCCCACCGTGACGTCTGGCTAAGTTTTGTGTTTTTATTAGAGACAAGGTTTCACCATGTTGGTCAGGCTGCTGTCAAACTCCTGATCTCAAGTGATCCACCCACAGCCTCCCAAAGCTCTGGGATTACAGGTGTGAGCCACCACATCCAGCCCACACATGCAGCTTCATCCCATTTAGTTGATGCAGCTTTATCATTCCCCGTGCTCAAGCCAAAAAGCAGTTCTGTAGGGTGGTCCTTCTTTGACCCCATGCATCCTGTTGTTCAGAAAATTATTTGGTTTTCTTTTTGGTTAACTGCAGACTGCGATCTGTACAATCTCTCTCTTGGTCTGAAACCAAGAAAATGTAGATCTTTTGGTAAACATAGAAAGCTTCTGATCTAAAAGCTTGAAACTTTTTTTTTTTTTTGAAACGGAGTTTTGCTCTTGTTACCCAGGCTGGAGTACAATGCCAGGATCTTGGCTCACCGCAACCTCCGACTCCTGGGTTCAAGCAATTCTCCTGCCTCAGCCTCCTGAGTAGCTGGGACTACAGGCATGCGCCACCATGCCCAGCTAATTTTTGTATTTTTAGTAGAGACGGGGTTTCACCTTGTTGACCAGGATGGTCTCGATCTCTTGACCTCATGATCCGCCCACCTCGGCCTCCCAAAGTGTTGGGATTTATAGGTGTGAGCCACCGCGCCCAGCCTCTGGGTGTTCTTTATAATGTTTATTCCAAGTCTAGAGGGCACCTTCTGAATGAGCTTTCCTCCTTATAAGGAAAGGACTGTGTCATTGAATTGGAAAAATATATTCGAAGATACATGGGCACACCTCCTGTTGAAGTCAAGCTAAGAACTCATAAAGAGACGCCTTCTGCTCACAGAAAATGTTCAGTAACAGATGCTCGATTTACTCTCTTGCCTGAAATCTGCCCACTGCTCCTCTCTGCAAACACACACAGACAAAAAAGTGAAATTACACTTTATAAGACACTGGAAATGAGGTGACAAAGGACAGAACCCCTGAGGGATGAGAAACAAACAGGGTGAGCCCTACCATTGCCCCAGCTTGCTGCCTGCAGGCTAGGCCCCAGGCTGGAATCTGAGGCCCACTCCTGGACCGAGGAGATGAAGCTGAGCCTCCGTGGACAGCAGGGCACCTAGGGCTCAAAGGACAAGATGCAGCAGTGCGGGACATGGATGGAGAGAGGATCTGGGGAGATGGGAAGGGGCTCCCTTAAGCATCAAGCAGCGCATGCTTGTGAAGAGACTTCCCGAGGCCAAGGAAGGAAACTTGTGAAGGGTTTTGAACAGTGCCTGGATCCCTCCAGCCCAACTGAACTACCTGCCATCTGTGGGCATTTGGGTAGAATTCACAGGAAGTCCTTGCTTAACTAGTGGGAATAATGAGTTCTAGCTACGCTTACTTGCAAAAAAAATAAAAATCCTAAAATCAAGACCCGGAAGAATTACATAGATCCCACGTCACTTAACTGCTATTCCAGAACAAGAACAACAACGAAAGTAACTTGGTGTTGCAAGTTTTATTAGCCAGTAGACAAAAGGTAAACTTCACCATGTCTGACATGCAATCAGAGAATACCAGGCAGGCAAAGGGCGGGAGACCAGGACTCATAACAGGAAATGACCAGTGGAAACCGAACCAGTGCTGCCGTGGTGGTAGAATTAGCTGAGGGACTTTAAACAGTTATGACTGCATTCCACGAGTCCAAAGAATTAAGCAGAGACATGGAACATGTAAAATGACCCACATCAAACTCTGGAGATGAAAACACCATCGGGGTGAGGTGCTGTGGCTCACGCCTGGAATCCCAGCACCGTGGGAGGCCGAGGTGGGCAGACCACTTGAGCCCTAAAGTTTCAGACCAGCCTGAGCAACATGACAAAACCTCGTCTCTACCAAAAAATACAGATAATTATCTGGGTATGGCGGTGTGTGCCTGTAGTCCCAGCTACTCAGGAGGTGGCCATGGGAGGATGGTTTGAGCCTGGGAGGCAGAGGTTACAGTGAGCCAAGATTGCATCACTGCACTCCAGCTCAAGGTACAGGGTGAGACCTTATCTCAAAAAAAAAAAAAAAAAAAAAAAAGAGAGAGATAATAAATTTGCTGGATGGGATTAACAGCAGATTACCTGTTACACAAGAAATGATTAGGGAACATGGAACCATGAATAATTGAAAATATGCAAAATGAAACTGACAGTCGAAAGATTTTTTTTAATGAAAAGATTATCAGTGAACAGTGGGGCAGACTAGGTAACAGGAGTCCCTGAAAGGGACTTTCTATAGTACCTGCCCCTCTATCCTATGGAAATGAAACAGTGGGTCCAGGCATGGTGGCACATGCCTGTAATCCCAGTACTTTCAGAAGCCAAGGTGGGTGGGTTACCTGAGGTCAGAAATTTGAGACCAGTCTGGCCAACATGGCAAAACACTGTCTGTACTAAAAGTACAAATATTAGCTGGATGTGACAGCGAGCACCTGTAATCCCAGCTACTCCAGAGGCTGAGGCCGGAGAATTGCTTGAGCCTAGGAGGCGAAGGTTGCAGTGAGCCGAGATCGCACCATTGCACTCCAGTCTGTGTGACAAGAGTGAAATTCCATCTCAAAAAAAAAAAAAGAAAGAAAAAATGAAAGAAATACAACAGTGGCCAGAAAGGAGGAGGGTGGAAAGGAAACATTTACTTTCTTTTTTATTTTTATCAGGGGTGGTGGTCTCAACATGTTTCCCAGGCTGGTCTCGAACTCTAGTTCTCACTCTGACACCTTCCAGTTCGGCTTTATGAAGGTGTGAGTTACTGTGACCATCCCACTTCTGAAGTAATAGCTGAAAAGTTCCCAGTCATAATGAAAATGACAAATCCAGTGACCCAAGAAGCTGAGGATACTGAAGCACAAGAAACATGAAGAAAACCGCTCCTAGATACATCATAATAAGGTTGCTCAAATCCAGCCAGAAAAGAAAGGCATCGTGCATGCGCAGGAGCAAAGATGAGATGGCATCAGCTTGCTTTCTGCTGTTGCTGGCCTCTACCAGGAGCAGCAATCCATGGGAGCAGACAGCAAACGCCATCTTTATGGTACTGAGGGCGGGGGAAATTTACCCAGAATAAGCACTGTGCCAGAAAAACATACTCCCAAAACTGGACGTGAAATAAGGACATGTAGAGATGTACGAAAGCTGATCAAATCCACTGCCAGCTGACCCACAATACAAGGAACATCAAAGGAGTCCTCCAGGCAGAAGGAAACAGATTCCAGGTGAAAATCCAGATCTGCACAAGGAAACGAAGAGCATCAGGAATGGGTAACTACACTAGTTATTTTCTTATTGTGTAAATCTTTTTTGTAAAAATTTGACCATTTAAACAAAAGCAATAACAATGGGTTGTGGGGTTTATAACATGTGTAAAAGCAAAGTGCATGTCAGGGATAGCAGCAAGGCCAGAAGGGGAGGTATAATATCACTTGAAGGTGGACTGTGGTAAGTTAAAAAACGCAGGCCATAAGCCCTAAGGCAATTGCTAAAATAACAGGAGACTTACGGCTGATGAGCCAACGGAGGAGAGAGAATGGAATGACATATAACCCGTGTGAACGCTGTGATGGAGTCATTGCTCTTTGTGCAGTGATTGCTCTTCTGTCCCATAGAAATACAAACTGGCCACAAACCTGTACAAGAATGACTAGAGCATTAAATGTAATTGTAAAATCTTAGAACCAATTTAACTTCAAAAGCATGTGGAAAGCGCTAAATGAATGACAGTTAAAAAAGGGAGAGAGAGAGAGCTGAGTGTAGTTGCTCATGCCTGTAATCCCAGCACTTTGTGAGGCGGAGGCAGGTGAATCACGAGGTCAGGATATCGAGATCACCCTGACCAACATTATGCAACCGCTCTACTAAAAATGCAAAACTCCGGAGGCTGAGGCAGGATAGCTCGAACCAGGGACAAGGAGGTTGCAGTGAGCTGAGATCGCACCACTGCACTCCAGCCTGGTGACACAGTGAGATTCTGTCAGAGAGAGAGAGAGAGAGAGAGAGAGAAAATCCTTTGTCAAAAAAAATTCAGAGGTTAAACATGATGATTCTAGCCTTTGAAGGATAGGGGTGTTCCCAGAATCCTAGTGGACCTTCATTTACCTACGCGAGACATAGAGGAGAGGAGGGTAAAGCTGGTCTCGCTCTGCCTTTCCATGAGAGGATGTGCTGGACAGAAGGAAGCTGCCAGCGGTTTGAGCATTTTTTTTTTTTTTGAGACGTAGTTTCGCTCTTGTTACCCAGGCTGGAGTGCAATGGCGCCATCTCGGCTCACCACAACCTCCACCTCCTGGGTTCAAGCAATTCTCCTGCCTCAGCCTCCCAAGTAACTGGGAGGGACTACAGGAATGCACCACCATGCCCAGCTAATTTTTGTATTTTTAGTAGAGATGGGGGTTTCACCATGTTGACCAGGATGGTCTCGATCTCTTGACCTCGTGATCCACCCGCCTCGGCCTCCCAAAGTGCTGGGATTACAAGCGTGAGCCACTGGGCCCGGCCCACAGCAATTTTTTTACTAGAACCACAAGGTGATAGCACATAGATTTCAGTGCCCTCATCTGGCCAACCATCTGCAGCTGCCAATGTCCAAGGCAGCCTCCCTCCCTACCAAGACCTGAACTCAGGATTTTACCTTAAAAAGAAAATGTCCTGTTCTTTCTTTCCCATCAGAACTGCCTGGCCCAGACCCTATCTCTGTCTGGTGACCAGGACAGTTCCCTCACCTGTCTTCCAGGTTGGGGAGTGCAGATTCTCCTAAGCTCCCTGCCCCTGTAAGTCCCCCACAGTCTCATGTAGCTCCAGCTCACACAGGAATATCCATGGCCCATATTTCCAAAAACTCTTTTCCGCCCACTCTGAATCCATCCTTGACTGCATGTTCCCCTCACAGAGCAGACACTGTTTTCTTCACATCCTCGGTTTGCCTGCCCATGCCCCAGACTGATCTTTCTTTTGTAGAACTGCCTCTCCCCCTTTGGACAGTGTCTTTCTGCTACTGCACATGAAGATGTCCCGCCCTCCCCTGCTCACGGAGAGAGTGCCTGATCTGAGCTGGGCCATCATATCCAGTGCTTACCTGGAATAGGTGAAGACAGGCAGGGTGACCAAAGACTACATGAATCTCTGAAGCTCATCCACCTGAGAGAGAGTCCCGGAAGATACTGGTCCTTCATGCCTGCTGTGTATATCCAATGTGACTGAGCTCTGAATAAAATGTACAAGTTATAATAATGTAGTAATTGACTCAGCAAACTAGGACACGAACATGTTAGAGGGTGAGGTGTTGAGAGGCGTGTTTGGGGTGGTGGTGATGAGTGAGTATGTGAAGGAGAGATAGGGCCTAAACTCAGAAAGCAAAGACGAATAATAGCTATTTAGAGATAAGGAGCTAAATAATTACGTACATAATTTTATTATGGTGGAACTCTGGGAGTACACATGGGGACTGCTGTTTTACTGAACAAATTTTGAAGTATATATAACTTTGATGAAGTATCCTAAATAAAAAAAATTTTGCCATATATTTTTGTGTATATATTTACATACACAGATATATTTCTATTCATTGTATTTTGAATATAAATTTGTATAGTCATGTTAATCCCTCTTTTCATTTAAGGATTTGAGTTTGATGTCATGCATAAAACGTGTCCCCACCATATGACCACAGAAAGGTTGGCAAAGGAAGTTCAGAGGAGATGGTAAGCAATACTACCCAGCTTTGGCCAGAAGAAGGGGATAAGAATTCTCACAAAATGTTAACAATATGACTTGTTATATCATCTTCCCACAGTAATTTCGGCAGAAATTAGCAAAATCAGAAATGTATAATAAATACCCTGATATGGCCATTCCATTTCCAGGTATCTGCGGAGAAGCAGACAGGGGACGCATGACAGATGTGTGTGTCAGTCTGGTCCCTGCAGTTGTGTTTGTAATAATACACACTGGAGCAATTTCACGGCCATCAGTTAGAGGTTTGAAGAATGATCCACTTGTATCAAGAAGGATGTTTAAAAGATCAAAGACTGATGGAAATGCTGGAGGCAATGGCGCTGATAGGAGCTCATGTGTATTGAACAATTACTATGTGACAGGCATTGGACTCCACACTTTTCCTGCACAGCTCATTTAAACATTGGACAACCTGAGTATTCTGGTTTAGTGCATTTGACAAATGGAAATGGAGGCAGAGATTAATGTGTTTAACTTCAAACCCTGGCAGATTAGATTTCTCCCCCAGAGTCTGTGGCTTCACCAGAGGTGTGACTCAGGTTCTGTCATTCTCCATTTTAGGAATTTCCAGTGTTCCAAATATGAGCAGCTGAGGAAACAAACTCAAAACCCTAAACACCAGGATAAGTAAGGGAAGATGTTTGTTGGGGGGAGATTAAAAATGGACTTTTTTTGTCCCAAGCAACAAAGAGACACGTTGGAAAATAGACAAGAGACAAGAAGTTTGTGTTTGTTTGTTTATATAAGATGGGGTTTGACCATGATGGCCAGGCTGGTCTTGAACTCCTGACCTCAGGTGATCCACCCACCTCAGCCTTCCAAAGTGCTAGAATTACAGGCGTGAACCACAGCGCCCGGCCTGAAGAGAAGTTTTAAGATATATTTGGTTCAAGGAAGAGACTCTTTAGATGGAAGGTCATGTCAGCTAGAAACATTAATGTGACTCAATGGGCTCGAACCATCGACGTTTCAGTCGACATCCGACAGCACCAACCTAGTGGTCCAGAGACTGCTTGTGAAACAATGAAAGCTGTTGCTCAAGTGTGTCATTCATCATTGTCGGATCTTGTCATTTAGTAGTACAGAGAAGTATTCTCTGTTGCCAAGCTTGAGTACCCATAACTCTTCTGTTTTGTTGAAACTTCCTCCCCACCACCAGCCTCTTTAGAAGACTGGGAGCTCTGGAAACATCCAGGCCAAGAGTCCTGTCCTTGTGCATGTTTGGGCATTGATCCAGGCCCAAATCTGTGGGAGACTCCTCCACGCATGTTGCAGGTGCCCAGGTGACAGCGGCAGTCTCTAGGTCTGGGGTCATCCACTTTCCCATTTCTAGCCCACCTCACCCATCATGAAGCCTAGCCAGGGTTGCCAGAGACTCCAGTGAGCAGGTGCTGATATTGGTATGTGTGTTTGCCAAAAGAAAATAAGAAACCTGCTATGTGCCCACCTGGCTGATCCCTCCACCTTTCTAGCCAAGGGCTTCATGAGCCAGGGCCCTTGGGGTTGCTCACAAGGCAGTACCTCACCTAGTAGGCATTGGTTCATTATGTATATGTACATGTACATGTATATGTATATGATCCTCTGCTTGTATTCCTTAAATATAAATAAATATATAGAATTCCTTAAATATATAATTTTAATAACAAAGTTTTTAAAGAGTACCTTAATAGCATTAGGAAATATAAACTATATAGCAAAGATGTGAAAGCCAGCCAGGCTCAGCTTCAAATCCCAGCAACTTGGAAGGCTGTGGCAGGAGGGTCGCTTGAGCTCAGAAATTTAAAAATAGCCTGGGCAACACAGTGAGACCTTGTCTCTACAGAAAACTATAAAAGTTATCCAGGTGTGGCGGTGTGAGCCTGTAGCCCCAAGTGCTCAGTAAATGAAGCCCTAGGATCTCATGGGCCTGAGAATTCCATGCTGCAGTGAGCCAGGACTGTGCCCCTGTACTCCAGCCTGAGGGAAAGAGTGAGATTCTGCCTGAAAACAAATAAATAAAAAAAAGATGTGAAAGCCTGTATATTGAAGACTACCAGGTATTGCTGAGAGCAGTTAAAGACCTTTGGAATAGAGGATGTTCCTTCTTGCATTTCAAGATTGCTTTTGTTTTGGGGACACACTTGCTATTTTTTAGGAATATGAAGTTCTTCTCAGCCATTCCTATAAAAAGGGCCATTTTGAGAAAGTTGTATTGAATTTGTGGATTGCTTTGAGTTGTATTTTTATCTTAACCATATTACATCTTTTAACCCATGGACACAAGATAGCTTTCCACTTACTTAGGTCTTCTTTAATCTCCTTGAGCAATGTTCATAGAACTGGAAAAAGCAACTTAAACTTTATATGGAACCAGAAAAGAGCACGCATAGTCACGACAATCCTAAAAAATAAGAACAAAGCTGGAGGTATCCCACTACCTGACTTCAAACTATACTACAGGGCTACAATAATCAAAACAGCATGCTACTGGTACCAAAACAGAGATATAGACCAACAGAACAGAACAGAGGCCTCAGAAGTAATGTCACACATCTACAACCATCTGATCTTTGACAAACCTGACAAAAACAAGCAATGGGGAAAGGATTCCCTGTTAAATAAATGGTGTTAAGGAAACTGGCTAGCCATGTGCAGAAAGCTGAAACTGGACTCCTTCCTTACACTTTATACAAATATTAACTCCAGATAAATGAAAGATTTAAACATAAGACCTAACACCATAAAAACCCATGAAGAAAACCTAGGAAATACCATGCAGGACACAGGCATAGGCAAGGACTTCATGACTAAAACACCAAAAGAATTGGCAACAAAAGCCAAAATAGACAAAATAGATCTAATGAAACTTAAGAGCTTCTGCACAGCAAAAGAAACAATCATTAGAGTGAACCAGAAACCAACAAAATGGGGGAAAAATTTTGCAAGTTACCCATCAAACAAAAAACTAATAATCAGAATCTATAAAGAACTCAAACAAATATACAAGAGAAAAAGCAACCCCATCAAAGAGTAGGTGAAGGCTATGAAGGCTATGAACAGACACTTTTCAAAAGAAGACATTTATGTGGCCAACAAACATAAGAAAAAATGCTCATCATCACTGGTCATTAGAAAAATGCAAATCAAAATCATGTTGAGATACCATCTCACGCCAGTTAGAATGGCGATCACTAAAAAATCAGGAGACAACAGATGCCGGAGAGGATGTGGAGAAATAGAAATGCTTTTACACTGTTGGTCGGAGTGTAAATTACTTCAATCATTGTGGAAGACAGTGTGGCGATTCCTCAAGAATCTAGAAGTAGAAATACCATTTGACCCAGCAATCCCATTACTGGGTATATATACAAAGGATTATAAATCCTTCTATTATAAAGACACATGCACATGTATATTCATTGTGGCACTGTTTACAATAGCAAAGACTTACAACCAACCCAAATGGCCATCAAGAACACAGTGGATAAAGAAAAAGTTGCACATGTACAGTATGTACATGTGCAAAAGGATGAGTTCATGTCCTTTGCAGGGACATGGATGAAGCTGGAAACCATCATTCTCAGCAAACTGACACAAGAGCAGAAAACCAAACACCACGTTTTCACTAATAAGAGAATGTTGAACAACGAGAACACAAGGACACAGGAGGGGAACATCACAAACTGAGGTCTGTTGAGGGCGGGGGTGATGGAGGGATAGCAGGGGATGGGAATATTGAGAAAAAATAGCATTAGGACAAACACATAATGTAAGTGATGGAGGGATGGAGGCAGCAAACCACCATGGCATGTGTATACCTATGTAACGATCCTGCAAGGTCTGCGCATGCACCCCAGAACTTCAAGTAAAATAAAGAAAAAGAAGATACACCCTGGGATGCGGTTTGTTCCCAGTAATTTGAAATATTTAAAGAATGGTTAAATGATCACTTGACAGTTATACTATAAACAGGAGTAAGATACACAGAGTTAAACATCGTTACTTTGAGAAGATAAATTTTAATGTCATTTTCAATCTTTAAAATCTTTAGTTTTATTTTGAAAAAAAGTTTTATTCTTAAAAAGATCACTGCAAAAAAAAAAAGGATTATAGTCCATTTGCTTTTTCAAGTAATAAACTTGGACATATGTTCTTATGAATGTCAACAGTCAATGCAGTGTAGCATATTAAGAACTGACTTTCATATAATAGGTTAAGTTTAGAGAGATTACATTTCATGAGAAAATGTTTAATGAATTTTAATGGTGTATGTTCATTTAAATCTAATTTTCTAATCTGTTTTGGGAAATAATTGTCTGTTTCTTTTAGTGTAGTCTCCTTCCTGTCCACATATGTGGAATCTACCTATTCTCTTCTCTTTTGAAATAGTTTAAAAAATATTCTCAAAGAGAATGGCCTGGGCTTTGCATGTCCTTAGTCTGATAGACATTTCCTGGCTGCTCACTTAAATAGATATTAGCAGCTAACTAAGAAAACTATCTCTCTTGTCAGCCACAAATTAACAAAGGCTTCCAAGTCAGTGAATTCTCTGTTTTGCTGTGGCCTTATGTGCTGACAGTCTTACCTTAAGAGAAAAAAATTTAATAGTATAAATTAAAATTAACTTTGGCAAAAATTAAAATGCAGGCAGGAATTTTTTTCCAACAACAGAAACTAGGAAAAGCAAAGATACAGTAAAAATTGAAAATTTCCAGTAGAGAGATATAAATATAATAATTGACACCACCACGGATGATTAATGAATAAAATGTTTAGGGAATGATCATTTGAACACAGCATATTAATACTTTTAAAAACCATTTTTCCAATTACTTCGGTATAAATAAGGTGTCTCTGAAAGATACAGATCTGGCATCACGATAATAGTGATAGACAAATAGTGGAACATTCCTGGTATCACGATCATGGTGATAATCAAATGGTGGAACAGTACTGGTATCACAATCATGGTGATAGACAAATGATGGAACAGTCCCGGTACCACAATCACGGTGGTAGACAAATGGTGGAACAGTCCTGGTATCACGATCATGGAGATAGAAAAATGGTGGAACAGTCCTGGTACCACGATCATGGTGGTAGACAAATGGTATAAAAGTCCCAGTACCACGATCATCGTGGTAGACAAATGTTGGAACAGTCCTGGTATTGCGATCATGGTGGGAGACACATGGGACCTTCTCTGCCTACAGATGGGTGAGGCAGTATTGACCTTGCAGTGTTCCCGGAAAAACACTTAGGCTGAATTTAATCATGAGGACATTTTCAGACAACTTCAGAGTGTAGAACATTGAGCCAGACAGCTGACCTGTCCTCTACAAACAAGCCCATGTCACCACCATCAATGATGACAAAAAGGTAAGGAGACACTTTGGGTTCAAAAGAACTAAAGAAACATAGCTACATTATCATTTTACTCTTTTTCAACCCAAAATGTCTCTTCTCCTTTTGGTTGTGTGATTTGTGGTGACAAGGGCTGTCTGAAGGAGAGAGGTCAGTTGTGCTGCTCCCCGGTCTACATTCTGAGGTTGTCTGGAGATTATCTCAGGCTATGAAACTCAGGCTAAGCGTTTCAGCAAGAACATGGTGTTCATACTCTGCACTGGCAGAGTCCCTATGTGACATGTTGTCTTAGTGTGGGAATATGACCCCTACCCGGGAGACCGGGGGAGTCTTATCACCGTCATAGTAAGAAACCTACTGTCCATGTCCAAAGTCAAGCGAACATGCTCTTCCACAAATAAAAACATAACATATGTGCAAGCCTGGCATGTGTAATAAAACTCAGGATAAGCTGCATAAGTTGAACACAATATATCCAGTGAGTACCGGAAGACTTCAGGTTCTTCTGCTTCCACCAGCTCCATGCTGAGCCTAGAAAAGGAGAAAAAAAAAAAAGAATAAGTCAGGGAAAATAAGACACTGCAGAGCCCCAACTAGATTTCATGGGAAGCACAAGAAAGTGGTTAATAAAGAAAAAGCACAGATCCATTAATGACATAGAAAATTATTGCTTTATGTTGCGATGGGCAAGAGTAGGGTAGAAAAGAATGAAAGAGAAAGAGAGAGAGAGAGAAAGTAAGCTCAGTGAACAGTCCAGGTGACGCGCTGATGAGGGAGTAAGAGGACACTCTGAGTGAGTACCCTCAGGACACACAGCACACACTGATCATATAAACAAGTATGGTCAACCTACGGTAGTGAGTCAATGATAAGGGGAGGGAGAAATGGAAACCTAAATATCTACAGCAATGAAAACCAACAGCGATGTTAGTAGGAATCATTCAGGCTTCAGTGAAAACATGGTATCGATACCGTCAGCCCACTCTGTTTTCCCTGGACCTGGTGTCTCCAGGTGTCAACACAAAATTAGCTGTTCACAATTGCTCAAAGTTATCTGGGGCATGGTGGGCCTTGGTCTTCTTCTTCTTCTTGGTCATTTTTAATCTCTGCAATAAATTCAGACAGGGACAGACAAAATAAGCCAGTTCTCCTACACCCATAACCGTCCACTGTCTAATCCCTGCACAGGGACCTCAGGCTCCTCAGCATGAGAACAGGATAATGTGAGACATAGACTTCAGGAGGTCTAAAGGCCAATCATGATAGATTTCTTGGTTTCTACCTCAGACCAATGATGAAATGTCCCTATTCTGGTAGACCATTATCCTTTTATCCCAAGTTTGAACAAACAGGGAAGAAACCTGAACTGAATGGCAGTTCACCAGCCTCAGACATTTAGACCAACAGACTGGAGGCTACTTGTCTGCAGGATCTTATGTGGTACCAAGAGGATTCCTGTCAACATGGTTAAGCCTACTGCTGAGAAAAACAGGTGGTTCTGTGCCTGTGTCAGGAGTCAATAGCTGAGATGTTACTGAGTCCCACACCCCCCTTACCGCAGATGTGGAAAAGTGGCTACATACTTTGGCCTCTCTCATCCATTTTTAACAAAATGTTAAGATACAAATTTATGTTTGCCTAGAAGTATGGGAAAAATGAAATAAATTCTGATGAAGAGAGTGTTCAGTTTCTCAGAGAAAAGACAGGATATCGTTCAGCACTTCTGTGATAGTGAACCAATAGAACTTACCTTCCGTCTTCAGCCAGCAGTCCAGGTAGAAGGACGCTTGACCCACAAGAAGTTTATTTTTGCTGTCTCTGTATTTCTGTTCTTCATCATGATCTTTTTGATCATCTGTAAACAAATTCAGAAGAGCAGGTCACATTCAGGAAATCTCACTTCACACAAGACCAAATCAGTGTCCTGTCATAGCACAAGGACATAAAATATTCTCAATGGAAGAATGTGATATTATCACGGGACTGTTCTAATGGGCCCTAGATTAAGTTACCACAGAAGCAGATGAGCCTGCTTTTCAGATCCATGGGGCAAAATCTGTCTCATCTTGTAGATCTCAATCCCATATCCTCTGACTTAAGTCAGTGCAAACAATTAAAACGTTTCCTCAAAATCTTCAAAACTTGCCCTAACTACTTTCCACAAGGGTTGCTGCAATACTGATCTACCTCATTATATCATGGTCAATGAATGGTTAAAGAAATTTATATAGAAGACTGGACCAATGGATGAATTTTAACAACCTCTACTTAAAAAAGAATCTGTGGAGCCAGCATGGTGGCTCATGCCTGGAATCCCAGTCCTTTAGGAGCCCTAGGAGGACAGATCCCTTGACCTCAGGTGCTGAAAATCAGCCTGGCCAACACAGAGAAATTCTGCCTCTACAAAAATACAAAAATTAGCCAGGTGCAGTGGTGCCCACCAGGGATCCCAGCTAATTGGGAAGCTGAGGGACCTGTACCAGGGTACATCCTGCTCTTGATGGGGCCATTTACACATAGCTCAGGTTCTCTAAGGAGCAGGATCCCCTTTAAGTTCCTCACAGGAGGTACTGTCTGCTATTGCTGTGTTTCCCCCAGTGTCCCCAGAACACAGCTTTCCCCATGGGGCCTCAGCAGAAACCAGAACCAAATGGAAGTTCAGGAGCCTCAGACATTTAGACCAACAGACTAGATGCTACTTCTCTGCAGGATCTTATACTGTACAGAGAGGATTCCTGTAAACATGGATTCAGCCTCTTGCTGAGTAAAATAGGTGGTTCTGTGTCTGTGTCAGAAATCGATAGCTGAGATTGTAACCATAGTTCCACACCTACCTTACTGCAGACATGAAAAAGTTGCTAAACACTTTGGCCTCTGTCTTCCATCTTTACCAAAGTGTTAAAATACCCATTTCTATTTTCTACAAATATGGGAAAGATAAAACTAATTTTGATGAAGAGAGTGGTTAGTTTCTCAAGACAAGACAGGACATCGTTCATCACTTCTGTGGAGGAGAACCTACAGAACTTACTGTATGTCTTCAGCTGGTAGTTTAGGGAGTACTTCACCTCATTCATAAGACATCTATTTTTGCTGACACTGACATTCGGTTTGTTATCTTCCTGCTGGGAGCAGGACTTCTCAATGCCTTCTGGAACATTCACCTCTGTGTTTTTTCTGTAAGGAGGCCTGCCAGATGCCACCTTGCTGATGTTTGGGGCAGAACACAGAAAGCCAGGGACTGGAGAGAAGAAACACAAACACATGATGGGTTAGAATCTTGTGAGATCAAATTGGTTTACTCAGGACTGAGGGATGTTACTGACAGCCTTGCCTGTTGATTTGAAGATGTTATTTCCCTGAATTACTCTTCACATCTCCACTCTTGATCTCCTTAAAGTCAACTTGTCTTAGCTACTCATTTACCTTGAAGCCTCTTCAATAAAATAAAACATTTCTACCTCTTTCTTCTTATACATTCTGAAGGATCTTATATGGTACAGAGAAGTTTCCTGTAAACATGATTAAGCCTCTTACAGAGAAAAGCAGGTGGTTTGGTGCCTGTGTTAGGAATCAATAGCTAAAATGTTAACCCTAGTCTCACACCTGTCTTACTGCAGATGTGGGAAAGTTGCTAAATAGTTTTGCCTCTACGTTACATCTTTAACAAAATGTTAAAATACCCATTGCTATTTTCCTAGAAGCACGGGAAGGATGAAATTAACTTTGAAGAAGAGAGTGTATCATTTCTCAGAGACAAGACAGGACATTGTTCAGCACTTCCGTTATGGTGAACCTATAGAACTTACCTTCCGTCTTCAGCCGGCAGCCCAGGTAGTAGGCCACTTGACTCATAAGAAGTTTATTTTTGCTGTCTCTGTCATTCTGTTCTTCATCGTGATCTTTTCGATCTTCTGTAAACAAATTCAGAAGAGCACGTCACATTAAGCAAATCGCACTTCACACAAGACCAAATCAGTGTCCTGTCATAGCACAAGGACGTAAAATATTCTCAGTGGAAGGATGTGATATTCTGACACAAATGTTCTAACGGGTCCTAGATTAGGTTGCCTCAGTAGTATATGAGCCTGCTTTTCAGATCCATGGGACAAAATCTCCCTCATCTGGTAGATCTTAATCATGTATCCTCTCACCTAAGTCTGTGCAAATGATAAAAACTTTTCCCCCAAATCTTCCAAAATTGCCCTAACTGCTTTCCAGAAGCATTGCTGCAATACCGAGTTACCTCATCATATATCATGGTCAATGAAAGGTTAGAGAAATTTATATAGGAGACTGGACCGATGGACAAATTCTAACCACCTTTACTTAAAAAAGAATCCATGGAGCCAGCCTGGTGTCTCACACCTGGAATCCCAGCATTTTAGGAGGCCCAGGCAGGCAGATCACTTGACCTCAGGAGTTCAAGACCAGCCTGGCCAACATGGTGAAGCCCCGCCTCTACTAACAATACAAAAATTAGCCATTTGCAGTGGTGCCCACCAGGGATCCCAGCTAATTGGGAGGCTGAGGCACCAGTACCAGGGTACTCCCTGTTCTTGATGGTGCCACATACACATACCACAGGTTCTATTAGGAGCAGAGCCCCTTCGAGCTCTTCACAGGAGGAACTGTGTGCTATCACCGTGTTTCCCCCGGGGTCCAAAGAACACAGCTTTCCCTACTAAGCCTCAGATAACCAGAAGCAAATGGAAGTTCAGTAGCCTCAGACATTTTGACCAACAGGCTAGATGCTACTTGTCTGCAGGATCTTATACTGTACAAAGAGGATTCCTGTAAACATGGATTTGGTCTCTTGCTGAGAAAAACAGGTGATTCTGCGCCTGTGTCAGAAATTGATAGCTTGGATTGTGACCCCAGTCCCACACCCATCTTACTGCAGTTGTGGAAAAGTAGCTAACTACTTTGGCTTCCATCTTCCATCTTTAACAAAATGTTAAAATACCCATTTCTGTTTTTTACAAGTATGGAAAAAATGAAATCAATTTTGATGAAGAGAACTGTTAATTTCTCAAAACAACACAGGACATCATTGATCACTTTTGTGGTGGTCAGCCTATAGAACTTACTGAATGTCTTCAGCTGGTAGTTCAGGAAGTAGGCCACCTGACTCAGAAGAAGTCCATTTTTGCTGGCGCTGACATTTGGTTTTTCTTCCTGGTGGGAGCAGGATTTCTCAATACCTTCTGGAACGTTCACCTCTGAGTTTTTTCTGGAAGGAGGCCTGCCAGATGCCACCATGTTGACATCTGGGGCAGAACACAGAAAGCCAGGGACTGGGGAGAAGAAACCCAAACACATGATGGGTTAGAAACTGGTGACATCAGATTGGTTTAATCAGGACTGACGGATGTCACTGACAGCCTTGCCTATTGAAGACTTTGTTTCCCTGCTTTGACTCTTCTCATCTCCACTCTTCATCTCCTTAAAGTCAACTAGTCTTAGCCACTCAGTCACCCTGAAACCAGGATATAAACACTTCTGCCTTTATCTTGCTTATAAGTTCTGAGGATCGTATATGTTAGAGAGGATTCCTGACAACATGATTTAGTCTCTTGCTGAGAAAAACAGGTGGTTCTGTGCCTGTGTCAGGAATCACTACCTGAGATATTAACCCTAGTCCCACACCCACCTTACTGCAGACATGGATGAGTTGCTAAATACCTTGAAATCTGACTTCCATCTTTACCAAAATGTTAAAATACCCATTGCTATTTTCCTAGAAGCATGGGAAGGATGAAATTTACTTTTTTTTCCTTGATATAAATAATCAAAGCATTTAATAAAACCATCTTCCAAATTTCCAAAGCATGCATTGTTACTTGGCATTAGGTATTTCAAAATGACAAACTTTGTTATGGTATTGTAAGGCCAAAATATAATACCTATTCACCAGACATACACATTACAACTAGGAAAAAATCACAAATGTGAACCTAGTATAAGAATTCCAGCAGGAATTAATGGGGAAAGGCACTGCATCCCTCTCGTATCACCACAGAGCTACTATCCACTTGACATGCTTTGAATTCAAGTCCTGTTAGACATGGGGACAGCATTTTCTACAACATGTGAGTCACAGGTACATTAACACAACTGTCTCCCCCGCCATACTTTCAACCCAAGTGTACAACAGGTATGAATATATGCTATCAGCTTTATTTACAAGTTTTTTCTTGATGTCTTTAGTGGGGTAAAAAAAAACCAACTATCTCAACCAACAGTTTCCAAAAAAGTTTTTGGCTATGATTCATGTATAGAAACCACCACACCAAAGAAATAACAGAAACTGATGTCTGACCCCGAACACCTAAACTAAAATGTCTCACCCACTACAAGCTGGCAGTGAAACTGCTATTCTCTGAATTGTATAACTAAACACTACACAGGAACTTCAGATCGACTGCTTTTGCAGAAGCACAGGTTACATGTTGCACAGTTTAGGATGCCGAGTGAATGTATTCCAAGAGGAGTTCCACCAGTGAGTGCTGTTGCAAAGAGCGTCGAGAATCCAAGAATCTGGGAAAGATGATACGTTTTCCAGATGCTTTCCTGGCTTCCCAAAAGATGTAAAATAAGAGTGTAACTTCATACATGAACAAAGGTTAGTTTTGAAAATCAGTAATATACATGCACAAACATGAGAACATGAGGGAAGAAAGGAAACGCGACAATTTCCATGCTGCATTGCTGCTGTTTTCACGACCTCTCTGCACTAGGTGGCTTCCTGTGGTACCTCTTCCTACTAGTAGAGAGTAGACCCTGCAGGCTGCTTAGAAACAGAAGCTCTCTCCTGAAGCCACTGACCAGCCTGCCCTTGGCACAGACAGAACCTACCAGAGAAGAACAAGTACAAAACACTATCATGATCAGTTTTCTCAAAACAGTCCCAAGTGTCCTTGTGCAATCACCACCAACTCAGGGATTGGCCCAAGCCATTCCCGGGTGCCATGAACAGTCACTGGTGTGCAGCATTAGAACAAGGGGACATGGCCTTGATTCTCTTCCGAGCAACATGAACTGGGATTTCTGCCACCCCGATCTCGGCTCCTACCTCCGAAGAAGTCACGACTGGCCACCTCCACAGTAAAAGATTCCTCCTGTGAGTATGATTTGGAATGCATCCCCGTCGTGTGCCAGCTCAGCTGAGGTGGATTGGCGTGTACTCCGGCCTCCTGGTCTGGATAATTTTTGGCTTGGATCTCTTCATTCTCTCCATCTCCTCTTCTTCCTCCTTCTCTTCATCGCTCTCACATACGTGGACCACCACACTGGGGGTGGTGTCAGTCGCTGCGTGCAATTCATACTTTTCCCCTGGCCCCAGCTTGGAGATAGCATATAAGAGATCATAGTTTATGACTGGGGTTGCGTCTTCCACTTGTTTCCACCCCACTGGCAGAGAGGCGGGAGGGGAGATCAGAAACTGCTTGTCGGGGTTTGGCGGAGCCAGGTGTGAGCTTCCTATGTGTAAGGTCTGAGCAAAATATAACTTCATTTCCTTTCCCAGAAACTCAGTCTTATGCAGCTGGAGCCTGGCATCTGCTGTGGAGAAGGGGTTGCTGAAGTTTATTCTGACTCGTTTGAAGCTCTTAAAATACTGAAAGGTGATGTCCTTGTCATATGTCCTAAAGAAAGACTCAAATTTGGCCCGGCACAGGCCGTCCACGAACACGCGCGGGTCCAGGTGGCAGGCGATGGTGGCGCTGGGCAGGTCCTGCAGGTCCGCCTCCTCCATCTCGCAGTCAATGAAGCTCCAGTCGCCGCCGCCCTCCGCCTCGGCAGTTCCTGAGAGGGGCGCGAAGGGCCGCAGTGTCACCCCGGGCCGCACTCGCGCCTCGGCCGCCTCCGTCGCCGCCCCGCGCAGGGCCCCAGCCAAGCCGTCCTCCATCCTCTCTCCCGCGCGCCCCTGTGCACCCCCGCGGGCTGCGCCAGGATCGCGCTCGGGAGCCTCAGGCGCTCCAGTCCGCACCGGTCCGCGGTTAACCCCCTCCCGGTCGCGCGGCGGCCGGCGGCTGGCAGTCAACAAGGCTCCCCGAAATTTACTTAGAAGAAGAGAGTGTATCATTTCTCAAAGACAAGACAGGATATTGTTCAGCACTTCCGTTAAAATGAACCTATAGAACTTACCTTCCGTCTTCAGCCGGCAGCCCAGGTAGTAGGCCACTTGACTCATAAGAAGTTTATTTTTGCTGACTCTGTATTTCTGTTCTTCATCGTGATCTTCTCGATCTTCTATAAACAAATTCAGAAGAGCAGGTCACATTAAGCAAATCGCACTTCACACAAGACCAAATCAGTGCCCTGTCATAGCACAAGGACTTAAAATATTCTCAGTGTAAGAATGTGTTATTCTGACAATAATGTTTTAATGGGCCCTAAACTAAGTCGCCCTAAAATTGGATAAACCTGCTTCTCAGATCCATGGGACAAAATCTCCCTCATCTGGTAGATCTTAATCACTTATGCTCTGACCTAAGTCAGTGAAAAAATTAAAACATTTTCCCAAAAATCTTTCAAAAATTGACCTAAATACTTTCCAGAAGCATTGCTGCAATACTGATTTATCTCATTATATATCATGGTCAATGCAGGTTAGAGAATGATTTATATAAAAGATTGGATCAACTGATGAATTCTAACAACCTTTACTAAAAAAAGAATCTGTGGAACCAGCATGGTGGCTCATGCCTGGAATCTGAGCAATTTAGGAGGCACAGCAGGGCAGATCCCTTAATCTCAGGAGTTCAGGATGAGCCTGGCCAACATGGTGAAACCCTGCCTCTACTACAAATACAATAGTTAGCCAGGGGTGGTGGTGCCCACTGGGGATCCAAGCTGATTGGGAGGCTGAGGCACCAGTACCAGGGTACTCCCTGCTCTTGATGATGCCACTTACACATACCACAGGTTCTATTAGGAGGAGGGTCCCCTTTAAGCTCCCCATAGCAGGAACTGTGTGCTATCATCGTGATTTCCCCAGTGTCCCCAGAACACAGCTTTGCCTACTGTGCCTCAGCAGAAACCGGAACAAAATGGAAATTCAGTAGCCTCAGAAATTTAGACTAATAGACTAGATGCTACTTGTCTGCAGAATCTTATATGGTACAGAGAGGATTCCTGCAAACATGGATTTAGCTTCTTGCTGAGAAAAACAGGTGGTTCTGTGCCTGTGTCAGAAATCAATAGCTGGGATTGTGACTCCAGTCCCACACCCACCTTACTGCAGATGTGGAAAAGTTTCTAAACACCTTGGTCTCTATCTTTCATCTTTACCAAAATGTTAAAATACCCATTTCTATTTTCTGCAAGTACGAGCATAAGAAATTAACTTTTATGAAGAGAATAAGTTACTCAAGACAACACAGGACGTCATGCATCACTTTCGTGGTAGTCAACCTATAGAACTTACCGTATGTCTTCAGCCGGTAGTTCAGGAAGTAGGCCACCTGGCTCAAAAGAAGTCTATTTTTGTTGGCTCTGACATTCAGTTTGTTTTCTTCCTGTTGGGAGCAGGATTTCTCAATACCTTCTGGAACATTCACCTCTGGGTTTATTCTGGAAGGAGGCCTGCCAGATGCCACCATGTTGACATCTGGGGCAGAACACAGAAAGCTAGGGACTGGGGAGAAGAAACCCAAACACATGATGGGTTAGAAACTGGTGACATCAGATTGGTTTAATCAGGATTGAGGGATGTCACTGACAGCCTTGCCTATTGAAGACTTTGTTTCCCTGCTTTGACTCTTCTCATCTCCACTCTTCATCTCCTTAAAGTCAACTAGTCTTAGCCACTCAGTCACCCTGAAACCAGGATATAAACACTTCTGCCTTTATCTTGCTTATAAGTTCTGAAGATCATATATGTTAGAGAGGAACCTTGACAACATGATTTAGTCTCTTGCTGAGAAAAACAGGTGATTCTGTACCTGTGTCAGGAATCACTACCTGTGATATTAACCCTAGTCCCACACCCACCTTACTGCAGACATGGAAGAGTTGCTAAATCCCTTGGCCTCTGACCTCCATCTTTACCAAAATGTTAAAATACCCATTGCTATTTTCCTAGAAGCATGGGAAGGATGAAATTAACTTTGAAGAAGAGAGTGTATCATTTCTGAGAGACAAGACAGGACGTTGTTCAGCACTTCCGTTATGGTGAACCTATAGAACTTACCTTCCGTCTTCAGCCGGCAGCCCAGGTAGTAGGCCACTTGACTCATAAGAAGTATTTTTGCTGACTCTGTATTTCTGTTCATCGTGATCTTTTTGATCTTCTGTAAACAAATTCAGAAGAGCAGGTCACATTAAGCAAATTGCACTTCACACAAGACCAAATCAGAGTCCAGTCCTGGCACAAGAACTTAAAATATTCTCAGTGGAAGAATGTGTTATTCTGACAATAATGTTCTAATGGGCCCTAGACTAAGTTGCCCTAGAAGTGGATGAGCCTGCTTCTCAAATCCATGGGACAAAATCTCCCTCATCTGGTAGATCTTAATCACTTATGCTCTGACCTAAGTCAGTGAAAAAATTAAAACATTTTCCCAAAAATCTTTCAAAAATTGCCCTAAATACTTTCCAGAAGCATTGCTACAATACTGATTTATCTCATTATATATCATGGTCAATGCATGGTTAGAGAAATTTATATAGGAGACTGGACCAACTGATGAACTCTAACAATGTTTACTGAAAAAGGAATCTGCAGAACCAGCATGGTAGCTCATGCCTAGAATTCAAGCAATTTAGGACACACAGGAGGGCAGATCCCTTGACCTCAGGAGTTCAGAAGCAGCCTGGCCAACATGGTGAAACCCTGCCTCTACTACAAATACAATAGTTAGCCAGGGGTGGTGGTGCCCACTGGGGAACCAAGGTGATTGAAAGGCTGACACACCAGTACCAGGGTACTCCCTGCTCTTGATGATGCGACTTACACATACCACAGGTTCTATTAGGAGGAGAGTCCCCTTTAAGTTCCCCATACCAGGAACTGTGTACTATCATCGTGTTTTCCCCAGTGTTTACAGAACACTGCTTTGCCTTCTGCATCTCAGAAGAAACTGGAACAAAATGGAAATTCAGTAGCCTCAGACATTTAGACTAATAGACTAGATGCTACTTGTCTGCAGAATCTTATATGGTACAGAAAGGATTCCTGCAAACATGGATTTAGCCTCCTGCTGAGAAAAACATGTGGTTCTGTGCCTGTGTCAGAAATCAATAGCTGGGATTGTAACACCAGTCCCACACCCACCTTACTGCAGACATGGAAAAGTTTCTAAACACTTTGGCCTCTATCTTTCATCTTTACCAAAATATTCAAATATCCATTTCTATTTTCTGCAAGTATGGGCATAAGAAATTAATTTTGATGAAGAGAATGGTTAGTTACTCAAGACAACACAGGACGTCATGCATCACTTTCGTGGTAGTCAACCTATAGAACTTACTGTATGACTTCAGCCGGTAGTTCAGGAAGTAGGCCACCTGGCTCAAAAGAAGTCTGTTTCAGTTGGCTCCGACACTAGGTTTGTTTTCTTCCTGTTGGGAGCAGGATTTCTCAATACCTTCTGGAACGTTCACCTCTGAGTTTTTTCTGGAAGGAGGCCTGCCAGATGCCACCATGATGATGTTTGGGGCAGAATACAGAAAGCCAAGGACTGGGGAGAAGAAACCCAAACACATAATGGGTTAGAAACTGGTGATGTCAGATTGGTTTAATCAGGACTGAGGGATGTCACTGACAGCCTTGCCTATTGAAGACTTTGTTTCCCTGCTTTGACTCTTCTCATCTCCACTCTTCATCTCCTTAAAGTCAACTAGTCTTAGCCACTCAGTCACCCTGAAACCAGGATATAAACACTTCTGCCTTTATCTTGCTTATAAGTTCTGAAGATCGTATATGTTAGAGAGGATTCCTGACAACATGATTTAGTCTCTTGCTGAGAAAAACAGGTGGTTCTGTGCCTGTGTCAGGAATCATTAGCTGTGATATTAACCCTAGTCCCACACCCACCTTACTGCAGATGTGGAAGAGTTGCTAAATCCCTTGGCCTCTGACTTCCATCTTTACCAAAATGTTAAAATACCCATTGCTATTTTCCTAGAAGCATGGGAAGGATGAAATTAACTTTGAAGAAGAGAGTGTATCATTTCTCAGAGACAAGACAGGACATTGTTCAGCACTTCCTTATGGTGAACCTACTTACCTTCCATCTTCAGCCGAGAACCCAGGCAGTAGGCCGCTTGACTCATAAGAAGTTTATTTTTGCTGTCTCTGTATTTCTGTTCTTCATTGTGATCTTTTTGATCATCTGTAAACAAATTCAGAAGAGCAGGTCACATTCAGGAAATCTCACTTCAAACAAGACCAAATCAGTGTCCTGTCAGCTCAAGGACATAAAATATTCTCAATGGAAGAATCTGATATTATGATGCAAATGTTCTAATGGGTCCTACATTAAGTTGCCACAGAAGCAGATGAGCCTGCTATTCAGATCCATGGGGCAAAATCTGTCTCATCTTGTAGATCTCAATCCCATATCCTCTGAATTCAGTCAGTGCAAACAGTTAAAACTTTTTCCCCAAAATCTTCAAAACTTGCCCTAACTACTTTCCACAAGGGTTGCTGCAATACTGATCTATCTCATTATATCATGGTCAATGAATGGCTAGAGAAATGTGTATAGAAGATTGGACCAATGGATGTATTTTAACAACCTCTACTTAAAAAATTATCTGTGGAGCCGGCATGGTGGCTCATGCCTGGAATCTCAGCACTTTAGGAGGCCTAGAATGATAGATCCCTTGACCTCAAGAGTTCAAGATCAGCCTGACTAACATGTAGAAACCCTGCCTCTACATAAAATACAAAAATTAGCCAGGTGCAGTGGTGCCCACCGGGGATCCCAGCTAATTAAGTGGCTGAGGCACCAGTACCAGGTTACTTCCTGCTCTTGATGGGGCCACTTATCCATACCACAGGTTCTATTAGGAGCAGGGTCACCTTTAAGTTCCTCACAGGAGGTACTGTCTGCTATTGCTGTGTTTCCCCCAGTGTCCCCAGAACACAGCTTTCCCTATGGGGCCTCAGCAGAAACTGGAACCAAATGGAAGTTCAGTAGCCTCAGACATTTAGACCAACAGAATAGATGCTACTTCTCTGCAGGATCTTATACTGTACAGAGAGGATTCCTGTAAACATGGATTTAGCCTCTTGCTGAGAAAAACAGGTGGTTCCATGCCTGTGTCAGAAATCAATAACTAAGATTGTAACCCCAATCCCACGCCTACCTTACTGCAGACGTGGAAAAGTTGCTAAACGCTTTGGCCTCTGTCTTCCATCTTTACCAAAATGTTAAAATACCTATTTCTACTTTCTACAAGTATGGGAAAGATAAAATTAACTTTGATGATGACAGCAGTTAGTTTCTCGAGACAATAAAGGACATCGTTCATCACTTCTGTGGAGGAGAACCTACAGAACTTACTGTATGTCTTCAGCTGGTAGTTTAGGGAGTACTTCACCTCATTCATAAGACATCTATTTTTGCTGACACCGACATTTGGCTTGTTATCTTCCTGCTGGGAGCAGGATTTCTCAATGCCTTCTGGAACGTTCACCTCTGTGTTTTTTCTGGAAGGAGGGCTGCCAGATGCCACCTTGCTGATGTTTGGGGCAGAACACAGAAAGCCAGGAACTGGGGAGAAGAAACACAAACACATGATGGGTTAGAATCTTGTGAGGTCAAATTGGTTTACTCAGGACTGAGGGATGTCACTGACAGCCTTGCCTGTTGATTTGAAGATGTTATTTCCCTGAATTACTCTTCACATCTCCACTGTTGATCTCCTTAAAGTCAACTTGTCTTAGCTACTCATTTACCTTGTAGCCGGGACATAAACATTTCTACCTTTATTTCGCTAATAAGTTCTGAAGGATCTTATATTGTACAGAGAAGATTCCTGTAAACATGATTTAGCCTCCTGCAGAGAAAAGCAGGTGGTTTGGTGCCTGTGTTAGGAATCAATAGCTAAAATGTTAACCCTAGTCTCACACCTGTCTTACTGCAGATGTGGAAAAGTTGCTAAATAGTTTTATCTCTGTGTTACATCTTTAACAAAATGTTAAAATACCCATTGCTACTTTCCTAGAAATATGGGAAGGATAAAATTAACTTTGAAGAAGAGAGTGTATAATTTCTCAGAGACAAGACAGGACGTTGTTCAGCACTTCCGTTATGGTGAACCTATAGAACTTACCTTCCACCTTCAGCCGGCAGCCCAGGTAGTAGGCCACTTGACTCATAAGAAGTTTATTTTTGCTGTCTCTGTCATTCTGTTCTTCATCGTGATCTTTTTGATCTTCTGTAAATTTTAAAAAGTAGATCACATTAAACAAATTGCACTTCACACAAGACCAAATCAGTGTCCAGTCATAGCGCAAGGATGTAAAATATTCTGTGTGAAAATGAGATATTCTGACAGGAAGTTTCTAGGGGGCCCTAGATGAAGCCTGCTGAGTAGATGAGCCTGCTTTCCAGATGCACAGGCCAGAATCTCCCTCTACGGGTAGACCATAATGCCATATTCTCTCCCTGAGTCTATGCAAACGTAAACCAAATTTCTTCCAAAAAAATCTCCAAAATTAGTCAAACTCTTTTCTGGGAGTGTTGCTGTAATACTGACTTATCTCACCAGGTAGCAGGGTTATTGTATGGTCAGAGGCATCTATGCATGAAACTGGGCAGATATGTAAATTTTAAAAATACTTGCTTGAAAAAGAAATCTGTGAGCTTTGCACAGTGGCAGTATCATAGCCAATGACATTTATCCCAGATGAGATTATCGCTAATTGAAAATGTTCCCCAATACCCCGCCGTGATGACAGGCAATAGAGTCAGCACTGATAATTTTTGACAGTCTCTAGGGAGAAGGAATAAAGAAAGACAAAACAAAAGCAAAAACAAACAAAAAAGAATCTGTGGGCTGGGCATGGTGGCTCACGCCTCTAATCCCAGCACTCCGAAAGGCCTAGGTGAGCACTTCACGAAGTCAGGAGATCGGGACTATCCTGGCTAATGTGGTGAAAGCCTGTCTCTACTAAAAATACAAAGAAATTAGCTGAGCATGGTGGCACGCACCTACAGTCTCTGCTCCTCGGAAGGCTGAGGCAGTAGAATTGTCTAAACTCAGGAGGAAAAAGTTGCAATGACCTGAGACCATGCAACTGAACTCCAGCCTCAATAACAGTGGGAGACTCCATCTCAAAAAAAAGAAATTACAAAATCCATGATTTCAAAGGACAAGGCAGATGAAAAATTTCAGGTCAGGAGTCAAGACCAGCCTGGCCAATATGGTGAAACCTCGTCTCTACGAAAAATACAAAAATTCGCTTGGTGTGGTGGCAAGCACCTGCGGTCCCAGCTACTCAGGAGTCTGAGGCAGGAGAATCACTGGAGTCTGGGAAGTGGAGATTGCAGTAAGCCCAGATGGTGCCACCATCAATGAGGCCAAAAGTTGAAAAGACCTTCTGCTCCCCACATCACTGGAGGCTTGTGCAGCCTCTCTCTAGATTTGGCAGCTGACTCCCCCATTCTGACGAAGATCTGATGCCCAGGGACAGGCTTGCTGTCCTGTCACAGTTCACATTTACAGCCTATTTCTTTCTCTTAGAAGAGGACAAACAAACTTGTCCCACAATTCTCTGCACATCAGGTGACTTCACAGGCCCTCCAAGTGGCTTCTGCTGTATTATTCAGAAACATTCTCTCCATGGGGAGTGCTCTAGTGTGAACCATTTCCTAAGACCAAATGCCAACAAAGCAAGTGCTGTGTCCAACAGGACACAGTGAGGGGCTTCATCTCATTTGGATAAGCAGTCATAAGTGATCGCACATGTGAATGCTTCAGACACTGCAAGATGTCTGCCTTTGCAGATGGGAGAGAGACAAATTTGCCTGACTTTGCAGATGGAGAGACAGAAAGTCAGGAAGGAGTAATCAATTGCTCACTGACAGTTACTAAACACTGCTGAAGATATAGCCTGGGAACCTTCATTCTTAACCCAGAGCTCTTTCCACTCCAACAACCGCTCTCCTGTCACAGCTTCCTTCCAGAACCTGGACAGATGCTGCCTCTTGTTCCAAAGCCCACCTTCCACCAGATTATGTAAGGAGCAGAGTCCTCTTTAAGCTCTCCACAGCGGGTACTGTGTACTATTGCCGTATTTCCCCCAGGACCTGAGAACAGAGCTTTGCCTACTGGACCTCAGCAGAAATCTGAACTGAATGGCAGTTCACGAGCCTCAGACATTTAGATCAACAGCCTAAATGCTACTTGTCTGCAGAATCTTCTGTGGTACAGAGAGGATTTCTGTCAACATGATTTAGCCTCTTGCTGAGAAAAACAGGTGGTTCTGCGCCTGTGTTAGGAATCAATAGCTGAGATTTTACCCTTAGTCCCACACCCCCCTTACTGCAGATGTGGAAAAGTGGCTGCATACTTTGGCCTCTCTCACCCATTTTTAACAAAATGTTAAGAAACAAATTTATGTTGGCCTAGAAGTATGGAAAAAATGAAATAAATTCTGATAAAGACCGTGTTCCGTTTCTCAAAGAAAAGATAGGACACTGTTATGCACTTCTGTGATAGTGAACCAATAGAACTTACCTTCTGTCTTCAGCCGGCAGCCCAGGCAGTAGGCCTCTTGACCCATAAGAAGTTTATTTTTTCTGTCTCTGTATTTCTGTTCTTCATCATGATGTTTTTGGTCATCTGTAAACAAATTCAGAAAAGCAGGTCACATTCAGCAAATCTCACTTCAGACAAGACCAAATCAGTGTCCTGTCATAGCACAAGGACATAAACTATTCTCAATGGAAGAATCTGATATTATGATGGGAATGTTCTAACAGGCCCTAGATTAAGTTGCCACAGAAGCAGATGAGCCTGCTTTCTAGATCCATGGGGCAAAATCTGTCTCATCTTATAGATCTCAATCCCATATCCTCTGACTTAAGTCAGTGTAAACAATTAAAATTTTTTCCCCAAAATCTTCAAAACTTGCCCTAACTACTTTCCACAAGGGTTGCTGCAATACTGATCTATCTCATTATATCATGGTCAATGAATGGCTAGACAAATTTATATAGGAGACTGGACAAATGGATAAATTTTAACAACCTCTACTTAAAAAAGATTCTGTGGAGCCAGCACAGTGGCTCATGCCTGGAATCCCAGCACTTTAGGAGCCCTAGGAGGACAGATCCCTTGATTTCAGGAGTTCAAGATCAGGCTGGCCAACATGGAGAAACCCTACCTCTACATGAAATACAAAAATTAGCCAGGTGTGGTGGTGCCCACTGGGGAACTTACCTAATTGGGAGGCTGAGGCACTAGTACCAGGGTACTTCCTGCTCTTGATGGGGCAGCTTACACATAACACAGGTTCTATTAAGAGCAGGGTCCCCTTTAAGTTCCTCATAGGAAGTACTGTCTGCTATCACTGTGTCTCCTCCAGTGTCCCCAGAACACAGATTTGCCTACTGAGCCTCAGCAGAAACCGGAATGAAATGAAGTTCAGTAGCCTCAGACATTGAGACCAACAGAATAGATGCTACTTCTCTGCAGGATCTTATGCTATACAGAGAGGATTCCTGTAAACATGGATTCAGCCTCTTGCTGAGAAAAACAGGTGGTTCTGTGCCTGTGTCAGAAATCAATAACTAAGATTGTAACCCCAATCCCACACCTACCTTACTGCAGATGTGGAAAAGTTGATAAACACTTTGGCCTCTGTCTTCCATCTTTACCAAAATGTTAAAATACCCATTTCTATTTTCTACAAGTATGGGAAAGATGAAATTAATTTTGATGAAGAGAGTGGTAAGTTTCCTGAGACAAGATAAGACATCATTCATCACTTTTGTGGAGGTGAACCTATACAACTTACTGCATGTCTTCAGCTGGAAGTTCAAGGAGTAGTTCACCTCACTCATAAGACATCTATTTTTGCTGACTCTGACATCCGGTTTATCTTCCTGCTGGGAGCGGGATTTCTCAATGCTTTCTGGAACATCCACCTCTTTGTTTCTTCTGGAAGGAGGCCTGCCAGATGCCATTTTGCTGATGTTTGGGGCAGAAAACAGGAAGCCAGAAACTGGAAAAAGGAAACACAAATACATGATGGGTTAGAATCTCATGAGGTCAAATTGGTTTACTCAGGAGTGAGGAATGTCACTGACAGCCTTGCCTGTTGATTTGAAGATGTTATTTCCCTGAATTACTCTTTCCATCTCCACTCTTGATCTCCTTAAAGTCAACTTGTCTTAGCTACTCATTTACCTTGTAGCCGGGACATAAACATTTCTACCTTTATCTCGCTTATACGTTCTGAAGGATCTTATATGGTACAGAGAAGTTTCCTGTAAACATGATTAAGCCTCTTACAGAGAAAAGCAGGTGGTTTGGTGCCTGTGTTAGGAATCAATAGCTAAAATGTTAACCCTAGTCTCACACCTGTCTTACTGCAGATGTGAGAAAGTTGCTAAATAGTTTTGCCTCTACGTTACATCTTTAACAAAATGTTGAATTACCCATTGCTATTTTCCTAGAAGCATGGGAAGGATGAAATTAACTTTGAAGAAGAGAGTGTATCATTTCTCAGAGACAAGACAGGACGTTGTTCAGCACTTCCGTTATGGTGAACCTATAGAACTTACCTTCCGTCTTCAGCCAGCAGCCCAGGTAGTAGGCCACTTGACTCATAAGAAGTTTATTTTTGCTGTCTCTGTCATTCTGTTCTTCATCGTGATCTTTTTGATCTTCTGTAAACAAATTCAGAAGAGCACGTCACATTAAGCAAATCACACTTCACACAAGACCAAATCAGTGTCCTGTTATATCAAGGATGTAAACTATTCTCAGTGGAAGAATGTGATATTCTGACACAAATGTTCTAACAGGCCCTAGATTAGGTTGCCTCAGTAGTATATGAGCCTGCTTTTCAGATCCATGGGACAAAATCTCCCTCATCTGGTAGATCTTAATCATGTATCCTCTCACCTAAGTCAGTGCAAATAATTAAAACTTTTTCCCCCAAATCTTCCAAAATTGCCCTAACTGCTTTCCAGAAGCATTGCTGCAATACCAAGTTATCTCATCATATATCATAGTCAATGAATGGTTAGAGAAATTTATATAGGAGACTGTACCAATGGACTAATTCTAACAACCTTTACTTAAAAAAGAATCCATGGAGCCAACTTGGTGTCTCACACCTGGAATCCCAGCACTTTAGTAGGCCCAGGCAGGCAGGTCTTGACCTCAGGAGTTCAAGACCAGCATGGCCAACGTGGTGAAACCCCACCTCTACTAACAATACAAAAATTAGCCATTTGCAGTGCTGCCCACCAGGGATCCTGGCTAGTTGGGAGGCTGAGGCACCAGTACCAGGGTACTCCCTGTTCTTGATGGTGCCACATACACATACCACAGGTTCTATTTGGTGCAAAGCCCATTCGAGCTCTTCACAGGAGGTACTGTGTGCTATCACGTTTCTCCCAGTGACCCCAGAACACACCTTTGCCTATTGGACCTCAGAAAACCAGAACCAAATAAAAGTTCAGTAGCCTCAGACATTTTGACCAACAGACTAGATGCTACTTGTCTGCAGGATCTTATAGTGTACAAAGAGGATTCCTGTAAACATGGATTTGGCCTCTTGCTGAGAAAAACAGGTGGTTCTGCACCTGTGTCAGAAATTGATAGCTGGTATTTTGACTCCAGTCCCACACCCACCTTACTGCAGACGTGGAAAAGTTGCTAAATACTTTGGTTTCCATCTTCCATTTTTAACAAAATGTTAAAATACGCAAGTATTTTAACAAGTATGGGAAGAATGAAATTAATTTTGATGAAGAGAACTGTTAGTTTCTCAAAACAACATAGGACATCATTGATCACTTTTGTGATGGTTAACCTATAGAACTTACTGTATGTCTTCAGCTGGTAGTTCTGGAAGTAGGCCACCTGACTCAGAAGAAGTCTATTTTTGCTGGCTCTGACATTGTTTGTTTTCTTCCTGTTGGGAGCAGGATTTCTCAATGCCTTCTGGAACGTTCATCTCCAGGTGTATTCTGGAAGGAGGCCTGTCAGATGCCACCATGTTGACTTTTGGGGCACAACACAGAAAGCCAGGGACTGGGGAGAAGAAACCCAAACACATAATGGGTTAAAAACTGGTGATGTCAGGCCAGGCATGGTGGCTCAAGCCTGTAATCCCAGCACTTTGGGAGGCCGAGGCGGGTGGATCACGAGGTCAAGAGATCAAGACCATCCTGGTCAATATGGTGAAATCCCATCTCTACTAAAAATACAAAAATTAGCTGGGCATGGTGGTGCACGCCTGTAGTCCCAGCTACTCGGGAGGCTGAGGCAGGAGAATTGCCTGAACCCAGGAGGCAGAGGTTGCGGTGAGCTGAGATCATGCCATTGCACTCCAGCCTGGGTAACAAGAGCGAAACTCCGTCTCAAAAAAAAAAAAACGTGATGTCAAGTTGGTTTAATCAGGACTGAGGGATGTCACTGACAGCCTTGCCTATTGGACATGTTGTTTCCCTGCTTTTACTCTTCTCATCTCCACTCTTTATCTCCTCAATGATCAACTTGTCTTAGCTACTCACAAAGCGTGGAACCAGAATATAAACGCTTCTACCTTTAATTTGCTTATAAGTTCTGAAGAATCCTATATGTTAGAGAGGATTCCTGTAAACATGATTTAGTCTCTTGCTGAGAAAAACAGGTGGTTCTGTGCCTGTGTCAGGAATCAGCTGTGACATTAACCCTAGTCCGACACCCACCTTACTGCAGATGTGGAAGCGTTGCTAAATACCTTGACCTCTGACTTCCATCTTTACCAACATGTTAAATTACCCATTGCTATTTTCCTAGAAGCATGGGAAGGATGAAATTAACTTTGAAGATGAGAGTGTATCATTTCTCAGAGATAAGACAGGACATTGTTCAGCACTTCCGTGATGGTGAACCTATAGTACTTACCTTTTGTCTTCAGCCAGCAGGCCAGGTAGTAGGCCACTTGACTCATAAGAAGTTTATTTTTGCTGTCTCTGTATTTCTGTTCTTCATCGTGATCTTTCCGATCTTCTATAAACAAATTCAGAAGAGCAGGTCACATTAAGCAAATCGCACTTCACACAAGACCAGATCAGTGTCCAGTCATAGCACAAGGATGTAAAATATTCTCAGTGTAAGACTGTTATTCTGACAGTAATGTTCTAATGGGCCCTAGACTAAGTCACCCTAGAAGTGCATGAGCCTGCTTTTCAGATCCATGGGACAAAATTTCCCTCATCTGGTAGATCTTAATCACTTATTCTCTGACCTAAGCCAGTGCAAAAGTTAAAATGTTTTCCCAAAAATTGCCCTAAATACTTTACAGAAGCATTGCTGCCATACTGATTTATCTCATCATATATTATGATCAATTAATGGATAGAGAAATTTATATAATAGAGTGGACCAACTGATGAATTCTAACAACTTTTACTGAAAAAACAATCTGTGGAACCAGCATGGTGGCTCATGCCTGGAATCTGAGCAATTTAGGAGGCACAGCATGGCAGATTCCTTAATCTCAGGAGTTCAGCATCAGCCTGGACAACATGATGAAACCCCGCCTCTACTAAAATACAATAGTTAGCCAGGTGTGCTGCTGCCCACCAGAAATCCCAGCTGATTGGGACATTGAGGCACCAGTACCAGGGTACTCCCTGCTCTTGATGATGCCACTTACAGATAACACAGGTTCTATTAGGAGCAGGGTCCCCTTCAAGCTCCTCACAGTGGGTACTGTCTGCTATCACTGTGTTTTCCCCAGTGTCCCCAGAACACAGATTTGCCTACTGGGCCTCAGCAGAATCCGGAACCTAATGGAAGTTCAGTAGCCTCAGACATTTAGACCAACAGACTAGATGCTACTTGTCTGCAGAATCTTATAAGGTACAGAGAGGATTTCTGTAAACATGATTTAGCCTTTTGCTGAGAAAAACAAGTGGTTCTGTGCCTGTGTCAGAAATCAATAGCTGGGATTGGAACCCCAGTCTCTCGCCCACCTTACTGCAGACGTGGAACACTTGCTAAATACTTTGGCCTCTGTCTTCCATCTTTAACTAAATGTTAAAATACCCATTGCTATTTTCTACAAGTATGAGAAGGATGAAATTAATTTTGATGAAGAGAATGGTTAGTTTCTCGAGACAAGACAGGACATCACTCATCAGTTTCATGGTGGTGAACCTATAGAACTTACTGTCTGTCTTCAGCTGGTAGTTCTGGAAGTAGGCCACCTGGCTCAGAAGAAGTCTATTTTTGCTGTCTCTGAAACTTGGTTTAGTCTCTTCCTGCTGTGTGTAGGACTTCTCGACGATATCAGGAAAGTTCACCTCTCTGGTTTGCCTGGAACACGTCCTGCCAGATGCCTCCATGGTGACATTTGAGGCACCACAGGCACAGCCAGGGACTAGGGAGAAGAAACCCAAACACAGGATGGGTTAAAAACTGGAAATCAAATAGGTTTAGTCAGGACTGGGGAATTTCAATAACTTAAATTCCTAACTTACTGTTCAGAAAAACGATCCCTCCTCACAGAATGTTAGGATTAACTGCCAAAACAATGTTGAAAATGCTTGAGCTCAGAACTGAAGGTGCTGCCTCTAGCTCAGACTCTGACAAGAGTGTGGGAGATAGTGGCCAGTGTCCCAGGTAATGGTCTGCTGTTGCAATAACAGAATTATAAGCTAGGCGTGTCATGGAATCTTAGGAGCCCTTCATTCCCATTGCCCAGGGTTTGCTAAAACACAGGCCTCCTGATCTCACCTGAGCTCACAACCAATGGACACCGTTCCTCTACCAGTCACTCTCAGTATTTGTCTACCCTTGTGACAATGCCACAGTCCCCTCTCATTCCCAATATATCTAAGCATGTGCCTCATTTTTCATCTCTTGTGTGTATAAAATCATCAAAGCAGAAACAGTTTCCCAACATGTGATATTTTCTTAAAGCTAGTCATGAAGTCAGTCATCCCTCCTTCTCATATGTTAAAACAGAATTGGAGGCTTTTCCACAAGTTTAACATATCATCCTATTACACTGCCATGATATCCTGTGACTCTTCTGCAGTTTTTTCTGTATCCACTAGAAAGTGAATTGAGTAATTCATTTTTTTAAATAAAGTAAAATGTTTTCTTTCCTGGCTCAATATTCTTCTTGCTGTATCCCATGGTTATGCTGATTTATATTTTCTTACTATCAGATATCACTACACTGATATTTGTGGCAGAAGAGACTTTTCATTACACTTAAGACCAGTTTGATATCCCTATATCCAAAGCTCCCTCTATGTGGGATGATTGGTTTTATAATGTGACTGAACACTACATCTCATTCTTGTCATTTATGGATGTCAATTTAGTCCCAGAAGAGCTCTTTTCAAGGTGTCAAGTCATCAAAATCATTTCTATAGAGATCTCCTGAAAGCGTATGTGACCATCTATCTTGGGAAGTCTGGGAAACCTGATATGATTTTGTTGTTTTCATTTCATGTTTTCCATATATTGAAAATAACAGGGCCATGAGCGGTCCTCATGGAATACTGTTTGAGAGGTATTTTTCTGAGTTGGTCTAAAGCCATTGATGTGTTGTTGCATCCCACTAACCAAACATGGTAAGAGCCAGGTGATGGCCAGGGGTGGTTGGTGGTCCTCCGTGTTGCTGTGCAATAGAAGGTGAATTTGAGATGACAGGAATGAGTAGGAAAGAGCGATCCCCTGAACCACCTCCTCACTTTCTCAGCTTTCATCACCACCCAGGTTTCGTGAGCCTTGGACGTGGGAGACTGATCTGTAGCCCAGGTCTCCTATGTCTGGCTGCTTCCTGGGCTTGCTGAGTCAAGGGTACAATGAATGTGACCCTGGGCTGCCCAGCATTCATGCGGAAGTGAAGCAAGGAGGACTGGATTAATCCCATTGGAAAGTGTGCCTCTCTCCAGCCCCCATCATCCTCCAGAAACACTGTAAGCACAATGCTTTGAGATACATCAAAGGCTTTATCCATATACATGTTCTGGTGTTTGGGAGGCCTGACATTCTGTGGCAGAAGGAAAATCTGTCAGGTTTCTTCATTATAAAAATGATGAAACTGCAGGTTCACAAAGTTATGTGGCTTACTTCAGATCACACAGGGATGAGTTTTGAGCACTGCTGATAAAAGCAGTCACATGACTTTAAAGAGTGATATGGATTGGCTCTGTGTCCCCCCCAAATCTCATGTTGAATTATAATCCTGAGTGTTGGAGGTGGGGCCTGGCAGGAGGTTACTGGACCATAAGGATGGTTTCTAATGGCTTAGCACCATCCCCCAAGTGCTGTTGCATGATAGAGTTTCCATGCTTCCCCTTTCTCTCTCTCTCTCTCTCTCTCTCTCTCTCTCTTTCTCTCTCTCTGTCTCTCTCTCTCTCTCGCTCTCTCTCTCTGTCTGTCTCTCTCTCTCTCCTGCCAGCCCACAGAACCATGACCTAATTAAATCTCTTCTTTATAAATCTCAGCTTCAGGTCATTATAACATTGCAAGAACAGACTAATACAAAGGCTGAGCTTTCCTGAGTGGGCCAGATCTAATCACACCCCTCCCTAAGTGTCACAGATTTCTCTAGTGGGTAGAACACAAAGTCAGAGAGAGGATGGGAGCTGGAGAAAAAGTCCATGAGCTGTGTTTGGTTGGAAGATGGGGAAAGTGGGAAAAAATGCAGGTGGCCTCTGGAGTCAGACTGTCTTCTGACTGAGAGACAAGTGGACTGCAAAAGGATGTCAGTCCTCCACCCACAAGAAGATGGATTCTGCCATTACATCTGTAGTGAACTTGGAAGAGTAGCCTGAGCTCCACATGAAAAACACAGGCAGCACAGAACTGGATTTCAGTCTCCTAAGACCCTGATCAGAGAACCCAATCATTCCTGATTTCTGTGGTTTCAAACCACTAACTTGTAATGTGTTAATAGGTAGCAACAGAAAACTAGCTACAGCTGCCTATCTGTACTCTTTTTATATTTTCACATACATGTATGCTAATCCCTATAGGCGCAGAAAAGAAACAAAAGCAAAGAACTACAGTAAAATATTATGTTACCTTCACGGGAGCACTGCAAGGGCTGTTCCAGAGCCCTTGCAACTTTAAGATAGCATAGGGCATTTCAGGCAGGTGAGAAGCATCTCTTCAGTGTTACCAACCAATTTCTGAAAGAAAAAAGATGGTAAAATACTTAACTCCCAGCCAGGTGTGGTGGCTCACACATGTAATCCCAGCACTTCGGGACGCTAAGGTGGGTAGATCACCTGAGGTTGGGAGTTCCAGACCAGCCTGACCAACATGGAGAAACTCTGTCTCTACTAAAAATACAAAATTAGCCGGGCATGGTGGTGCATGCCTGAAATCCCAGCAACTTGAAAGGCTGAGGCACAAGAATCAATTGAACCCTAGAGGTAGAAGTTGCAGTGAACTGAGAGTGTACCATAGCACTCCAGCATGGTGGCTCATGCCTGTAATCCCACCACTTTGGGAGGCCAAGGCGGGCAGATCACCTGAGGTCTGGAGTTCAAGACCAGCCTGAACAACATGGAGAAACCCCATCTCTACTAAAAATACAAAATTAGTTTGGTGTGGTGGTGCATGCCTGTAATCCCAGCTACTCGGGAGGCTGAGGCAGGAGAATTGCTTGAATCTGGGAGGCAGAGGTTGCAGTGAGCCGAGGTCGCGCCATTGCACTCCAGCCTGAGGAACAAGAGCGAAACTCTGGCTCGGAAAAAAAAAAAACTTAACTCGGCGTAACATCATCTGCAAATTCATCGTCTACATTTCTAATAGATGATTTTCTTTTAGGTCTTTCACTCATGCTCACCAGACAAGGTTTGATAGCAACTGTTTGACACCAGCAAAGATGAACCAATTCAAGGAGAGCAATAAACAGGACTACTACTAAGTTACCCCAAAGAAAGTCCTTAGAATGAAAAATCTCCTCTAGTTGCCACAAGAGTGAGACAATGGTCCATTATATAAAATTCCAATCTAATAAAACCTTAAATTTAATGCTGCCTGTTTTCCAAATTTTTATTTTGTTCAGCCTCCATCATGGGGATCAGGGATTGGAAAATGACTGCAAAGAGGCTCTGGGAAATCTGGGGAGGGAAGAAATGTATTCTAAGAAAGGAGTGAGGTGACGGCTGCAAAATTCTATATGTCTACTTAAATTATTAAATTCTACATTTACGATTAGTGACTTTTATTATAAGTAACTTGTTAAACGATATTTCTGGTTTCTACTCCAACTTGTAAGGAGCCAGAAGGTGACCACTTGTCCTCACAACAAGAAAAAAGCTAAAAAAACTGAAAATTTTAAACCCTTATTAGAGAGACTAGAGGAGAGGTCACAGGGCAAATTGCCATGCTGAAAACAAGATAGACAGGCAAATACAGGGAACAGAAGCTGCTGAAGCCAGCAATGGGGAGGAGCTCTTAAATGGTTTTTCATGCTCAAGCCAGGCCACCCTCTCATAATCACAGATTACTAGAAGCTGATGGTGGCCTGCCTTGAGCATTAAAAACTCCTTAGGGCTCAGATTTAGTGGGGATCTCACACTTTTCTAAGTGTTACCACCAAGAGCCCAACCAGGTTCTCATAGTAAAGATCAGAAAAATCCCCAGAGAACTGATACTGCCGACTACAGTACTAATTATAGAGCTGTAGTAACCAAACTGTGGAAATTGGTAAAGTCAGAAAAACAAACAGGTCACTAGAAAAGCATACAGAGCTCAGGAATAGACCTACATAAACACTCAACTGATCTTTGAGAACGGCACAAAGGCAACTGAACAGGGAAAGGATACTCTTTTCAACAAATGGTGCTAGAATGACTAGATATCCACATGTGGAAAATAAATAAATCTAGGCACAGATTTTACACCTTTCACAAAACGGATCTTACACCTGAATGTGAGCTGCAAAACTGTAAGACTCCTGGATGATCACATAGGGGAAAATCTGGGTGATTTGGGGTTTGGTGACGACTTCTCAGATACAATGCCAAAAGCACAATCCAGGAAAGAAAAAATTGAAAACTTGAACTTCATTAAAATTAAAAACGTCTTCTCTGTGAAGGACATTGTTAAGGAAATGAATACACAAGTGACAGACTGAGAAAAAAAATATTGGCAAAATACAGATCTGATGAAAGACTGGTGTCCAAAATATATAAAGGACTCTTATTTTACCATTTTTTTTTTTTAAAGACAGGGTCTCGCTATGTTGTCCAGGCTGGAGTGCAGTGGTATTCACAGGTGCGATCCCACTACTGATTATCACAGCAGTTTTGACCTGCTCCATTTCTGACCTGGGCCAGTTCACCCCTTCTTAGACAACCTGGTGATCCCCCGCTCCCGGGAGGTCACAAATTGATGCCAAACTTAGTGCAAACACCTGATCAGCATAGCGCACTACAGCCCAGAACTCCTGGGCTCAAGTGATCCTCCCACCTCAGCCTCCCAAGTAGCTGGGACTACAGGCACGCGCCACTGCGCCCGGCTATCAAGGACTCTTAAAACTCAATAATAAAAAAGCAAACAACCCAATTTAAAAATGGGCAGAAGATCTGGATACTTCACCAGAAAAGATATATGGATGGCAACTAAGCACATGAAACAGATGCTCAAAGTCATTTGTCACTAGAAAATTGCATATTAAAACAATGAGATACCACTATACAATAATATATACCTAACAGAAAGGCTCAAATCCAAAGAAGTGACAATATCACAGGCTGTCAAAGATGCAGAGCAACACGAACTCTCATTCGTTGCTAGCGGAAATGCAAAATGCTAGTTACTTTGGAAAACAGTTTGGCAGGCTTTTTGACGAAGCTAAACATAGTCTTCCCATATAATTCAGCAAATAGCAGTTTTAGGTATTTACCAAAGTAATGTTAAACTATGTTCACTCAAAAACTTGCATCCAAGTATTTATAACAGTTTTCCTCATACTTGTCAAAAACTAAAAGTAACCAAAATGTCCTTCACTAAGTGAATAGCTAAACAAACTGTGGTATATCTGTACAAAAGAATGTGATTCAGTGATAAATGAAATGAGCTATCAGGCCATGAGAAGACAGGGAGGAGCTTTAAATACATAATGCTAGGAAGAAACTAGTCTAAAGACTCTACACACTATGATTCCAACACTAAAACCTTCCAGGAAAGTCAAAATGGTAGAGATGGTGAAATGATCAGTGATTGTCAAGCGCGGAGGAGGGATGAATTGGTTGAACACAAGGAGGTTTTCAGCAGCGAAACTCTTCTGTGTGTAACTGTACTGGGGATTCATGACATTAGGTCATTCTCAAAACTCATATAACTATAAAACTCAAAGAATGAACCCTAATGTAAACTATGGAGTTTAGTTAATAACAGTGTATCAATATTGATTTAATCAATTGTAAATATGTATCACACTACTACAAGATACTAATGATAGAGGAAATAGTGTGCTAGAGGACAAGGGAGAACGGGAATTCCCTGTACTTTCAAAAGCCCAGCAGCTACAGCCAAATGCCAAGACTCCCAGTCTAACGCCCTCACCACTAGATGGCTGAGCCTGGCCGGGGAAGACTATGCTGTTGCCAGGTATCCCGCCAGAGTTCCAGCCTGACTGTGAGATGTGCAGGGAGCCATAGAGTGTTCCCCAGGAAAGAGTTATCTATGAACTGACACGTGGGGAGAACCAGTGTCTACCCACCCTTCCTTGCAGGTCACCATGTCAGAGGTGGGACAAATGATTCAAGACTAATGACAAAGCAGGTTGTTTTTCACCTAAGAAACCCCAACAACAGCTCAGCAGCTCAGTCAGCACCTTCCTTCCCAAACCAGTGCTCCTCCCTGCATCTGGCAGGCACCAGAGTACAAGGTGTGCAGGTCTGGAAACTTCTAGGCAGTTCTGCTCCTTCCTCTCCCTACGGCCGAGAGCTCAGCAGCAGCAGCCTGCAGATTCTTCCTGTTCGTTCTCTCAAATGCATACCTTCCCACCCACCCTCACCACCATCATTCCAGTGTGGACCTCCCTCATCTCCTGCCCCTCATTTTCTCCCAGCTCCACCCCATTCTCTCATCGCAGCTGCTCCCTACTCCACAGCTGGTCGTGGTTCCTCCCTCTGTGATTTCACTGTGTCTACCATTTCAGTTTTTAACCTGGAATTCAAGAGCATCAACAATCTAGCCCTCATCCCTCACCCAATCCCTTTCTAGCCACTCTTGCTGTTCCTCCAATGTGTCCTGTAAACACTCCCCTCAGCATCTGCCCTCATGTTACTCCTCCCCAAGCACTGCTCTTCTCTCAGCCCTGTCCTACATGCTCAGTCAATGCCTATCAAATCTGACCCAACCTGCAAAGTTCACTTCAAATCCTAAGTCACCCATCAAGTTATTCTTAAGGATCCAGCGAAGAGGAAGCCTGCTGCTCTGAAGTCTCCTGTGCAGCACTGGCCGCAGCGCTAGCTGTGAGCACTTCTCATGTTCCTTCCCAGATTGTGGTTATGTTCCCAAGCAGCTGTCATCGCTGTGGCTCTACCAAGAGTAAGGGAGAGTAGAATGAATTTACTTAAAAGTCAACCAATAAAATTGGTGGCAAGAGGAAAGGCTTTGAGACTAAGCTCATCTGGGTTCCAATAGGGCTATATCAGTGCCCTTAGAAGTTATGTAGCCTCTCGGAGCTTCCTTCCACATCTGAAAACAGACTGGGTATCTATTTTACAAAGCTTTTGTCAGAATTACAGATAATATATGTAAACCACCGTAAATTATTACTATCATCATAGCACTAATCAACCTAAAATATTTCTTGGGGTGATCATAAGAAATGGATAACATATGAGACAGAACTCTGGAGAATGTAACATTATTGTGTACGTCTTTAATAAGAAGACTTGGAGTACGTTTGTGTTCTATATCATATGACCAACACAGACCTCGCAGATACCCCACTAATCACCAGCCGGTACATCCTCCAACAGCTAACCACTTGGCTTTCAGAGTATCTGTGCTCAAAACTGTTAGAACAAATTTACTTAAAAGTCAGCCAGGGGCCCAAAGTGGCTCCGGCCGGATGTCGTGGCGCTTGCGAAGGCGAGGCCAAGAGTTCAAGGCCAACCAACCTCAGCAACCTTACAAGCTCTCAATGATTGGCAAAAAAAAAAAAAAAAAAAAAGTCAGCCAATAAGACTAGTGGAATCCTATGCCCCAACTGAGGTTTTGCTCCATATGGTACCAGGCACTAATTCAACTTAAAATCTCTATTTTCATCTCTTTTTTTTCTTTCTGACATCTTGTACACAGAGCATTACTCTTCTCACTGCTCAAGCCCAGACAAATGCTACCAAATGCAAGAGAAAATGGGGTGGGGTGTCAACCTAAATCACAGCCTCCATCTCAAGC
Organism: Saguinus oedipus; assembly: GCA_031835075.1. Taxonomy (NCBI): domain Eukaryota; kingdom Metazoa; phylum Chordata; class Mammalia; order Primates; family Cebidae; genus Saguinus; species Saguinus oedipus. The sequence continues at coordinate 19,126,360 of CM063187.1, forward strand.
CCACTGGGTAATCTTTCCAGCCCCACATTCAGCCCTCTGCTTTCCAGCCAAGGCTTCCTGCCTGGGTCACTCAACAGAAAGCAAACCCCACTGCTGAGCTACTCCCACTGTGGCCACCAGAGGGTCCCCACAGCATTAGCTACAAAGCAAGGACACACCCTATCCCAGTAAATTGTCCATTTTAAATTTTTCCAGACAGCCTTACAGCAGCCTCCCCAGCTTCCAGACAACAGAACTGCCCAGAAACTCCAGAGCTAGCTGCTGCTAATACTGTTGAGCCATCAGTTCATACCAAGCAGCCAGCATTTCACAAGGGGTTTCAGTCATTAGGGTCCCAGAGTCCAATTTTTATGGGTCTGAGCCCTCCCCAGCCAGATTCTAGTATCATCAATGAACAAACAGTATCTGTGGCTATTTCCCTTTGACACAGCACCTGAATTTTTGCCTGGAACACCACTTGCTCTCAAGTTTCAACAAAGAAAGGGGAAATACAGCTTAGCAGACTGGCAGACCACAGCCCATGATGGGCAGGTCGTGTCTTGCAGAATTCTCCCCCCGTGCCAAACACTGGGATTCAGACATGCTGCTATTCCATTCTGCCTGATCACTTCACTGAAGGTGCAGAGTAAGTTGCCTCCTCCCTGGGAAAGGACATGTCCAAGATCACACAGCTAATGAATGGCAGAGAAAATGTAATTTGCTCCCAAGCCTGTCTGAAACTCCATAGTTGGTTTATTTTTTCCATTGCTAACAAAAAGTGTTGCCCAGATCCCTGTAGCTTTGTTGTACTGCCTCTCTCCGTCATCCCAAGCCACACCCACCTTGCTTCAGACACACTGGCGGTTTTTTAATTCCTCTATCAGACCCAGCTTCTCCCCACCTCTGGGTCTTTCCATGGGCTTTCCCCTCCCCTTGGAATGTTTCCTCCCATGCCTCCTTTATTTACAACCATAGTTTCTCTTCTTCCTCTAAGTCTGGGTTTAAGTATTCCCCTCTCAGAACAGCCTTTCCTGATTTCCTTCCTAGAATGGGTCCCTTCAATTCTCTTACTCAGATTCTTCATTTCCCATGATGGCACTCATTACAAACTTACCAAATTTTTCTGTTAGTTTCATATTCCCCCTATTTCTATTTTATTTCTCTTTTTGAGGTAGGAGGTGGGACCTGACACCAGACCAGATTGAGGACTAGCTAAAAAAAGGCTTAGGCAAAAGCGACTTTCAATCAGACATGCCCATTAGTGTGCCATGTCAATTTACCATTGCCATGGCAACACCCAGGCAGTTATCACTCCTTTCCAAGGTAATGACCCAATGACCCAAAAGTTACTACTGCTTCCCCTAGAAATTTCTGCATAAACCACCCCTTAATCTGTATGCAATTAAAAGTGCGTTATAGTAACATGACTGCAAAACTACCCTGAGCTCCTGCTGTCTGCCTACGGGGTAGCCCTGCTCTGCAGAAACAGTCATGGAGCTCTAACACCGCCTCTTCGCTAAAGCTGTTTTCTTCTACCTTCGGCTTGCCCTTGACTTTCCTGGGAAAAGCCAAGAACCCAGTGGCTAAGCTCCACTTTGGGGCTTGCCTGCATCATTTTTCACTATAATGTAAAGTCTGTGAGTGCAGAAATTTGTCTGCCTCAGTCATTGACATATCTCCTGGACCCATAACATGCAGGGAATTAGTAGGTACTCAGTGAATATTTGATAGATTCTAAGTGTTAGAAATTGCAGCTCACCTAGAGAAGACAGATGATTTTCAACCCTAGTCTAAGAGCTCTCCTATGTCTAACAATAAAAATAAAAAAGGTGCAGTCCTTCAGTTTCTGCAGCTCTAAGAGCTATGTCAGCACAGCAAGCACAGCCCCGGTGGAGTCCTCCCAGTCCCCTAAAGAGAAGTCTGCTCAAAGGCGTTCACAACTCACACACACTAGAAACCCTGGGCCACAGAAGAGCCCCGCTTGGCTTCCTTAAAATGGCCCCTCCACAGAATGGGAAATCACACAGAGGAGGTGGGGATCTGCCCTCCAGAAGCTGCTGCTTGCTGAGCTGGACACCTTCATGTTCACTAGATGATTCAGTCTTTTCCCTCACCCCAGAAGACAGGTGGAGACCCAGGTTCATACTGGTGAAATGAATTGCCCAGAGCCATGCAGTTAATAATGTCCTTTTTCACATTCTTCAGTGGCTCCTATTACCAGAGGAAACAGGAAATTCCTTAGCAGAATATCTAAGGCACCCAGGAAAGGCACCTCTTTTCAAGACTCATCCCCATTCAAGGTTCTAAAAGACGCTGCACTCTCCTAATGCAGAACTGCAGGCAGTTTCTGGCACAGACACACTATCTCACAGTTCCATCCGACACATGCCTTTCTCTCCTGTCTGCCCCCACAGAATGGGGCTTATTCCTACTAGTCCCTTAAAATCCACAGAAATAAATGAACAAACATAGCTCCTGATAGAAATTATAGCCCAAGAAAACAAACACGTGGGCAGAAATATTTATTCAAAAATAGTCTTTGATATACAGTTAGTTTTGACAGTACAAAATTAGAAACAACCTAAATGTTTGAAAAACAAGGGAAATGTTTAACAAATTATAGTATTTCCCTATTTAGGGGCTGCTAATACAGCCGTACATGGGTTGGTTTGTCTTCCTTTTTAGATTGCCAGCAAAAAGTCTTGACCAGATCACTGTAAATCAGTGATTCTCAACCAAGAAGGCAAGAAGAAGTGCTGCGACTCCTTCCCAAGGCACTGCAATTGGTAGGTAAAGTTTGTACAAGTTTGATTCATGCTGTTGACATGCTGTCCAGGCAGACAGGAATGCTGAGCTGGGTTTTCACAGGTTTCCACGTGGTACAGGCCACAGCTTGTTACACACCAAGAAACAAGACTATGCATTTGCTAAGACCTGTGAGAACTTTGCTTCATGAGTATCTAAGAGAGAGACCAGGGCAGTAAATAGTTCTATTCAAACAATGACACCATGCTGAGGTGTCAACAGTATAATAGTGTAATTACTATACATGCAAATTAATCCTTTCAAATGTGCTGTAATAAATACTAGCGCTTTGTTAAGGTTGTGCTGTAACAAATAAACACCCCAATTCCAGGGTTCTTTCTCAACCACAGAAATAGCCCAATGAAAATGTCCCTGCTCAGCAAGTGATTTTCCTCCTTACAGTGATTCAGTTACCCAGGCTCTTTCCAACTACAGCTCTTCCATCCTTAGAGCCTTGAAGTCCTGGCAGGTGAAGACAAAGAATATGGAAAAGACACCTCTTCACTGCCTTGTCCTGCAAGTGACACATATCACTTCCAGTCCCATTCTGTTGGTGACTAGTCACATATTCCTACCTAGGGGCATGAAGTGGTAGGAATGCAGTCCCTGGCTGAGCAGCCAAAACACTGCAGTATGAAAGGAGGAGCACACATTTCTAGTATATAGCCCACCTTCTGTGCCATGGCCACAAACCCAAAAAACTTGAGAACCACAGGGTAACAGGATTTTGTGGCCATGCCACACTGAGAAGTGGTAAAATACCCAATACTACCTCAATAGTGGACCGCTCTCTCCAGCTCCCAGCATTTTGTACATTGGAACATATCTCAGGCCTGGTGGAGGAGTTGAACAATGCCTTCTCCTCATTTCAGAGACCAGATGGATGGGGCCTCTGCTCTCAGTCCTCCAATGGCCATTCAGTTGGCTACCCTCCTGCTAGGACAGTGTCCTTGCTGGGCAGCTCAGGCTCAGGCACTGGGCGCCTGGTGCAATCAGTTGTCACTAGGGAAGCTGAGTGGGCTTCATTGTATGTATGTGGTTGAGAAGGTATAACTACTTCCTGGAAAAAGAAGTGTATGGGACTGCTTTTCCTAGAGAGAGATTGTAAGCATGGCTGATACTTGAGGCTTTCTGGACCTGCCAGTACATAGAATCATTAAGAAGCCACACGAGGACAGGAATCATAAGATGTGTTGACCATTTTCACCACTGTATCCTCAGTACTTAGCACAATGTTTTAGAAACCCTGCAGCATCCTCCTGGAGATGCACCCACTAGGGCCTCCGAGTACTGCAGGTAGACTGGAGGAGAGAGAAGAGAGAAGCCACAGTATGGCACAGTTGAATAGTTACTTGTTAAATAAAAAGTTGAAAACAATGAGTAAATGAATAAATACTCATGTTCTTTTTTTTTTTTTTTGAGACGGAGTTTAGGCTCTTGTTACCCAGGCTGGAGTGCAATGGCGCAAACTCGGCTCACCGCAACCTCTGCCTCCTGGGTTCAGGCAATTCTCCTGCCTCAGCCTCCTGAGTAGCTGGGATTACAGGCATGCGCCACCATGCCCAGCTAATATTTTGTATTTTTAGTAGAGACGGGGTTTCACCATGTTGACCAGGATGGTCTCGATCTCTTGACCTCGTGATCCACCCGCCTCGGCCTCCCAAAGTGCTGGGATCACAGGCTTGAGCCACCGCGCCCGGCCTCATGTTTTTGATAAATATTTAATAACATAGAAAAGAGTAAGAACAAAAGAGAAGAATTTGGGACAAAAATAGAAATAGTCATGTGTCACTTAACGATGACGATACATTCTGAGAAATGTGTCCTTAGGATATTTCATCCTGCAATCATCATAAAATGTACTTGTAAAAACCTAGGTGGTGTAGCCTACTACACAACTAGGCTGTATGGTACAGTCGAGCACTTGGGGACTACAACCCTGAATAGCATACTGTAGACAAATGTAACACAATGGTAAGTATTTGTGTACCTAAACATAGAAAAAAATGTAGTAAAAATATGGCATAAAAGATTAAAAATGCTACACCTATACAGGACACTAACCACCAATGGAGCTTGCCGGACAGGAAGTTGTTCCAGGTGAGTCAGTGAGTGAGTGATGAGTGAATGTGAGGGCCTAGGACATTACTGTACACTACTGTGGAATTTAGAAACACTGTACACTTAAGACTATACTATATTTAAAACAGTTTTTCTTTATCAATAATAAATTAAGCTGGTCGGATGCAGTGGCTCATGCCTGTAATCCCAGCACTTTGGGAAGCCAGGAACGGTGGATCACCTGAGGCCAAGAGTTCAACACCAGCCTGACCAAAATGGTGAAACCCCGTCTCTACTAAACATACAAAAATTATCCAGGCATTGTGGCACGTGCCTGTAATCCCAGCTACTCGAGTGGCTGAGGGACAAGAAGCGCTTGAACCCGGGAGGTACAGGTTACAGTGAGCCCGAGATCACACCACTATGCCCTAGCCTGGGTGACAGAGGGAGACCCTGTCTCAGAAAAAAACGAAATAATAATAAATTAACCTTAGATTACTGTAAATTCTTTAAATGTTTGACTCTTTTGTAATAACACCTAGCCTAAAGCACACACTGTACAGCTGCAGAAAATATTTTCTTTATTTTTTCTATTTTTCAAATTATTTATTTTACTTTTTAAGTTTTCTGTTTAGAACTAAGACACATACACACAAAACTAAGACACCAATACACATAGTAGCCTAGGTCTGCACAGAGTTCAGATCGTCAATATCACTGTCTTTCACTTCTACATTGTGCCCCACTGAAAGGTCCTTCAGGGCAATAACACACATCTCCCACGGTAACAATGCCTTCTTCTGGAAAACCTCCTGAAAGAGCTGCCTGAGGCTGTTTGTAAATTTTTTTAAAGTTTTACTGTCTTTTTTAATAAGTAGAAGGAGTACACTCTAAAATAATGATGAAAAGTGTAGTATAGTAAATCCATAAAGCAGTAACATAGTCATTTATTACCATTCTCAAGTACTGTTTACTACCCATAAGCGGTATGTGCTGGATTTTTACACAACCGGCGGCGCAGCAGTTTGTTCACACCAGCATCACCACAAGCACGTGAGTAAAGTATTGCGTTAGACAGCTACAAGGTCACCGGGCAAAAGGAACTTTTTAGCTCTATTATAATCATGAGGGACCACTGCTGTATACACCATCCATTGTTGGCTCAAACACTGTTATGCAGTGAATGACTGTACTCAATTTTATAACCAGTATGATCAGAATTATGTAAATATTTGTCATATATACATAAAAAGACTAGAAAGAAATGACTGTACTCAATTTTATAACCAGTATGATCAGAATTATGTAAATATTTGTCATATATATATTAAAAGACTAGAAAGAAATATGAAAATATTTACCTTTGGTTCATGTATTTATAAATCACATTTTATACATTCATATGTTTTCCAAGCCTTCTAAGAATAGAATCTTTGTACAGATTTAAAAGTTCTAATAAGTGTTATTATTTTTTAATTTCTACCCAATGTTGCATCCTGCAAGAATTATTCTCTGACCACTCCAAGGAGACTTGAAAGCCCCTCCTCAGTGTTCTCCTAGTATCTGATAGTATCCTCTACCATTCACTAAGCACACTGGATTTACATTGTTTGCTTATCTAACTCCCAAGCTCTTCGAGGGAAGAGACTGATTCCTTAATCCCTGAATTCCCAGGCGTATGCACATACACTAAAGCACTCCCAAGGTCTGTGGATTAGATGAAGAAATCAGATGAGTAGGGGTATGCAAACCCAGGCATTCCTATTCCAAACCCAGTAGCATTCCAATCCCTGTGACAAAAGGGATCCAAGATTTCCTCCACTGATGACTGTGACCTGGGGACTGGGAAGTACTGTATACAGCAAGATCCCGAAGAGCTGTCCACTGGAATAGTCAGCACCAGGGCTGCAGGGAAAGCAACAGCTGAAATCCAAGTTAGGTTTGCCTGGCAACAGCCAAGATTAGTCAGAGGTGGCACTTGGAGGATTCCCCGAGTCTGCTCATTCCTTTGGGATCACTCATTCCTTCCAAGGCCTCCCCTGGGAACAAAAGAAAACCCCAGAATTTGGGACTGGGCTCTTCCACCAACAGCGCTAGCTAGTAGTTTGTATTTAACCCTAAATCGCAATTCAAATAAAAGGAGGCGGGGGAGGGGCGCGGAGTAGGTAAGCATCCCCTAGGTAACACTGAGGTTTTCTCTAAATTCATTCTAGAAAATTCTTTTAAAGGACTTTTAAGGACCACAGCATAATGCCTTGGAAACTTAGTTTTAAACTTTTTCTTTTTGAGACAGAGTCTCACTCTGACACCCAGGCTGGAGTTAAGTGGCGTGATCTCGCCTCACTGCAACCTCCGTCTCCCAGGTTCAAGCGATTCTCCTGTCTCAGTCTCCTGGGATATCAGGAGCGCACCACCTTTCCCGATTACTTTTTGTATCAGTAGAGACGAGGTTTCACCATTTTGGCCAGGCTATTCTCGAACTCCTGACCTCAAGTGATCTGCCCGCCCTTGGCCTCCCAAAGTGTTGGGATTACCAGCGTGAGCCACCACGCCCAGCCAGTTTTTAACATTAGCCACACTGAAACTGAACTATTGGTCAAAAGAAGGCACACAAAGAGCAGTAAATCCCTGTTCAACGGAGGGTTTGTGACGCCCCTGGGTGCTGACAAGCTACATCACACCCTCTCTCTGGCACCACGAGGGCCCGGCAGGGCGGGGAGCCCGGCTGCTGGGGAGGTGCTGGGTCCGCCCCGACCGGGCTCAGGCGGCCGAGACCCCCAGATGGACCTCCTAGGGCTAATCTGAGAACAACCAAGTCCTAGTGCCTCTGAGGTCGATAGGACTCCACGTGCCACTCCCTGCAAGGTCATCCAGAAAATAATTCCTAGACCCGTAGGTGCCCACAGAGCCGGTACCTCTGGTTCTGCGCCAGCGTGCCCCACCCGCAGGACGGCCGGGTTCTTTGATTTCTACAGTCACCCACTTTCTAAAACCAAACCCGAGAGGAAGGGCAGGCTCAGGGTGGGGATGCCCTGAAATAGTCAAGAGCGGGACCGTTCCTACTGAAGAGAAGTTTACAAGAACGCTCTGTCTGGGGCGGACGAGGCCGCAGCGAGGCGGGTCTGGGAGCGAGAGCAGGGCGTGGGCCGCGAGCCCCGGGTCTGGGGAGTCCGGGGCAGTAAGAGAGGGAGGAGACAGGGCTGGGGAGCGCCCGGCCAAGCGCCAGCCAGGCTCCTCCCGCTCCCGCGCCGCCTCCCTCTCCCCACCCCCCGCACGTACTAAGGAAGGTTCACAGCCTGCTGCGCTCCCTTCGCGGCTTCGCCGCCCCTCGTCTAGCTAGCCCAGCGGCCGCTGCGCAGCGTCCGGGGCACCGCGGGGCCTGGACGGGGAGCGGCCGGTGGGGAATCCGCTGCTCGGTGCTCTGGGCCGCACCCAGACGAGGCCAGCAGCTCCCCTCCCCAGCCCGAGCGCGACCACCCCAGACCCAGGGGGACGGGAGGAGGGGACACTTGTCCTTTACGTGGGGACTGTGGTGTTGGTGCCCCTGGACCTCTTCCCTCCTCCCTGTTTGCCTTGCTTTCTTCCCACTTTTCCTGCTTTCCCACTCGTCTCTCGGGTTACCAAACCCCTCCTGCTCGCCCCTGCCCTTGCTGGCGTGTTTCTTGGTGGGTTCAACCTTGGTTTGCATGTTCGTAGCCTCCACCCGGCTGGACAGCCCGAGCAGGCGCGGGTAGGACGAGTAGGGAGCTGGGGGCGTCCCTTCCTAAGGAGTACCCCTTAGTCCCTTGGCCAAACGGGCGTTTCACGTTGGGGCTTCCTGTTGTCAGCTCGACGGGCTCTTCCTGCTGAGGGAGGGAGGTCCACTTGTTTTCCTTCTAAAGCAGTTTGGCTCGAGGAGGGCGGGGGGGGGGGGGGCAGTGTGAAGCGGTTTCTCTACTGAAAGTTTCCCTAGCTAACCTAATTAAGTTAGTGGAACCAGAAAGAGATGGAGGAAGAGCAGGCTATGATGAAGAATATTCCAATCCTAGATTAATTTGGCCTGGTGCAGTGAGACAGACAGACTTGCTGTTGGTACTTGGTTCACCACCTGCGCTTTGGCCGAAGGAATGGTGCTGCCCCTAGCTGTGGACACTGTCTCTACTAAAAATACAAAAAATTAACTGGGCATGGTGGCGCGCGCCTGTAGTCCCAGCTACTTGGGAGGCTGAGGCAGGAGAATTTCTTGAACCCAGGAGGCGGAGGTTGCGGTGAGCCGAGATGGCGCCATTGCACTCCAGTCTTGATAACAACAGCGAAACTCCGTCTCAAAAAAAAGAATCCAGCACATAAACGTACACATATGTGATCATATGAAGAGTCATTTGCATACCCATCATTATTGTAACATTGTTACTAAAGTCAATAGATTGAACCAATGATAATTTGTCAGCAAATTATTCAGTAGATATAATTTGAAATATAAATATACTAAAATATCACCCAAGTTTGAGAAAGCAGGAAATATTCTAATAACCATAAAGATAAAGCTCAATAATACTATGCGAAATGAAATGAGCCAGCCACGGGTTTGGAGAACATAAACATTCAAACCGTATTATAGAACAACTTGGCTTAAGAGACTCATACAAAACTTTCCAGTTGAAAGCAAGAGATTCTCTCATCAAAAGCAAAATGTTCTTATTTGGACCCGGTGTATTCTGTTGGGCCACATATCAAGTCATATTAACTTGAGGAACATTGCCTGGGTGCAGTGGCTCATGCCTATAATCTCAACACTTTAGAAACCAAGGAGGAAGGATTTCTTGGAGCCAGAAGTTTGAGACCAGCCTGGGCAACACAATGAAATCCTGTCCCTACTAATAATTTAAAACTGCACTAGCCAGACATGGTAGCACATGTCTGTAGACTCAGCTACTCAGGATCACTTGAGCTCAGGAGGTTGAGGCTGCATTAAGCCAAAATCATGCCACTGCACTCTAACCTAAGTGACAGAGTAAAATCTGGTCTCAAAACAACAATAAATAAATTTAAAAGATCAAAATTACATGCTCTGTGTTTTCTAGCCACAACTAAATAAAACTAGGAACTAAAAGCAAAACTGGAAAATCCAAAAATATATAAAAATAAAACACATTCTTTAACATACTCAGGTTCAAAAAATTTTTCAAATACGTCAGTACAACATATAATGATAAACAAATTTAATATAATCCCTAAACAATCCCAATAGCAGTTTTTTATAGAAACATTGTTTAAAACTTTTTTTTTTTTTTTGAGACGGAGTTTCGCTCTTGTTACCCAGGCTGGAGTGCAATGGCACCATCTCGGCTCACCAAAACCTGTCTCCTGGGTTCAGGCAATTCTCCTGCCTCGGCCTCCTCAGTAGCTGGGATTACAGGCACGGGCCACCATGCCCAGCTAATTTTTTGTATTTTTAGTAGAGACAGGGTTTCACCATGTTGACCAGGATGGTCTCGATCTCTTGACCTCATGATCCACCTGCCTTGGCCTCCCAAAGTGCTGGGATTACAGGCGTGAGCCACCGCGCCCGGCAACACCTTTTATATGTTAAGTCTGAGTACACAAGTCACAGTCTCAATGGTGAACTGGATACATGCATGAGAGCCTCAATCTTTGCAGTGGACTGTGTCCCCTTAGTGGACTAAGCCTCACAGGTATGCTGAATCTTGGTCTGAGAGTCACCAGCCCCCACGTGAACCAAATCCATGTGTGAATGTCAAGTTTCCAACTTTTGGCTTCCTCCATGTGTGAGATTTAGAACTTCAACAGTGAGCTGTGTTCATATGAAAAGACGAGTCTTTACTGTTGGCTGGTTGTATGTATGAGCATTACAATGTTTGCTGAGCCCTGTTCTGTTACAAAACTCTCTGTACCACCTGAGGACTTTATGTAATATGCATGATAGTCACAATTTGCTAAGACCTTTGGTCTAGTATGAACTGATAATTGTACCTGTGGACTTAACTCCATGTATGAGAGTCAACATCTCTCCAATTGGCTGGGTCCAGAGAGGAGAGTCCTCACCTGCCTATGAGCTGGGTTTAGAAATGAGTCACCAGCTTAACTGTGGTCACATGATTACACATGACAGTCTCAATTTTACTGTGAACTACATCCATAAGTGAAATTCATAATCTCTCCAGTGGGCTCTGTCCACCTGTGAGGGTGACAATGCTAACATTTGGTCGGTTGTGGATATAAGAAACAGTTTCAACTGTGTGCCTGATCCTGTGATGACACTCTCTGTACTATACAAAGACATTATACAAAATGTGAGAGAATGGTTATCCTTGACGATGTTCTTACCTAGAGAAGATCCAGGAATTTACCTGTTTCTCTAAATTTAGCTGTAAGTGCCAGTATCACTCCTACTGGATGATTTGTGGTATAAGTGTCATCATCACAACTATGAGCTGGGCTAAAGTATATGACACAATCCAACCTGTGAGTAGAAAGTAAATGAAAGAATAATATCACCTGCACGCTGGGTCAGGAATATATCACAATTTTTCCAGGGAAGAAACCAGGCGAGAGAGTCATGTCACCTGGTTGCCTGACCAGGGTTTGTTACCCTAAAATTCCCTCCTCAAAGCAAGGCACAGACATCAAAGTCACATCATTTGCGTAGTGGGCCCAGCTGTGTCACAAGTCTCTCTGCAGGCAAGGCCTGGGTACAAGAGACACACTACCTGGTTGCTGAATGCAGACATATGTCACAATGTTCTGTGTGGTGTGGTGTAGATAGAAGACAGTCACACCTCCAAAGTAATGGATGTGCAGATACGTAACAAGACCTCCTGTGGGCAGGGCACAGGCAAAAACCTTTCACCCATTTGGTTTGACCCGGCAATATGTCGTAATACCCGAAATACAATAGGCCCAGGTGAAAGAGGAAAGTGATATCACCTAGATGCTAGGTCCAGTGATATGTCACAATCCCCCCTTTTTACAGGATTCAGGTAGAAAAGGAGAGTCACATCACTTAGGTGATAAACAGAGATACATCATAATCCCCTTGTTAGCAGGGCCCATGGAGTAGAGAGTCAAATCACCTCGGTGCTGGACTCAGCCATATTTTAATATACACAACGTACACAGGGCCCAAGCAGTAAAGGAGAGTCACATAACCTTGTTGCTAGGTCAAATATGGCACAGGCCAGGGGTTGTGGTTCACGCTTGTAATCCCAGCACTTTGGGAGGCAGGCAGATCACCTGAGGTCAGGTGTTCAAAATCAGCCTGGCCAACATGGTAAAACCCCGTCTCTACTAAAAATGAAAAAAAAAAAAAAAAAAAAAAAGCTGGGCATAGTGGTACGCTCCTGTAATCCCAGCTACTTGTGTGTGAGGCTGAGACAGGAGAATCACTTGAACCTGGGAGGCAGAGATTGCAGTGAGCTGAGATCGTGCCACTGTATACCAGCCTAGGCAACAGAGTGAGACTCCATCTCAAAAAAAGAAAAAAAAATACATATATATATGGTACAATAACCCCTGAGAAAAGGGGGCCCATGTAGGAGTCAGCTTCAGGGAAATGTCAAAATGTCCTATAAGGGTAATGCTTATGAAGAATAGAAGAGTCACATAACCTACTAACTGGGCCTAGCTGTGTGTCACAATTACCCTAGTGGGTAAATGTGATGAAAGAAACATGATGTCGGTGCTAAGACAAGTGATATGTCACAATCCCCACTGTGGACAGATCTCAGAGACAAAAGGAGAGTCATATTATCTAGTTTATGGTCCCAGGGACATGTCACAATGTCCCCCATGGACAGAGATTAGGCAGAAAAATTATGTCACCTGCATCCTGGGTCTGAGGATAAGTCACTCTCCCTTCTTTGGTCAGGGCCCAGGCAGGAGAGAAGAGTAACATCACCAGGTGCTTGGTCCAGACATGTTTCAGTGTCTCCTACAGAAAAGCTCATGCCAGCCAGGTGTGGTGGCTCACGCCTGTAATCCCAGCACTTAGGGAGGCTGAGGTGGGTGGATCACCTGAGGTCAGGAGTTTGAGACCAGCCTGGCCAACATGGTGAAATCACATGTCTGCTAAAAATACAAAAATTAGCTGGGCATGCTTCTCTAAGAAAACACCAAATGGCAGATGATGCCGATGCAGCATGGGGCAGGGGCCCTGGGATGGGGAACCGCGGTGGCTTCTGCGGAGGTTTCAACAGTGGCATCCTGGGCTGGGGTTGCGGCTGTGGAGCTCGCGGAGGCAAGGCTGAGGATAAGGAGTGAATGCCTGTCACCAAGCTGAGCCGCCTGGTCAAGGACATGAAGATCAAGTCCCTGGAGGAGATCTATCTCTTCTCCCTGCCCATCAAGGAATCTGAGATCACTGACTTTTTCCTGAGGGCCTCTCACAAGGACGAGGTTTTGAAGATTATGTGAGTGCAGAAACAGACCTGCCCCAGCCAGTGCACCAGGTTCAAGGTATTTGTTGCCACCGGGGACTACAATGGCCATGTCGGTCTGGGTGTTAAGTGCTCCAAGCAAGTGGCCACTGCCATCCATGGGGCCATCATCCTGGCCAAGCTCTCCATGTCCCTGTGTGCAGAGGCTACTGGGGGAACAAGATCAGCAAGCCCCACACAGTCCCTTGCAAGGTGACAGGCTGCTGCGGCTCTATGCTGGTGCGCCTCACCCCTGTGCCCAGGGGCACTGGCATCAACTTGGCACCTGTGCCCAGGAAGCTGCTCATGATGGCTGGTATCGATGACTGCTAAACCTTGGCCAGGGGCTGCACTGCCACCCTGGATAACTTCGCCAAGGCCACCTTTGATGCCATCTCTGAAACCTACAGCTACTTGACTCCCAACCTCTGGAAGGAGACTGTATTCACCAAGTCTCCCTATCAGTCATTCACTGACCACCTTGTCAAGACCCACACCAGAGTCTCCGTGCAGAGGACCCAGGCTCCAGCTGTGGCTACAACATAGGGTTTTTTTTTGTTTTTTTTTTTGAGACAAGAGTTTCGCTCTTGTTACCCAGACTGGAGTGCAATGGCACAATCTCGGCTCACTGCAACCTCCGCCTTCTGGGTACAAGCAATTCTCCTGCCTCAGCCTCCCGAGTAGCTGGGACTACAGGCGCGCACCACCATGCCCAGCTAATTTTTGTATTTTTAGTAGAGATGGGGGTTTCACCTTGTTGACCAGGATGGTCTCGATCTCTTGACCTCGTGATCCACCCACCTCGGCCTCCCAAAGTGCTGGGATTATAGGCATGAGCCACCGTGCCCGGCCAACATAGGGTTTTTATAGAAGAAAAATAAAGTGAATTAACCCCGAAAGAAACAATTAGCTGGGTATGCTGTTGGACACCTGCAGTCCCAGTACTCAGGAGGCTGAGGCAGGAGAACCACTTGAACCTGGGAGGAAGAGGTTGCAGGGAGCCAAGATCATGCCACGGCACTCCAGCCTGAGTGACAGAGAGACACTCTGTCTCAAAAAAAAGAGTCACTTCAACTGTGTGCTGGGAAAAGTTGAGTTACAATCTTTCCTGAGGGCAGGAGAGTCACATCACTGGGTGCTTGACCCAGAAATTGTACAGTCCCCTCCTGAAAGCAGGGCACAGGCAGAAGAGTAAGATCACCTGCTTGCTGGGCCCAGTGATGTGTCACAATCTTTCCTGTGGGAAAAATGTAGGCAGAAGTAGAGGTTTTTTTTTTTTTTTAAGATGGGTTTTCACCGTGTTGGTCAGGCTGGTCTTGAACTCCCAACCTCAGGTGGTCAGCCTGCCTTGGCCTCCAAAGAGCTTGGATTACAGGTGTGAGCCACCACACCCAGCCAGAAGTAGAGGGTTTTAACTCCTGGGTGATAAATACAGAAACACATCACAAGGACCCCTGTGGGAAGGGCTAAGGCAGGAGCCTTCTAACCCTCACGTGTTTGTTCCAGTGATATGTCACAATATCCAAAATATGCAGGTCTCAGGCAAAGGAGGAGTCACGTCACCTAGGTTCTAGGTCCAGTGATCTGTCACATCTTTTCTTTTGGCAGGGCTCAAGCAGAGGAGAAGAGTCACATAACATAGATAATGGGTAAAAAGATGTGTTATTTTTGTGGGAGAGCCCATCCAGGACAGTCACATCGCCTCAATGCTGGATCAGAGAAAGGCTGTAATACGCAATGTATATGAGTCCCAGGCAGGAGAGGAGAGTAATATCATGTTAGTGCTGGATACACTACAGATACATTACAATTTCTCCTTAAGCACTCCCCAAGCAGTAGAGGAGAGTCACATCACCTAGGTTCTTGGTCCAGCAATATTTCACAATACCCCCTGAGGGGAGGGCCTAGGCAAAAATGTCATATTCCCTAGGTGAGAGGCCTAGACAAGTCACAACACCCCCTGTGGGTAGGGTCCATAAACAAGAGAGTCACATCACCTAGGTGCAGGGCTCAGCTGTATGTTGCAATCACCCCAGTGGGAAGGGACCATGCAAGAGAGAAGAGCCACATTACACAGGAGCTACATCAGGCAGTATATCACAATTCTCACTGTGGACAAACCTCAGAAGAGGAGAGTCACATCATCTACGTGATAGGCCCAAACATATTTCACAGTGACCCCTGTGTGCAGGGACCAGGCGGAAGAGGAGTGTCACATCACATAGGTAAAATAGGGCATTTACCTGGGATTTGCCCATAGGAGATATTACAATAGGTCAAGAAATATGTCACAAAGCAGCCTATGGTCAGGGTTCAGGCAGAGGACTCACATTATCCTGGTGCTGGGCCTTCTAAGGGCACAGCCAAAGCAGAGAAGTAACACCAACTTACTGTTAAGTATGTCACAATTAAGTATGTGACATATGGCACAGCAGTATGTCACAATTTCCTTTGTGGGCAGAACTTAGAAAAAAGAAGAGTCACATCAGCTAAGAGCTGGGCCCAGCAATATGTCACAATACCCCCTGTGAGTAGATAACAGGTCACAAAAGAAAGTCACATTCCCTAGGCCGGGCACAGTGGCTCATGCCTCTAATCCTAGCACTTTGGGAGGGTGAGGCGGGTGGATCACCTGAGGTCAGGAGTTTGAGACCAGCATGGCCAACGTGGTGAAACCCTGTCTCTACTAAAAATACAAAAATTAGTGATGGCAGGCACCTGTAATCCCAGCTTCTTGGAAGGTTGAGGCAGGAGAATCACTTGAACCTGGGAGGCAGAGGTTGCAGTGAGCCGAGATTGCACCATTACACGCCAGCCTGGCGGACAAGAGTGAGAATTTGTCTCAAAAAAAAAAAAAAAAAAGAAAGTCACATTCCCTAGGCCAAGCATGGTGGCTCACACCTGTAATCCCAGCACTTTGGGAGGTCAAGTTGGGCAGGTGGCCTGAGGTCAGGAGTTAGAGACCAGCATGGCCAACATGGTGAAACCCCATCTCTATTAAAAGGCAAAAGGTAAAAATTAGCCGGGTGCGGTGGCTCACGCCTATAATCCCAGCACTCCGGGAGGCCAAGGCGGGTGGATCACAAGGTCGAGAGATCGAGACCATCCTGGTCAACAAGGTGAAACCCCGTCTCTATTAAAAGGCAAAAATTAGCTGGGCGCAATTATATGTCACAATTTTACCTGTGAATAGAGAGAGAGGAGAGTTATATCATCTGCATCATCTGGGTGCTGGGTCAGAGTATGTCAAAATCTTCCTTGAGGGGAGGGACCAGGCAGAAGAGTTATCACCTGGTTGTTCGGTGAGAGATGTTACAATTTCCTCCTGAAAGCAGGGCACAGGAAGCAGAGTCCCATCACCTGGGTGCTGGGCTCAATGATATGTCACAATGCTCCCTGTGACCAAAGCCCAGGCAGAAGAAACACATCCCTTGATTTCTGGGCCAAAAGATACATCACAATCTCCCCTATGAGCAAAGCCTTGGTATAAAAGGAGAGTCACAGGCCAGGCATAGTGGCTCACGCCTATAATCCCACCACTTTGGGAGGCCGAGGTGGGTGGATCACCAGGTCAAGAGATCGAGACCATCCTGGTCAACATGGTGAAACCCCGTCTCTACTAAAAATACAAAAATTAGCTGGGCATGGTGGTGCACGCCTGTAGTCCCAGCTACTCGGGAGGCTGAGGCAGGAGAATTGCCTGAACCCAGAAGGTGGAGGTTGTGGTGAGCCGAGATCACGCCATTGCACTCCAGTCTGGGTAACAAGAGCGAAACTTGATCTCAAAAAAAAAAAAAAAGGGAGAGTCACATCAAATGGCTGTTCCCA
Organism: Saguinus oedipus; assembly: GCA_031835075.1. Classification (NCBI taxonomy): domain Eukaryota; kingdom Metazoa; phylum Chordata; class Mammalia; order Primates; family Cebidae; genus Saguinus; species Saguinus oedipus. Next base: position 19,143,447 of record CM063187.1, read on the forward strand.
AACATGTCACAATGCTCTCTGTTGTCAGTGTCCACACAGAACTTCTCGGCACCTTGTTGCTGGGATATGTCACTGGCAATATGTCAGTGCCTTTTGATTGAGGTCTAGGCCAACGCAACACAGTAATGTCACATTGGTGTTGAGCCCCACAATATGTCCCAATCTCCCTTGAAAGCAGAACTTATGATGAATAAGAGTCACACGTGCTTGGTACTGGACCAAGTGATATGTTACAATTCCCCCTGTGAGCAGAACCAGGCAAAAGGTTATGTGACTCTCCTTTACTGCTTGGACCCTGTGTACGTTGTGTATATTAAAATATGGCTGAGTCCAGCACCGAGGTGATTTGACTCTCTACTCCACGGGCCCTGCTAACAAGGGGATTATGATGTATCTCTGTTTATCACCTAAGTGATGTGAGTCTCCTTTTCTACCTGAATCCTGTAAAAAGGGGGGATTGTGACATATCTCTGGACCTAGCATCTAGGTGATAACACTTTCCTCTTTCACCTGGGCCTATTGTATTTCGGGTATTACGACATATTGCCACATCACCTGGGTGCTCAATTAGGGATATGTTACAATCCCCTCCTGAAAGCAGAATACAGTCAGCAGAGTCACATCACCTGGGTGCTCAGACCAGGGATGGTGATTGCTGGGCTCAAACCCATGTGATGTGTCTCCTGCCTGGACCCTCCCTACAAGGTGCATTGTGACATATCTCTGGGCCCTCTGAATATTTGATGTGACTCTGCTCTTACCTGTTGTCAAAAAAAGAGATTGTGACATAACTTTGGGCCCAACACAGAGGTGATGTGACTCTCCTCTCCTGCCTATTCTTTGCCCACAGATCGACTTATCGCTGAGTTCAGCACACAGGTGATGTGATTCTTCTGCTCACAGAAGTCACTGTGACATATATCTGAGCCTATCGCTGAGATTATGTGACTCTCTTCTTCCTGTGACCTGTCCACAGTGGGGAGTGTGACATTTTGCTTGGCCCAGAACCTGCATGATGTGACTCCCTTCTTATGCCCGGGCCCCGCCCACTGGGGTGATTTTGACATGTAGCTGGGCCCAGCCCCAAGGTTATGTGACTCCACACTTCTTCCTGAGCCCCACCCACAGGGGCCATTGTTTCCACAGTACATTGAGTTACTATTGTTTTTTTCTCTCTCCTGCTCCTTCCTGCACACTGAAGTTGCTGTTGCTGTCCTCCAGAACTCCAGCAGCAGAGGACAAGAGAACTCTGGAAAGGCGGTTGTCCCGGTGGGCCACAGACTGTGCTGTCAGCCCAAGTGGCCTCTGGAGAAGGGGGGCCTTTACTGCTAGCCAGCTGCTAGGTGGGGCCCAACAACCACCCACGCAATAGTAGGCCAGGCTAGAAAGAAAATATATATACATGCATATACTGATCAAAGAACACTCATACCGTCAGGGTGGTGATTTTCTAGACAACAAGGGAGAAAGCAACTTTGAAGAGGGGACGGTAGAGAAGACACAGTTGCCCCAGTCTGTGCACAGGCTTTTCTCTGTGAGAACTTGGTTTGAGGTACATAAGTGTATTTCTTTATAACAAAATTACTTACAACATTATGTAGTTTTTTTTTTGTGAGTCTTTTTTGTTTCGTGATGGATTCTTTCTCTGTCGCACAGACTGGAGTGCAGTTTTTGTTGTTAGTAGAGACGGGGGTTTCACCATGTTTGTCAGGCTGCTCTCCAACTCCTGACCTCAGGTGATCCACCGTCTCAGTTTCCCACAGTGTTGGGATTACAGGTCTGAGCCACAGGGCACCCCCCCAAATTTTTTTTAATTTTTTATGTGTATGGTCCTGTGATAGACCACCTCAGAGTCCATGAGCCCAGAAGCTGACACTCTAAATGTCTATTTCAAATAAATTTAAGCAAACCAATATCTCTGCCACGAAATTCTCAGAAAGACAAGAGATGGAAAAAAAAAATTGTGAGGCCAGGCACGGTGGCTCACGCCTGTAATCCCAGCACTTTGGGAGGCCGAGGCAGGCGGATCACCTGAGGTCAGGAGTTTGAGACGAGCCTGGCCAACATGGTGAAACCCTGTCTCTACTAAAAATACAAAAAAAATTAGCCAGGCCTGGTGGCGGGTATCTGGAATCCCAGCTACTTGGGAGGCTGAAGCAAAGAAAATCGCTTGAACCTGGAAGAGGGAGGTTGCAGTAAGCTGAGATGGCGCTATTGCACTTCAGCCTGGGCTACAGTGCGAGACTGTCTGGGGGAGGGGCAAAGGAAACTGTGGCCAGGAAGTGAATCATGCCTGTAATCCCAGTACTTTAGGAGGCCAAGGGAGGTGGATTGCTTTAACTTGGGAGGCGGAGGCGGCAGTAAACCAAGATTGCACCACTGCACTCCAGTCTGGGTGACAGTGAGACTCTGTCTCCAAAAAAAGAAAAAAAGACTTATCTGAGATTCCTCCTTCTATGGAACAAAGTTACAACAAAGCCAAACATCAGGGAATTTATATTGAAGAAAAATTGTGTCAATGTAATAAATTTGGTAAAACATTTTTTTTTTTTTTTTTTTTTTTTGAGGCAGTTTCTCACTCTGTTACCCAGGCTGGAGTGCAGTGGTGCAATCTCAGTTTACTGCTGCCTCCATCTCCCAGATTCAAGAGATTCTTCTGCTTCAGCTTCCCAAGTAGCTGGGATTACAGGCGCCCACCACCATGCCCAGCTGATTTTTGCATTTTTAGTAGAGACAGGGTTTCACCATGTTGGCCAGGCTGGTCTTGTTTTTTTTTTTTTTTTTTTTGACATGGAGTTTCACTCGTTACCCAGACTAAAGTGCAATGGCACGATCTCGGCTCACAGCAACATCCGCCCCCTGGGTTCAAGCAATTCACCTGCCTTAGCCTCCTGAGTAGCTGGGACTACAGGTGTGCACCACCATGCCCAGCTAATTTCTGTATTTTTAGTAGAGACGGGGTTTCACCTTGTTGAGCAGGATGGTCTTGATCTCTTGACCTCGTGATCCACTCACCTCGGCCTCCCAAAGTGCTGGGATTATAGGCGTGAGCCACCGCACCCGGCCTTCAAAAGGTATTTCTTAAAAAATATTACAGATTTTTTGCAAAGTGAATAATGATGTCAGTCAACTCTGAAATTACTTCCTGCTATTTCTTCATTCCTATTGGATTCACATGGGATCAATTGTTGCTGCATCAAAGATATGACCCGGCGCCCACCCCGTCGGGGGCCCTCCGCAGAGGCTCGACAGCTTAAAAAAAATAGATACTAGAGACTCTCTTTGTTTTTCTGAGACGGAGTTTCACTCTTTTGCCCAGGCTGGAATGCAGACATGATCTCTGCTCACTGCAACCTCTACCTTTCAGTTTCAAGCGATTCTCCTGCCTCAGGCTCCTGAGTAGCTGGATTACAGGCACCTGCCAACACGCCTGGCTAATTTTTGTATTTTTATTCATTTATTTTTTTGAGACGCATTCTCACACTGTTGCCCAGGCTAGAGTAGAGTGGCGCGATCTTGGCTCACTGCAACCTCCACCTCCCATGTCCAAGCGATTCTTCTGCCTTAGCCTGCCAAGTAGCTAGGACTACAGGTACCCACAACCACGCCTGGCTAAATTTGTATGTGTATGTATGTATATATACATATATACACATTTATGTATATATACATATGTGTGTATATATATATACACACACACATATATTTTATTTATCATTTTCACACACATATATTTTATAGAGACAAGGTTTCAGGCTGGTCAAACTCCTGACCTCAGACGATCCACCCGCCTTCTCCTCCCAAAGTGCTGGAATTACAGGCGTGAGCCACCGTGCCCACCCAATTTTTGTATTTTTAGTAGATGTGGTTTTACCATGTTGGCCAGGCTGGTCTCGAACTACTGACCTCATGATCCACTCACTTCAGTCTCCCAAAGTGCTGGGATTACAGGTGTGAGCCACTGCGCCCAGCAAATTTTTTTTTTTTTTTTGGGTAGGCATTATTTATGATCTTTTCTATAGAAAGATAAAGACATTAAAATGTAAGATGCATAATGAAAATCTAAATGGAGAGGTTCTTTGGGGTAACTTGTAATACTGACTGATGTATGAGGTAAGTGTTCAGAGTAATAGTCTATATTATCATGACAAGAAAACATGTTTTATTTAAAATTATATTATCATACTAATTGTACTTTATATAATAAATGCAATAGTTAAAATGTTAGATTATGTGTGACGTTAAGAGTTTAATTCCACATTTTTAACATGTAAAATACTATTCTCCATTCAGTCAAGTGTTATCATGCCACGACCTTTAACCTCTCCCACCTTACTAAAGGGTATAGGTAAAAGATGGTAGCAATATACTATTTAGTAACATAATGAATTAAAATCTCTAGTGATTTTTTTTTTGCCTGTGGCTTTCAACTGCAAATAAGTTAAAGAATATTGTTTCTCCTAGGTTAAATATTTATTGTTTTTAATCATTTAAATTTATTTTAATTTTAGTGGGTACATGAGTATATATTTATGCAATATATGGCATATTTTAATACAGGAATGCAATATATAACATCAGTGTTAATTGAGGCATCCTTCACCTGTAGCATTTATCCTGTTTTACAAATAATCCAATTCTACACTTTATATATATATATATATATATATATATATATATATATATATATATATATATATTTTTTTTTGAGACGGAGTTTCACTGTTGTTACCCAGGCTGGAGTGCAATGGCGCGCGATCTCGGCTCACCGCAACCTCCGTCTCCTGGGTTCAAGCAATTTTCCTGCCTCAGCCTCCCGAGTAGCTGGGACTACAGGCGCGCACCACCATGCCTAGCTAATTTTTATATTTTGAGTAGAGATGGGGTTTCACCTTGTTGACCAGGAAGGTTTCAATCTCTTGACCTCCTGATCCACCCGCCTCGGCCTCCCAAAGTGCTGGGATTACAGGCGTGAGCCACTGCGCCCAGTCTACACTTTATATTTTTAAATGTATAAATTGTTATTTACTACAGGGTTTTTATGGTCATAATAAAAATTATATGATTATAAATAAAATTCATTTCCATTTATTTATTTATTTGAGACGGAGCCATGCTCTGTCACCCAGGCTGGAGTGCAGTGCTCTGATATTGGCTCACTGCAACCTCTGTCTCCCGGGTTCAAGTGATTCCCCTGCCTCAGCCTCTTGAGTAGTTGGGATTATAGGCAGCCACCATGCCTGGCTAATTTTTGTATTTTTAGTAGAGATGGTCTAGAGTAGGCTGGTCTTGAACTCCTGATCTTGTCATCCACCTACCTAGGCCTCCCAAAGTGCTGGGATTACAAGTGTGAGCCTCCTCACCCAACCTTAAAATTCATTTTTAATTTATTTATTTATTTTTTTTGAGAAGGAGTTTCACTCGTTACCCAGGCTGGAGTGCAATGGTGCGATCTCGGCTCACCGCCACCTCCACCTCCTGAGTTCAGGCAATTCTCCTGCCTCAGCCTCCTGAGTAGCTGGAATTACAGGCACACGCCACCATGCCCAGCTAATTTTTTGTATTTTTAGTAGAGACGGGGTTTCACCATGTTGACCAGGATGGTCTCGATCTCTTGATCCACCCGCCTCGGCCTCCCAAAGTGCTGGAATTACAGGCTTGAGCCACCACGCCCGGCTAATTTTTTTTTTTTTTAATGCAGAGGCACGATCTTGGCTCTTGGCTCACTGCAACCTCCGCCTCCTGGGTTCTAGCGATTCTCCTATCTCGGCCTCCAGTAGCTGGGATTACAGGTGTGCACCACAGCCAGCTCATTTTGTATTTTTAGTAGAGACGGGGTTTTACTGTGTTGGTCAAGCTGGTTTCAAACTCCTGACCTCGTGATCCACATGCCTCGGCCTTCCAAAGTGTTAGGGTTACAGGCGTAAGCCATCATGCCTTCCCCATTTTTCAATTCTTAAAATTTTTTTTTTTCAAATTTCTTATATATTTTTCTCTGAACTTGTGGCCTGTCTGCCTGCAAACACATACAGACTTTTAGTTTTGATTTACGTAGAATTAAATATATGTTAGTCGAAAGACAAACCTTAAGTGTAACAAAATTATGAAGTGTTTGTGTATGAGCTTGTGTATTTTCAAAAGAGAAATATGGAAACAAAAATCATTTTAATAAGGTGACTACCTATAAAACTAGAAACCTAAAAAATGTTGAAAACAAATGTATACTTTCTGCTTTGTATTAAGTTTACTACTGTACAATCTATGACTTATAGTTCTGAATCTTCCTGTTCAAATTCTTTGTATTTACTTGCCTGGAACTCATGCTAGACCCATACATTTTTGTTTCTTAGATTTTTTGTTTTATGGTTTATGAAGTATTATATAAGCTGGTCTGTGATAGTAAGATTTTTTTATGAAATTGAGCGCACACAAAATAATTTTTAGCTGTAATTTCAAAATTAGTATAATGTTACTATTCATTTAGTTAGAGCTCTCCATTTTTTTTTTTTTTTTTTTTTTTTTACTGTCTCCTTCTGTCACCCAGACTGGGGTGCAGTGGCACGATCTCAGCTCACTGCAACCTCTGCAACCTCCACCTCCCAGGTTCAAGCAATTCTCCTGTCTCAGCCTGCTGAGTAGCTAAGATTACAGGCACACACCACCATGCCCGGCTGATTTTTGTATTTTTAGTGGAGATGGGGTTTCACCATGTTGGTCAGGCTCATCTTGATTTCTTAACCTTGTTATCCGCCTGTTTTGTCCTCTCAAAGTGCTGGGATTACAGGCGTGAACCATCACCTCTGGCCTCCATCTTGTTAATTAATTAATTAATTATTTTTATTTATTTTTTAAGATGCGGTTTCACCATGATGGACAGCCTGGTCTTGAACTTCTGACCTCAGGTGATTCACCCACCTCAGCCTCCCAAAGTGCTAGGATTATAGGCGTGAGCCACCGCGCCTGGCCTCCATCTTGTTTTTTTAAGGGGAGAACAATATGTATGTTTTCTTGAGTGATTCTTCCTTTCACTTTTTATAACTGACATCAGTAAACATATTTATTTATTGAGTCAATTTGTTCAGGTAAGTACTGGGGGGCTTCATAAGTCATCAGGATTTTTTATAAGTAAATGCAGCAAACAGAGTTCTTGCTGTGCAATGAATGCTCCATAGTAATTCATAAATATTCCTGCTGGAGTTAGTTTGTACCTTCAAGTCAGAGATGAAAAGAATCAATGGTGAGGCCGGGCGCGGTGGCTCACACCTATAATCCCAGCACTTTGGGAGGCCGAGGCAGGTGGATCACCAGGTCAAGAGATTGAGACCATCCTGGTCAACAAGGTGAAACCCTATCTCTACTAAAAATACAAAAATTAGCTGGGCATGGTGGTGCGCGCCTGTAGTCCCAGCTACTCGGGAGGCTGAGGCAGGAGAATTGCTTGAACCCAGAAGGCGGAGGTTGCGGTGAGCCGAGATCGTGCCATTGCACTGCAGTCTGGGTAACAACAGTAAAACTCCATCTCAAAAAAATATATATATATATCAATGGTGAAGATTGATTCTTCATGTGAAGAGGACATTTTTTTCCAGACTGCAAAACTGAATCTTGCTGAATTTAAGGAGAAATTGTGGCTGAGGAACATGGATAATAACCTGAAATCAGGAGTTTGAAACCAGTCTCATGAATATGGTGAAACCCGGTCTCTATTAAAACTACAAAAATTAGCTTGCCAGGCATGGTGACTGTATTCCCAGCTACTCGGGAAGCCAAGACAGAATTGCTTGAATCCGGGAAGTGGAGGCTGCAGTGAGCCGAAATGGTGCCATTGCAGTACAGCCTGAGCAACAGAGCGAGACTCCATATAGATATAGAGAATATATCTTACTGGAATACTGAATGGAACAGTACTCAGCCACGAAATAAATAAATTAGGCCAGGTGCAGTGGTTCACATCTGTAATACCAGCACTTTGTGGGGCCCAGGCGGGCGGATCACGAGGTCAGAGTTCGAAACCCCGCCTCTACTGAAAATACAAAAATTAGCCAGGAGTGGTGGTGCAAGCCTGCAGTCCCAGCTACTTGGGAGGTTAAGGCAGGAGAATTACTTGAACCCAGGAGGTTGCAGTGAGCCAAGATCATGCCACTGCACTCCAATCTAGGCGCCAGAGTGAGACTGTTTAAAAAGAAAAAGAAAAAAGAAATTGCCAGATGCGATGGCTTATGCCTGTAATCCTAACACTTGGGGAGGCCAAGTTGGGTGGATCATCTGATGTCAGTAGTTCAAAACTGGCCAGGCCAACATGGTGAAACCCTATCTGTACTAAAAATACAAAATTAGCTGGGCGTTGGCACACTTACTTGGGAGGCTGAGGCAGAAGAATCGCTTGTACCACGGAGGTGGATGTTACAGTGAGCCGAGATCACACCATTGCACTCCAGCCTGGGAAACAGGAGTAAAACTCTGACTCAAAAAACAAAACAAAATATAAAAGGCACACACTGTCCACAGGTAAGTGGAATAAATTAATTAGAATTGTTTCTCTTTGTTTTTCAAAGAAAAATCTTATTAGATTCTTATACAAAGTGTGGCAAATATAAAACTTGCTAGAAAATACAGAAATTAAAATTTTAAGAGTTAGTGGTAATTAATTTTAATTTTTTATGATATACTTACAGCACAACTTACATTTCCATGCAGAATCTTTTAAGTGTGAGTGTTAAAGGTTGCAGAATAATGAAATGTCCTCTGTGAATTTAAAATTTAGAAAAATACTGTCTTTTTTATGTTAATTTTGTAATTCGGAGAAATTTCTCACTGATTTTTTTATAGTTCTTTTAGTGGAAATTTAGTCTACAGTTTTTATTTATTGAAATTTTGTTACTATTATTTTTTGAGATGACTGCTTAGTCTGTCACCAGTCTGGAGTGCAGTGGCACAATCTCGGCTTACTGCAACCTCTGCCTCCCAGGTTCAAACGATTCTCCTGCCTCTATTTTTTTTCTTTTTGCACTCTGCGTCTATTTAAATGTTACAGATGTGAAATCACAACTAATTCTACATACATACAAAATATACATACATGCATGCAAAAAAATCATCAGTGACTACTATGAAAATCTCTGTGCCTGCAAACTAGAAAATTTGGAGAAAATAAATAAACTTCTAAATATACACAACTTTCCAAGACTAAGCCAGGAAGAAATAGAACTCTTGAACAGGAAGAAAATGTGTAAAATAGGGCCGGGCGCAGTGGCTCAAGCCTGTAATCCCAGCACTTTGGGAGGCTGAAGCGGGTGGATCACGAGGTCAAGAGATCGAGACCATCCTGGTCAACATGGTGAAACAACGTCTCTACTAAAAGTACAAAAATTAGCTGGACACAGCTAATTTAGGCACACAGCGTGTGCCTGTAATCCCAGCTACTCAGGAGGCTGAGGCAGGAGAATTGCCTGAACCCAGGAGGTGGAGGTTGCGGTGAGCCGAGATTGCGCCATTTGCACTCCAGCCTGGGTAACAAGAGCGAAACTCCATCTCAAAAAAAAAAAAAAAAAAGAAAAGAAAATGTATAAAATATATGATGAAAGTGAAGTAATAATTTAAAAACCTACCAACCATAAAAGCCCTGAATTATGTAAAACCACAGCCAAATTTTACCACATATAAAATGATGAGTTGGTACTAATTCTACTGAATGTATTCCAAAAAAACCCAGGTGAAAATTTGGAGAAAATAAATAAACTAGCAAGCTGAGTTCATAGGCAAATCAAAAAGTGATTTTGCCACAATCATGTGAGCATTATATCACATATGCAAGGATGTTTCAGCATATACAAGTCACTGTGTGATTCACTATGTAATTAAAAATAAAAAATTATGATTAACACAATAGATGCAGAAAAAGCATTCACAGAAATTCAGTATTCATTCAGGAAAATATTAACAAAGTAGCCATTAATGAAACATATCTCAAAATAACAGGAGCCACTTAAAGCATCTTAAGCAGCAGCAGAAATTGCTGGGTGCAGTGGCTCACACCTATAATCCCAGCACTTTGGGAGGCCGAGAAGTTGAGACCAGCCTGATCAATATGGAAAAACCCGGTCTCTACTAAAAATACAAAATTACCCAGGCATGGTAGTGCATGTCTGTAATCCCAGCTACTGGGGAGGCTGAGGCAAGAGAATTGCTTGAACAGGGGAGGCAGAGGTTGCAGTGAGCTGAGATGGCACCGCTGCACTCCAGCCTGGCAACAGGGCAACAAGAGTGAAACTCCATCTCAAAAAAAAAAAAAAGAAAAAGAAAAACAAATAGAAAGCATCACTGAACATAATCAGAGAATGCAAACAAATAAAATAAATAAATTCTACCCTCATGGATTTCAAGAATGAATATAAAATACCTATGCTTCCTAGAGAAGTCTGAAAATTAAGTGTTATCTTTATCAAACTGTCAATTTATGTACATTTAGGGGTTATAGGCCTGAGGCACCATGCTGGGCCCAACCCCCTATTATTTCTGGTAACAAAGCACAGCAACACAATTTCTTGAATTGTGCCTGGATCTTAATTCATAAAAGAAAGGTGTTTAATACACTTCCACCAGAAACAAGCGGCAAGGCAGGCCATGGGGGAGCCTCACAGAGGCTGTCTCATGCAGGTGGGGGAGAAGCAGTGCTATCAGGGAACTGGTATTTCTTTATGACCATGACAGTTGAAAGCAAAAACATGAGGCTTTTCCCTATTAAATAGAAAGTAAATACTGCATGTTGGTGTCTGGGCAATTATTTCCAATACATTTGCAGGCTCATAAGAGCTGCCTGACAAAAAGCATGTGAACAGTGATTGCTCCTATGGCCCTCCCTGTGATTCAGCAGGCTTATGGAGCAGTTAAGAACAGGAGATGTCGGCTGGACACAGTGGCTCACACCTGTAATCCCAGCACTTTGGGAGGCCGAGGTGGGTGGATTACCTGAGGTCAGGACCAGTCTGACCAACATGTTGAAGTCCCGTCTCAAAACAAACAAACAAAAAAAGAATAGATGTCATATGCCCAACACAAAATCTAATGGCAAGTTTAATAAAAACTATTATCATTAGTGGAAATACTGAATTGCTTCATTTCTGCTTTTAAAAAAATTGTTTTTTTGAGACAGAGTCTTGCTCTGTCACCCAGGCTGGAGTGCAGTGGCACAATCTCAGCTCACTGCATCCTCCACCTCCTGGGTTCAAGTGATTCTCCTGCCTCTGCCTCCTGAGTAGCTGGGATTACAGGCGCCCACTACTGACTGAGTGCACACCTAATTTTTGTACTTTTAGTAGAGACAGGGTTTCACCATCTTGGCCAGGCTGGTCTTGAACTCCAGACCTCGTAATCCACCTGAGTCGGCCTCCCACAGTGCTGGGATTACAGACTGGAACCACAGCATCCTGCAATTTTTTTTTTTTTTTTTGAGACATTGTCTCCCTCTTTCGCACAATTGGGAAAGCAATAGTGCGATTTTGCCTAACTGCAACCTCCATTTCCCAGCCTCAAGCAAGTCTCCTGTCTCCAGAGTAACTGGGACAAGTGTGTGCCACCATGCCTGGCTAATTTTTGTATTGTTAGTAGAGATAGGGTTTCACAATGCTGGCCAGACTGGTCTGGAACTCCTGACCTCAGGTAATCCGTCCGTTGGCCTCCCAAAGTGCTGGGATCACAGGCGTGAGCCACCATGCCTGGCCATTTTTGCTGCTTAAGATGCTTTATAAGTCAGGCGGATGTGGTGGCTCATGCCTGTGATCCCAGCATTTTGTGGATGATGAGGTCAAGAGATTCAGACCATCCTGGCCATCATGGTGAAACCCCATCTCTACTAAAAATATGAAAATTAGCCAGGCTTGATGGTGTGCAGCTGTAGTCCCAGCTACTTAGGAGGGTGAGGAGGAAGAATCGCTTTGAACCCGGGAAGCAGAGGTTGCCATGAGCCGAGATCCTAACACTGCACTCCAGCCTGGTGATAGAGCGAAACTGTTCCCCACCCCCCCCCAAAAAAAAGTTTTAAATAAAATCTGCTTTAAAATTTGATACCTGATAACCTCTCTTTGGTTTTCAAATTGGCTGACAACCAAAATGAAACTCTCGCCATCTAACTACAATAAAAAGGAAATTCTAAGGCTGCTAAGTGGTCAAAAGTTTCACTTTCACCTTTTTTTTAAAAAGATACATAATCTGGGTAGGCACCGTCACTCACGCCTGTAATCCCAGCATTTTAGGAGGCCAAGGCAGGGAGATCATGAGGTCAGGAGTTTCAGATCAGCCTAACCAACATGGTAAAACTCTATTTCCAGTAAAAGTACAAAAAAATTAGCCTGGTGTAGTATAGTAGTGCATGTAATCCCAGTGGCGCCTGTAATCCCAGCTACTCAGGAGGCTGAGGCAGAACTGCTTGAACCCAGGAGGTGGAGGTTGTGGTGAGCCGAGATCGCGCCATTGCACTCCAGCCTGGGTAACAAGAGCGAAACTCTTGTCTCAAAAAAGATACATAATTTTCCCAAAAATTTTTATGACCATTTGAATAGTTGGGCTTTTGCTAATCACTCATAACCAACAGAATTATATATATTTTGCAAGCTCTAATAGAGAACACTTCATACTGATATCAGAAACCCATGATTATAATGTATGTATCTGGTATAAACAATCTTTTTTATAAATTGAATTCTGCATTTTATTCTTCCATGATATGTATGAGATTCACCAGTACCAGTTTTCTCTTGTGGTTATGCCACAAGAACTGATTGTTATTTGCATTATCTGTTAAAATTCTGTGGCAGCTCATGGTATTATTGACCATATGTTCTAGTGTCTTTTTGCAGATTTAAATATTTAATTGTAGTGTCAATTTCATATTTAGATGTGTTACCTGTCTGGATAATCTGTAATTAAACTGATCTTTTGTAATGGTGATGGTGATTAGCACACACTGAAAATCCAGGAAGGCAATTCTTTTCTTTTTTTTTTTTTTTGAGATGGAGCTTCGCTTGTTACCCAGGCTGGAGTGCAAAGCCATGATCTCGGCTCACCGCAACCTCTGTCTCCTGGGTTCAGGCAATTCTCCTGCCTCAGCCTCCTAAATAGCTGGGATTACAGGCATTCGCCACCATGCCCAGCTACTATTTTGTATTTTTAGTAGAGATGGGGTTTCACCATGTTGACCAGGATGGTCTCGATCTCTTGACCTCGTGATCCACCTGCCACGGCCTCCCAAAGTGCTGGGATTACAGGCTTGAGCCACCACGCCTGGCCATTTATTTTCCTCTTTTTTACTGGAAATCACATTTGTAAGTTGTGATATCGATTATCAGCAGTGCATTCATGATTCAATTTATATTTTGTGTGTCTGGTAAGAAATTTTACACAGCATTCAATTTGAATATAAGTCTTGAGCCTTAGGAAATTAATTCTACAAATCTTATACAGATATAAATGTATCAACCTTTTATGTTTTGCAAAGCTATATATACATTCCATTTACTAAAATACTGGAATTGGCGTTATATATAGTTGTAGATATCAGAATGAAAATAAAATGTGAAAATTACAGCTTAATAAATATTTATGGTAAAGGTAAATAAATACAAGATATAAATTATGCTTTTTTTTTTTTGAGCCAGAGCCTCACTCTTGTTGCCCAGGCTGGAGTGCAGTGGCACAATCTCAGCTTACTGCAACCTCTGCCTCCTGAGTAGCTGTGGCTACAGGGATGTGCCACTACACCAAGTTAATTTTTGTATTTTTAGTAGAGATGGTGTTTCACCATGTTGGCCAGGCTGGTCTCAAACTCTTGACCTCATGATCTGCCCATCTCAGCCTCCCAAAGTGCTGGAATTACAGGTATGAGCCACCGTGCCTGGCTTAAATTAGACATCTTTACAAGGTAGTTATTTACAATTCCTTAGAACTTACAGGGCAAGCTGAAAAACTGAAAAAGTTAAACGCATGCTTTGGCAGTTTAGCTTTTCCAAAGAGTTTAAATAGAATAGAGTAAAATAATACATCTCAAAATATCAACTTTTCTGGTAATTGATTAATTTTCAGATCAAAACAGTTAAATTTTATAAAATTTTATGCTGATCAATTTGATCAAAAGCCTCTCTTACAACTGGAGGAGATTACAGAATGTTGGTGCTTTCATGTTGGGTGGGAGAGAAAATTATTACCAGGGGTAGATCATGCATTAGTCTCACTAATCAATGTTGACTCCATTACTATTTTGTCTCCAATTATGTTATTAATAAAGTCATAGCCTTGACCCAAGATATTTTCTTAAAACTGATGTTTTTGGGCCTGGTGTGGTGGCTCACAACAGTAATCCCACACTTTGGGAGGCCAAGGCGGGCAAATCACCTGAAGTTAAAAGTTCAAGACCAGCGGAGTTTTGAGATTGTCTCAAAAAACAACAACCAAACAAAAAACAACAAAAAAATGTTGTCAGCCATATTAATAAAAAATGCATAGAAATGAAGATATTTAAGTCACAATTTATATTTTAAAAATAAAATGCTCTGGAAACCTTTTTCTTTCAAGAAAAAGGTTTCTAAGTAGACCATTATATCATCAGTAAAGAAAGTTTAATTTTTTTTTTTTTTGAGACTGAGTTTCGCTGTTGTTACCCAGACTGGAGTGCAATGGCACAATCTCGGCTCACCGCAACCTCCGCCTTCTGGGTTCAAGCAATTCCCTTGCCTCAACCTCCCGAGTAGCTAGGACTACAGGTGCGCACCACCATGCCCAGCTAATTTTTGTATTTTTAGTAGAGATGGGGTTTCAACTCGTTGACCAGGATGGTCTCGATCTCTTGACCTCATGATCCACCCGCCTCGGCCTCCCGAAGTCTGGGATTATAGGCGTGAGCCACCGGCTTATTTTACTTTGTTGGATTTGTCTGATTAGGACTTCTACAATTACATTCAATAGGAGTGTTAAAATAGTAGATATTCTTGTCTCATTTTTATTCTAATAAAGAATACATGCAACTGTTGTTTTTAGTACAATGTTGGCTGAGGATTTTTCATGTCTATTATTTTGAGGTGTTTTGCCGATACTTTGTTGAGAATATACTTGTGAATGAATATTGAATTCCCTAAGTGCATTATCTGCACCTATTGTGTTAATTATATGATTTTTTTGCTTTAATTATCTTTACATGGTGAATCGCAGTTATTGACTTGCGTATGATGAAACATCTTTGCATACGTGAATAAAGCTCACGACTGTGACAAAACAATCTTTTGATTTGCTTATAAACTCAGATTGCTAGTGTTTCACGGAGGATTTTTGTTTCAATGTTTACCAAAAATATTGGCCTGTAGTTTCCTTTCTTTGTGCCTTCCCTAGATTTTAGTATCGAGATAATACTGATTTTTTAAAATGAGTTAAGGTGTAATCCCACACTGAGCATTTGGAGTACATTCAGTAGGAGGAGGAGCTCATCTTTGTATATTTGGTAACATTTGTCTGTGATTTTATATAATTCAGGGCTTTTGTGGTTGGTAGGTTTTTTATTAATAATTCAGTTTCATCATCTATTTTACACATTTTTGCCTGGTGCAAGACTTCTGTTTCTTACCGGTTCAATTTTGGAACGTTGTGAGCAACTGCTTCGGAGTTTTCCTCTAGTACAAAATGCGTACAATAAGATCTAATACAAGTAAAGGTACTACAGCCCTCTTCACATTTGTGATGTTCACCTTCAAAATAAATACTCTTAATCACTTTAAAGGCTTATGTTTTCTTAGGCATGCACCACCACGCCTGGCTAATTTTGTATGTTTTTAGTAGAGACAGGGTTTGTTTCTCCATGTTAGTCAGGCTGGTCTCAAGCTCCTGACCTCAGGTGATCTGCCTGCCTAGGGCTCCCAAAGTGCTGGGATTACAGGTGTGAGCCGCCGCACCCGGCTCAAAGACCTTTTGACAGTAATTGCACTTACCATGTTTTTACTAAGTATGAACTCTCTGGTGATGCACAAGATGTGAGCCAATATTAATGTGTTTCTCACAGTCTTATATTTGTACAATTTTTCTCAAAAATAAATGCCTTGCTGTACAATAAAGTGTATTGGTTGAAAGTTTTGGCACACTGGTCTCGTTTGTAGGGTTTCTCTCCAGCATGAATTATACTATTAGTAAGGGTTGAGGATTGGTTAAAAGCTTTGCCACATTTTTCACATTTCTAGGGCTTCTCTCCAGTATAACTTATCTTATGTGTAGTAAGTTGGAAGAACTGCTTAAAGGCTTTGCCACATTTCTCACATTTGTAGATTTTCTCTCCAGTATGAATTATGTTTAGTAATGGATGATGATTTGTTAAAAGCTTTGCTACATTCTTCACATTTTATGATTTCTCTCCTGTATGAATTATTTTAAGTAAGGTATGAGAATCAATAAAAAGCTTTGAGATGTTCTTCATATTTGTAGGGTTTCCCTCCAGCATGAATTATCTTACGCACAGTCAGGGTTGAGAAGTGGTTAAAAGCTTTATCACATTCTTCCTATTTATAGGATTTCTCTCTGCTATGAATTTTCTTATGTTCCTTAAGGGTTGAGGACTGCTTAAAGCATTTGCCACATTCTTCACATTTGTAGGGTCTCTCTCCAGTATGAATTCTCCTATGTGTAGTAAGGTTTGAGAATAAACTAAAGGCTTTGTCACATTCTTCACATTTGTAGGGCTTTTCTCCAGTATGAATTCTCTTATGTCTTGTAAGGTGTGAGTACCAATTAAAAGCTTTGCCACATTCTTCACAGTTATAGGGCTTCTCTCCAGGATGAATTTTCTTATGTTTAGTAAAGTGTGAGAACTGGTTAAAAGCTTTGCCACATTCTTCACATTTGTAGGTTTTCTCTCCAGTATGAATTATCTTATGTTTAGTAAGGGTTGAAAGTACAGTAAAGGCTTTGCCACATTCTTCACATTTGTAGGGTTTCTCTCCAGTATGAATTCTCTTATGTCTACTAAGGTATGAGGACAGGGTGAAAGCTTTACCACATTCTTCACATTTGTAGGGTTTCTCTCTGGTGTGAATTTTCTTATGTCTACTAAGGTGTGAGTAACAATTAAAAGCTTTGCCACATTCCTCACATTTGTAGGGTCTCTGTCCAGTATGAATTCTCTTATGTGTCGTAAGGGTTGAACAAACACTAAAGGCTTTGCCACATTCTTCACATTTGTAGGGTTTCTCTCCAGTATGAATTCTCTTATGTGTAGTAAGGTGTGAGTACCAGTTAAAATCTTTGCCACATTCCTCACATTTGTAGGGTCTCTGTCCAATATGAATTTTCTTGTGTGTAACAAGGGTTGAAAATATACTGAAGGCTCTGCCACATTCTTTGCATTTGTAGAGTTTTCCTCCAGCATGAATTCTCTGATGTCTAGTAAGGGTTGAGAATACATTAAAGGCTTTGCCACATTCCTGACAATTGTAGGGTTTCTCTCCATTGTGAATTTTCTTATGTTTAGTAAGGTGTGAGGACCATTTAAAATCTTTGCCACATTCTTCGCATTTGTAGTGTTTCTCTCCAGCATAAATTATCTTATGCCTACTAAGAGTTGAGAACTGGTTAAAAGCTTTTCCACATTCTTCATATTTGTAGGATTTGTCTCCAGTATGAACTTTCCTATGTCTAGTAAGGGTTGAGAACCAGTAAAAGGCTTTGCCACATTCTTCACATCGGTAAGAATTCTCTCTAATATGAATTCTTTTATGTTGACTTAGATGTAAAAGCATGTAAAATGATTTACCACATTTTTTACATTTGAAAGGTTTCTTTCCAGCATGTCTTGTCTTACATCTATCTGAATTTAACAATTTATGAATGACTTTCCCATATGTATCACATTGAAATATTTTGCTCTGGTTACTTGTCAAACACTGGTTTAGTTCATTATAACCGTCTTTGTGTACATTACACTCATTCACACTTTTATAGCCTTTTCTCAACTGTAAATCCTTATGTCCACATTTTACATATTTGCTCAGTATCACTTTTTGAAAAGAATCTTTTATGCCCGGCCTTTGCCCAAGGTCTTGGCCAAAATGAGAACATAGAACTGAAAGAAATAAAAATAACAAATTACTCCACTTACTAGTGTCAGATAAATATAGATTACAAATCTAACTTGTAACATTATACCAACTATATAAACAAGATGACATAGCAAAATACCAAAGGATATAATTTTTATAGACATATATATGTAACAAAAACACATTAGCCAAAATACATCTCAGAAAAAATTATAAATGAGTTAAGTGTTTGAAGTGCCCCATGTGAGCACAATGCAAAAAGCCACATAGAAGGAAAAAAAAAAAACTGTTACATTTACCCAACACAGCTCTTCCAGCTCCCCAATATAATATAATGCCTTTAGAAGAAAACTGCCAGCCAGGCATGGTGGCTCAATCTGTAATCCCAGCTACGAGAGGCTGAGGCAAGAGAATCCCTTGAAAGCAGGAGGCAGAGGTAGCAGTGAGTCAAGATTGTGCCACTGCATTCCACCTTGGGTAGCAGAGCAAGACAACATCTCAAACAACAACAACAGAACAGTAAATTGCCAACTTCCAATTTTTTTAAAGAAAGACAAGTAAAATACTGGCTGCTCCATCTTTGTTACGTGCTTGTAGGTGCCTTTCTAGACACTGGTTTCTGTCTCCCATAACACATAGTGCTGACAGAAATGGTGGTGTACTTTGGAATGACAGTTTGAGTCTGCTGAGACCAAAGGTAAATGTTGTAGCAGTGGAGACTTCAGTAACACAGAAAAAAAGAGAAAACAGAAAGTGTAGGAAGCGATTACTGAGTATTAAGGAAGAAGATAAATAATTTTCTTTAACTAAAAATACAAAGCTTCACACAAGACACATTCTAAGAAAATGTTTACAAGACTCTCAGAATCTCTGACCCTGACAATTGTTCAAAGTATGCCAGGAGAAGGCCACATTATAAAGATTGAAACAGGTAACTTTTGTTTCTTTCTTAGAGTATCACTTTGTCACCCAGGCTGGAGTGCAGTGGCACGATCTCGGCTCACTGCAACCTCCGCCTCCTGGGTTCAAGAGATTCTCCTTCCTAAGCCTCCTGAGTAGCTGGGACTACAGGTGTGCGCGGGACCATGCTCGGCTAGTTTTTGTATTTTTTAGTAGAAACCAGGTTTCACCATATTGGATAGGCTGGTCTCAAACTCCTGACCCTGTGATCTGCCCATCTCGGCCTCCCAAAGTGTTGGGATTACAAGTGTGAGCCACCGCGCCCAGCCCAGGTAACTCTTTTTAATGTTCAAATTTTAATAAAAGATTACCTGGCTCTCTTTGTGTATGTGGCCTGAAATGAAGGCTCATTACACTGGCATGAAGGCAAACAGGATTAAGATAAACATCACCTTCTGCTAGCATTAAATTGATTTTTTAAAATGGTAAATGCTGGCGTGGGTGGGGGACAACTGATTTGAATAAAGTTGAAAGAACATGTGAAAGTCAGTTTTAAGTCATGTTTGAGTACTGTAAATTTTGATCCTTCTAATATGTTGGTTTGTATATTCAGTTTTAACTCTATGAATCTCATTTGCAGATCAGAGTTAGAAAAAGTTAAATTAGTTAAAAATAAATGTTTAGTTACACATTAAAAATATTACAATGTATATAAAATACGGCAATGTTTTTCCAACAAAAGTATTAAAAATTAAAAATAAATTGAATAACACTCAATGAGTGAACTATGAACACAGAGAACTACAGAAAATCAGAAAACTGGAAATAACAAATATGTTTAAAATATTAGAAAAACAGGCAGGGCATGGTGGCTCATGCCTGTATTCTCAGCACTTTGGGAAGCCAAGACAGGCAGATCATGAGGTCAGTAGATCAAGACCATCCTGGCCAAAATGGTGAAACTCTATCTCTGCTAAAAATACAAAAATTAGCTAGGTGTGTGGGTGTGGTGGCAGGTGCCTATAATCCTAGCTACTCAGGAGTCTGAGGCAGAAGAATCGCTTGAACCTGGGAAGTGGAGATTGCAGTGAGCAGAGATTGTGCCATTGCACTCCAGCCTGGCAACGGAGCAAGGCTCCATCTAAAAAACAAAGAAAAACAGAAATTATGAAGATAAAAAAACACAAAAAGGAATAACTGAAAAATCTCTAAAAACTGATGCAAAAATGAAGAAGCTCAACAAACAAACAAGGATGCAGAGAAAGATATTTATATGAAACACATATGTAAGTGCAATTTTAAGTCACAGAAAAGAGAATCTTGGGAGCTGCAAACCCAACACTTTGGGAGGCCAAGGCAGGCGATCACCTGAGGTCGGGAGTTCATGACCAGTATGACCAATATGGAGAAACTCTGCCTGTACTAAAAACACAAACCTAGATAAGCATGGTGGTGTATGCCTGTAATCCCAGCAACTCAGGAGGCTAAGGCAGAAGAAATGCTTGTACCTGGGAGGCAGAGGTTGAAATGAGTTGAGATCGCACCATTGCACTCCAGCCTGGGCAACAAGAGCACAACTTCGTGTCAAAAAAAAAAAAAAAAAAAAGTAATGTGTTATTTGCAAGAATACCCTAATAAGATAGGCAGTGAATTCTGAATAAAAATTTTGCAGGCTAGAAGTAAACTGTGTGATGTAGCCTAAGTTTTGAAAAATACAGCTATCAATACCATCACCAAATCTGTCCTACCAAATAAAAAGAAAAAAACTTCAAAAATAACCAAATTCTAAAAAAGTATTGGCACTGCCTTACATATAAAAGGTGCAAAGAATCCAACAGAAGAAGAAGTAATTATTAGTGTTTTTGTTTTAGAAAATTTTCCGGTCCAGAGACATACTTTCTTTTTTTGTTTTGAGACAAAGTCTCACTCTATCATCCAGGCTGGAGTCCAGTGGTGAGATCTTAGCTCACTGCAACCTCCGTTTCCTGGGTTCAAGCAATTTTCCTGCCTCAGCCTCATGAATAGGTAGGACTGCAGGTGTGCAACACTGTACTCGGCTAATTTCTGTATTTTTTTTTTTTTAAGAGACGGGGATTTCACCATGTTGGTCAGGTTGGTCTTGAACTCCTGACCTTGTGATCTGCCCGCCTTGGCCTCCCAAAGTGCTGGGAGAGCCACTGCTCCCAGCCCTGAAGAGACATAATTTCAATAAAGAAATGTATTTAAAATTATTAAAAAACAAGATCCAATTTGCCTTTCTACAAGGGCCAACTGACATCTAACAATTTAAAAAAAAAAGAAGGTGGCAAGATGGATTCAGACATTGCATGCAAATATTAACCAAATGAGAGCAGGAGAGGTCATAATAGTATTACAAAAGCTACATCTTAAGCCAGAAACTGTCATTTTTATATAAAGTACTTTAAGTCAAAACTGCAAAGAGACAAAGAACATTAAACAATAATAGATTTATTTCCTGGGAACCTATCACAAATTTGTGTGTGTGTGTGTACGTGTATGTCACACTAAGGTTTGAAATCTATAAAGCAAATATTGACAGACTGAAAGAAATATCTAGAAAAAAATATAGGACATTTCAATATCCCACTTTCTAGAATAAAAATAAAACAGGACAATATTAGTAAGTGAAGAGAGGAATTGAAGGCAGTGTAATACAACTGTTCTTAACAGAGAAAGAGAAAACTCCTCAACAATATCAGGAAACACATTCTTCTCAAAAGCTTATACAATACTCTCTTTGATAGACCACCTGTTAGGCCAAAAAAGGAGTCTTAAAAATTTGTTAAAATTGACATTTTATGGATTATATTCTATGACCAAAATGGAATAAAAGTATAAAATAGAAAAAAAGGTTGGGCACAGTGGATCAAGGCTGTAATCCCAGCACTTTGGGACGCTGAGGCGGGCAGATCACCTGAGGTCAGGAGTTCAAGAACAGCCTGACCAACATGGAGAAACTGCACCTCTACTAAATATACACAATTAGCCAGGCATGATGGTGCGTGCCTGTAGTCCCAGCTACCTGAGAGGCTGAGTCAGAAGAATTGCTTGAACCTGAAAGGTGGAGGTTGCGGTGAGCCGACATCTTTCCATTGCACTCCAGCCTGGACAAGAGCGAAACCTTGTCCCTCGACACCAAAATAGATAGATAGATAGATAGATAATAAAAAATGTACCAATACAAATTAAACAACACACTCATCAGTATGCTCCTGTTCAAAGGTTGAAATAATCTGAAGATGTTCATACTGCTCAATATAATCTACAGATTTAATGCAATGTTTTTCAAAATTTCTCATTCCATTTTTGAGGCAATACAAATAGTAACCTCAAAAGTATATGGGATCTCAACAGACAAGGAAGTACCCAACAGTCTTCAAAGGAGAAACAATGTTAAAGGCATTACAGTTTCTGATTTCAAAACACATTCCAGGCCAGGGATAGTGGTGCATGCCTGTAATCCCAGCATTTTGGGAGGCCAAGATGGGCAGATCCTCTGAGGTCGGAAGTTCAAGACCAGCCTGGCTACCATGGTGAAACCCCATCTTTACTAAAAATTCAAAAAAAATTAGTTGGGCATAGTGGTGGGCACCTGTAATCACAGTTACTTGGGAGGAGGAGGAGGCACAAAAATTGCTTAAACCCAGGAGACGGAGGTTGTAGTGAGCCGAGATGGTACCACTGCACTCCGGCCTGTGCGACAGAGTGAGACTCCATCTCAAAAAAAAAAAAAAAGAAAAGAAAAGAAAAAAAACCATATTACAAAGTTACAGAGTTAAAACAATTTGGGGATAAAGCACAATGGCTTAAGCCTGTAATTCCAGCACTTTGGCAGGTTGAAGTGAAGGATCACCCTGAGGTCAGGAGTTTGAAACCAGCCTGGTCAAAATGGCGAAACCCCATCTCTACTAAATATACAAAAATCAGCTGGGCATGGTAGCAGGCGCCTGTAATTCCAGCTACTCAGTAAGTTGGAGGCTGCAGTTATCTGCAATCATGCCATTCCACTCCAGCCTAGGGAACAAGAGTAAAACTCCATCTCACAAAAAAGAAAAAGAAAAAGAAAAAAATAGACATTTAAAAAACCAATTTGGTATGAGAATAATCATTATTAAGTGAACTGACAAAATAGGCAGCACATATATAAACTTTCATATTTGCAGCATTATTACTGAAAGCCAATAGCTGAAGCAATTCAAATTTCTGTCACCAAATTATTCAGTAGATATAATTTGAAATATAAAAATATTGCAGTATCACATGGAATTTTATAAGCAGGAAATATTCTAACAACTATCAAGATACATTTGACATTATACAAAATGAAATGAGTGAGCCACAAAAAAAGAGAGACTGCCTGAAATATATAAAGCAGTTATACTCTTAGAAAAAAGAGGGTGGTCTTGGGAAAATTTCAGAAACTTAGAAAAATCGGTTGTTGTTTAATGTGTATGGAGATTTAGCTTTGCAAAACCAAGATATTCTAGAGATATATTGCATAACATTGTCAATACAATATGACTAAACAGAATATTTAAAAATATTTGGTAATAAATTTTGTTATTGGTTTTTGACAAGTAAAAATAATACATAAAAATATACAGTTTCAATAATTTTAATATTATCTTCAAATCCCAAAGTGTTTCTTCCACACAAAATAATATAGATTTACAATAGACATTGAAATTAGGAGAATTTTTATGCCTGCTCACCTAGAAAAGATTGAACAACCATTTACAACAAACCTGGACAACAAATATACAAGTTATTTAAAAAAAACAGGAATAATATTTATAGAGGGACACAAACATAGAGGTAATGATATTGGCAGTAGACACATGGCTGATTCATAGTTGATTTTGCTCAACACTGACTTACACTGTACGGAGTTAAACAATGTCATACATAATTATAATATAAACCAAAACAGCCAGGCGCGGTGGCTCACGCCTGTAATCCCAGCACTTTGGGAGGCCGAGGCGGGTGGATCACGAGTTCAAGAGATGGAGACCATCCTGGTCAACATGGTGAATCCCTGTCTCTACTAAAAATACAAAAAAATTAGCTAGGTATGGTAGCACGTGCCTGTAGTCCCAGCTACTCAGGAGGCTGAGGCAGGAGAATTGCCTGAACCCAGGAGGCAGAGGTTGTGGTGAGCCGAGATCGCGCCATTACACTCCAGCCTGGGTAACAAGAGCAAAACTCTGTCTCAAAAAAAAAAAAAAGTAAGAAAGGAAAAGAAAGAAAACTAAAACATGCTCTTCATCATATTCTTGCTCAAGGGTAAAAAAAATTAATTGCATTAAAATGTCAATACAACATACAGTGGTAAAAAATTAAGTATAATCTCTATAAAAATCACAATAGTGCTGAATGCAGTGGCTCACACCTGTGATCCCAGCATGTTGGGAGACCGAGGTGGGCAGAACACAAGGTCAGGAGTTTGAGATCAGCTTGGTCTCAAACTTGATAACAAGGTAAGGAGTTTGAGGCCAGCTTTATTAATAATAAAAAAATTAGTCAGGTGTGGTGGCAGGCACCTGTACTTGGGAGGCTGAGGGAGAAGAATCACTTGAAACTGGAGGCAGGGCCGGGTGCGGTGGCTCACACCTGTAATCCCAGCACTTTGGGAGGCTGAGGTGGGTGGATCACGAGGTCAAGAGATCGAGACCATCCTCGTCAACATGGTGAAACCCCGTCTCTACTAAAAATACAAAAATTAGCTGGGCATGGTGGCACGTGCCTGTAATCCCCGCTACTTGGGAGGCTGAGGCAGGAGAATTGCTTGAACCAGGGAGGCGGAGGTTGCAGTGAGCCGAGATCGTGCCACTGCACTCCAACCTGGGCGAAAGAACAAAATTCGATCTCAAAAAAAAAAAAAAAAAAAAAAATCACAATACCAGTTTTATTACAGAAATATTTAACATTTTAAAATTTGATTATAAACTATACCTAGCAAAACACCCATGAAAACGAACAGAGACATTATACTTCCTGATTGTAAAACATATTAAAAGGTATAATAACAAAAACAGTGTGATACTGATACAAAGAAAGATAAAAAGATGAAAGGATGAAAGATATGTATATGATTACATGATCTTTCATAACATTGCCATGAGCACACAATAGAGAAAAGATAATCTTCTGAGAAAATGTTAAAAACTGAATATCAACACTGATGAAATGAAGTTGGATCATTTCCTTGAACTATATACAAATAATTTTTAAAAATAACCAATCTCCTGACCTCGTGATCCGCCTCAGCCTCCCAAAGTGCTGGGATTACAGGATTTAGTCACCACACCCGGCCACAGACCTTGGTCTTTACTGTGGTCCATGAAGCAGTTCAATGACTCAGTTCCAGCTCCACGATTAACAGTTCATGGTTAGTTCTACCTACATAGAAACCCACACAGTGACCTGTAGAAGTCTCTGGTATCCAGTGAAAGCCATATTCATTTACATTCTAATATAAGGGCCATTTTATATGGACCTAACTGAAGAAACCTGCCCTAGTGTCTGCTCCACAGATACAAGTCATTAGGATATTTAATCTGTCAAAAACAAAAGGGAAATTACAACTACCAAGCTCCTTGTAATAAGCCACTGTACCCCCAATAAGGGTGGGCATGGTGGCTTACGCTTATAATCCCAGCATTTTGAAAGGCCAAGGCTGGCAGATCACAAGGTCAGAAGTTTGAGAACAGCCTGACCAACATGGTAAAACCCCATCTCTTCTAAAAATACAAAAATTAGCTGGGCATGGTGGCACACACCTGCAATCCCAGCTACTCAGGAGGCTGAGGCAGGAGAATCACTTGAACCTGGGACTCGGAGGTTGCAATGAGCTGAGATCATGCCATTGCACTACAGCCTGGGCAACAGATTGAGACTCTATCCCCACCCCCCAAAAAAAGGCCAACTAAATGTGGACCCTAGTGCAGACCCAGAAGCCTTTTGACTAAGTTACAAGCATACTCCACTACAAACCCAGAGGGCAATTCAGAACCCTGGGAAGCCAACAAGAGAAATCTTCATTTCCCCATATCAGTTTATGGAAACTGAGTGGTTGTTTGCTTTTTCAAATTTACAGACACCAATATAAAACTATACTGTGCCCATTGTCAATGCTTCTGTTTTAACGTAACACTGGAAATATACTGCAGAATAATGAATAAAAAATATTTTTGGGGGTGGGGGTGGTGGCAAAAATAAAAATTAAAAAAAAAAAGAAAACATTTTAAAAAGCCATTGAAAGTGAAGACACATAGGCCGGGCGCGGTGGCTCAGGCCTATAATCCCAGCACTTTGGGAGGCTGAGGCCGGTGGATCACGAGGTTAAGAGATCGAGACCATCCTGGTCAACAAGGTGAAACCCCATCTGTACTAAAAATCCAAATATTAGCTGGGCATGGTGGTGTGCGCCTGTAGTCCCAGCTACTCAGGAGGCTGAGGCAGGAGAATTGCTTGAACCCAGAAGGTGGAGGTTGCGGTGAGCCGAGATCGTGCCATTGCACTCCAGTCTGGGTAACAAGAGCGAAACTCCGTCTCAAAAAACAAAAGAAAGTGAAGAAGACAAATAAGTAAAATGTTGCTGTTTCTAGAATAATCTTACACATAAAAGACTAGACAGTACATGGAAATTTGGCTACACTAATAAACACACTCAGTAAATTAACAAAATATAAAATTACCATAAAAGTATGTTATTGTCTTATACACTTTAAACAAGCTATCAGGCACTAAGTCTTTTCCTTTTTTTGAGACAGAGTCTTGCTCTGTGGCTCAGGCTGGAATACAAGGGTGCGATCTAGGCTCACTGGAACCTCTACCTCCCAGGTTCAAGCAATTCTCCTGCTTCAGACTCCCGAGTAGCTGGGATTACAGGTGCAGGCCACCACACCTGACTAAATTTTTATATTTTCCTTTCTTTTCTTTTCTTTTTTTTTGAGAAGGAGTTTCGCTCTTGTTACCCAGGCTGGAGTGCAATGGCGCGATCTTGGCTCACTGCAACCTCCGCCTCCTGGGTTCAGGGAATTCTCCTGCCTCAGCCTCCTAATTTTTATATTTTCAGTAGAGACTATATAGGCCAGACTGGACTTGAACTCCTGAACTCAAGTGATCTACCTGCCTTGGCCTCCAAAAGTCCTGAAATTACAGGCCTGAGCCACCATGCCAGCTAAGAAAACAATCCTTTTAAAAATATAATTAAATAATGAATTTCTAAGAATTTAACCAGAGGCAAAAAAGTCTTTACAATGAAATATATAAATCAATAAAAGAGGCTGGGCATGGTGGCTCACCCCTGTAATCCCAGCACTTTGGAAGGCTGAGGTGGGTGGATTGCCTGAAGTCAGGAGTTCAAGACCAGCCTGGGCAACATGGTGAAACCCCGTCTCTACTAAAAATACAAAAACATAGCTGGGGATGGTGGAGGGTACCTGTCATCCCAGCTACTCGGGAGGCTGAGGCAAGAGAATCGCTTGAATACAGGAGGTTGCAGTGAGCAGAGATCACACCAGTGTACTATAGCCTGGGCAAAAACAGCAAAACTCTGTCTCAAATAAAAAAGAAAAAAAATTTCATATTTATGGATCAAAAGAATAAATATTGTTAGAGTTCAATCTTCTCTAAAGAAATCTATAGATTCAACAAACTCCCTATCAAAATTCCAGTGGCATTTTTTGTTTATAGTAATAAAAAATACAATTCTAAAATTTACAAGAAACTACAGTAAACCTCAAATAGCCAAAGCAATCTTGAGGAAAAAGAACAAAGCCCAGGGATATCATATTTTACAATTTCAAACTATATTTCAAGAATATAGTAATAAAAACAGGATGGAATGTGCAAAAAATTAACATAAAAACCAAAAGAGGCAAGGCATGGTGGCTCATGACTGTAATCCCAGCAATTTGGGAAGTTGAGGTGGGTGGATCACCTGAGGTCAGGAGTTCAAGTCCAACCTGACCAACATGGAGAAACCCCATCTCTACTAAAAATACAACATTAGCCAGGCGTTGGGGCACATGCCTGTAATCCCAGCTACCTCGGGTCTGAGGCAGAAGAATCATTTGAACTCAGGAGGCAGAGGTTGCGGTGAGCTGAGATCGCACCACTGCACTCCAGCCTGGGTGACAGAGAGAGACTCTTTCAAAAAAACAAAACAAAACAAAAAACCCAATAGAACAGAGGCCACTACTCTCATATATTTTAGACATGATGCAAAAAGAGAACTAAAAAGATAGTTTAACATAAAGTTTCTCAAAATAATGCAGACATCTGTGTGTCCCCCAAAACAATGAAAAAGCAGTCAGATTGTGCAGTCTCATATATTACGAAGAGGACTTTGGCTCTCACTGTAAACTTGAAGGAAGATCAATGAAGGAAGTAGAATCCTTAGAGAATTTAAAAGCCGAAGAGAGAAGATGGCCCTATGTAAGTGAGAACAACAAAACATGCGCCTAAACACCTCAGGCTTCCCAGACACTATTTGCTTTGAAACACAGCTTCCCAAAACACATTGTAGGGACTGGCATTTTTTTCTAATCTTCCAACCTTTCATCTCTGTCAACTGTTTTATTCACTCTCACCTACCTGGGGGTGTGGCTGCCATACTGTGTCTCTTCATATTCCAGGGATCTTTTCCTTGCTCCAGACAGGTGATCCAATCAGGCGTAGAGACAGCAATACCTGCTTTATTAAAAATAAATTACATGAATCTTGCTCATATTCTCTAATTGCAAACCTAGTACCGTGCTTAGTAAAGAGAATGTCATAGAATATTCTAAAAAATTAATCCCAAAATACTATTTAATGACACAAAGTTTTAACATTTAGAAAGTATTTTAAATTTGTAGGTCCTTAATTTCACTATCCTGTACTCATGAGTCAAAAGTTCGTGGTGGCAAATCGATTTTAACATGGGGCAACAATAATACCACTAAATTTCTGAAATTACCACTACTCTAGAGTGAAGGATACTGACCAGCTCAGGAATGTAAAATTCAGGCCAAAATAAAACATCTTGAAGAAAGTTTTTTCTACATGAACAATTCCTCAGGATTTCTTGAAAACGGATCAGAAACTCATTATGCAAAGCATAAATTACCAAAAATTATTCTACAAAAATAGAGAAACGAAACCTTTAGGATATGTAAGGAATTGTATATTGAAGTTGTTCTCACCCAAGAAGACCAGGTTTCTGTAGTTCTCTAACATCACTTTTCTATACAAATCCTGCTGAGCAGTGTCCAGGCATTGCCACTCCTCCAGAGAGAATTCGATGGCCACATCCCTAAATGTCAATGGTCCCTGAAAAACACACACACACACACACACACACACACACACACACACACACACACACACACACACACACACATTTACAAATGTCCAGGGGCATAATTTATCATTTGAATTAAGGTTAAACAAGAGTAAAGAAAATTGGTTCTGACTTGTAGGAATGACTGAAAATTATTCAATAATTTTCAACACAGAAATATTCTCTCATGTATTCTCTAACTCTAAGAGAAGAGAATTGCATAAGATCCACAAAACCAGTGTATGATACCTTTGAGTGCTAAATTTGCATCACAAAGAATGAATTGTGCATATTTTCCAGACCAAAAAAAATGTTGAATTAGAAGGCACCTCTCAAGTTTCAATGTGTACAATAAACTGGAGATCTGCCGGGCGCGGTGGCTTAGGCCTGTAATCCCAGCACTTTGGGAGGCCAAGGCGGGTGGATCATGAGGTCAAGAGATCGAGACCATCCTGGTCAACATGGTGAAACCCCATCTCTACTAAAAATACAAAAATTAGCTGGGCATGGTGGTGGGCGCCTGTAGTCCCAGCTACTCGGGAGGCTGAGGCAGGAGAATTGCTTGAACCCAGAAGGCGGAGGTTGCGGTGAGCCGAGATCGTGCCATTGCACTCCAGTCTGGGTAACAACAGCGAGACTCCGTCTCAAAAAAAAAAAAAAAAAAAGTCAAGATGAATTAAAGACTTAAAGGCAAAACTTATAATAATAAAAAAAATACCCAGAACATAAATAACCTAGAAACTATCATCCTAGGCATAGAAACTAGCAAAGATTTTATAATAAAGATGCTAAAAGCAATTGCAACAAAAGCAAAAATTGACAAATAGAACCTAATTAGAGTTTTTTCACAGCAAAGAAAGTATTAACAGACTAAACAGTCTATTAAAAAAATTGCCAACTATTCTTCTTACAGAGATTTAATATCCAAAATTAAGAAACTTAAGTTTACAAAAAGCAACATACCACCACAATAAAAAGTAGGCAAAAAACACGAACAAATGCTTTCCAAAACACAAATATATATAGCTAGCAAAAATATTTTTTTAATGCTCATTACATTAGAGAAACGTAAACAAAAATAAAACAACAACAAAAAACTACAAGGAGATACCATCTCACACCGGTCAGAATGGCTGTTGTTAAAAAAGTGAGTAACAGGTTGGGCACGGTGGCTCATGTCTGTAATCTCAGCACTTTGGGAGGCCAAGGAGGGCGAATTACGTGAGATCTGGAATTCAAGAGCAGCCTGGCGAACATGGTGAAACTTCATCTCTACTAAAAATACAAGAATTAGCAGGGCGTGGTGGTGCACTTCTGCAGTTTCAGCTACTCAGGAGGCTGAGGCATGAGAATCACGTGAACTCATGAAGCAGAGGTTACGGTGAGCTGAGACTGTGTCACTGCACTCTGGTCTAGGCAACAGAGCGAGACTGAATCTCAAAAACAAAAGTCAGTAACAGATGGTGGCAAGGTTGCAGAGAAGAGGAAATGCTTGTACACCATTGGTGGGAGTGTGAGTTCAACTATTGTGAAAAGCAGTGTGGTAATACCTAACAGAACTAAAAACAGGGCTGGGAGCAGTGGCTCATGCTTGTAATCCCAGGACTTTCGGAGGCCGAGGCAGGTAGAACACAAGGTCAGCAGTTCAAGACCAGCCTGGCCAATATGGTTAAACACCGTCTCTACGGAAAATACAAAAATTAGATGAGCATGGTGGCACACACCTGTAGTCCCAGCTACTTGGGAGGCTGAGGCAGAAGAATCGCTTGAACCTGGGAGGCGGGAGTTGCAGTGAGCAGAGATCACGCCACTGCACTACACCCTGGGCGATAGAGTGAGACTCTATCCCCCACCCCCCAAAAAGCTATCTATATTAATGTTGCCAATTGCTACTGAGAAGAAACTTTACTGGTTAGATTTACCTTAAGATCTCCAATGGGCATACAACTGCAAATGTTTAAAGGGGTCCTTCTGAGTTGTGAGATTATCAACCCAAGGTTTAAGGTCCTGAAGTATTGAATTAGTGGGGCGTGATGGTGCACTTCTGTTTTTTCAGCTACTCGGGAGGCTGAGGCATAAGAATAGCTTGAACCCATGAGGTGGAGGTTACAGTGAGGTGAGATTACGCCACTGCACTTCAGTCTTGGTGACAAAGTGAGACTCTGTCTCAAAAACAAGTCAATAACAGAGGCCGGCAAGGTTCCAGAGAAGAGGGAATGCTTATATACTGCTGGTGGGAGTGTAAATTAGTTCAAGATCTAATGGGCAACATGACAAAACCACACCCCAACAAAAAATTAAAAAAGAAAGATTATGTGTGGTGGTGTGTGCCTATAGTCCCAGTTACTTGAGGGGCTGAGGTAGGAGGAGTCCTTGAGTTCTCGGACGTTGAGGCTGAAATGAGCCAAGATTACACCACTGCACTCCAGCGAGACACTGCCTCCAAAAGCAAAATAAAGATTTAATAAAAACAAAATATGGCTTGAATACCAGTAAGTGGGGAAAGGAAAAAAAAAAAGAAAAGAAAATTAAAATATGGTACATAAAAAACATGGAAGACTATGTGGCCATATAAAAACAACACAGAACTGGGCACTGTGGGTCATGCCTGTAATCCCAGCACTTCGGGAAGCTAAAACAAGAAGATTATTTGAGATCAGGAGTTTGAGACCAGCCTGGCCAACATGCTAAAACCCCGTCTCTACTAAAAATACAATAAAATGAGCTTGGCATTGAGATGGGCTACTGTAATCACAGCTGCTCAGGAGGCCGAGGCAGAAGAATTGTTTGAACTTGAGAGGCAAAGATTGCAGTGATCATGCCACTACACTCCAGCCTGGGTGACAGAGTAAGAATTTGTCTCAAAAAACAAACAGGTAAACAAACAGAAAACACCAACATTAAGTCCTTTGCAGCAACATGGATGGAGCTGGAGACCCTTACTCTTAGAAAATTGATGCAGAAACAGAAAACCAAATGCATGTCATCATTCATAAGTAAGAGCTAAATAATAAGAACACATGGACACAAAGAAGGAACAGTCACGGAGGCCTAGCTGAGGATGAAGGATAAAAGGACAAAGAAGGTAAGAAAAAATACCTGTTTAGTGCTACGCTTAGGACCTCAGTGACCAAATAATCGATAACCAAACTCCCATGAAACGATTTTACCTACATTACAAAACTGCACGTGTACGCCTGAACCAAAAAGAAAAGTTAAGAAAAACCCGAGTGCGGAAGAGTGCAATATAACTGGAAAGAATTGTTTGTTCTACAGATAGTGGTCCTGGTGGATTATCTGTGTATTTCATCTTTTCACCTCTGTTTTTGTTCTGTACAGAGTGGGTTAAAGGTTCCTCTTAATACAAGTCAAGAATGTTTGACTCTACTTGGATTCAAGAATCAACTTAGGAAGGTTAAGTCCTTCCTAAGATTTAGAAGGTTAGAGAGCCCCCTCAGTAAAGTCCCTCTCGGCTAAGAACTGGTTTCACACTACAGGAAGTGAATTGCTGTCCTTTTTGGATTAATCTATCTTTCACTCTTCGCTCTGGTGGCTCTGGGTGACAGAATCAGGCATCTATAGGACCATGGGACATGGGGAGCTTTTTCCTCTTAAAAATGAAAGACCTGAGAGCTGATGGGACTGCTGAAAAAAATCCTTTTGCTACCAAGAAGCGGCTGCCTGAACTTGTTGTAAAATGTATTGCAGTTGTACTCTTTGTTAGAAATGCAGGATAAACTTACTGAATGTTTTCTTTTTCTTTTTGTTTGAGATGGAGTCTCCTACTGTCACCCAGGCTAGAGTGCAGTGGCATGATCTTGGCTCACTGCAACCTCCACTTCCCGGGCTGAAGTGATTCTCCTGCCTCAGCCTCCTGAGTAGCTGGGATTACAGGCAAACACTACCACACGTGGCTAACTTTTTGTATTTTTGGTAAAGACAGGATTTCATCATGTTAGCCAGGCTGGTCTCAAACTCCTGACGTCAAGTGATTTGTCCGCCTCAGCCTCCCAAAGTGCTGGGATTATAGGCGTAAGCTACCATTCCCAGCCTGGATGTTTTCTTAAATTAAACACTTATTAAGTTTTGAGATAACCCCTTTTGTTGGAACTCAGAGTTATGGGTAAGAGTCGGCACAGGATACTGGTCATAAAGACCTGGCTGACAAAACAGCCTGCAGTAAAGAATCGAGACAAAACCAAGATGGTCATGAGTGTAACCTCCGGTCATTCTCACTGCTACACTCCATCTAGTGCCATGGGAGTTTACAAATGCCATGAAAACATCAGGAAGTTACCCTATATGGTCTAAAATGGGGAGGCACAAATAATCCACCCCTTGTTT
This sequence comes from Saguinus oedipus, assembly GCA_031835075.1. NCBI lineage: Eukaryota > Metazoa > Chordata > Mammalia > Primates > Cebidae > Saguinus > Saguinus oedipus. Next base: position 19,177,104 of record CM063187.1, read on the forward strand.
AGCATGTAATGAAGAAATAACCATAAAAATAGGTAACCAGTAGGACTCTGGACTGCTCTGCCAATGGAGTAACCAATTCTTTTATTTTCTTACTTTCTTAATAAACTTGCTTTCATTTTATTCTATGGACTCAGCCTGAACTCTTTCTTGAGTAAAATCAAAGGAACCCTCTCTTGGGGTTTAAAATGGAACCTTTTTTTGGTAAAAACTTGGCACATATTCTTCTTTTTCTGATTAAAACAATCACCTGTATTTGTCTTCAGTGGTCTAAAAATTTTTCACAGGCTACTAAACTTTGAGCTACCCTCAGTCTCATCCATTACACAGCTTCACTCTAGGTCCCTCCTAAGAACATGCTGACTTCAGGGTAAAACATTCTCTGATCTAAAATTGATTTTTTAACCCCCCCATTTGCCCTTCCCCTCCATTCTTTCTAACCTTGTAGGCGCCACTCTGAAAAAAAGCCTTTGTCTGCCTAAAATTGTATTCCTTATATAGTCGGTATTCCTCCTGGAATCTTCTTTTGGAATTCAATTTCTTCTAGGTTTCTACTTAAAAAAAAAAAAATCTAACTCAGGTGCATTATTTTTAATTACTACATTCAGAGAAACATAACTCAGACTTCAGCAACTATAAACTGCTAATTAAGCTCTGATTACATAAACAGGGAATTTTTCACCTTTAATGCACAAATTCAGATACTACATAACTGTACCTAAGAAATTACTAATTTGGTTTTCTTCATAATGCGCTTTATAAAACTTTCCTTCAAGCCTCTCCCATAGACCACAAACCACAAACCATAGCTGGGTGCTCTACAATTCTAGAACCACTCTTACATTAAATTCTTTAATATTTTTGCAGTGACTCCTATAAATTTCTAATAGGAGAAAACAGGAACTGGGAACCCCATGAACCAAAGCTTTTCCCTTTCATGAACCAGTATCCCAAGTAAGGATTCTCCCCTGAAACCCCCGCCGGGGTCCCTGCACAATCTTGGAGAGACGCAGCTGCCGGTGCAAAGCTGCCCAGAGAAGGCTCCAGACCAGGGCACAGTCACTGCGTAGGGAAAAGACAGGATGCCCCAGGGCCGGCTGTTGGCGCAGCCGCCATCTTATGGATGAAGGGAAGTGAGGTTAAGCTGGGCAAAGAGAACTCAGGGTGCAGATTGTGGAGCTGACTGCAGGGTGCCGAGTCCCGCCACAGCCACTTCCCACCAGTTCCAACCAGCCCCGTTCCTTCTCTTGGGATGTTGGACCCAGCACTCTCACTATTTCCTGGCTTCCATGGGGTCTTTGCATCTTAGCGGTGGATCTCCCAATACCTGCAGGTCACAGGGCCACAGAGGCTGGGCCTTTAGGGGCAGAGACACAGAGCAGTGGAGACAAGACCTGGAGATCCAGCTGCAGGGAGAGATAAAGGACCCGCCACATCCCGGAAGCTGTCAGTCGCTCCAGCTGCCTACCTGATTGGACAGTTCCCAGCCCAATGTCGCTGACTGGATAACGTTTAAAACCCCACCCTATCAGGCCCTGGGTGACAGAAGATGTGATTAGATGCCGGACTGAAGAGTGACAGCCTAGGCTGCAGTCTTTTCATGCAGGGCTTCCTCCCTGAACTGGGCCAGGCCCACTCCCGAGGGTATTTGCATTCAACCTTGTGTGTAAGGTCATATACATTTGTAAATAATATATCATATGGCTACGCACAAATGAAAAGAATATAATAACCAATGTTTTAAAATTTTAGTATTTTTACCTTCTTAGCTTATGGTCCTTTGAGCAGCCTGAGATTTTAAAAAGGAGGGAATCCTCTGAGATAAAATGTGAGCCACATGTAAATTTTGAATTTTCTAGTAGCCAAACTTTAAAAAGAAACAAGTGGCCGGGCGCGGTGGCTCACGCCTGTAATGCCAGCATTTTGGGAGGCCACGGCGGGTGGATCACAAGGTCAGAGGTTTGAGAACAGCCTGGCTAACATGGTAAAACCCTGTCTCTGCTAAAAATACAAAATTAGCCAGACGTGGTGGTGTGTGGCTGTAACCCCAGGCACTCAGGAGGCTGAGGCAGGAGAATCACTTGAACCCAGCACAAGGTTCTTTGAACTGGCTGCACCATGGACTAAGTCACAGTGACCCCTGTGACCCACATGTACACCTCCAGATGGACTGCCGGAGCCAGAAAGTCTGAGTCAACCTTATGACATTGGACCCTATGACCTGAATAACCGACCTTGCAACATTTTGCCACTGTTCCTGCCTAAACTATTCCTGCCTCAACTGATAAGCCAACTTTGTAACACTGGACCTTGGACTTTGTGATACCCCCACCCCTGCTTGCAAAAAACCTCCCTGAACTGTAACTTCTGTAACTTTCCACTGCCTACCCCAAACCTATAAAACCAACTCCTATCCCACTGCCCTCCGCTGACTCTCTTTTCCGACTCAGCCCGGCCGCACCAAGGTGAATAAAGACATGTTGCTCACACAAAACCTGTTAAGGGGAATGGGGTTATCTTCATTTAGAGCACACTTAACACCCAGGAGTCAGAGGTTGCAGTGAGCCAAATCATCCCACTGCACTCAAGCCTCAAGAAAGAGCGAGACTCCGTCTCAAAAAGAAAAAAAAAAGCCATCTATGACAAACCCACAGCCGGCAATATACTGAACGAGGAAAAGTTGAAAACATTCCCCCTGAGAACTGGAACAAGAAAACGATGGCCACTTTCACCACTTCTATTCAACACAGTATTGGCCATCCTAGACAGAACATTCAGACAAGAGAAAGAAATAAAGGACATCCAAATTGGTAAAGAGGAAGTTAAGCTATCACTGTTCACTGATGATAAGATCATATACACAGAAAACCCTAAAGACTCACCTAAAAAGCTTTTAGATGTGATAATTATAAATTCAGTAAAGTCTGAGGATACAAAGTCAATGTACGCAAATCAGTAGCACTGCGACACACTAACAGTCACCGAACTGAGAATCAAATACAGAACTCAAACTTTTTAATAACAGCTGTAAAAAATACAATGAAATAATTAGAAATATACCTAATCGGGGATGAGAACCGTGGCTCACGCTTGTAATCCCAGCCCTTTGGGAGGCCATGGCGGGCAGATAACCTGAGGTTGGGAATTTGGGATCAGCATGACCAACATGGAGAAATCCCGTTTCTACTAAAAATATAAAATTAGCTGGGCATGGGTGCATGCCCATAATTTCAGCTACTTGGGAGGCTGAGGCAGGAGAGTCACTTGAACCCTGGAGGTGAATGTTGCAGTGAGCCAAGATTGCACCAATTCACTCCATCCTGGACAACAAGAGTGAAACTCTGTCAAAAAAAAAGAAACGAAAAGTAGCTAACTGAAGAAGTGAAAAATCTCTAAAAGAAAATCTACAGAACACCACTGAAAGAAAGAAATCATATTCTTTATCTGAGTGATCAAAAGAAAGAGAGAGGAAAAAAAGAAAAAAATCATAGATGACAAAAACAAATGAGAAACACATCCCATGCTCATGGATGGGTAGAGTCAATATTGTAAAAGCGACCAACCTAAGCAAAAGCAATCTATGCATTCAAGTCAATTCCCCTCATAACAACATCATCTTCACAGAACTTGAAAAAAACAATTCTAAAATTCTTATGGAACCAAAGAAAAGCACACATAGCCAAAGCAAAACTAAGCAAAAAGAAGAAACCTAGAAGCATACATTATCCAATGTAAAACTATACTACAAGGCTATAGCTACCAAAACAGCATGGTACTGGTATAAAAATAGGCACATGGAGCAACAAACAAAATTAAAAACCCAGAAATAAAGTCAAATACTAACAGCCAACTGATCTTTACGAGTAAAGTGGGGAATGGATGCCATATTCAATGAATGATGCTGGAATAACAATCAAGGTACATAAAGAATAAAACTGGATCTTCATCCCTCATCTTATAGAAAAGTCAACTAAAGATGAATAAAGACTTATACCTAAGACCTGAAACTAACAATTCTACAAGACTACATCAGGAAAACTTTTGTAGGCAAAGACTTAATGACCAAGAACCCAACAGCAAATGCAACTAAAATGAAGATAAATAAATGGGACTTCGATTTGAAATGCAAATCAAAAACACAGTACGATACCACCTTACTCCTGTAAGAATGGCCAGATGGCGCCACTACACTCCAGCCTGGGCAATGAGAGTAAAACTTGGTCTCAAAAAAAAAAAGGGGGGAGGCCATTTTTTTTTTTTTTTTTTTTTGAGACTAAGTCTTACACTATTGCCCAGGCTAGAGTGCAATACAGTCTCAGCTCACTGCAATCTCCACGTCCTGGGTACAAGCAATTCTCATGCCTTAGCCTCCCAAATAGCTGAGATTACAGGCACCAGCTACCATACCCAGCTAATTTTTGTATTTTTAGTAGAGATGGAGTTTTGCCATGTTGGCCAGGCTTGTCTCAAACTTCTAACCTCAAATGATCCACCCACCTCAGCCTCCCAGAGTGCCGCGATTACAGCATGAAACACTGTACCCGGCCAAGAATGGCCATCACTAAAACTTCAATAAATAACAGATGTTGGCAAGAATGTGGTTTCAAAAAAATGCACTTTTACACTTTTGGTGTGAATGTAAACTAGTGTAATTGCAAAGATATGGAACCTGCCTAAATGTCCACCAACCAACAACAAAAATATGGTATATATAACATATATACACACATATACATAAGTACGTATATATATACATAAATATGTACGTACATATATATACATAAATATGTACGTAGTGTGTATATATATATATGTACGTACATATATGTGTGAAAGAAAGAAATTTAAAACAACAGAAACTTCAGTGTGCAGGAAGAAGCTTGAGAGAGAAAGAGAGAGAGAGAGAGAGAGAAAACAAAAAACAGGCAGGGCGTGGTGGCTCACACCTGTAATCCCAGCACTTTGGGAGACCAAGGCAGGCGGATCACAAGGTTAAGAGTCTCTATTAAAAATACAAATAAGCTGGGTGTGGTAGCTGGTGCCTGTAATCTCAGCTATTGAAAGGCTAAGGCAGGAGAATCGCTTGAGCCAGGGAAGCAGAGGTTGCAATGAGACGAGATTCCACCACTACATTCGAGCCTGGGCGACGGAGTAAGACTCTGTCTCAATCTCTCTCCCACGAAACTCTCAGAAAGGCAAATATTTAAAAAAAAAAGAAAAAATTGGCCAGGCGCGGTGGCTCACGCCTATAATCCCAGCACTTTGAGAGGCCGAGGCAGGTGGATCACAAGGTCAAGAGATCAAGACCATCCTGGTCAACATGGTGAAACCCCGTCTCCACTAAAAATACAAAAATTAGCTGGGCATGGTGACACACACCTGTAGTCCCAGCTACTCAGGAGGCTGAGGCAGAAGAATTGCCTGAACCCAGGAGGCGGAGGTTGCTGTGAGCCAAGATCACGCCATTGCACTCCAGTCTGGGTAACAAGAGAGAAACTCCGTCCCAAATAAAAAAAAAAAAATTGCGGCCAGGCAGTGGATCCTGTCTGTAATCCCAGTACTTTAGGAGGCCAAGGCAGGTAGAAGGCTTGAGCTCAGAAATTCTCGACCAGCCTGGGCAACATGGCAAAACCTCATATCAAGCAAAAATACAAAAATTAGCCAGTTTCATAACCTCATCTCAAGTCTATTAAAACTTAAAAATAAAATTTCAATTTTAAAATGCTGCATTCTGTTAATTTTGCTGCCTACTCTAAGAAGGGCACAAAATATCTGTTGCTTGTTTGTGACACAGTGCCACTCTGTCACCCAGAATGGAGTGCACTGGCACCATCATGGCTTCATGCACTCTCAAACTCCCCAGGCTTAGATGATTCTCCCGCCTCAGCCTCTCAAGTAGCTGAAATCACAGGTATGTGCCAGCACACCCGGCTCATTTTTGTATTTTCAGTACAGATGGGTTTTCCACATGTTTCCCAGTCTGGTTCAAACTCCTAGGCTCAAGTGATTCTCCTGTGTTGGCTTCCCAAAGTGTAAGGGTTACAGGCATGAGCCATCACTCCTGGCCTTCCTTAGTACATCTGATCTCAGTACATTCTGGCACTAAGGCCTCACATCAAAGAGTTAGGAAGAGCTAACAACCTAACATCATGACTAAAAGGATTAGAGAACCAAGAGCAAACAAAACCAAAGCCAGCAGAAAAGAAGAAATAACCAAAATCAGGGCTGCACTAAACAAGTGATGTGAAAACACATTCAAAAGACCAACAAATCCAGGACCTGGTTTTCTGAAAAATGAAATAAAATAAAATAACTAAAAAGACCACTAGCTAGACTAATAAGAAAAGGGAGAAGATTCAAATAAACAGAATCAGAAACAATAAGAGGGATATCACTGATCCCAGAGAAATACAGACAACTATCAGAGAATATTATGAACAACTCAATGCACATCAACTAGAAAATCTAGAAGAAATGGATAAATTCCTGGAAGCTTACACCCTGTTAAGACTGAACCAGGGAGCCGGGCGCGGTGGCTCACACCTGTAATCCCAGCACTTTAGGAGGCCGAGGCAGGTGGATCACGAGATCAAGAGATCGAGACCATCCTGGTCAACATGGTGAAACCTCGTCTCTACTAAAAATACAAAAAATTAGCTGGGCATGGTGGCACGTGCCTGTAATCCCAGCTACTCAGGAGGCTGAGGCAGAATTGCCTGAACCCAGGAGGCAGAGGTTGCGGTGAGCAGAGATCACGCCATTGCACTCCAGCCTGGGTAACAAGAGGGAAACTTCGTCTCAAAAAAAAAAGACTGAACCAGGAAGAAACTGAATCCCTGAACAGAACAATAATGAGTTCTGAAATTGGGGCAGTAATAAATAGCCTACCAATCAATAAAAGTCCAGGACCAGATGGATTCGCAGCTGAATTCTCCCAAAGAAGAGCTGGTACTGTTCCTACTGAAACTATTCCAAAAAATAAGAGAAACTAAACTCATACTATCAGGCCAGAACCATCTTGACATAAAAACCTGAAAAAGTCACAACAAAAAAGAAAGCTTCATGTCAATATCCTCGATGAACACTGATGCAAAAATCTTCCAACAAAATACTAGCAAAGCAAATTCAGCAGCAAATCAAAAAACGTATCCACCATGCTCAGGTAGGCTTCATCTCAGGGATGCAAGTCTGGGTCAAAATACCCAAATTAATAACTACAATTCATTACAAAAACAGAACAAGGGACAAAATCCACATGATCATTTCAATCAATGCAGAAAAGAAACTCTCAATAAACTAGGTATTGGAAAAAAAAACCTCAATAGGAGCCATTTATGACAAACCCAACATTATACTGAATGGGAAAAAGCTGGAAGCAGTCTCATTGAAAACAGGAATGAGACAAGAATGTCATCTCTAATCGCTCCTATTCAACTGGAAGTTCTGGTCTGGGTAATCAGGCAACAGAAATAAAGAAAGGGCATCCAAATAGGAAGAGAGGAAATCAAACTATCCCTGTTTGCAAGTTACATGATCCTGTATCTAGAAAACCCCATAGCCTCAGCCCAAAAGCTCCTTAAGCTGATAAACAACTTCGGCAAAAATCTCAGAATGCAAAATCAATGTGAAAAATTACTAGCATTCCTATACTCAAACAACAGTCAAGACAAGAGCCAAATCATGAACGAACTCACATTCACAAGTGTCACAAAAATAATAAAATACCTAGGAATACAGATAACTACCAGGGAGGCAAAAGATCTCAAGAACTACAAATCGCTGCTCAAAGAAATCAGAAATGACACAAACAAACATATTCCATGCTCATGAATAGAGTCAATATCATTAAAATGGCCATACTGCCCAAAGAAATTTATATACTCAATGCTATTCCCCATAAACAATCACTAACATTCTTACTGAATTTAAAAGAATTATTTTAAAATTTATATAAAACCAAAAGAGCCTGAATAGCCAAGGTAATCCTAATAAAAAATAACAAAGCTAGAGGCAACATGCTACTCAACTTCCAGCTATACTACAAGGCTATGATAACCAAAACAGCATGGTACTGGTACAAGAACAGAAACATAGATCAATGGAACAGAACAGAGGGCCAGAAATCAAGCTGCACACCTACAACCATCTGACCTTTGACAAAGATGGCAAAATGAAGCAATGCGGAAAGAATTTTCAGTAAATTTTGCTGGGAGAACTGGCTGGTCATAAGCAGAAAATTGAACCTGGACCCCTTCCTCATACCCTATACAAACATTTACTCAAGATGGATTAAAGACCTAAATGTAAAACCCAAAACTTATAAAAACCCTGAAAGACAACCTAGGCAATACCATTCAGGACATAGGCAAAGGCAAAGACTTCATGACGAACATGCCAAAGCAATTGCAACAAAAGCAAAAATTAACAAATTCGATTTAATTAAGTTAAAGAGCTTCCGGCTGGGTGTGGTGGCTCAAGCCTGTAATCCCAACACTTTGGGAGGCTGAGGTGGGTGGATCATCTGAGGTCAAAAGTTCAAGACCAGTCTGGCCATCATGGTGAAACCTCATCTCTACTAACAATAAAATATTAGCCAGACGTGGTGGTATACACCTGTAATCCCAGTTACTCTGGAAGCTGAGGCAGGAGAATTGCTTGAACACAGGAGGCAAAGGTTGCTGTGAGCTTATCACACCACTGTACTCCAGCCTGGGAGACAGTGTCTGTCTCCAGTCAATCCATCAATATATGAAGAGTATCTACTGGTCTACTGGATAAGTGGAAGATTATGTTTTATAAACAAAACCATCTTTGAAAATATTGGGTGATTCCTCTTTAAAAGGTACAAACATAGCCAGGCCTAGTGATGCATCCCTGGAATCCTATCTACTCGGGAGGCTGAGGCAGAAGAATTGCTTGAACCCAGGAGATGGAGGCTGTAGTGAGCGGAGATGACGCCACTCACTCCACTCCAGCCTGGGCTACAGAGCAAGACTGTCTCAAAATATAGTTCTTTTAAAAAACTTTTAAGTTCAAGGTAACATTTAAAGTGCAGATTTGTGACATAAGTAAACTGTATCATGGGGATTTCCTGTATAGATTATTTACTAACCCAGGTACTATGCCTAGTAGCCATTCGTTATTTTTTCTGATCCTCTTTCTCCTCTCACCTTCCATTTTTTTGAAAGACCCCAATGTGTGTTCTCATTATTTACCTCTCAATCATAAGGGAGAAAATGTGGCATTTGGTTTTGTTCCTGTGTTAGTTTGCTAAGGATAATGGCCTCCAGCTCTCCAGCTCCATCCACATCCCTGCAAAGAGCATGATCTCATTTTTCTTATAGCTGCGTAGCATTTTTATTTTTATTTTTTGAGACGGAGTTTTGCTCTTGTTGTCCAGGCTGGAGTGCAATGGCGCAACCTCTGCCTCCTGGGTTCAAGCAATTCTCCTGCCTCAACTCCCGAGTAGCTGGGATTACAGGCATTCGCCAACACACCCGGCTAATTCTTTTTTGTATTTTTAGTAGAGACGGGGGTTTCACCATGTTGGCCAAGATGGTCTCAATCTTGTGACGTCGTGATTCACCCGCCTCGATCTCCCAAAGTGCTGGGATTACAGGTGTGAGCCACCGTGCCCAGCTCTGGATGCATATTTCATAGTGTATATGTACCACATTTTTCTTTGTCCAGTCTATCATTTATGGAAGTTTACATTTGAGTCCATGTGTTTGCTATGGTGGATGGTGCTGCAGTGAACATACATGTTCATGTGTATTTATAATAGAACAATTTATATTCCTTTGGGCATATACCCAGTAATAGGACTGTTCATCACACTGGACCAGGCATGGTGGTTCACGCCTATAATCCCAGCACTTTGGGAGGCTGAGGTGGGAAGATCACTTGAGGTCAGAAATTTGAGACTAGCCTGGACAACATGGCAAAACCCAGTCTCTACTAAAAGTTCAAAAATTAGCTGGCATGGTGGCACAGACCTGTAATCTCAGCTACTCAGGAGGCTGAGGCAGGAGAACTGCTTGAACCCAAGGGGTGGAGGTTGCGGTGAGCTGAGATCGTGCCATTGCACTTGAGCTTGGGCAACAAGAGAGAAACTCTGTCTCAGAAAAATAATAATCAGCACAGTCTTCAACAATGGCTGAACTAATTTACACTCCCACCAACAGTATAAGCATTTATTTTTCTCGACAACCTCATCAGCATCTGTTATTTCTTTAACTTGTTAAAAAATCACCTTTCTGGCTAGGCTCAGTGGCTCAAGCCTGTAATCCCAGCACTTTGGGAGGTCGAGGCAGGTGGATCACGGGGTCAAGAGATCGAGACCATCCTGGCCAACATGGTGAAACCCCGTCTCTACTAAAAATACAAAAATTAGCTGGGTGTGGTGGCATGCACCTGTAGTCCCAGCTACTAGGGAGGCTGAGGCAGGAGAATTGCTTGAACCCGGGAGGCAGAGGTTGCAGTGAGCCGAGATTGTGCCACTACACTCCAGCCTGGCGCATGGTGACAGAGTGAGACTCTGTCTCAAAAAAAAGAAAAAAAACACCTTTCTGACTGGCATGAGATGGTATCTTATTTGCATTTCTTTAATAATCAGTGATGTTGAGCTTTTGTTCATATGAGTGTTGACCACATGAAAGTTTTCTTTTAATACATGTCTGCTCATGTCGTTTCCCAACTCTTTTTTTTTTTTTTTGAGGCTCAGTCTTGCTCTGTCACCCAGCTGGAGTGCAGTGGCATAATCCCGGGTCACTGCAACCTCCGCCTCCCGGGTTCAAGCAATTCTCTTGTCTCAGCCTCCCCAGTAGCTGAGATTACAGGTGTCCACCACCATGTCCAACTAATATATAAATATGCACACATATGTATATATATACATATACATACTTTTTTTTTTGAGACGGAGTTTCGCTCTTGTTACCCAGACTGGAGTGCAATGGCATGATCTTGGCTCACTGCAACCTCCGCCTTCTGGATTCAAGCAATTCTCCTGCCTCAGCCTCCTGAGTGACTGGAACTACAGGTGTGCACCACCATGCCCAGCTAATTTTTGTATTTTTAGTAGAGACGGGGTTTCACCTTGTTGACCAGGATGGTCTGGATCTCTTGACCTCGTGATCCACCCACCTCGGCCTCCCAAAGTGCTGGGAGCCACCAAGCCCGGCCTTACTTTTTCTTTTTAATGAGAGTTTTGCTCTTGTTGCCCAGGCTGGAGTGCAATGGCGTGATCTCCTCTCACCACAACTGCCACCTCCTGGGTTCAAGAGATTCTCCTCCCTCAGCCTCCCAAGTAGCTGGGATTATAGGCATGTGCCCCCACACCCGGCTAATTCTATATTTTTAGTGGAGATGGGGTTTCTCCATGTTGGTGAGACTAGTCTCGAACTCCCGACCTCAGGTGATCCACCTTCGTCAGCCTCCCAAAGTACTGAGATTATAGGCGTGAGTCACCGCACCTGACAATATTCTGGTGGGTTGGTTTGTTGTTGTTGTTGTTGCTGTTGCTTTTTTTTGAGATGGAGTCTCTCTCTGTTGCCCAGGCTGGAGTGCAGTGGTGTGATCTCGGCTCACTTGCAACCTCTGCCTCCAGGGTTCAAGCGATTCTTCTGCCTCGGTCTCCCAAGCTGCTGGGACTATAGGAACGGGCCACCACGTCCGGCTAATTTGTACTTTTAGTAGAGATGGGGTTTCACTATGTTGGCCAGACTGGTTTTGAAATCCTGACCTTGTGATCGGCCCACCTCAGCCTCCCAAAGTGCTAGTATTACAGGCGTGAGCGACAGCGCCCAAGCCAATCTTCTGTATTTTTAATAGAGATGGGGTTTTACCATGTTGGCTAGGCTAGTCTTGAACTCCTAACCTCAAGTGATCTACCCACCTTGACCTCACAAAGAGCTGGAATTACAGGCATCAGCCACTGAGTCTGGCCCTATTCATCCACTTTTTTATGGAATTGTTGCCTGCCTGCCTGCCTGCCTCCCTCCTTCTCGTTTTTTAAGATAGATTCTCACTCTGTCCCACAGGCTGGAGTGCAGTGGTGAAATCTGGGCTCACTGCAACCGCCTCCTGTGTTCAAGTGATTCTCCAGCATCAGCCTCCCCAGTATCTCGGATTACAGGCGTGCACCACCACGCCTGTATTGTATTTTTTTTTTTTTTGAGACGGAGTTTCGCTCTTGTTACCCAGGCTGGAGTGCAATGGCGCCATCTCGGCTCACCACAACCTCCGCCTCCTGGGTTCAGGCAATTCTCCTGCCTCAGCCTCCTGAGTAGCTGGGATTACAGGCACGGGCCACCGTGCCCAGCTAATTTTTTTGTATTTTTAGTAGAGACGGGGTTTCACCAGGTTGACCAGGATGGTCTCTTGACCTCGTGATCCACCCTCCTCGGCCTCCCAAAGTGCTGGGATTACGGGCGTGAGCCACCGCGCCCAGCCCTAATTTTTGTATTTTTAATAGAGACGGTTTCACCATGTTGGCCAGGCTGGTCTCGAACTCCTGACCTCAAGTGATTTGCCAAGGCGCCAGCCAAGGGAGATTTTAAGGCGCAAAACGCTGAATACAACATGGATATACTATTAAAAATAATTCTTTAGATATCTATAGTTTTTATAATAATTTTATAATAATTCTTTAGATATCTATAGTATTTATCTGTGTGTACTCATGGAGAGCAGGCATTCTGAATTATTGGCATTCAATGAATAGCAGTAAAATTTCACAGAAAAACTCATTACGATAATTAATATAAAGTTTAATAAATATTAGAAGGATGATAGAATAATTTCTTTATGGCCGGGCGTGGTGGCTCATGCCTGTAATCCCAACACTTTGGGAGGCCGAGGTGTGGGGATCACCTGAGGCCAGGAGTTCAAGACCGGCCTGGCCAATATAGTGAAACCCCGCCTCTATTAAAAATACAAAAAATTCACCCGCCGCGGCGGCAAGAGCCTGTAATCCCAGATACTCAAGAGGCTGAGTCACGAGAATCGCTTAAGTCCAGGAGACGGAGGTTGCAGTGAGCCGAGAGAGCACCACTGCACTCCAGCCTGGAGACAAGAGCGAGACTCCGTCTCACAAAAAAATAGTAACTATCAGGAAAGGCTGAAGTCCCTACGGGCCGCATCCCCTCTCACGCACACACCGAGTGGGAATTTTGCCCTGATGACCCGCCTGAAATCCCTGAACAATGTCGGAAATACCCGGGGCTGCGGGTGCAGAGCTGCCCAGAGAGCTCCAGACAGGGCGCCCCGCAGGTACAGGCAAGACGCGGGGTTCCTGGCTGCGGGTCCAGCCGCCATCTTGCGGCCAGAGGGGCTTGGGGCGGAGCTGCGCCAGCTGGAACTCAGGTCCGAGACCTGGGAGCGGACTGTGGGGAGACCGGTCCAGCCGGTTTCACAGCCCGCTCTCCCTTCTCGGGATACCCAGCCCCGCACACTCACTGTTTCGCAGCTTTCAGAGTCTCCTGGCATCTTAGCTGCGCGTCTCCCAGGACCTGCAGATCACAGGGCAACACAGGATGTAACCAAGTCACGAGGTGTCCCAGGGTGGAGGACTCAGAGCCGCAGAGACGGATCCCAAGCTCTGGCGGGAGCAGAGACAAAGGCCCCGCCAAATGCCGGAAGCCACGCCCTCAGCTCCAACTGCGGGCCTGATTGGGAGGTTCCCGCGCCAGCGCCACTGACTGGATAAAGATCCAGGGCCCACCTCCCACTCCCACCCTCCCCCCATCAACGCTTTTTAAAGTCAGGGAAACAGGCTCCCACAGGAAGGGTCACAGGCCCAGCGAATTACAGCTAATAAAGAAGTGAGCTGAGGCTTGAAATGCACTTGCTCTTTCCCTTACCTGGGTCTGCTTGTTTAATACATCCTAACATCAATTTAAGGGTAAAAAGAAAGTCTGGACACCTTTTTGAAAAAAAAAAATTTTTTTTTTTTTTTGAGACGGAGTTTCGCTCTCGTTACCCAGGCTGGAGTGCAATGGCGTGATCTCGGCTCACCGCAACCTCCGCCTCCTGGGTTCAGCCAATTCTCCTGCCTCAGCCTCCTGAGTAGCTGGGATTACAGGCACGCGCCACCATGCCCAGCTAATTTTTTGTATTTTTAGTAGAGACGGGGTTTCACCATGTTGACCAGCATGGTCTCGATCTCTTGACCTCGTGATCCACCCGCCTCGGCCTCCCAAAGTGCTGGGATTACAGGCTTGAGCCACCACGCCCGGCCTTTAAAAACTTTTTAATCATTTTGATAATGCAGGAAAAACCTTCATCCCATCCCTGAGCCCCTCTCTCACCATGCTGTACCCCACTGCTGACCACATCGTGGGATGGCCATTAGTAATGGGGGGCAGCGGGGTCTGGGAATGGCTTTGCATGAATTATGTTGGCCAAAGTTGCTCATCTTAGGCTCCTCAAGCATCCTGTGTGAAGGGCTATTCTCAGGATCGCACCACTGCACTCCAGCCTGAGTGACAGAGACATCTCAAAAAATAATAAAAAAGGATGAATAAATAACTGAAAATTTTGTATGAAAGAAAATGAGAAATCTAATGGAGAAGTAGGCCAAGCATGGTGGCTCACATTTGTAATAAAAAAAAATTGAAGAAGTTGAGGTAGAACAGCCTCGGCCAGGAATTCAAGACCAAACTGGCTAACATAAAAAGACCCCATCACAAGTCCAAGCGCAGTGGCTCACGCCTGTAATCCCAGCACTTCGGGAGGCTGAAGAGGACAGATCATCTGAGGTCGAGAGTTTGAAATCAGCCTGACCAACATGGAGAAACCTTTTCTCTACTAAAAATAAAAAACAAAAAATTAGCTAGGCGTGGTGGCACATGCCTAGCTACTCAGAAGACTGAGGAAGGAGAATTGCTTGAACCTGGGAGGCAGAGGTTGCCGAGAGCAGAGATTGCGCTACAGCCTGGGCAACAGGACAGAAACTCCACCTCAAAAATTAAAAAAGAAAGAGATATGTCATAATACTGTGGGCAGTTCTCATGACATAAAGTTCTATCACCTGGGTGCTAAATCCAAGTATATGTCACAATACACGATGTATGCAGGGCTTAGGCAGAAGAGGAGAATCACAACAGTTGAATGGTGGGCCCAGCAACACATCACAATCCCTGCTTGGGCAAAGCCCAACCCACTGAGGAGAGTCACATCACCTGTGTACTGGGTTTAGCAATGTGTCACACTACACCTTGTGGGGAGGGCCCGTGGAGTGTCACATCACCTAAATGATGGGCCCAAAAATAGGTCCAAATTCTCTCTGTGGGTAGGACTCAGGAAAAAAAGAATCATGTGACCTGGGGGATGGGCTGAGCTGTCCGTAGCAAACACCCCAACTGGCCCAAGCATGGGAGAGAGTCACATCACCTAGTGCTGGGCTCAGTGATACTAACAATACTTTTTTGACAGGTCCCAGGCAGAAGAGGTGTGTCACCTCACCTAGGTGATTAATAGAAAGACAGCTCATAATTCCCCTATGGGCAGGGCCCACGAAGGAAAGTTGCATTACCTAGGTGTTAGACCCAGTGGCATGTCTCCATACACAATGTAGGCAGGTCCTAGCTGGAGAGGAGAGTCAACTCATCTAGGTTCTTGACAGAGTGATACGTCACAATCCTTCTTTGGGTAAAGACCAAACAGTAGGGAAGAGTCACATCACCTAGATGCTGGGCTCAGCAATGTCACGATATCCTGAGAAAAGGGCCCAAACAAAAGAGTCACATCACCTAATGGAGTGTCTCAGACATATGACACAATGGCCCCTGTGGGTGGGGCTCAGGAAGAAGGTGGAGTCACACAACCTTGGGGCTGGGCCCAGCTGCATGTCAAAAAGCCGCATATCACTACAAGAGCCAGTGATATCACAATGTCACCTGTGGGCAGTGCCAAGGCAGGAGAATAGTCACACCAACCAAAATCACCCCAGTGGGCAGGGCCTGGGCAAAAGAGGAGAGTCACATCATATTGGTTCTGGGCCAAGCAATATGTCACACTCCCCACTGTGGACAGGTCCCAGGAAGAAGAGAGTCACATAATCTCAGTGACAGGCCCAGATATATGTCACAATAACTTCTGTGAGCAGGCAGAAGAATCACATCACCTGTGTGCTAATTCAGCAATAAGTCATTTTCTCTTCTGTGGGCAAGGAATGGGCAGGAGAGAAGAGTCACATTACTTCTCTGTTGGGCCCAAAGTTATGTGACAATCTCTTTTTGGGCCACATCCAGGTAACAGAGGAGAGTCACATCAAATAGCGATATGACACAATGTCCCTGTAGAAGAGCCAAGGCTGGACAGAAGATTCACATCACCTGGCTACAAGAGCCAGTGATATCACAATGTCACCTGTGGGCAGTGCCAAGGCAGGAGAATAGTCACACCAACTCAGTGCTGGGTCCAGGGATATTTCACATTCTCTTCTGTGGGCTTGGCCAGTGCAGGAGCACAAAATCACTCTGGTACTAGGTAAAGTCAAACGTCACAACCACACCAGCAGGAATGTTCAGACATGAGATTATGCATCTGGACTGGAAACAATCAACACATCAAAAACATGACCAGAGCATGCACAGTGACTGACACCTGTAATCCCTGCACTTTGGGAGGCCACAGAGGATACCTGCAACCTAGGAGTTCCAGGACTATCCTGGGGGCAACATGGAGAGACAACATCTCTAAAAGAAACAATGATTAAACTTAAAAAAGAAATACATATCCAGAGCCTGGAGAACATAGCAAGATCACATCTCTATTGAAAAGATGAGAGGCCAGAAAGACAGACAGACAGAGCCAGCCAGATAGACAGATAGAACCAGACATACAGAGATAGATGATAGATAAACAGTTAGATAGACAGACAGATAGATAGACAGCCAGGCAGGATGGCTCATACCCGTAATCCCATTTTTTTGGGAGGTCAAGGCTTGTGGATTGCTTGAGCATAGGAGTTTGGGACCAACCAGAGAAACATGGCAGAACCTCGTCTCTACAAAAAGGAGGTCCAAGCTGCAGTGAGTCGTGATCACACACCTGCACTTCAGCCTAGGTGACGAACTGAGAAGACCTCATTCGAAAAAAAAATGTATACACATACATATATACACATATGTATTATATATGTATACACACACAAGAAACAACTTCAGTGTGCAGGAAAGAATATAAGAGTGAGAGCAAAAAAGAACAAAGAACAAACAATAACTGAATGTAGTGTGGAAACAAAGTCAAAGTGGGGCTAGGAAAAAAAACAAAACAAAACAGAAAGATCCTCAGAGCCGCAGCTACTTTGGAGGCCGAAATGGGATGACCTGGGTGAGCCCGGGAAGGTGAAGGGCCGTGAGCCGTCATGGCGCCCTCTATTGGACCTAAGCGGTACTGCCGCCGGCGGGAGGCAGAGAGGCGTCTGGTCCACCTTAAACGTTTCAAGCCCGTGGCCAAGTCCTAGCCTCGGAGCTGATATCTGGTCGACCCTGCAGCTGGACAGAGAAGCCAGCCAGTGGTAAGGGCAGAGGCCCACCGGGCCACCCTACAGGCCAGGTGTGGCGGAGTGTGGCGAACGGGGCTTGAAGCCGTCTATCAGGAGTTTAACTCCGCCAATCTTCCTTCTCACCGCTCCCCCACGCTGTCTGCTGGTCCACCCGGGCGGCAGAAAGACAGAGAAGGGCTCAAGGGGGGCGACCGGCCCCTCCTTCCCACCGCGCAGTGGGCGAGGCCCAGGACCCGGACGGCCAGGCCTTACCCTCCGACAACCGCATCTCAGCCATCCCCAGGACACTCCCCTAGCCCAGTCCCAGCCCGGGGGATGAGCCACCCAAAGGAGGGGAAGAGGCGGAAACCAGAGAGTGGACACCAAGCAGGGGTACCCCCCCACCCCCGAACCTGTGGCAGCCTCGGAGCAGCCCATGGCCCCTTTGGCGCTCGGAAAACCCACAGGCAGAGCCTTCCCGGCCCTCCAAAGATGGTACAGGATGGTCCCTGACTCTTCATGGGGATTTGGGAAAAACATCGGCCGGAGCCTCAGATGGCCAGGACCCATGCGGGCCCACAGCTGGGCCCAGAGGCTGTCCCCGGCCCCCTGCACCACACCTGGTGAATCCCGCGGGTGGGGTCTCTGCAGCTGCGGTGAGCTGGGGACCAGCCGGGCAGCCCCCAACTCTGCTCGTGCCAGGAGCGCGGTGACAGCCTCTCCTCCACAGCCCTGCACGTCTGAGCTCTGACTCACAAGAAACACGCCAGAGCTCCAGCACCACTGGACAGTTCTGCTGAAGGCTGCAGGACTCCCGAGCTCTGTCCAGCTCACAGCGGGAACTGTCCCTCCCTCGGCAGCTGCCGCTGGAGCTCCGGAGGACAAGAGAACTCTAGAAAGACGGTCGCCCCCGCGGGCCACAGGCTGTGCTGTTAGCCCAACGACCACCTACGCAACGGTCAGCCTGGAAAGAATAAAAAAATATATATGCGCTGGGCGCGGTGGCTCATGCCTGTAATCCCAGCACTTTGGGAGGCCGAGGCGGGTGGATCACGAGGTCAAGAGATCGAGACCATCCTGGCCAAAATGCTGAAACCTTGTCTCTACTAAATACAAAACAAATTAGCCGGGTATGGTGGCACATGCCTGTCATCCCAGCTACTTGGGAGGCTGAGACAGGAGAATCGTTTGAACCCAGGAGGCGCAGGTTGTGGTGAGCCGAGAATGCGCCATTGCACTCTAGCCTGGGTAACAAGAGCGAAACTCCATCTCAAAAAAAAAAAAAAAAAAAAAAAAAATGCATATACTGATCAAAGAACAATCATACCCAATCAGGGTGATTTTCTAGGCAACAAGAGAGAAAGCAACTTTGAGGTGGGGACGATAGAGAAGACATAGTTGCCTCAGTCTGTGCACAGGTTCCCTTTTCTCTCTAAGACCTTGGTTTAGGGTATGTAACTATTTCTTTATCACAAAATGACTTATAAACGTTATGTTTTCTTATTCCTTTCTTTACTTTTGGAGATAGAGGGTTTTTTTTGTTTGTTTTTTATTTTTTAATGGAGTCTGATTTTGTCACCCAGGCTGGAGTGCAATGGCGTGATCACAGCTCACTGCAACCTCCACCTCCCGGGTCCAAGAGATTTTCCTGCCTTAGCCTCCCAAGTAGCTAGGATTACAGGCACACGCCACCATACCCAGATAACTTTTGTATTACTTTTAGAAGAGGCGTGGTATCACTATGTTGGCCAGGCAGATCTTGAACTCCTGACCTTGTGATCTGTCCACTCGGCCTCCCAAAGGGCTGGAATTACAGGAGTGAGCCAACATGCCCAGCCTGAGACTGAGTCTTGCTTTGTTGCCCAGGCTGGAATGCAGTGGCATGATCTTGGCTCACAGCAACCTCCACCTCCCCGGTTCGAGTGATTCTTGTGTGCCATTGTGCCTGGCTCGATTGTTTTATTTTTCACCTGCATGGTCCTATGATAAACCAGGGGACTTGTAGCCTCAGAGTTCATGAGGACAGAAGCTGACAACCTAAATGTCTATTTAGAATGAATATAAACAAACCAAACTCTCTCCCATGAAACTCTTGGAAAGACAAACGATTAAAAAAAAAACTGCAGCCAGGCATAGTGAATCACACCTGTAATTCCAGTATTTTAGAAAGCCAAGACGGTGAATTGCTTGAGCCCAGGAGTTTGAAACCAGCCTGGGCAAGATGGTAAAACCTCATCTCAACCAAAAAAAAAAAATGAGCCAGTTTCACAACCTGATTTCAAAATACATAAATAAATAGATTAAAATTAAAAAATAAAATTTAAGGCCAAGCATGGTGGCTCACACCCATAATCCCAGCACTTTGGAAGGCCAGAGTGGGCAGATCACCGAGGTAGGGAGTTTGAGACCAGCCTAACCGACATGGAGAAACTTTGTCTCTACTAAAAATACAAAAATTAGGCATAGCGGTGCATGCCTGTACTCCCAGCTACTCAGGAGGCTGAGTCAGGAGAATCACTTGAACCCGGGAGGTGGAGGTTGTGGTGAGCTGAGATCCCACCATTGCACTCCAGCCTAAACACTAGAGCAAGACTCTGTCTCAAAAAAATGAATTAAATTAAATTAAATTAAACATAAAATTTAAATTTTAAAATGCTGTATTTTGTTAATTAGCTTCTTACTCTGAGAAGGGCATAAAATATCTGTTGCTTGCTTGTTTGTTTGTGACAGGGTCTCACTCTGTCGCCCAGCATGGAGTGCAGCCTCAAACTCCCCAGGCTTAGATGACTCTCCCACTGCAGCCTCCCATGTAGCTGAAATCACAGCCAGAACACCTGATTAATTTTCATATTTTTGGTAAAGACAGATTTTACACATGTTTCCTAGTCTGGTCTGAAACTTCTGGGCTCAAGTGATTTTCCCATGTTGGCCTCCCAAAGTGTAGGGATTACAGGCGTGAGCCACCACACCTGGCCTTAATACATCTGACCTCACTACATTCTGGCACTAACGCCTCACATCAAAATGTTAGAAAGACGTCAAGTTAACCTAACATCACAACTAAAAGAATTAGAAAACCAAGAACACAGCTAAGGAAAATCACTTGAACCTGGGAGGCGGAGGTTGCAGTAAGCCTACATTGTGCCATGGCACTCCAGCCTGGGCGACAGAGCGACACTCCCTCCCAAAAACAAACACACAAAAAAGAATCAGGAAAACATGAGTATCACCAAAGAAAACCCAGCTAGGTGCTGAGCCCTGTGATAAGTCACAATCCTTTCTGTAAGCAGGGGCCAGGCAGGAGAAGAGAGGCACATTACCTGTGTGATGGATGCAGAAATATCTCACAATGTCTTCTATAGGCAGGACATAGGCAGCAGAGTTACATCACCTGGATGTTAGACCCAGAAAAAGTCACAGTGGCTCACAAGGGCAGGGCACAGGCAGAAGAGTCACATAACCTATGTGTGGGGCCCAGCGATATGACACAATGTCCCCTGTAGAAGAGCCAAGGCTGGAGAGAAGATTCATATCACTTGGGTACAAGACCTAGTGATGTCACAATGTCCCTTGTGGGCCGTGGCAAGGCAGTAAAATAGTCACATCACCCTAGTGCTGAATCCAGGGATATGTCACAATCCCTTCTGTGGGCTGGGCCAGTGCAGGAGCACCAAATCACTCTGGTGCCAGGTAAAGTCATATGTTACAATCACACCAGTGGGAATGTTCAGGTATGAGATTATGTATCTGATTTGGAAAGAATCAACACATCAAAAATATGGCCAGACCATGTACAGTGGCTCACATCTGTAATCCCAACACTGTGGGAGGCCACGTAGGATACCTGAAACCCAGGAGTCCAAAGACTATCCTGAGGGCAACATGATGAGATGACATCTTTATTAAATAATAATAATTAAACTTTAAAAAAGAAATACATAAGCCGGACACGGTGGCTCACACCTGTAATCACAGCACTTTGGGAGGCTGAGGCGGTGGATCACAAGGTCAGGGGTTCGAGACCAGCCTGCCTGACCAACATGGTGAAACCCTGTCTCTACTTAAAAATACAAAAATTAGCCAGCATGGTGGTGTGCACCTGTAATCACAGCTACCTGGGAGGCTAAGGCAGGAGAATTGCTTGAACCTGGGAGGCAGAGGTTGCCATGAGCCGAGCACACCATTGCACTCCAGCCTGGGCAACAGAGTGAGATTCTGTCTCAAAACAAAAACAAAAAAACAAAAAACAACATATCCAGAGTCTGGACAACATAGCAAGATAACATCTCTACTAAAAAAATGATAGGTAGATAGACCAGAAAGACAGACAGAGCCAGCCAGATAGATAGATAGATAGACAGAGCCAGAGAGACAGAGATAGATGACAGGTAGATAGATGACTGACTGATAGATAGGTAGATAGATAGATAGGTAGCCAGGCAGGATGGCTCATGCCTGTAATTCCAGCACTTCGGGAGATCAAGGCTGGTGGATTGCTTGAGCACAGGAGTTCAAGACCAGCCTGAGAAACGTAACAGAACCATGTCTCTACAAAAATAAAAAGTAAAAATTACAAAATAAAGAGGCAGCGTGGTGGCCAGTGACTGTGGTAACAGCTACAAGGGGAGCTGAGACTGGAGGGTCCTGAGCCCAAGGAGGTCCAGGCTGCAGTGAGCCATGATCACACATCTGCACTTCAGCCTGGGTGACAAAGTGAGAAGACCTCATGCAATATATATATTT
Source organism: Saguinus oedipus (assembly GCA_031835075.1). Taxonomy (NCBI): domain Eukaryota; kingdom Metazoa; phylum Chordata; class Mammalia; order Primates; family Cebidae; genus Saguinus; species Saguinus oedipus. Next base: position 19,199,335 of record CM063187.1, read on the forward strand.
ATGTGTATATAGATATATATATTTGTATACACACGTATATAAAAGAAAGCCATTTAAAACAATAGCAACTTCACTGTGACAAAGGAGCATGAGAGAAAAAACAAAACAGGTCGAGCGCGGTGGCTCAAGCCTGTAATCCCAGCACTTTGGGAAGCCAAGGTGGGTGGATCACGAGGTCAAGAAATGGAGACCATCCTGGTCAACATGGTGAAACCCCGTCTCTACTAAAAATACAAAAATTAGCTGGGCATGGTGGCGCGTGCCTGTAATCCCAGCTACTCCGGAGGCTGAGGCAGGAGAATTGCCTGAACCCAGGAGGAGGAGGTTGCGGTGAGCCGAGATCGCGCCATTGCACTCCAGCCTGGGTAACAAGAGCGAAACTCCGTCTCAAAAAAAAAAAAAAAAAAAAAGAAAAACCAATACTTCAATGTACTGTGGAAACAAACTCAAAGCGAGGGTAGGAAAAAAAAAAAAAAACCCAAAAACTAAAAAACAGATCCTCAGAGCTGCAGCTACTCTGGAGGCCAAAATGGGAGGATGACCTGGTTGATCCCGGGAAGGTGAAGGGCGCCTGAGCCGTCATCCTGTTGGGTGTCCCCGGAACCCTGCATCATGCCTGGTGGGTCCCGTGGGTGGCTCCTCTGCAGCTGCGGTGAGCCGGGGACCAGCCCGGGCAGCCCCACACTGGGCTCATGCTGGGAGCGCAGAGACAGCCTCTCCTCCACTGCCCTGCACAGCTGAGCTCTGACTCACAAGGGACGCGCCAGAACTCCGGCACCATCGGGACAGTTCTGCTGAAGGCTGCGGGACTCCCGAGCTCTGCCCAGCTCACAGCGGGGACTGTCCCTCCCTCCGCAGCTGCCGCTGGAGCTCCGGAGAACAAGAGAACTCTAGGAAGGCGGCTGCTCCCGTGGGCCACACGCTGTGCCTTCAACCCAGGCGGCCTCTGGAGGAGGGCTGTACCGCTAGACGGTCGCTAGGTGGCGACCAAGGACCACCCACGCAATGGTCAGCCTGGAAAGAACGGAAAAAAAACGTGTGTGTAAACGTGTGTGTGTGTGTCTGTGTGTGTGTGTGCGTGCATATACTGATCAAAGAAAAATCATAGTCAGGGAGGTGATTTTCTAGGCAACAAGGGAGAAAGCTACTTCAAGGTGGGGAAGGTAGAGAAGACAGTTGCCCCAGTTTGCACAGGCGGCCAGTGCTTTCTTTCCTCTGTGAGACCTTGGTTTCGGGTACATAACTATATTTCAATGTAACAAAATTACTACTGGGCGCTGTGGCTCACGCCTGTAATCCCCAGCTCTTAGGGAGACAAAGGCGGGAGGACAGCTTGAGCCCAGGAGTCTGAGACCTGCCTGGGCAATGTAGCAAGACCCCGTTCTCCACAAAAAGGAATAAAACAGAAAGACAAAAAATAAAATAAAATAAACAAAGGCCAGGCGCGGTGGCTCACGCCTGTAATCCCAGCACTTTGGGAGGCCGAGGTGGACAGATCACCTGAGGTTAGGAGTTTGGGACCAGCCTGGCCAACTTGGAGAAACCCCATCTCTTAAAAAAAAAAAAAAATTAAATTAAAAAAGGAAAAAAAATAATAAAACAAACAAAATTACTTATAAACGTTATGATTTATTGATTATTTGAGATGAAGTCTTGCTCTATCGCTCAGGCTGGAGTGCAGTGACACGATCTCGGCTCACTGCAACCTCCGCCTCCCAGGTTCAAGCGATTCTGGTGCCTCAACCTTCTGAGTAGCTGGGATTACAGGCACGCACCACCTCTCCCGGCTCGGCTAATTTATCATTATTAGTAGAGCCGGGTTTTCACCACGTTGGTCAGGCTGGTCTCAAACTTCTGACCTCAGGTGATCTGCCGGCTTTAGGCTTCCAAAGTGTTGGGATTACAGGCATGAGCCACCATGCCCAGCTGATTTTCTTCTTTCTTACGTGTATGGTCCTGTGATATACCTGGGGACTTGTAACCTCAGAGTCCATGAGGCCAGAAGCTGACATCCTAAATGTCTATTTAGAATAAATTTAAACAAACCAAACTCTTTACTATGAAACTCTCAGAAAGAAAAGCAATTAGAAAAAAAAAAAAAAAAAAAAAATCACGGCCAGACAGTGAATCATGCCTGTAATCCCAGTACTTCAGGAGACTAAGCTAGGTGGATTGCTTGAGCCTAGGAGTTCAAGACCAGCCTGGGTAAGATGGTAAAACTACATCTCAAACAAAAATACAAAAATTAGCCAGTTTCATAACCTCATCTCAAAAGACATAAATAAGTAGATTAAAATTTTAAAAATTGGGTGAGATATCCCACACCTGTAATCTCAGCACTTTTGGGAGGCTGAGGCAGGCAGGTCACAAGGTCAGGCATTCAAGACCAGCCTGGCCAACATGGTGAAACCGCATCTCTACTAAAAATACAAAAATTAGCCAAGCGTGGTACAGGTGCCTGTGGTATCAGCTACTTAGTTGGCTGAGGCAGGAAAATCAGTTAAACCCAGGAGATAGTGATTGCAGTGAGCAGAGACCGCACCATTGCACTCCAGCCTAACAACAGAGTGAGACGCCATCTCAAAAAAAAAAGAAAGAAAAACAAACTTAAAAATAAAATTTAAATTTTAAAATACTGTATATAGTTAATTTTGTTTCCTACCCTGAGAAGGGCATAAAATATCTGTCGCTTGCTTATTTGTTTATGACAGGGTCTCACTCGGTCACCCAGACTGGAGTACAGTGGTACCATCATGGCTTCATGCAGCCTCAACCTCCCCAGGCTTAGATGATTCTCCCACCTCAGCCTCCCAAGTAGCTGAAATCACAGGTGTGTGCCAGCACACCCGGCTCATTTTTGTATTTTCAGTACAGACGGGTTTTCCATGTTTCCCTGCGTGGTCCCAAACTCCTGGGCTCAAGTGATTCTCCTGTGTTAGCCACCCAAAGTGTAAGGATTACAGGCATAAGCCATCATGCCTCTCCTTCCTTAATACATCTGATCTCACTACATTCTGGCACTAAAGCCTCACATCAAAAAGTTAGAAAGATCTCAAGTTAACAACCTAACATCACGACTAAAAGGACTAAAGAACCAAGAGCAAACAAATCCCAAAGCCAGCAGAAAACAAGAAATAACCCAAATCAGAACTGCACTGAACAAAATAGTGACATGAATACATATTCAAAAGACCAACAAATCCAGGAGCTGGTTTTTTGACTCAGGAGGCTGAGGCAGGAGAATTGCCTGAACCCAGGAGGCAGAGGTTGCGGTGAGCCGAGATCGCGCCATTGCACTCCAGCCTGGGTAACAAGAGCGAAACTCCGTCTCAAAAATAAATAAATAAATAAATAAAAATTAAATGAAATAACTAAAAACACCACTAGCTAGACTAACAAAAAAGAAAAGGGAGGAGATCCAAATTCTAACATCCAGGCCAGTTAGAAGGAATGTGCCACACAGTGAGTTTCAAATTAAGAGTCCTTTTAATTAGCCTATGATGGCTAATGCTCAAAGTTCTCTCAGCCCCGAGGAAAGGGCTGCATTTCCCTTTATACCTTGATATAGGTAGGGGAGGAAGAGCCTAGCTGAAGTGCAATTTTACAGAAGCAGAAGAGGCAAGTTAGCTAGTAACCAGGGGGGAGGAGGTTCCCAGGATTGTTGGTTGCTAAGGGTATTTCCAAACAATCACCAAGCGGGGGTTCAAAGAGAGTTACACATATAGTAGGTGTGCTTGCCAAGCAGGATGTAGTTACATTGGTTATATGGTAGGATAAGCACAGAGTCAGCGTGACATAAGCACAGTGTCAGTGTGGCCCAGTTATGCACCCAAAGGGACTGTGGTAGGGAGGGGAAGCTAGGTTGGAGTTTACAGCTAAGATGGAGTCAGTGATGCTAGCCCAGGGTAGGTTATTACAAAATAAACACAATAAGAAACAATAAGGGGGATACTATCACTGTCCCCAGAGAAATACAGACAAACACCAGAGAATATTATGAACAACTCGATGCACAGAAACTAGGAAATCTCCAAGAAATGGATAAATTCCTGGAAGCGTACACCCTGTCAAGACTGAAGCAGGAAGAAACTGAATCCCTGAACAGAACAATAATGAGTTCTGAAATTGAGGCAGTAATAAACAGCCTACGAATCAATAAAAGTCCAGGACCAGATGGATTTACAGTTGAATTCTCCCAAAGAAGAGCTGGTATGTTCCTACTGAAACTATTCCAAATTGAAGAGAAGGGACTTCTCCCTAAACTCATTCTATGAGGCCAGAACCATCTTAACATAAAAACCTGAAAAAGTCACAACAAAAAAGAAAGCTTTATGTCAATATCCTCGATGAACATTGATGCAAAAATCTTCCAAAAAAATACTAGCAAAGCAAATTCAACAGCATATCAAAAAACTTATCCACCATGCTCAGGTAGGCTTCATCTCAGGGATGAAAGTCTGGGTCAAAATACCCAAATTAATAACTACAATTCATTACAGAAACAGAACTAGGAACAAAATCCACATGATCATTACAATAGATTCAGAAAACACTTTCATCGGCCAGGCGCGGTGGCTCAAACCTATAATCCCAGCACTTTGGGAGGCCAAGGCAGGTGGATCACGAGGTCAATAGATCAAGACCATCCTGGTCAACAAGGTGAAACCCCGTCTCTACGAAAAATACAAAAATTAGCTGGGCATGGTGGTACGCACCTGTATTCCCAGCTACTCGGGAGGCTGAGGCAGGAGAATTGCTTGAACCCAGGAGGCGGAGGTTGCAGTGAGCCGAGATCGCACCATTGCACTCCAGCCTGGGTAACAAGAGCGAAACTCCGTCTGAAAAACAAAAACAGAAAAAAAAAAAAAAAACACAAAAGACTTTCATTAAAATTCAACATCTATTCATGTTAAAAACTCTCAATAGGCCAGGCTCGGTGGCTCATGCCTGTAATCCCAGCACTTTGGGAGGCCGAGACGGGTGGATCATGAGGTCAAGAGATCCAGACCATCCTGGTCAACATGGTGAAACCCTGTCTTTACTAAAAAAATACAAAAATTAGCTGGGCATGGTGGCGCACACCTGTGTAGTCCCAGCTACTCAGGAGGCTGAGGCGGGAGAATTGCTTGAACCCGGGAGGCAGAGGTTGCAGTGAACCAAGATCGTGCCAGTGCACTCCAGGTTGGCGCCTGGTGACAGAGCGAGACTGTCTCAAAAGAAAACAAAACAAAAAACTCTCAATAATCTTGGTATTGGGGAAAAAAACCTCAAAATAATAAGAGCCATCTATGACAAACCCACAGCCAACATGATACTGAATGCGATAAAGCTGGAAGCATTCTCCTTGAAAATCAGAATGAGACAAGGGTGTCGTCTCTAATCCCTCCTATTCAGCAAACTACTGGGAATTGTGGTCTGGGTAGTCAGGAAAGAGAAGGAAATAAAGGGCATCCAAATACTAAGAAAGGAAATCAACCTATCCCTGTTAGTAGGTTACATCATCGTATATCTAGAAAGCCCCATAGTCTCGGTCCAAAAGCTCCTTAAACTGATAAAAAACTTAGGCAAAGTCTCAGAATGCAAAATCAATGTGCAACAATTACTAGCATTCCTATACTCAAACAACAGTCAAGCTGAGAGCCAAATCATGAATGAACTCACATTCACAATTGCCTCAAAAAGAGTAAAATACCTAGCAATACAGCTAACTACGGAGGTGAAAGTTCTCAAGGAGAACTACAAAACACTGCTCAAAGAAATCAGAAATGACACCAACAAATTAAAATACATTCCATGCTCATGAATAGAAAGAATCAGTATCATTAAAATGGCTATACTGCCCAAAGCAATTTATATATTCAACGCTATTCCCCATAAACAATCACTAACATTCTCACAGAATTTAACAGAATCATTTTAAAATTTATGTGAAGCCAAAAGAGCCTGAGGCCAGGCATGGAGGCTGACACTGATAATCCCAGCGCTTTGGAAGGGCGAGGCAGACAGATTACAAGGTCAAGAGCTCCAGACCAGCCTGGGCAACATGATGAAACCTCGTCTCTACTAAAAATACAAAAATTAGCAGGGCAAGGTAGTGGGCATCTGTTATCCCCGCTACTCAGGAGGCTGAGGCGGGAGAATCACTTGAACACGAAAGGTAGAGGTTGTCAATGAGCCAAGACCATGCCATTGCACTTCATCCTGGGCAATGGAAAGAAGAAAAGGAAACCAAAAGTGCCTAAATAACCAAGGCAATCCTGAGCAAAAATAATAAAGCTGGCTGGGCATGGTGACTCACGCCTGTAATCCCAGCACTTTGGGAGGCCGAGGCAAGTGGATTACCTGAGGTAGAGAGTTCAAGACCAGCCTGACCAATATGGAGAAACCCCGTCGCTACTAAAAATATAAAATTAGCCAGGCATGGTGGCGCATGTCTGTAATCCCAGTTATTCAGGAGGCCAAGGCAGGAGGATTGCTTGGACCTAGGAAGTGGAGGTCGCAGTGAGCCGAGATCGTGCCATTGCACTACAGCCTGGGTAACAACAGCAAAACTCCATCCTCCCTAAAAAAAAGAAAAACAAAGCTGGAGGCATCTTGCTACTCAACTTCCAGCTATACTACAGAGCTACAGTAACCAGAACAGCATGGTACTGGTACAAGAACAGAAACAGATCAATGGAACAGAATAGAGGGCCGGAAATCAAGCCTCACACCTACAACCACATGACCTTTGACAAAGCTGACAAAAAGAAGATATGGGGAAAGAATTTTCAATAAATTGTACTGGGAGAACCAGCTGACTAGAAATTGAACCTGGACCCCTTCCTTACACTAAATACAAAAATTAACTCAAGATGGATTGAAGACTTAAATGGAGGGCCGGGCATGGTGGCTCACGCCTATAATCCCAGCATTTTCAGAGGCTGAGGCGACAGATCACCTGACGTCAGGAGTTCAAGACCAGCCTGGCCAACATGGTGAAACCGTCTCTACTGAAAATACAAAAATTAGCTGGGCGCAGAGGCGGGAACCTGTAATCCCAGCTACTTGGGAGGCTAAGACAGAAGAATCACTTGAATCTAGGACCCGGAGGTTGTGGTGAGTGGAGATCTTGCCATGCACTCCAGCCTGGGGAACAAGAGTGAAACTCCATCTCCAAAAACAAAACAAAACAAAAGCAAACCTTGAAAGACAACCTAGGCAATACCATTCAGGATATAGGCACAGGCAAAGACTTCATGACAAAGATGCCAAAGCAACTGCAACAAAATCAAAAATTAACAAATGGGATCGAATTAAGTTAGAGCTTCTCGCTGGGCATTGTGAACCTGGGCTGGTGAGCCTTGCCAACATGGTGAAACCCCGTCTTTACTAATAATAAAAAATTAGGCCGGGCGCGGTGGCTCAAGCCTGTAATCCCAGCACTTTGGGAGGCCGAGGCGGGTGGATCACGAGGTCAAGAGATCGAGACCATCCTGGTCAACATGGTGAAACCCCGTCTCCACTAAAGATACAAAAAATTAGCTGGGCATGGTGGTGCGTGCCTGTAATCCCAGCTACTCAGGAGGCTGAGGCAGGAGAATTGCCTGAACCCAGGAGGCGGAGGTTGCGGTGAGCTGAGATTGCCGTTGCACTCCAGCCTGGGTAACAAGAGCGAAACTCCGTCTCAAAAAAAAAAAAAAAAAAATTAGCCGGGTGTTGCCGCATGGCCATAATCCCACCTACTCAGGAGGCAGAGGCAGGAGAATCACTTGAACCTGGGCGGCAAAGGTTGCAGAAGATGAGATTGCACCATGGCACTCCAGGTTGGGAGACAGTGTCTGTCCCCAATGAATGAATGAATCAATCAATCAATATATGAAGAGTATCTACTGGACAAGTGAAAGATTACATTTTATAAACAAAACTATCTTTGAAAAATACTCGATTCCTCTTTAAAAGATACAAATAGGTCTTTCTAAAAACTTTTAAGTTCAAGGGTAAAAGTGCAGGTTGGTGACACAGGTAAACTCGTGTCATGGGGGTTTGTTGTATAGATTATATACAACAATATATCCAAGCTGGAAGTGCAGTGGCGCAATTGCGGCTCACTGCAATCTCCGCCTACCGAGATGCTCCTGACGCAGCCTCCCAAGTAGTTGGGATTACAGGCACCCACCAACAGGCCTGGCTATTTTTTTTTTTTTTTTATAGTACAGACAGGGTTTCACCATGTTGGCTAGGCTGGTCTCCAACTCCTTACCTCAGGTGATCCACATGCCTTGGCCACCCAAAGTGCTGGGATTACAGGAATGAGCCACCACGCCTGGCCAAGAGAGATTTTAATGCATAAAATGCTGAATACAACATAGACTATAAAAAATAATTCTTTGGATATCTACAGTTGTTAGCTGCGTGTACTCATGCAAAGCAGGCATTCTGAATCATTGGCATTCAAGAATGGCAGCAAAATTTCGCGGAGAAATGCATTAAAATCAATAATAGGCTCTAATGAGAAAATGCAATGAATAAATATTAAAAGGATGGTACAGAAATTTCTTTATGGCGGGGCCCGGTGGCTCACGCCTGTAATCTCAACACTTTGGGAGGCCGAGGCAGGCGGATCACCTGAGGTTAGGAGTTCAAAACCAGCCTGGCCAACATGGTGAAACCCTGTCTCGCCTAAAAATACAAAAAATTAGCCGGGCGCGGTGGCGAGTGCCTGTAATCCCAGATACTCCAGAGGCTGAGGCACGAGAATCACTTGAGCCCGGCAGTCGGAGGTGGCAGTGAGCCAAGATCGCGCCACTGCACTCCAACCTGGGCGACAAGAGCGAGACTCCGTCTCTCTCACACACACAAAAAAACAATAATGATCAGGAAAGACTGAAGACCCCGCGAACCGCAGCCCCTCCCACTCACACACAGAGTGGGAATTCTGCCCTGATGACCCGCCTGTCATCCATGAACAATCTGGGAAATACTCGGGGAAGCGGGTGCGGAGCTGCCCAGAGAGCTCCAGACAGGGCGCCGCGCAGGGACAGGCGGGACGCGGGGCTGCGGGCCCAGCCGCCATCTTGCGGCCAGAGGGGCCTGGGGCGGAGCTGCGCCAGCGGGGACTCAGGTCGGCCACTGGAAAGCGGACTGTGTGGAGGTGGGTCCAGACGGTTTCACAGCCGGCTCTCCCCTGTCGGGATGTCCAACCCTGCACACCCACCGTTTCCCAGCTTCCAGGATGTCCTGGCATCTTAGCTGTGCCTCTCCCAGGACCTGCAGATCACAGGGCAACAGAGGCTGTGACAAAGTCACTGGAGGCTCCAGAGGTGGAGGACGCAGAACGGTGGAGACGGTTCCCAAGCTCTGGCGGGAGCTAGAGGCGAAGGCCCAGCCAAATGCGGGAAGCCACGCCCTCCTCTCCAATTGGGCGACTAATGGGGCGGTACCCGCCTCTGAGCCACGATTGGATAAACCTGCAAGACCCACCTCCTGGCCGCACCCTCCCCAGCATTAGTGCGTTTTACGGACAGGGGAAACAGACTCAAACAGGCAGTCCTGTTCCCAGAGAATTACAGCTAATCGAGAAGGGAGCTGAGGCTTGAAATGCACTTGCTCTTTCCCTTACTTGGGTCGGCTTGTAAAATACATCTTAGTAGCTATTTAAAGGTTAAAAAAAAAATTGGACACCTTTTTAACAACTTTTTAATCATTTTGATAATGCAGGAAGGACCTTCATCCCATCCCTGAGCCCCTCTCTCACCATGTTGTACCCTACTGCTGACCATATCGTCAGATGGCCATTTGGAATGGCAGGGACAGCCGGGCGCGGTGGCTCACGCCTGTAATCCCAGCACTTTGGGAGGCCGAGGCGGGTGGATCACGAGGTCAAGAGATCAAGACCATCCTGGTCAACATGGTGAAACCCCGTCTCCACTAAAAATATTAGCTGGGAGGCCGGGCGCGGTGGCTCACGCCTATAATCCCAGCACTTTGGGAGGCGGAGGCGGGTGGATCACGAGGTCAAGAGATCGAGACCATCCTGGTCAACATGGTGAAACCCCGTCTCTACTAAAAATACGAAAAATTAGCTGGGCATGGTGGCGCGTGCCTGTAATCCCAGCTACTCAGGAGGCTAAGGCAGGAGAATTGCCTGAACCCAGGAAGCGGAGGTTGCGGTCAGCCGAGATCGCGCCATTGCATTTCAGCCTGGGTAACAAAAGCGAAACTCCTTCCCCTCCTCCCCTCTCCAAAAAAAAAAAAAAAAAAAAAAAAAAAAAAGGAATGGCAGGGACAGCGGGGGCTGGGAATGGATAAGCATGAATTATGTTGGCCAAATATATTCATCTTAGAAAGCCTCCTCAAACAATTGCTGGGGAGAACGTGGGGCCTGAGAGGCACCTGTTTCCCAGCTGCAAGCTGATGTTTGCATACGCCGTTCATGTGTCTTCGTGTAGGCCTCTGCATTGCATATTTATTAAGCCAGTGCAAACACATTTTCTAGGGGGCATCATTCAATGCAGCACCAGCCCCCACTTGTCCTGGGGGGCTGTCAAAAAGGATCTGGTCAGCTCATAATCTCCTATGACAAATATGCTGCCCCCGTTCAAGCACTCACATCCAGCAGCACTGTTAGGTGCCTCACTCCCATAAAGAGACCACCAGGCAGGCTTTGTGTGGACAATGAGGCCATTTTATTTCATGCTTGCAAGCAGGCCAAGTCCAAAAAAGAAGTTAGGCAAGGAGAGTAAGAAAAGGGGGGGGGGTTAGCCAGGCACAGTGGCTCACACCTGTAATCCTAGCACTTTGGTAGGCTGAGTTGGGTGGATCACCTGTGGTCAGGAGTTCAAGACCAGCCTGGCCATCATGGTGAAACCCAATCTTTATTTAAAAACAAAAAAGAAAGGGGGCTGGTTATATAGGTTGGGGAAAATTGTTAGTTAAAAGTGGGTAACCTATTTTAGGAAAAGGAAGGGCATCACGGGATGCATGGCCACAAGCGTAGGGTCATCTATAACAAACAGGCATGATCATAAGGGTGGGGGTTATTGGTTATAAGCAAAGGGAGGGAGATAAATTACATGGTGACAGGGGTGGGGATCTTGAGAAACCTAATGTCTAGGGGTGAAATTTTCAGAAGACTAAACAGGAACAATGGTCGAAGGTTGCAGGGGAGAGCAATCAGTTGAGGCAGGAGCTAGTTGTTTCACTTCACAAAATACAAAACTTGGCTTGGTGACGTGGCTCATGCCTGTAATCCCAGTTTACCACAACTTTTGACTCCTGGGTTCAAGGAATACTCCTGCCTCAGCCTCCCAAGTAACTGGGATTACAGGCATGCACCACCATGCCCGACTAATTTTGTATTTTTAGTAGAGACGGGGTTTCTCCATGTTGGTCAGACTGGTCTGGAGCTCCCAATCTCAGGTGATCCACCTGCCTCCCATAGTGCTGGGACTACAGGCATGAGCCACAGTCTCAATAGCTTGTGGTTTTGGAGCTACCAGAAGGTGTTGAAGAAAAGACTTCTGTAAGGTGTGTGAAGAAGCAAAGCAAATTAAACAATCCGTTGGGTACAGTTAGGTAGTCAATTCATTTGCTCTGTCAGGAGAATATGTTTTGGTTATATATCAGATTAATTAGAGATTTATTGTTGATTGAGCCTGAATTTTGTTTTTTCTTAAGGTAGTAAGTTAAAAAAAATGCATTTGAGCTTGATTTTGTTGTTGTTGTTACATAGGAACCTAGACCACTAGAGCCTCTCCAGTCAAGTTACCTGCTATTTAATTATTTTAACTTTGATCAAACACACTGGTGTCCCCCTGCATTTTCCAAATGTGCAGCAAAGAGGGTCTAAATCCACTCTCGGTTCTGTTCAGCCTTGCCAGGACTTGCCAGGCTTGCAGTAAAATCTTAAATTCCCAGTTTCTTTCCAACATCCCCCAAAGCCAAGTTCTCCCCTTCAATTCACAACATGACCAACTAATTTTGTCCTTTATTGTACATTTCAGAAGCAGTATTTTAACACTTTTTCACAGAGCAGTTGACACTTTTTAAAAATATTTGATTCCTGGGCCAGGTCCGTCCTGCTTCCCAGTGTCTCGGGCCTCCCGGGGCTGGTGCTGGGGGCTGAACCGGCAGAGCTGGCGGAACCCGCTTCCCGCCTCCAGAGGACAGTGGCCGAGGCCTAGGGCATATCGGTGCCGTCGGCCTCACAGCTCTTCCTGTCGCCGGAGTGGCTGACCGACCAGTGGGCAGCCGGGCCAGCCTCCGCCATTCCCGTGTCTCTGCGCCCGCGGGGGCCACCCGAGCCGGCCACCGTGCCGCTGGGCCTGAAGCCCACCTGCAGCGTCTGCAAGACCACGTCGTCCTCCATGTGGAAGAAGGGAGCGCAGGGGGAGATCCTCTGCCATCACTGCACGGGCCCGGGCGGCGAGGTCGGCGGGGCTGCCGGCTCGGGGGCGACCGGAGGGACTGGGGGCCGCAGCAGTGGCGGCGGCCTCGGCGCGGCGACCTTTGCCAGCCCCTCCGCCGCCCCTCCGCAGAGCAACGGGAGCAGGGGCGGCAAGCAGAGTAAGCAGGAAATTAACAGGAGGTCTGCCCGGCTCAGAAACACTAAATACAAATCTGCTCCGGCTTCTGAAAAGAAAGTTTCCACCAAAGGAAAAGGGAGAAGACATATATTTAAATTGAAAAATTCGGCGGGGCGCGGTGGTTCAAGCCTGTAATCCCAGCACTTTGGGAGGCCGAGGCGGGTGGATCACGAGGTCAAGAGATCGAGACCATCCTGGTCAACATGGTGAAACCCCGTCTCTACTAAAAATACAAAAAATTAGCTGGGCATTGTGGTGCGTGCCTGTAGTCCCAGGTACTCAGTAGGCTGAGGCAGGAGAATTGCTTGAACCCAGGAGGCGGAGGTTGCGGTGAGCCGAGATCGTGCCATTGCACTCCAGCCTGGGTGTTCCTGAGTCAGTTTCCACCATAATCACCGCAGAATCAATCTTCTACAAGGGTGTATATTATCAAATTGGTGACCTTGTTTCTGTGATTGATGAACAAGATGGAAAGCCCTACTACGCTCAGATCAGAGGCTTTATCCAGGACCAGTACTGCGACAAGAGTGCAGCACTGACCTGGCTCATTCCCACTCTCTCCAGCCCCAGAGACCAATTTGACCCTGCCTCCTATATCATAGGGCCAGAGGAAGATCTTCCAAGGAAAATGGAATACTTGGTATTTGTTTGTCACGCACCTTCTGAGCATTTCAAGTCACGGTCATCACCATTTCCCACAGTTCCCACCAGACCAGAGAAGGGCTACATATGGACTCATGTTGGGCCTACTCCTGCAATAACGATTAAGGAAACAGTTGCCAACCATTTGTAGTTCACAGATTAAAACTGGATTTCCAGACTTGATGTGGTGGCTCACACTTGTAGTTCCAGCTGTCACACAACTGCTCTCCAGGCTGGGCAACAGAGTGAGATTCCATCTCTTAGAGAAAACTGGATTTCCGCCGGGCGCGGTGGCTCACGCCTGTAATCCCAGCACTTTGGGAGGCTGAGGCGGGTGGATCACGAGGTCAAGAGATGGAGACCATCCTGGTCAACATGGTGAAACCCCATCTCTACTAAAAATACAAAAAATTAGCTGGGCATGGTGGCATGTGCCTGTAATCCCAGCTACTCAGGAGGCTGAGGCAGGAGAATTGCCTGAACCCAGGAGGCGGAGGTTGTGGTGAGCCGAGATCGTGCCATTGCACTCCAACCTGGGTAACAAGAGCAAAACTCCGTCTCAAAACAAAAAAAAAAAGGATTTCCAATTCTCTTATATTCTTAGTACCATGAGATATGTCACAAGTATCTTTAAATGAAATTCTTAGCTGGAAAAATGACTAAAAAGTTTCTCTCCTACTACCTAGTAATCATTAGACTGCTTATTACTAGTCACTTAGAAAATTAAAAGGAATAGGGCCAGGCACAGTGGCTAATGCCTGTAATCCCAGCACTTTGGGAGGACGAGGTGGTCACCTCAGGTGACCTCACCTGAGGTCAGGAGTTCAAGACAAGCCTGTCCAACATGGCAAAATCCCTTCTCTACTAAAAATACAAAAAGTAGTCAGGTGTGGTGGCAGACGCCTGTAATCCCAGCTATTTGGGAGGCTGAGGCAGAAGAATCACTTGAATCCAGGAGGCTGAGAGTGCTCCACTGCACTCCAGCCTGGGCAACAGAGTGAAAAAACAACGGGCTGGGGAAAGTGACTCACGCCTGTAATCCCAGCACTTTGGGAGGCTGAGGCAGGTGAATCACTAGGTCAGGAGTATGAGACCAGCCTGGCCAGTATGGTGAAACCCTGTCTCTACTAAAAATTCAAAAATTAGCCAGGCGTAGTGGTGGGCACCTATAATCCCAGTTACTTGGGAGGCTGAGGCAGGAGAATTGCTTGAACCCAGGAGGCTGAGGTTGCAGTAAGCTGAGATTGTGTCACTGTACTCCAGCCTGGGTGACAGAGCAAGACTCTGTCTCAAAAAACAAAAACAAAAACAAAAAATTAAATGGATAGAATAGAATGAAATATATTTTGAAGTTAAATTATATTCTATATGTGTATCTCCCCAGGCAAAAGCTGTAATTTCCAGAGAGACCATTAGGAACAGGTAGTGTCTATTATTCTCCATTATTTATTTCTAGTAACTCATAAAACATTTTTTGAGTTTTTGTTTTTTAATATTTTGTTCTTTCTATAAGAACAAAATATTAATTAAGGTACAGATAACTGACCAAGGGCTTAATCAAATAAAATGACTAACAGTATCTATCATAAAGCCACACAGGCCTTATGTTCTCATCTCAAAAATGCCGTGGCAGCTTTTTAGAGCTTTAACCATAAGAAAAGTGATGGACTATTTTGTTAGCCCAGACTTTTTAAAACTTTCATCTAGGCAGGGTGCAGTGGCTCACACTTGAATCCCAATACTTTGGGAGGCCTACATGGATGGATCACTTGAAGTCGGGAGCTCAGGACCAACCTGGCCAACATTGTGAAACCCTATCTCTACTAAAAATACAAAAATTATCTGGGTGTTATGGCACATGCCTGTAATCCCAGCTACTTGGGAGGCTGAGGCTGGACAGTTGCTTGAACTCGGGAGGTGGAGACTGCAGGAAGCCGAGATCGTGCAACTGCACTGCTGCCTGGGTGATAGAGCAAGACCCTGTCTCAAAAAAAGAAAATCTTTCATCTGATCCTTCTGTAGCAAACAGGTATTCAGAACCATTCCATTGATCTTAATAGTGTTGCTCTTTACTGTTTCTAGTCAAAACGAGGCTTCTGATCAAACCATAAGATTTTATGGTGCAGGTAGACGGCTTCACCAAAGCCACAGTGGAAACATATTCAGATCAGGCATTCCACTTGATAGTTTCTTGGCTACCATTAAAACGAAGATTGAGCAGTCATGAAAGTCACTGATAGGCCATTAGCATTGATAGTTTTTAAATGTCTACCCTAAACCATCTGGTATGGACCCATAATAAGAGGCCTGTCGTATATGAAATTGTCTAGAATTCAGGCGCAGGTCTTCACTAGTTAAGTAAGGGAGCACCATGCAAAATGGGGGAGGAGTGGGGTGCACTCATTTGCCTCCTCCTCTTTCCTGATTTAACCAGCATTTTTCAACCCTGGGAAAATTTGCAGAATCTAAGTTGATCATAATGATTTTGAGCTGCAGCACCTTTAACTCTTACCCTTTTTCTACAGTTATGGTTTGTCAGTTGGAAAGAAACAACTGTAGGTAGCTTCATGTACATAATTATCTCTTTATTCACAAAGGGTATAGTAAAATTGATTGTAAATAACATTGTAGGCCAGGCGCGGTGGCTCACGTCTATAATCCCAGCACTTTGGGAGGCCGAGGCAGGTGGATCACGAGGTCAAGAGATCGAGACCATCCTGGTCAACATGGTGAAACCCCATCTCTACCAAAAATACAAAATTTAGCTGGGCGTGGTGGCGCGTGCCTGTAATCCCAGCTACTCAGGAGGCAGAGGCAGGAGAATTGCCTGAACCCAGGAGGCGGAGTTTGCGGTGAGCCGAGATCGCGCCATTGCACTCCAGCCTGGCGAAGAGCGAAACTCCGTCTCAAAAAAAAAAAACTTTACATTAAAAAAAAAAGAGCCAATTTTGAGTGATTTAGTTATTTTGCTTTTTTTTTTTTACTTTTGAGAAACTCTAGCATGTTTATAATATTTTAAGATTTATTAAATTTATGGTATCTTACTACATGAGATAATGGAAATATTTTGTAATAATGTCACAAGTATTGAGCTTCCTTGATTCTTCAGAGTTTGAAGAATAGCTTGCTGAAATAAGACAGGTAGACAAGATTAAATAAGAATTAAAAAATAAACAAAATTTCTAATAATTATGGGATTATGTAAAATGACCGAAACTATGACTGATCAGTGTATCTTAAAGAGATTAAGATAATGGAACAAAGTTGGAAAACATATTTCAGAGTATCATCCAGAAGTTTTCCAACTTAACAATACAGACCAACATACAAATTCAGAAAATCCAAAAACCTCAGTAAGAGATTTCATGAGAAAATCAAACCCAATACACATAATCATCAGGTTCTTCAAGGTTGAAATGCAGGAAAAAATAATATCAACAGCCGGAGAGAAAGACCAGGTTACCTACAATGGGAAGCCCATCAGAATCACAGTGGATCTCTAAGCAGAAGCCCTACAAGCCATAAAGAGATTGGGGACCAATATTCAACATTTTTTTTTTTCCTGAGATGGAGTTTCGCTCTTGTTACCAAGGCTGGGTGCAATGGAGCGATCTTGGCTCACTGCAACCTCCACCTCCTGGGTTCAGGCCATTCTCCTGCCTCTGCCTCCTGAGTAGCTGGGATTACAGGAATGCACCACCATGCCCAACTAATTTTTTGTATTTTTAGTAGAGACGGGGTTTCACCATGTTGACCAGGATGGTCTCGATCTCTTGACCGTGTGATCCACCCGCTTCGGTCTCCCAAAGTGCTATGATTAAAGGCGTGAGCCACCACGCCCAGCCTCAACATTCTTAAAGAAAACAATTTTCAACTCAGAATTTCATATTCAGCAAAATTATGCTTTATAAGTGAAGGAGAAATAAAATCCATGTCAGACAAGCAAATGCTGAAGAACTCTGACATCACCATGAGGTCTCCCTTGAAAGAGGTTTTATTTATTTATTTTATTTATTCTTGAGACAGAGTTTCACTGTTGTTACCCAGACTGGAGTGCAATGGCATGATCACAGCTCACCACAACTTCCACCTTCTGGGTTCAAGCAATTCTCCTGCCTCAGCCTCCCGAGTAGCTGGGACTACAGGCGCGCACCACCATGCCCAGCTAATTTTTGTATTTTTAGTAGAGACAGGGTTTCACCTTTTTGACCAGGGTGGTCTTGATCTCTTGACCTCGTGATCCACCCACCTCGGCCTCCTAAAGTGCTGGGATTATAGGCGTGAGCCACTGCACCCGGCCTGAAAGAGGTTTTATTTTATTTTATTTATTTTTTTTTTTGAGACAGAGTTTCGCTCTTCTTACCCAGGCAGGAGTGCAATGGCACGATCTCGGCTCACCGCAACCTTCGCCTCCTGGGTTCAGCCAATTCTCCTGCCTGAGCCTCCTGAGTAGCTGGGACTACAGGCACGCGCCACCATGCCCAGCTAATTTTTTGTATTTTTAGTAGAGACGGGGTTTCACCATGTTGACCAGCATGGTCTCGATCTCTTGACCTCGTGATCCACCCGCTTTGGCCTCCCAAAGGGCTGGGATTATAGGCGTGAGCCACCGCAACTGGCCAAAAGAGATTTTAAAAGAAATAAATATGGAAAAGAAAAAGAATTACCAGCCACTGCAAAAACACACTCAAGTAGAAAGACTAATGACACAGTAAAACAACATCAAGTCTGCAAAATAACCAGCTAGCACGGTGAAGACAGGATCAGATTCACACAAAACAATATTAACCTTAAATGTAAATGGGCTAAATGCCCCAATTAAAAGACACAGAATGGAATTTTTTTTTTTGAGACCAAGTTTTGCTCTGGTTACCCAGGCTGGAGTGCAATGGCACGATCTCGGCTCACTGCAGCCTCCGCCTCCTGGGTTCAAGCAATTCTCCTGCCTCAGCCTCCCGAGTAGTTGGGACTACAGACATGTGCCACCACGCCCAGCTAATTATTGTATTTTTGGTAGAGATGGGGTTTCACCATGTTGACCAGGATGGTCTTGATCTCTTGACCTTGTTATCCACCCGTCTCGGCCTCCCAAAGTGCTGGGATTGTAGGCATGAACCACTGTGCCCAGCCAGAATGGAAGTTAAATAAAGAGTCAAGACTCATTTGCTGTGCTGTATTTAAGAGACCCATCTCGTGGGCCAGGTGTAGTGGCTCACACCTGTAATCCCAGCACTTTGGGAGGCCAAGGCAGGCAGATCATCTGAAGTTAGGAGTTAAAGACTCTCTACCAAAAATACAAAATTAGCCAGGTGTGGTGGTGCATATCGGTAATACTAGTTACTTGGGAGGCTGAGGCAGGAGAATCACTTGAACCCAGGAGATGGAGGTTGTGGTGATTTAAGATAACATCGTTGCACACCAGCACTCCAGCCAAAACAAAAGTGAAACTTTGTCTCAAAAAAAAAAAAAAAAAATTAAAAAAAAGGCCGATCTCACATGCAAAGACACAAATAGGCTCAAAATTAAAAAAAAGAAAAATTTACCAAGCAAATAAAAGCAGAAGAAAAGGCAGGTGTTGCAACCATAGTTTCTGACAAAACAGACTTTGAACTAACAAAGATCAAAAAAGACAAAAAGAGCATTACATAATGCTAAAAGAATCAATTCAAGGAGCACCCAGATTTAAAAGAAAACACATTCTAGGCCTGGCGCAGTGGCTCACGCCTGTAATCCCAGCACTTTGGGAGGCCGAGGCAGGTGGATCACGAGGTCAAGACATCGAGACCATCCTGGTCAACATGGTGAAACCCCGTCTCTACTAAAAATACAAAAAATTAGCTGGGCATGGTGGCGCGTGCTTGTAATCCCAGCTACTCAGGAGGGTGAGGCAGGAGAATTGCCTGAACCCAGGAGGCGGAGGTTGCGGTGAGCCGAGATCGCACCATTGCACTCTAGTCTGGGTAACATGAGCGAAACTCCATCTCAAAAAAAAAAATAAATAATAAACATTCTTAGAGACCTACAAAAAGACTTCGACTGCCACAAAATAATAGTGGGAGACTTTAACACCTCACTGCCAATTTTAGACAGATAATTGTGAAAAAAATTAACAAGGATATTTAGGACTTGAACTCAGCTCTGGGTCAAGCGGACCTGACAGATATCTACAGAACTCTCCAGCCAAAAACAACACACGCATTCTTCTAAGTTCCACATGGCAGTTAGCCTTAAAGTGGTCACATAATTGAAGTAAAACACTCCTCAGCAAATGCAAAAGAACTAAAATTGTAACAATCTCTCACAGCACAGTGCAATCAAATTAGAATTTACGGCAGTGTGTGATGGCTCATGTCTCTAATTCCAGCACTTTGGGAGCCAAGGCAAGTGAATTACAAGGTTAGGAGTTTGAGGCTAGCCTGGCCAACATGGTGAAATCCAGTCTGTACTAAAAATACAAGAATTGTCTGGGTGTGTGGCGGGCAGCTCTAATCCCAGGTAATCGGGAGGCTGAGGCAGAAGAATTGCCTGAAACTGGAAGACAGAGGTTGTAATGAGCCCGGATCAGGCCACTGCACACCAGCCTGAGCGAAAAAGTGAAACTTCGTCTAAAAACAAGCAAACAAAGACCTCCACACTATACAACCACATGGAAATTGAACTTACATGCTCCTGAATGACTTCTGGGTAAATAGTAAAATGAAGGGCCAGGTGGGGGGGCTCATGCCTGTATTCTGAGCACTTTGGGAAGCCAAAGCGGGCGGATAACCAGGTCAGAAGTTTGAGACTAGCCTGGCCAACATAGTGAAACCCCATCTCTACTACAAATACAAAAATTAACTGGGTATGATGGTGGGCGCCTGCAGTCCCAGCTACTCAGGAGGCTGAGGCAGGAGAACCACTTGAACCTGGGAGGCGTAGGTTGCATTGGGTTGAGATCATGCCATCACACTCCAGCCTAACAGAGTGAGACTCTGTTAAAAAAAATGAGTACGAGAGAGATCCAAGATGGCTGATCGCTAACAGCTCAGGATTGTAGCTCCCAGTGAAAGCTCGGAAAACGTGAGGACACCACATTTTCAGAGTAATTTTCGTCGCCCAGGGACCAGAAGATTTCCAGTGGAGGAGCCCCGCGGGTCACCAGCGCGACTTTTGTGGCCGGCGCAGCGGTTTTGTCGTCGCCTCCGTGCAGCAGCTCTTCAGAGTAAACGGGACTGGTTCCCCTACTGACCGGTGTTTGGGGCTCTGGGAAGGCAGAGCCGCTTGTTGCTGACTCAAGAAGGAAGCCAGACCGGAGATTCCCAGGCAGAAGAGCGCCATCAGTCTTATCGCTGCTGTTTTGGCCGGCGCAGAGGGTTGCTCGGATTCCAGCACTGGGAATCAATAAATTGGACGTCCTCTCAGGAACTTAATCAGAAAGGCGCTAATTATAAAGACAACAGATGGATAAAATCACAATAAAGGGAAAAAAACAGCCTAAAAAGGCTGAGAATACCGAAAATCAGAACCCCTCTTCCTCTACAGGGGATAGTAATTCCTCATCAGCAACGGAACAAGCCCTAATGGAAGAGGACTGTGTTCCAGTATCTGAAGGAGGCTTTAGAAGGTGGATGGTAAAAAACTTCTGGGAATTGAAACAACTTGTTCTAACCCAATGTAAAGAAACTAAGAACTTTGAAAAAAGGTTAGACGAAATGTTAAAATGAATGGACAATATAGAAAGGAATATAAATGAACTAATGGAGTTGAAAAATACAACAGGAGAACTTAGTGAAATATGCACAAGTTTGAATAGCCGAATTGATCAAGCAGAAGAAAGGATATCAGAGGTCGAAGACCGACTTAATGAAATGGAACGAGAAGACAAGAATAGAGAAAAAAGGATAAAAAGGAATGAGCAGGGCCGGGCGCGGTGGCTCAAGCCTGTAATCCCAGCACTTTGGGAGGCCGAGGAGGGTGGATCACGAGGTCAAGAGATCGAGACCATCCTGGTCAACATGGTGAAACCCCGTCTCTACTAAAAATACAAAAAGTTAGCTGGGCATGGTGGCGTGTGCCTGTAATCCCAGCTACTCGGGAGGCTGAGGCAGGAGAATTGCCTGAACCCAGGAGACGGAGGTTGCAGTGAGCCGAGATCGTGCCATTGCACTCCAGCCAGGGTAACAAGAGCGAAACTCCGTCTCAAAAAAAAAAAAAAAAAAGGAATGAGCAAAGTCTCCAAGAATTATGGGACTATGTGAAAAGACCTAATCTACGTGTGATAGGTGTACCTGAATGTGATGGAGAGAATGAATCCCAGCTGGAAAATACTCTTCAGGATATTATCCAGGAGAATTTTCCCAATCTAGCAAAGCAGGACACTATTCAACCTCAGGTAATACAGAGAACACCACAAAGATATTCCTTAAGAAGAGCAACCCCAAGACACATAATCATTAGAATCACCAGAGTTGAAATGAAGGAGAAAATACTAAGGGCAGCCAGAGAGAAAGGTCAGGTTAACCACAAAGGGAAGCCTATCAGACTTACAGCAGATCTCTCAGTAGAAACCCTACAAGCCAGAAGAGAGTGGGGGCCGATATTTAACATCCTCAAAGAACAGAACTTTCAGCCCAGAATTTCATATCCTGCCAAACTAAGCTTCACAATTGAAGGAAAAATAAAATCTTTTATGAACAAGCAAGTACTCAGAGATTTTATTACCACCAGGCCTGCTTTACAAAAACTTCTGAAAGAAGCATTATACACAGAAAGGAACAACCAGTATTAGCCTTTCTAAAAATATACCAAAAAGTAAAAAGCATCAACATAAAGAAGAATTTACATCAACAAATGGATAAAATAGCCAGTTAACATCAAATGGCAGTAATCTTAAACTGAAATCGACTAAATTTTCTAATTAAAAGATACAGCCAAAACCTAACGGTATACTATATCCAGACCCATTTCATATCCAAAGATACACAAAGACTAAAAACAAAGTGTTGGAGAAAGATTTACCAACCACATAGAGAACAAAAACAAATAAATAAACAAAAAGGAGTTGCAATTCGTGCATTTGATAAAACAGATTTCAAACCAACAAAGATAGAGTGGCCTAACACCCAGATACATAAGACCCATAAAGAGATTCAGACTCAACGGAACAGAAAATTAATAAGGATATCCAGAATCTGAACTCAGATCAGTAACAAGTAAACTTAATAAGCACTTGTAGAACTCTCCACTTTAGATAAATAAAATATACATTCTCCATTTTAAATACACAAAATAATGATCGGCCATTATTAATACCCATTTATAGAATAAAGCAATATTCCTGTTCTCTCTCCCTCTTTTTCTTCCTCTCTTTTCCTTTCCTTAAAAAAAAAAAAAAAAAATCTGGGAAGCAAGTGATCAAGCGATGAGTTCTTTTCCCTAAAAAGAAAAAACTTCCGGAAATACATGCCTGTAGGAAAGCAGTTTTTTTTGTTTGTTTGTTTGTTTTTTTGCCAATCAATGAGAGCTTGTAAGGTTGCTGAGGTTGGTTGGCCTTGAACTCTTGGCCTGGCCTTCGCAAGCGCCATGACATCCGGCCGGAGCCACTTTGGGCCCCAGCAATTTCTTTTTGTCTCTCTCTCTCTTTCTCCTCAGCTTCCCTTTTCTCTCCCTTTCCCATGCTCTTGCTCTCTTAAGAGGTCCATTAAAAAAAAAAAAAAAAAAAGGAAGACATTTAGGTAGCTGACAAACATGAAAAAAAGCTCATTATCACTGGTCATTAGAGAGAAAAAAAATAAGGAATAAATTTGTGTACAAAAAAAAAAAAGTAAAATTAAGTCAGAAATCAAGAAAGTCTTTGAAACCAATAAGAAAAAAGATGCTCCGGGAGCAGTGGCTCACGCCTATAATCCCAGCACTTTGGGAGGCGGAGGCGGGTGGATCACGAGGTCAAGAGATTGAGACCACCCTGGTCAACAAGGTGAAACCCCCGTCTCTACTAAAAATACAAAAATTAGCTGGACATGGTGGTGCGCGCCTGTAGTCCCAGCTCCTTGGGAAGCTGAGGCAGGAGAATTGCCTGAATGCAGGAGGCGGAGGTTGTGGTGAGCCGAGATCCCGCCATTCCACTCCAGCCTGGGTAAGAAGAGCGAAACTCCGTCCCCCCACCCCCCAAAAAATTGTTATTATATTCTTTCTATCTGTAAATAGCCATGTAAAATATTATTCGTAAATACATACGACTTTACACACCAGTTTAAAGGCATTTAATACTCTGTGGTGGGCCAGGCCCAGCTCAGGAAGGAAGCTCTGCCCGAAAAGGCTGCAGCCTAGGCTGCCTGTCACTTTTTCTTCACTCAGCCCAGCGTCTGATCACATCTTCTGTCACTCAGGGCCTGAGAGGGTGGGGTTTTACAGGTTATTCAATCAGCGACGCTGGGCTGGGAACCGTCCAATCAGGCACGCAGCTGGAGCGGACCGGAAGGTTTCGGGAATGTGGCGCGGCCTTTGTTTCCCGCCGCAGGAGCTCCGGGTCTCTGCTTCACTTCTCTGTGTCCTCTGCTCCTAGAGTCCCAGCCTCTGTGGCTCTGCGACCTGAAGGTATTGGGAGTTCCACAGCTATGACGCCGGGATCCCCTGGAGCCCTAGAAATGGTGAGAGTGCCGGGTCGAACCTCCCGAGAGAGGGGAAGGGGCTGGTTGGAACCGGTGGGAAGTGGCTGTGGCGGGACTCAGGCCTCCCCGCAGTCAGCTCCGCAGTCTGCGCCCGGAGCTCTTGCCCAGCTCGGCCTCAGTCCCCGTCAGCCATAAGATGGCGGCCGCGCTGACAGCCGGGCCCCGGTGTACTGCCTCTTCCCTGCACAGTGACTGTGCTCTGGTCTGCAGCCATCCCTGGGCAGCTCTTCACCCGTAGCGTCTCTCCGATTGTGCAGGGACCGCAGGAGGGTCGTCAGGGGAGAATCCTGGCTCCGGCTGCGGGTTCCATGATTGTGAGAGCTTTAGTCCGTGGGGTTCCCAGCTCTTTTCTTCTGCTAAAAAAGTATGGGAGTCACCCTAAAAACATTAAATAATTTAATCAAAGAGTGATTCAAAAATTGTCAAGCACCTGCTGTGGTTTGTCATTTGTGGTTCACGGACGGGGCTTGAAGGAAAGAGTGTTATAAACTGCATGATGCCCAGGAGTTTCAATGCATCCTGAAGCCTGTTTCTGTAAATTCATCAGAAATAAAAATGAAAATAAACTGCATGATGAAGAAAACAAAATTCAGTAACTGTTAGGTACAGTTATGGAGTTTCTTAATTTGTACAATAAAGGTGAACATTTCTTGGTTATGTAATCAGGTTAATTGACAGTGTATAGTTAAGGCTGAATTTTCTCTCAGTGTAGTTATTTACTAAAAAATGCACCTCAGTTAGATTTTTTTTTAAAGTAGGAATCCAGGGACAAAAGACACCTCAGTCTAATTGCCATTTCATTATTTTCACATTCCACGGGAAACTGATTTTCTGCTGCATTTTTCACCTGTGTCCTAAGCAGTGTCTTAAGTCTAACCTCTATCCCTCATTTCTGCAGCCTCACTCTGGCTTGCAGTAAGATACTGAATTTCCAGTTTCATCTGGCATTCCCAAATGCCAGCTTGTCCTCCCTAATTTAGAGTATCAGCTATTTGTCTAGTGTACTTTTTTTTTTTGAGACGGAGTTTCGCTCTTGTTACCCAGGCTGGAGTGCAATGGCGCGATCTTGGCTCACCGCAACCTCTGCCTCCTGGGTTCAGGCAATTCTCCTGCCTCAGCCTCCCGAGTGGCTGGGATTACAGGCACGCGCCACCATGCCCAGCTAATTTTTGTATTTTTAGTAGAGACGGGATTTCATCGTGTTGACCAGGATGGTCTCGATCTCTTGACCTGGTGATCCACCCGCCTCGGCTTCCCAAAGCAAAGTTAGGGCCAGGCGCGGTGGCTCAAGCCTGTAATCCCAGCACTTTGGGAGGCCGAGGCGGGTGGATCACGAGGTCAAGAGATCGAGACCATCCTGGTTAACACGGTGAAACCCCGTCTCTACTAAAAATACAAAAATTAGCTGGGCATGGTGGCGCATGCCTGTAGTCCCAGCTACTCGGGAGGCTGAGGCAGGAGAATTGCCTGAACCCAGGAGGCGGAGGTTGCGGTGAGCCAAGATCTCGCCATTGCACTCCAGCCTGGGTAACAAGAGCGAAACTCCGTCTCAAAAAAAAAAAAAAAAAAAGCAAAGTTAGTTTTTCTTCTGGGATGCCTTTCCTGCAGATGTCTCAGCCTGCGCATCCCAGTTATGGAAGAAGAATTACTGCTAAATGCAGTTAAGGTTAAGATGAAAGGGGACTGAGAGGGTATTATGGGTGATGAAGTTATTGTTTTGAGGCAGTTTCTGGGCTTTGGAATATAAAACAAAGTTAGATTTATGTTTTAAAAAAAATAAATTTCAAAGGAGTATTGCAATAGTAAAAAGTACCAGTTATTAAAAACTTCAAGGGCCAGATATGGTGGCTCACGCTTTGGGGTCTGAGGTGGGCAGATCACCTGAGGTCGGGACTTTGAGACTAGCCTGATCAACATGAAGAAACCCCGTCTCTACTAAAAATACAAAATTAGCTGGGCGTAGGTGGCATATATGTGTAATCCCAGTTATTCAGGAGGCTGAGGCAGAATTGCTTGAACCTGGGAGGTGGAGGTTGCAGTGAGCCCAGGTTGCACCACTGCATTCCAGCCTGGGCGATAAACCAAGACCTTGTCTCAAAATAAACAAATAAATTAAAAAATTTTAAGGATGGCAAAGTTGAGTCATAGGTATGAGAGAGAGAGAAAAAAAGAAAGGATGGCAAAATTTAGGCAGACAAGGGCTTTCTTTTCTAGGGAGCAGCAAACAAGATTAGAGAGAAGGTGGGAGGAGAATGGCAAATGAAGGGTGAAAAATCAGATTTTTAGATCAGAGAATATTTTATTGTGAAGTCATCATGCTCTTAGAAGAGATATAAAATGAGGTTGTATGTTGACTCAGACTGAGAATACTTCAAAGTTCTGGAGCCTGTGAAAAATTTTATTTAGACCACTGGAGACAAATTCAGCTGATTTTTTTTTTTTTTGAGACGGAGTTTCGCTGTTGTTACCCAGGCTGAGTGCAATGGCGCGATCTCGGCTCACTGCAACCTCCGCCTCCTGGTTCAGGCAATTCTCCTGCCTCAGCCTCCTGAGTAGCTGGGATTACAGGCACACGCCACCATGCCCAGCGAATTTTTTGTATTTTGAGTAGAGACGGGGTTTCACCCTGTTGACCAGGATGGTCTCAATCTCTTGACCTTGTGATCCACCTGCCTCGGCCTCCCAAAGTGCTGTGATTACAGGCGTGAGCCACCGTGCCTGGCCCTTTTCTTTGGAGACGGAATTTCTCTCCTGTTACCGAGGCTGGTGTGCTATGGCGCGATCTCGGCTCACCGCAACCTCCGCCTTCTGGGTTCAGGCAATTCTCCTGACTCAGCCTCCTGAGTAGCTGGGATTACAGGCACGCGCCACCATGCCCAGCTAATTTTTTGTATTTTTAGTAGAGATGGGGTTTCACCATGTTGACCAGGATGGTCTCGATCTCTTGACCCCGTGATCCACCCGCCTCAGCCTCCCAAAGTGCTGGGATTACAGGCTTGCTTGAGCCACCAAGCCCGGCCTTTCAGCTGATTCTTTTAATGGGAAAAAGAAGAAAATGTGCAGAGTTCTTATCGAGAAGAGCTTCCAATTCAAGCCCCACAAGAGGATTCTTGGATTTCGCTCAAGAAAAAAATGAGGGTGAGTCCATACAGTAAAGTTTAAAAAAAAAATTAATTAAGAAAGGAAAGAAATAAAAGAATGGCTTACTCCATAGGCAGAGCAGCCCCGAGGGATGCTGGTTGCACATTTTTATCTTTATTTCTTGGTTATATCTTAAACAAGGGGTGGATTATGTATGCCTCCCAATTTTAGACCACATAGGGTAACTTCCTGATGTTTCCATTGCATTTGTAAACTGTTAGGACACTGGTAGCAGTGTAGCAGTGAGGGCGACCAGAGGTCACTCTCGTTACAGCTTGGATTTGGTGGAGGTGATTTGACTTCCTTACTGCAAACTGTTTTATCTGCAAGGTCTTTATGACTTGTATCTCCTGCTGACATTTTACCCTATCCTGTTACCCAGAATACCTAACTATCCAGGAATGCAGCCCAGTCAGTCTCAGCCCTGTTTTACCCAGCCCCTATTCAAAATAGATTTGCTCTGGTTCCGTCTACCTCTGACATATCCCGCCTCTTTTTTTTCTTTTCTACAAGGGCACTGTTAGTCCTAAGGATTGTAGAGGGATGAAGATCCGTTTTCTGTAACTACTTCATGCTGAATAGGGGTGATGATATTTTTGCCTAACTATTCGGTTTTCTTTCTTTTTTTTTCTTTTGAGATGGAGTTTTACTCTTGTTGCCTAGGCTAGAGTGCAATGATGCGATCTCAGCTCACCGAAACTTTTGCCTCCTGGGTTCAAGCAATTCTTTTACCTCAGCCTCCCCAGTAGCTGAGAATAAAGGCATGTGCCACCACGCCTAGCTAATTTTGTACTTTTATTAGAGACAGGGTTTCTCCATGTTGGTCAGGCTGGTTTCAAACTCCCAACCTCAGGTGACCCATCTGCCTCAGTCTCCCAAAGTGCTGGAATTACAGGCGTGCGCCACAGCGCCTGGCCCAGAGTTTCTTGACTGTAAAAAACAAACCAAAGGATCAGTGACGTTTTCTGCAAAGTCAAAAATATTACTCAGTCTTCTATTAGTTCAGTCCCTTCAGTTAATTCCTATTCTGTTTGATAGTCATGAACATTTCAGTTCTCCATAAATACTAAAATTTATTCTCTCTTCTAATGTCACAATTCTTAAAGTTATCATAAACTTGCATTTAAGAACATCTGTGAGGACGGGCGCGGTGGCTCACGCCTGTAATCCCCACACTTTGGGAGGCGGAGGCGGGGGGATCACCGGGTCAAGAGATCGAGACCATCCTGGTCAACATGGTGAAACCCGTCTCTACTCAAAATACAAAAAATTAGCTGGGCATGGTGGCGCGTGCCTGTAATCCCAGCTACTCAGGAGGCTGAGGCAGAAGAATTGCCTGAACCCAGGAGGCGGAGGTTGCGGTGAGCCGAGATCGCACCATTGCACTCCAGCCTGGGTAACAAGAGCGAAACTCTGTCTCAAAAATAAAATAAAGCTTGAGAGGCAGTGCTTATCAGCCCACTCTTCTCATTCAGATGTCATGGTCAATTTGCAGAAATCTTACTTGTGCCCTTTTCACTGGTTTCGTTTATGGTTCTGGATGGAAGCATGCATGTTATTTTAATTCAGTGCCTCATATGACTCTAAGGTGAGGCCAGAATCAAGTATGAGGGCTTCAAGATACATTCCTGAGAGTTAAGTGTCACGTTTGCTTTGGTAGGGACAGGGCAATGTGGCTTATATTTCCATTACTGTAGCAGAAATTGCTGCTGTGTGTGGCAGGGAGGGCACCTGCAGATGGGAGAAGAAGAACGTATATTTTTATTTCCATGGAGAAGCTCATTGTTTCTAAATCTCTTCTGTTCTAAAGGAGAGAAATGGGTGGACCTTTTGGTCTTGGTCCTTCTGTCTGTGGGTGTGAGGCTAGCAGGTAAGCAGGTGGTGCTGATGCCTTTAAGGGAATTTTCTCAAGATACGGGTATTACTTGTCCAGAGAATTTTCTCTGAAAAGGATTTCCAGAGAAGGAGGAAAAATAGCTTCTTTTCAGCTAAACGTGTCTCAGATCAAGAGCTGTGTCCACTCTGCCTCCTGGAGTGCCAGGCATTTAGGACTCACAAAGCTTTACTTCTCTCCTTGTGTTTTTCCTCCCCAATGAGTTTGTTTCAAGTACTTTTAAAAATGTTGTGATAGTCAGGAGTCTCTAAAAAATATTTATTTCCTATGTATGAGAGCCTTCTCTACATCATGCCTTATATGCAATGCAGAATTCCTACCATAAATTTATGATCTTCCATATTAAAAGTGTTCCTTTTGTTGCTGTTGAACATGGGAAGATGTGGATTCTCATGATTCCTATTGCAGGAAAGCTGAGGACATTGGTAAAGATGGAGAACATATAATGTTGAAGTTTCATCTGTGTTCTCCATTAGTGCTGTGCAGAACAGGATTACGAAAATGCTTATTTAAACGGGATGGCATTTATTACCCAGGAAGTTCGGAAAAAAATTATTGAGAGATACCTGCTCTCTAGGGTGCTAATGAAAGATTACTTAAAATCATTGTTTAAAAGTATATAATATGGAAGATATCTTCACCTTTGCATAAAACTAATTTTTCTTTATGGTTAAATTCAGTCTCTAATTTACTTTTTGAGGGGCAGTATCTCAGCAGTGATGCTGTTTTTCTGTGTGCAATAGCACATCATGAAAAATTGTTCTGAGTAGTTGATGTTAATACTTTACTTGCTTAAAGAGCTCTCTGGTTTTTTTTTTAACTATAGAGTTAATTATTTTTCTTTTCATTGTCAAGTATAGTTATGCAGCTAATGTGCATAAACCATCACATTTAATCTGGCACCTGACATTTCTTTCTTAGGGTTTTTTTTTTTTTTTCACCTATCTGTCTTTGTAAAATGAAGATTCTTTTTTTTTTTCTTTGAGACAGAGTCTTGCTCTGTCACCAGGCTGGAGTACAGTGACATGATCTTGGCTCACTGCAACCTCTGCCTCCTGGGTTCATGCAGTTCTCCTGCCTCAGCTTCCCGAGTAGCTGGGACTACAGGCTTGTGCCACCACATCCTGCTAATTTTTGTATTTTTAGTAGAGATGGGGTTTCATCATGTTAGCCAAGATGGTCTTGATCTCTTGACCTCGTCATCTAAGTACCTCAGCCTCCCAAAGTGCTGGGATTACATGCATGAGCCACCATGCCTGGCCGGCTCTTATCTTTGTTTACAGGCCAGAAAAATTGGGGAAAACAGTCTCTTCTACTTACTGAATGTTTGACAAAATAGTCTTCTTGGGTCAAAAACACTGGCATTACTAGTGACCTTGTTAGAATTTTAACAACGAAGACTTTATTCCAAATCTTTTGGGAAAAAAACACAACTGTCATGACAGGATCTCTAGTTTATTGTACATTTAAATTTGAGAGTTACCTTATAACTCATCATGTTTTCTTTGTCTGAAAATATACACAACTCATTATGATGTAAATGTAACACTAAAAAATGTATACATCTGTGTTTATGTCCTTAATTATATATTTTATTGTAGGGTCCAGCCCTTACAGGGTTCTGTGAGCCCCTCTCTACAGGTGTGGAGATTAGAAATCATGGAAATAAAAGACACAAGACACTGAGAAAGAGAAAACAGAGTTTGGGCCCAGGGTCCACTGCCAGCCAAAGCACGGAGTCCGGCAGTGGCCCCGAGTGCCTGGGCACACTGACTTTTATTGAATAAAAAGCAGGGGCAGGGTAGGTAGGGTGAGGTAATGGTTGTCAGTGGTAGAGTCAAGTACATATGTGCCATAGGAATGGCGGCCCAGAACTTTCAAGTAGCCAAGATGAGGTAAGAAGCATAATGCGCCAACACTTTTTTCATACTTGTCAAGAAAGAATAAAGACCTTAAGATTTATGTTAGTATTACTAATGTCTTCTAAGAAAAAGAAGGACCAGGTGCAGAAGCAGAACATGAAAGTGGATATGGAATATGACCACTGAAGCACAGCATCACATGGAGACAATTAAGTCCCCGGATGTCACATACCACAAGAGCTTGGGGGAGCCAAGTTTTCTCCTAGCTCCTCTGGAGAAGGAGACATCATAAACGTCCCCTTCCACAGCTGGCTAAACAGCGGGCCCTTTCCCAGTGCTGGTGCTGCTGCACAGCCAAGGCACCCTCCAGCTGCCCTTCCATGAGCATGACAGAGGGCTTAGAGTGTCTTGCATTAGAGTCACTTCTTTCACAATGTCACCTTAGGTTCATACTTCGACCTGAGAGGCTTTAGTAAGATTATGCTGAGTATATATCTTAATTGTTACTTATGAATAACGAAGATAACCTGTGAATAACTAAGATCACCTAGGAATAACCACTATAGTTACATCTCTAGTTATTTTCTTCTTCATTATTTATATGGGAACAGATCGAGGCTTCTGACTCCTTCCTCATACTTAAGGGGTCTCCCACCCACAGTTTATCATCCAGAAGAGTATCAGATAGGCACTGGTGATGTGTATCTTATGCCTTCCTCTGTCCTCAAAGGAAGAGAATACATTAGAGAATATTTCTGTGTTGAAAACTATTGGGTAATTTGTTATTTTTATAAGTCAGAACCAATTGTGTTTACTCTCTCATTTCACCTTAACTCAAATAAGAAATTCTTCCCAGCCGGGCGCGGTGGCTCACACCTATAATCCCAGCACTTTAGGAGGCCAAGGCGGGTGGATCACAAGGTCAAGAGATCGAGACCATCCTGGTCAATAAGGCGGAGGTTGTGGTAAGCTGAGATCGTGCCATTGCACTCCAGTCTGGGTAACAACAGCGAAACTCCATCTCAAAAAAGAAAAAAATTCTTCCCATGGCCACTTGTTAAATATATGTGTGTCTGTGTGTTTTTCAGGAGACACTGACATTTATGGATGTGGCAATAGAATTCTCTCTGGAGGAGTGGCAATGCCTGAACCCTGCTCAGCAGAATTTATATAGAAATGTGATGTTAGAGACCTACAGAAACCTGGTCTTCTTGGGTGAGTATAACTTTAATACACAATTATTAATATATCCTAAAAGTTTCATGTCTCTTTTTCTGTAGAATTTTTTTTTTTTTGATACGGAGTTTTGCTCTTGTTACCCAGGCTAGAGTACAATGGCGCGATCTCGGCTCACCGCAACCTCCATCTCATGGGTTCAAGCAATTCTCCTGCCTCAGCCTCCCGAGTAGCTGCGACTACAGGCGCGCACCACCATGCCCTGCTAACTTTTGTATTTTTAGTAGAGACGGGTTTCACCTTATTGACCAGGATGGTCTCGATCTCTTGACGTTGTGATCCACCTGCCTCGGCCTCCCAAAGTGCTGGGATTATAGGTGTGAGCCACCGCGCCCAGACTCAGAATTTTTTTTTTTTTTTTGAGACAGAGTTTTGCTCTTGTTGCCTGAGCTGGAGTGCAATGGCGTGATCTCAGCTCACCACATCCTCCGCCTCCTGGGTTGAAGTGATTCTCCTGCCTCAGCCTCCCTAGTAGCTTGGACTACAGGCATGCACCACTACACCCAGCTAAGTTTGTATTTTTAGTAGAAACAGGGTTTCTCCATATTGGTCAGGATGGTCTCAAATTCCTGACCTCAGGTGATTTGCCTGCCTTGGCCTCCAAAAGTGCTGGGATTACAGGCCTCAGCTACCTTTATAATATAGGTTCAATTTGTAAAGTATGTTTATCTAAGCATATTAAGTTTAACAGTTTGTTGTTTTTATTTCTTTCAGCTATGTGTTCTTATTTTCCCAAATACCTTTGGCCAGAGCAAGACATAAAAGGTTCTTTTCAACAAGTGATACTGGGAAGATACGGAAAATGTGGACATGAGAATTTACAGTTAACAAAAGGCTGTGAAAGTGTGGATGAGTTTAAGGTGCACAAAGAAGGTTATAATGAACTCAATCAGTGTTTCACAACTACCCAGAGCAAAGTATTTCAATGTGATCAATACGCGAAAGTCTTTCATAAATTTTTAAATTCAAATAGAGATAATATAAGACAGACTAGAAAGAAACCTTTCAAATGTAAAAAATGTGACAAATCATTTTGCATGCTTTTACACCTAAGTCAACATCAAAGAGTTCATACAGGGGAGAATTTGTACCAATGTGAGGAACATGGCAAAGCCTCCAAGTCGTTCTCAACCATTACTAGAGACAAGAGAATTCATATTGAAGAGAAACCCTTCAAATACAAAGAATGTGGCAAAGCTTTTAAATTTTCCACAACCCTTATTACCTATAAGAGAATTCATACTGGAGAGAAACCCTACAAATATGAAGAATGTGGCAAAGCCTTTAATGAGCCTTCAAACCTTACTACACATAAGATGATTTATACTGGAGAAAAATCCTACAGATGTGAAGAATGTGGCAAAGCGTTTAACCAGTCCCCACTACTTACTGCACATAGGATAATTCATACTGGAGAGAAACCTTACAAATGTGAACAATGTGGCAAGGGCTTTAACTGGTCCTCAAACCTTACTAAACATAAGAGAATTCACACTGGAGAGAGACCCTACAAATGTGAAGACTGTGGCAAAGCTTTTAATCGGTCCTCAAACCTTATTAAACATAAGATAATTCATACTGGAGAGAAACCTTACAAATGTGAAGACTGTGGCAAAGCTTTTAATCAGTCCTCAATCCTTACTACACATAAGAAAATTCACACTCTAAGGAAACCATACAAGTGTGAAGACTGTGGCAAAGCTTTTAATCAGTCCTCAATGCTTACTACACATAAGAAAATTCACACTCGAGGGAAATCCTATAAATGTGTAGACTGTGGCAAAGCTTTTAATCGGTCCTCAAACCTTTCTATACATAAAAGAATTCATACTGGAGAGAAACGTTACAAATGTGAAGAATGTGACAAAGCTTTTAATCAGTCCTCAAACCTTACTACACATAAAAGAATTCATACTGGAGAGAAACCTTACAAATGTGAAGAATGTGGTAAAGCCTTTAACCAATCCTCAACTCTTACTAAACATAGGAGAATTCATACTGGAAAGAAACCTTACAACTATGAAGAATGTGGCAATGCTTTTAACCAGACCTTGAACATTATTAAACAAAATAATTCATACTGGAGAGGAACTCTACAAATGTAAAGAATGTGGCAAAGCTTTTAACTATTTCTCAAGTCTTACTAAGTATTAAGTTTATACTGTACAGAAATCCTACAAGTGTGAAAAACATGGCAAAGCCTTTAATAAGTCCTGAATTCTTAACAGACATAAAATAATTTATACTGGAAAGAAACTCTACAAACCAGAAATACTTGACAGTGCTTTTGACAACACCTCAAACTTTTCTTTTTCTTTTTTTTCTTTTTTTTGAGACGGAGTTTCGCTCTTGTTACCCAGGCTGGAGTGCAAAGGCGCGATCTCGGCTCACCGCAACCTCCGCCTCCTGGGTTCAGGCAATTCTCCTGCCTCAGCCTCCTGAGTAGCTGGGATTACAGGCACAGGCCACCATGCCCAGCTAATTTTTTGTATTTTTAGTAGAGACGGGGTTTCACCATGTTGACCAGGATGGTCTCGATCTCCTGACCTCGTGATCCACCTGCCTCAGCCTCCCAAAGTGCTGGGATTACAGGCTTGAGCCACCGTGCCCAGCCCCTCCTTCAACTTTTCTAACTATAAAAGAAATTATTGTGGTGAGAAATCCTAGAAATCTGAAGAATGAGACAAGGCCTTTAAATAGTCGTCACACTTGATTTAGGTAAAATAATTTATACTAGCTGGGCGCGGTGGCTCATGCCTATAATCCCAGCACTTTGGGAGGCGGAGGCGGGTGGCTCACGAGGTCAAGAGATCAAGACCATCCTGGTCAACATGGTGAAACCCCGTCTCTACTAAAAATACAAAAATTAGCTGGGCATGGTGGTGCGCGCCTGTAGCCCCAGCTACTTGGGAGGCTGAGGCAGGAGAATTGCTTCAACCCAGGAAGTGGAGGTTGCGGTGAGCTGAGATCGCGCCTTTGCACTCCAGTCTGGATGATAACAACGAACTCCGTCTCAGAAAAACAACACAAAAAAACAAACAAACAAACAAAAGATAATTTATACTATAAAAAAGGCCTACACGTTTGAACAATGTGGCAAAACTTGTAACCAATGCTCACACCTTATTGTACACGAAAGCATTTATACTTGAGATACATTATATACTGAAAAATCCATTTCCATATCTACTCATGTCTTACTTGTTCACATCTCACCCCACATGCTCACATCTTAACACCAGAGAATTCGTACTTAATAAAAACGTTATAAGTGCAATTTCTGTCAAGGTTTTTCAGAAAATACAAGCTTTTATAGTGAAGAGTACTTATTTTGAAGATGAACATTGCAAATATAAAGAGAGTTATGGCTGGGCGCAGTGGCTCAAGCCTGTAATCCCAGCACTTTGGGAGGCCGAGGCGGGTGGATCACAAGGTCAAGAGAGCGAGACCATCCTGGTCAATACGGTGAAACCCTGTCTCTTCTAAAAATACAAAAAATTAGCTGGGCACGGTGGCACATGCCTGTAATCCCAGCTACTCAGGAGGCTGAGGCAGGATAATTGCCTGAACCTAGGAGGCGGAGGTTGCAGTGAGCCGAGATCGCGCCATTGCACTCCAGCAGCCTGGGTAACAAGCGAAACTCTGTCTCAAAAAAAAAAAAAAAAAGAGAGTTATACCTCTTTACTTGTATCATAGATCTTATAGACATTTTGTTCTAGAGGAAAACTCTGAAGTAGTTGCTCAAACTTTGTTCTGCATCAGGGAATTTATATTGAAGAAAAGTTGTACAGATGTAATAGATTTGGAAAAACACTTTTTCAAAACCTACATCTTAGAAAATAACAGTTTATACTAGAAGATATTTATGCAGTTGCAGTAAAAGTTTAAAAAAATTAATACGTAATTAAGTCTATGCAAATATCAGAGTATTTATGGTAGAAATATATAAGGCACTGACACATCAGATACCCT
Organism: Saguinus oedipus; assembly: GCA_031835075.1. Lineage (NCBI taxonomy): Eukaryota > Metazoa > Chordata > Mammalia > Primates > Cebidae > Saguinus > Saguinus oedipus. The sequence continues at coordinate 19,235,297 of CM063187.1, forward strand.
AAATCAGAGTATAGAAAATCTAAAACTAAAGTTAGTAGAAAAATTCTTTGTATATAACTTTAAGAGAATCAGAATTTTTTTTGCAGTTATTATTACATTCAAAGTATATTTCTTAAAAAAATTATCGATTTTTTGAGAAGTGAATAATAATGTCATTCAGTCCTGAAATTATTCCCTGTTTCTTCATTTCTATTGGATTCACACATGAAAGCATGGATCAATTGTTGCTGCATCAAAGATAGGAGACATTCTTTTTTGTTTTATTTTGTTTTTTTCTTTTGAGAGGGAGTTTTGCTCATTCGCTTAGGCTGGAGTGCAGTGGTGCAATCTTGGTTCACTGCATCCTCTGCCTCTGGGTTCAAGCGATTCTCTTGCCTCAGCCTCTGTGTTGCTGGGATCACAGATGTGCACCATGACACCCAGCTATGTTGTGTTTTTAGTAGAGATGGGGTTTCGCTATGTTGGACAGACTGGTCTTGAACTGACCTTGTGATCCATCCACCTCAGCTTCCCAAGTGCTGGAATTACAGGTGTGAGCCACTGCATCTGGCTTTTTTTTTAAAGACAAGAGTCTTGCTGGAGTGCAGTGCCACGACTCAGCTCACTACAACCTCTACCCCCTGGATTCAGGCAATTTTCCTGTCTCAGTCTGCCAATTAGCTGGGATTACAGGCACCTGCCAATACACCCAGCTAATTTTTGTATTTTTAATAGAGATGTGGTTTTATCGTGTTGGACAAGCTGGTCTCAAACTCCTGACCTTGTAATCCACCCACCCGGGCCTCTAGACAAGAAGTTCTTTTTTATTAGGTGGGCATTATTTATGATCTTTTCTATACTAAAGACATTAAAATGTAAATTGCACGATGAAAATCTGAGTGGAGAGGCTCTTAAAGGTTAACATAATACTGAGTGATGCATGATGGAGATGTTCAGAGTAATATTCTGCATTGTCATATGAAGAGAACATGTTTAAAATGAAATTAGTAGTATATTAACTGTTCTTTTATATAATGAAATGCAGTACATTACAAAAATTTTAGATTAATAAAGTTAATACTTTAATTCAAAATTTTTACACGGTAAACACTTGTGCACTCAATGAAGCATTATTATGCCACAAACTTTAACCTCTTCCACCTTATCCAAGGGTATAGGTAAAAGGTCGTAACAATATACATAATGGATTAACATCTCTAGTAATTTTTTTTGCCAGTGGCTTTCAACTGCAAATAAGTTAAAGAATACTATTTCTGTAAGTTAAATTTTTTTTTTTTAAAGATAGGGTTGCCGGGTGCGGTGGCTCATGCCTCTAATGCCAGTACTTTGGGAGGCCGAGGCAAGTGGATCACGAGGTCAAGAGATCGAATCCATCCTGGTCAACATGGTGAAACCCCGTCTCTACTAAAAATACAAAAAATTAGCTGGGCTGGTGGCACAGCCTGTAATCCCAGCTACTCAGGAGGCCGAGGCAGGAGAATTGCCTGAACCCAGGAGGCGGAGGTTTCGGTGAGCCAAGATCACGCCATTGCACTCCAGCCTGGGTAACAAGAGCGAAACTCCGTCTCAAAAAAAAAAAAAGATGGTGTTTCACCTTGTTTGTCAGGCTGGTCTTGAACTCCCGACCTCAGGTGATTTGCCTGTCTTGGCCTTCAAAGTGCTTGGATTACAGGCATGAGCTACTACGCCCGGCCAGGTTAAATTTTTATTCTGTTTTTAATCATTTAAATTTATTTTAATCTTGGTGGGTACATAATATGAGTATATATTTATGTAATATATGGCTTATTTTAATACAGGAATAGAATATATAATAGTAATATCAGCATTAAGTGAGGCATCCTTCAGTGCTAGCATTTATCCTTTGTTTTACAAACAATCCAATTCTACACTTAAAAACAATTTTTACAGGTACAATTTTTATTTACTACAGGGTTATTTTTGTGGTCATAATAAAAATTATGGACAAGTATAAATATAATTCATTTTTAGATTCTTAATAAATGTTTTTTCAAATTTTATATATTTTTCTTTGAACGTGTGGCCTGTCTGCCTGCAAAAACATACAGACTTTTACTTTTGACTTACATAGAGTTAAATATATATTAGTGTAAAGACAAACCTTAGGTGTAAGAAAATTATAGAGTGTGTTTGTATGAGTATGAGTTTGAAAAGAGCAAAATAGGAACAAAAATTACTTTAATTAAGGTGGCTACTATAAAACTAAAAAATCTAAAAAAATGCTGAAAGCAAATATATACTTTCTGCTTTGTATTGAATTTCTTCCTGCAAAATCCATGACTTAACAGTTCTGAATCTTCCCATGCAAATTCTCTGTATGTACTTGCCTAGTATTCATGCTAGACCCCTACTTTTTTTGTTTCTTGCATATTTTTTGTTTGTTTTATGGTTTATGAAGTAGTCATTATGTGAACTGGTCTGTGATTGTAAGAATTTGTATTTGTATTTGTATTTATTTATTTATTTTTGAGACAGAGTCTTGCTTTGTTGCCAGGCACCAGGCTGGAGCGCAGTGGCGCAATCTCGGGTCACTGCAACCTCCGCCTCCTGGGTTCAAGCAATTTTCCTGCCTCAGCCTCCAGAGTAGCTGGGACTACAGGCGTGCACCACCATGCCCAGCTAATTTTTGTATTTTTTTAGTAGAGACGGTGTTTCACCATGTTTCCCAGAATGGTCTTGATCTCTTGACCTCATGATCCACCTGCCTCGGCCTCCCAAAGTGCCGGGATTACAGGCGTGAGCCACCACACCTGGCCAATAATTCTTATAAAATTTAGTACACTCAAAATAATTTTTAGATGTTAATTCTAAAATTAGTGTATTGTTACACTTTATTGAGTTGGTGCACTCCATTTTCTTCTTTTAATGGGAGAACAATATATAAGCTTTCTTTTCTTTAGTAATTGTTCCTTTCACTTTTTATAATTGACGTAAGTATTTTTAACTATCGAGTCAATTTGTTCAGCTAAGTATTAGAGAGTCTTCATAAGTCATTTAAAGATTTTTTTTTTTCAGACAGAGTCCTGTTGCCCAGGCTGGAGTGCAATGGTGCAGTGGCATGATTGGCTCAGTGCAACTTCCACCTCTTGGGTTCAAGTGATTCTCAGCTTCAGCCTCCCGAGTAGCTGGGATTACAGGCATGCGTGATTACAGGCATGCGTAATCACGCCCAGGTAATTTTTTTTTTTTCTTAGTAGAGATGGGGTTCACCATGTTGGCCAGGATGGTCTTAAACTCCTGGCCTCAAGTGATCCACCCACCTCTGCCTCCTAAAGTTCTGGGATTATAGGCTAGAGTCACCGCACTCAGCAAGTCATGCGGATGTTTTTATATATAAAGGTAGCAAACATACATTACAGTTTTGCTGTGTAATAGATGCGCCATAAAGATTCACAAAGATTCCTGCTGCAGTTAGTTTGTAACTTCAACTCAGAGAAAGTAATCAAGACTGTTACATAGTTAACATTTTTTGGTGAGATCATGTGACATTGTCTTATTTTTCAAAAATCCAAATACCTTATTATGAACTGTAGTCACCATGTTGTACAATAAATCTCTTGAAATTATTTGTCCTATTCGACTGTAATTATGTATCATTTGACAGACAGTTTTTCAACCCTCCATTCTAAATACCTTGACACGTGGTCCCAGCTACTTGCGGGAGGCTAGGCAGGAGAATTGCTTGAACCCAGGAGGTGGAGGTTGCAGTCAGCCAAGATCGTACCACTGCACTCCAGCCTGGCACCTGGTCACGGAGAGAGACCTTGTCTCAAACAAACAAACAAACAAAATAATAAATAGTATTCCTTTGTGTATACCTACCCACCTTGTCTTCATTTACATATTAGATGTTGAACTGTTTATTCTGTATTTTGACTATTGTGAAAAGTGCTGCAAACAACAGAAGTGCAAACGTTTCTTCGTTCTGATATTATTTGTTTTGTATATATATCCAGTAGTGCAATTGCTGTATTACATGGTAGTTAAGTTTTTTGGGAAATCTCTATTTTGTTTTTCATAATGGCTGTGCTCATTTACATTCAAACCAAAGTCTCCAAGGATTCCCTTTTCTTCACATTTTTACCAACACTTTTTTCTTTTTTTCTTTTTTTTTTTTTTTTTGAGACGGAGTTTCGCTCTTGTTACCCAGGCTGGAGTGCAATGGCACGATCTCGGCTCACGGCAACCTCCGCCTCCTGGGTTCAGGCAATTCTCCTGCCTCAGCCTCCCGAGTAGCTGGGATTACAGGCACGCGCCACCATGCCCAGCTAATTTTTTGTATCTTTAGTAGAGATGGGGTTTCACCATGTTGACCAGGATGGTCTTGATCTCTTGACCTTGTGATCAACCCGCCTCGGCCTCCCAAAGTGCTGGGATTACAGGCTTGAGCCACCGCGCCCGGCCCACTTTTTTCTTTTTAATGAGAGTCGTTCTAACAGGAATGAGATATCTCACAGTTTTTATATTTTGGCTTGCCTTTTTGTGATAATAATTGACATTGAGCATTTTCAAACATACCTGTTGGACATACGTATGTCTTGTCTTGAAAAATACTTATTTCAGCTAGTTGCTTATTTTTGGTAATTAGTTTTTTAATTGTATTGTCATTTGAGTTTTTTATATATTTTTGACATTAACCCCTCATCACATTCATAATTTGCAAATATTTTTGTCAGTTTTTTAATTGTCACCTTCTGTTGATTGTATCAGATTCTGCACAGCAGCTTTTTAATTTGAAGTGAGGTGACTTAGTCTTTCTTTTGTGTCCTGGGATATTTAGGTTAAATCAAAAAACTTGCTGCCCAGACCAATGTTATAGAGCATTCACTGTAATTTTTGATAATAATAGTTTCAGAGTTTCAGGACTTAGAGTCGCTAATTTATTTTCAGTTTATTTTTATATATGGTGTGAGAAGAGGGTCTCATTTTTTTTTTTTGTCTGCGTGTGAATATAAAGTTTTCTTAAAATCATTTAATGAAGATACTGTTCTTTCCATTTTAAAAAGTCACCTATATTTAAAATCAGTTAGCTGTGAATACATGGATGTATTTCTGTTCTTTTTTTTTTTCTGCTCCATGGACCTAGGTTTCTCTTTTTATTCAAGTACCATACTGTTTTGGTTACCAAAGCTTTATAGTATATTTTAAAGTCAGGTAGGGTGATCCCTCCACTTCTTTTGTCTTGATTGCTTTGGCTATTCAGCGCTCTTGTGGTATCATATGAATTTTAGATACACTTTTTAAAAATTTCAATGAAGTATGTTAGTGGTATTTTGATAGAGGTTGCATTAAACCTATAAAAAATTTTGTGTAATACAAATATTTGTTAATAATGCCAGTTAATGGGTAATATTCCATTTATGTTTTTTTTTTCTTTTTGAGATGGAGTTTCACTCTTGTTATCCAGGCTGGAGTGCATGTTATCCAGGCTGGAGTGCAATGACAAGATCTAGGCTCACTGCAATCTCTGCCTCCTGGGTTCAAGCAAATCTCCTGCCTCAGCCTCCCGAGTAGCTAGCTGGGACTACAGGCGCACGCCACCATGCCCAGCTAATTTTTGTATTTTTAGTAGAGAGGGGGTTTCACCCTGTTGATCAGGATGGTCTCGATCTCTTGACCTCGTGATCCACCCTTCTCAGCCTCCCAAAGTGCTATCATTATAGGCATAAGCCAGTGCACCCGGCCCCATTTATGTATTTTTAAATTTCTATTATGTTCTTTACAGTAGAATATAAAGTGTTACATTTAATAAAATTTAATAAAATGATATAAATTTAAATTTTGGTTAAATTTATATCAAACTATAGTTATCATAAATGAAATTGTGTTTTAATTTCATTTGGAGATAGATTTTTGTTTTTTGTTTGTTTTTGTTTCACTTTGTTTTTTGCTTTTGAGACTGAGTCTCACTCTTACCCAGGCTGCAGTGCAGTGGCGCTATCTCAGCTCACTGTAACCTCCTCCTCCTGGATTAAAAATTCTTCTGCTGCTGGGCGCGGTGGCTCAAGCCTGTAATCCCAGCACTTTGGGAGGCTGAGGCGGGTGGATCACGAGGTCAAGAGATCGAGACCATCCTGGTCAACATGGTGAAACCCCGTCTCTACTAAAAATACAAAAATTAGCTGGGCATGGTGGCGCGTGCCTGTAATCCCAGCTACTCGGGAGGCTGAGGCAGGAGAATTGCTTGAACCCAGGAGGCGGAGGTTGCCGTGAGCCGAGATCGTGCCATTGCACTCCAGTCTGGGTAACAAGAGTGAAACTCCATCTCAAAAAAAAAAAAAAAAGCTATGACTTTTTGATGGTGCTTTTATATTTTGAAAGTTTAATTTGTATTGTTATTGTTGTTTGAGATGAATCATTGGTCTGTTCAGGCTGGGGCGCAGTGGCATGGTCTCGGCTCACTGCAATCTCTGCTTCCTGGGTTCAAATGATTCTCTGGCCTCAGCCTCCCAAGTAGCTGAGACTACAGACACCCACCACTACACCTGGCTAATTTTTGTAGAAACAAGATATCACTGCAACCTCCGCCTTTCAGGTTTAAGTGATTCTTGTGCCTCTGCCTCCGTTGCAGCTGGGATTACAGGCATGTGCCACCACGCCCAGCTAATATTTTGTACTTTTAGTAGAGATGGGGTTTCTCCATGTTGGTCAGGCTGGTCTCAAACTCCTGATCTCAGGTGATTTACCTGCCTCGGCCTCCCAAAGTGCTGGAATTACAGACGTGAGCTGCCACACCCAACCATTTATATATTAATTAATTAATTTTTTTTTAGATGGAGTCTTGCACTGTCGCCTGTGCTGGAGTGTAAATGGTGCAATCTCGGCTCACTGCAATGTCCACCTCTCGGGTTCAAGCGATTCTCCTGTCTCAGCCTTCAGAGTATCTGGGATTACAGGCACCCTTCACCACAGCCAGCTAATTGTAGTTTTTGTAGAGATGGGGTTTCGCTATGTTGGCCAGGGTGGTCTCAAACTCCTGAAGTCGTGATCCATGCGCGTTGGCCTCTCAAAGTGCTGGGATTACAGGTGTAAACCACCACATCTGGCTGTTTCTTTCCGAAACAGTCTCCTTTTGTCACCCAGGCTGGAGTGCGGTGGCTGGATCTCAGCTGACTGCAACCTCCACCTCCTGGGTTCAAGCAGTTCTCTGCCTCAGCTTCCTGAGTAGCTGGATTACAGGCGCCTGCCACCACGCCTGGCTAATTTTTGTATCTTCTGTAGAGATAGGATTTTGCCATCTTGGCCAGGCTGGTCTTGAACTCCTGATCTCGGGATCCACCTGCCTTGGCCTCCCAAAGTGCAGGGATTACAAGCGTGAACCACCATGCCTGGCCTAGTCTTTCTTAAGTGCTTTTTTTTTTTTTTTTTGAGACGGAGTTTTGCTCTTGTTACCCAGGCTGAAGTGCAATGGCGTGATCTCGGCTCACCACAACCTCCGCCTCCTGGGTTCAGGCAATTCTCCTGCCTCAGCCTCCTGAGTAGCTGGGATTACAGGCATGCGCCACCATGCCCAGCTAATTTTTTGTATTTTTAGTAGAGACGGGATTTCACCATATTGACCAGGATGGTCTCAATCTCTTGACCTTGTGATCCACCTGCCTCGGCCTTCCAAAGTGCTGGGATTACAGGTGTGAGCCACCGCGCCTGGCCCAAGGGCTTTCTTTTACATTAAATACTTTCCATGTAATATTTAAATTTCTATAGTGATTGTTCATGCTTCTGAAGTAACTTTCTTATTTTTTTTTCTAGGCCTTATAATATACTTTTTCTTCCCCACTGCACTTGTTGCCAATGCTGGAGTGCAGTGGCACAATCTCAGCTTACTGCAACTTCCACCTCCTGGTTTCATGTGATTTTCCTGCCTCAGCCTTCCCAGTAGCTGGGATTACAGCACCCACCACCACGCCTGGCTAATTTTTGTATTTTGTTTTTTTGTTTTGTTTTCAGATGGAGTCTGGTTTGGTTGCCCAGGCTGGAGTGCAGTGGCGTGATCTCCACTCACTGCATACTCCGCCTCCCAGGTTCAAGCAATTCTTATGCATTAGCCTCCTGAGTAGCTGGGTTTACAGGCAGGCCACCACACCTGGCTAATTTTTGTATTTTTAGTAGAGATGGGGTTTCACCATGTTGGTCAGGATGGTCTCGAACTCCTGATCTCATGATTTGCCTGCCACGGCCTCCCAAAGTGCTGGGATAACACGCGTGATGTTTTGTTTTTTTTTTTTTTTTGAGACGGAGTTTCGCTCTTGTTACCCAGGCTGGAGTGCAATGGCACAATCTCGGCTCACTGAAACCTCCGCCTCCTGGGTTCAGGCAATTCTCCTCCCTCAGCCTCCTGAGTAGCTGGGATTACAGGCACGCGCCACCACGCCCAGCTAATTTTTTGTATCTTTAGTAGAGACGGGGTTTCACCATGTTGACCAGGATGGTCTCGATCTCTTGACCTCGTGATCCACCCGCCTCGGCCTCCCAAAGTGCTGGGATTACAGGCTTGAGCCACCGCGCCCGGCCCAATTTTTTTTATTTTTAGTAGAGATGGGGTTTCACTATATTGGCAAGGCTGGTCTCAAACTCCTGTCCTCAGTGATCCATCCACCTCGGCTTCCGAAAGTGCTGGGATTATTGGCATGAGCCACCGTGCCCGGACAATATACATCTTAATTTACCAGAATCTACTTCATATTGATATTGATCCCAATGAGATATAAAAATATTACATGTATATGGCTACTTTTCCGTGATTTAGACTAACTCGCATTTTATTTTACAGGGTTATAGGCGGAAAAGACTTGTCTCAGGTAAGAATTTCGTCTGGGCTTTTAAGTTTATGCTGAAATGTGTTAAAAATTTGGGGGACCAGGCCGGATTCGGTGGCTCACGCCTGCAATCCCAGCACTTTGGAAGGCTCAGGCAAATGGATCACTTGAGGTCAGGAGTTCGAGACCAGCCTGGCCAACATGGTGATACCCTGTCTCTAGTAAAAATACAAAATATTAGCTGGGCATGGTGGTGGGTGCCTGTAATCCCAGCTGCTTGGGAGGCTGAGAAAGGAGAATAGGTTGAACCTGAAAGGCAGAGATTGTGGAGAGCCGAGATGAGGCCATTACACTCCAGCCTGGGCAACAGAGCGAGACTCCTTAAGAAAAAAAAAAGGGCTGGGCGTGTTGGCTCAAGCCTATAATCCTGGCACTTTAGGAGGCCGAGGTGGGTGGATCATGAGGTCAAGAGATCCAGACCAGCCTGGTCAACAAGGTGAACCCCCGTCTCTACTAAAAATACAAAAATTAGCTGGGCATGGTGGCGTGTGCCTGTAGTCTCAGCTATTCGTGAGGCTGAGGGAGGAGAATTGCTTGAACCCAGGAGGGGAAGGCTGTGGTGAGCTGAGATCACGCCATTGCAGTCCATCCTGGGTAATAAAAGCAAAACTCTGTCTCAAAACAAAAAAACAGAAGGCCGGGTGCAGTGGCTCAAGCCTGTAATCCCAGCACTTTGGGAGGGCGAGGCGGGTGGATCACGAGGTCAAGAGATTGAGATCATCCTGGTCAACATGGTGGAACCCCGTGTCTACTAAAAAATACAAAAAATTAGCTGGGCATGGTGGCGTGTGCCTGTAACCCCAGCTACTCAGGAGGCTAAGGCAGGAGAATTGCCTGAACCCAGGAGGCGGAGGTTGCCGTGAGCTGAGATCGTACCATTGCACTCCAGCCTGGGTAACGAGCGAAACTCCGTTTCAAAAAGAAAAAAAGAAAGAAAAAAATTTAAAAAGATGTGACTAGGACATAAGGTTTGTGAGGACCAGGAGTAGAGTAATGTTGTTTGACTCTGTATCCCCACCCAATTCTCATGTCAAATTGTAAATGTATTAATATTAGTAAGGGTCTAGTTGTATTATGCATACAATTAGCCTTAAACTTTCCATTTAAGGATGGACACCGTGGTTGACACCTATAATCCTAGCACTTTGGGATGCCTAGGTGGGTGGATTACCTGAGGTCAGGAGTTCAAGACCAGCCTGGCCATCATGGTGAAACCCCATCTTTAAAAAAAAAAAAAAAAAAAGAAAGAAAACTTTAGAAAAGAAAAAGCCAATTTTGAATGATTTAGTTATTTTGCGTATTTTTTTTTAGTTTTGAGGAATTCTAGCATGTTTATAATATTTTAAGATTTATTAAATTCAGTCAGGCGCGGTGGCTCATGCCTGTAATCCCAGCACTTTGGGAGGCTGAGGCAGGTAGATCACGAGGTGAAGAGATCGAGAGCATCCTGGTCAACGTGGTGAAACCCCGTCTCTACTCAAAATACAAAAAATTAGCTGGGTATGGTGGCATGTGCTTGTAGTCCAAGCTGCTCAGGAGGCTGAGGGAGGAAAATTGCCTGAACCCAGGAGGCGGAGGTTGTGGTGAGCCGAGATCGCGCCATTGCACTCCAGCCTGGGTAACAAGAGCGAAACTCCGTCTCAAAAAAAAAAAAAAATTAAGATTTATTAAATTTATGATATCTTACTATATGAGATAATGGAAACATTTTGTAATAATATCACAAGTATCGAGCTTCCTCGATTCTTCAGAGCTTGAAGATTAGCTTGGTGAAATAAGACAGGCAGACAAGATTAAATAGGAATTAAAAAATAAAATTTCTGATAACTATGGGATTATGTAAAATGATTGAAACTATCACCAGGGTATCTTAAAGAGATTAAGATAATGGAATGACGTTGGAAAACATATTTCAGAGTATCATCCAGAAGTTTTCCAACTTAACCATACAGACCAACATTCAAATTCAGAAAATACATAAACCTCAATAAGAGATTTCATAAGAAAATCAAACCCAACACACATAATCATCAGGTTCTTCAAGGTTGAAATGCAGGAAAAAATAATATCAATAGCCAGAGAGAAAGACCAGGTTATCTACAAAGGGAAGCCCATCAGAATCACAGTGGATCTGTAAGCAGAAGCCCTGCAAGCCATAAAGAGATTGGGGACCAATATTCAACATTCTTAAAGAAAATAATTTTCAATCAGGAATTTCATATTCAGCAAAATTATGCTTTATAAGTGAAGGAGAAATAAAATCCTTGTCAGACAAGCAAATGCTGAAGAAATCTGTCATCACCATGAGGCCTGCCTTAAAAGAGGTTTTTTAAAAAAAGTAAATATGGAAAAGAAAAAGAATTACCAGCCACTGCAAAAACACACTCAAGTACAAAGACTAATGACACCGTGAAACAACATCAAGTCTGCAAAATAACCAGCTAGCACGGTGAAGACAGGATCAGATTCACACAAAACAATATTAACCTTAAATGTAAATGGGCTAAATGCCCCAATTAAAAGACACAGAATGGAAGTTAAATACAAGACTCATTGCTGTGCTATATTTCAGAGACCCATCTCATGGGCTGGGTGCAGTGGCTCACACCTGTAATTCCAGCACTTTGGGAGGCCAAGACAGGCAGATCACGTGAGGTTGGGAGTTAAAGACTCTCTACCAAAAACAAAAAATTAGCCAGGTGTGGTGGTGCATATCTGTAATCCTAGTTACTTGGGACGCTGAGGCAGGAGAATCACTAGAACACAGGAGGTGGAGGTTGTGGTGATTCAAGATCACACCATTGCACATCAGCACTCCAGCCAAAACAAAAGTGAAACCTTGTCTCAAAAAAATAAAAATAAAAAAAAAAGACCGATCTCACATGCAAAGACACAAAATTAAAAAAAAAATTTACCAAGCAAATAAAAGCAGAAGAAAAGGCAGGGATTGCAACCATAGTTTCTGACAAACAGACTTTGAACTAACAAAGATCAGAAAAGACAAAAAGAGCATTACATAACGCTAAAAGAATCAATTCAAGGAGCACCCAGATTTTAAGAAAACACATTCTTAGAGACCTACAAAAAGACTTAGTCTGCCACACAATAACAGTGGGAGACTTTAACACCTCACTGCCAATATTAGACAGAAAATTGTGAAAAAAAGGAACAAAGATATTTAGGACTTGAACTCAGCTCTGGGTCAAGCGGACCTGACAGATATCTACAGAACTCTCCAGCCAAAAGCAACACACGCATTCTTCTAAGTTCCACATGGCAGTTAGCCTTAAAGTGGTCACATAATTGAAGTAAAACACTCCTCAGCAAATGCAAAAGAACTAAAATTATAACAATCTCTCTCAGCACAGAGCAATCAAATTAGAATTTACAGCCGGGTGTGATGGCTCACGTCTGTAATCCCAGCACTTTGGGAGTCAAGGCAAGTGAATCACAAGGTCAGGAGTTTGAGACCAGCCTGGCCAACATGGTGAAATCTAGTCTGTACTAAAAATACAAAAATTAGCTGGGCGTGTGGTGGGCAGCTCTAATCCCAGTTACTCGGGAGGCTGAGCAGAAGAATTGCTTGAAACTGGAAGACAGAGGTTGTAATGAGCCCGGATCACGCCACTGCACACCAGCCTGAGCGAAAAAGTGAAACTTGGTCTAAAAACAAGCAAACAAAGACCTCAACACTATACAACCACATGGAAATTGAACAACATGCCCCTGAATGACTTCTGGGTAAATAGTAAAATTAAGGGCCAGGCACTGTGGCGCAAGCCTGTATTCTGAGCACTTTGGGAAGCCAAGGTGGGTGGATAACCAGGTCAGAAGTTTGAGATCAGCCTGGCCAACATAGTGAAACCCCGTCTCTACAAATACAAAAATTAACTGGGTTTGATGGTGGGCGCCTGTAGTCCCAGCTACTCAGGAGGCTGAGGCAGGAGAACCACTTGAACCTGGGAGGTGGAGGTTGCGGTGAGTTGAGATCATGCCATCGCATTCCAGAGACTGTGAAAAAAAAATTAAGTAAAATTTAGTCAGAAATCAACAAAGTCTTTGAAACCAATGAGAAAAAAGATGCAATGTACCAGAATCTCTGGACTGTAGCTAAAGCAGTGTTAAGTGCGAAATTTATAGCACAAAATAACCACATCAAAAAGCTTTAAATGGCCGAGAGTGATGACTGGCGCCTGTGATTCTAGCACTTTGTCTACTAAAAATACAAAAATGAGCCAGGCTGTTCGGAACTGCGATGTGCTACAAAGGTAAAATACAGAATTAGTTTCAAATATTTACTTCCAAATATTTATATACTTTATTAATAAGTACATATCACTCACACATTAAAATGATATTATGGACATATTGGGTTAACTAAATTGTTACAATCAATTCAACTTGTACTTTCTTTCTCTTTCTTTTTTAAAAAATATATTAAAAAAAAACAAGAAAATAGAGACGGGGTTTCACCCTGTTGGCCAGGATGGTCTTGATCCCTTAACCTAGTAATCCGCCCACCTTGGCCTCCGAAAGTGCTGGGATTACAGGCGTGAGCCACCGCGTCCGGCCTGTTCTTTCTTTTTAAAGTTTGGATACAACAAAGTTTAAAATTCACGTGCGGCTCACATTTTATTTCAGAGGATTGCCTCCTTTCTAAAATCTCGGCCTTCCTGCTCAAAGGCAGCAACTGGGAAGGTCATAAAATGCGAAATTTAAAAATAATTGTTATTATATTCTTTCTATTTGTAAATAGCCATGTAAAATATTATTTGTAAATACATACGACTTTACACACCAGTTTAAAGGCATTTAATAACTCTGTGGTGGGCCAGGCTCAGCTCAGGAAGGAAGCTCTGCCCGAAAAGGCTGCAGCCTAGGCTGTCTGTCACTTTTTCTTCACTCAGCCCAGCGTCTGATCATATCCTCTGTCACTCAGGGCCTGAGAGGGTGGGGTTTTACAGGTTATTCAATCAGCGACGCTGGGCTGGGAACCGTCCAATCAGGCACGCAGCTGGAGCGGACCGGAAGGTTTCGGGAATGTGGCGCGGCCTTTGTTTCCAGCTGCAGGAGCTCCGGGTCTCTGCTTCACTTCTCTGTGTCCTCTGCTCCTAGAGTCCCAGCCTCTGTGGCTCTGCGACCTGAAGGTATTGGGAGTTCCACAGCTATGACGCCGGGATCCCCTGGAGCCCTAGAAATGGTGAGAGTGCCGGGTCGAACCTCCCGAGAGAGGGGAAGGGGCTGGTTGGAACCGGTGGGAAGTGGCTGTGGCGGGACTCAGGCCTCCCCGCAGTCAGCTCCGCAGTCTGCGCCCGGAGCTCTTGCCCAGCTCGGCCTCAGTCCCCGTCAGCCATAAGATGGCGGCCGCGCTGACAGCCGGGCCCCGGTGTACTGCCTCTTCCCTGCACAGTGACTGTGCTCCGGTCTGCAGCCATCCCTGGGCAGCTCTTCACCCGGAGTGTCGCGTCTCTCCGATTGTGCAGGGACCACAGGAGGGTCGTCAGGGGAGAATCCTGGCTCCGGCTGCGGGTTCCATGATTGTGAGAGCTTTAGTCCGTGGGGTTCCCAGCTCTTTTCTTCTGCTAAAAAAGTATGGGAGTCACCCTAAAAACATTAAATAATTTAATCAAAGAGTGATTCAAAAATTGTCAAGCACCTACTGTGGTTTGTCATTTGTGGTTCACGGACGGGGCTTGAAGGAAAGAGTGTTATAAACTGCATGATGCCCAGGAGTTTCAATGCATCCTGAAGCCTGTTTCTGTAAATTCATCAGAAATAAAAATGAAAATAAACTGCATGATGAAGAAAACAAAATTCAGTAACTGTTAGGTACAGTTATGGAGTTTCTTAATTTGTACAATAAAGGTGAACATTTCTTGGTTATGTAATCAGGTTAATTGACAGTGTATAGTTAAGGCTGAATTTTCCCTCAGTGTAGTTATTTACTAAAAAATGCACCTCAGTTAGATTTTTTTAAAAGTAGGAATCCAGGGACAAAAGACACCTCAGTCTAATTGCCATTTCATTATTTTCACACTCCACGGGAAACTGATTTTCTGCTGCATTTTTCACCTGTGTCCTAAGCAGTGTCTTAAGTCTAACATCTATCCCCCCACGTTTCTCCAGCCTCACTCTGGCTTGCAGTAAGATACTGAATTTCCAGTTTCATCTGGCGTTCCCAAATGCCAGCTTGTCCTCCCTAATTTACAGTATCAGCTATTTGTCTAGTGTACTTTTCTATATAATATTTAATTAATTATTTTTCGCAAAGCATTAAACGAGAGTTTTAAAAAGATTTGTTGTCTGCTTGTAAATATTACCCATGAGAAGAAAGCAAAGAATAATCCCCTGACGCTGTATTGTAAAAAGCTCTTGGGCCTCTTCTCCTTACATCTTCTCTAGGCACAGAGATCTTGTTAGAATGTTTTGGGTCAAGGTTATCCTTTGGAATCTCTATGAGGTGATGTGTCCTCAGCCACCCTTTAGTTTTTTTCTGGTCCTGGGTTTCAGTACTGTCTGGGATAAACCAAGATGTCCACCACGGTTATGTCAGCTAAAGTGCATAGGAAATACCAGCTTCTGGGTTATTTTCTCCCATAGGACGACCTGAGGTATAAAATGTTTCCTCTCAAGGAAGCAAGTGGATGCCCTGGGGCTGAGAGGAATCTTCTGGTGTACTCTTTTTTGAAAAGGTAACCCCTGAGGCATTAAAATTGTCTACACCAAACCCAGCTTTTATTTCTTGGGCACACATTGCTGGTCAGCCAGTCAGATGCTGGTACTGAGGGGAAAACACAGAAATAATCTCTGCCCCCTGGATTCTCTAAGGGTGGAGAAAGATAATGAAATAAATGTAGTGAAAGAAAAAGTGTTAAAAAGCCAAAAATTTGTCACAGAAAAAATAGTGTCCCAAAAGACCAAACAAAAAGTGACTCCAGAGAGATGGGGTCAGAACGTGCAAAGTAAAATGCTTCTTGGGTAGTCACTGGGGCATAATGCAGTGTCTCCTGAATGGGTGGTTCTCCCAAAGTGATTGAATGGCCTGACTTGAAACATAAGTCATACACATCTGTTTTTAATCAGCACTGCCTGGGTTTGTCACTATGAAACTTATTTTGACCTCAGTTTTTCAGATGTAAATTGCATTACATTAGTAGGGCTTGAAAGGTAGAATTTTACTTTATTTTATTTTATTATTAGTAGTAGTATTTTTTGAGATGGAGTTTCGCTGTTGTTACCCAAGCTGGAGTGCAATGGCACGATCTCGGCTCACCGCAACCTCCGCCTCCTGGGTTCAGGCAATTCTCCTGCCTCAGCCTCCCGAGTAGCTGGGACTACAGGCACGCGCCACCATGGCCAGCTAATTTTTATATTTTTAGTAGAGACCGGGTTTCACCTTGTTGACCAGGATGGTCTCGATCTCTAGACCTTGTGAGCCACCCGCCTCGGCCTCCCAAAGTGCTGGGATTATAGGCGTGAGCCACCGCGCCCGGCCGTATTTTTTTTTTTTTTTTTTTTTTGAGACAGAGTTTCACTCTTGTTGCCCATACTGGAGTCCACTGGCAAGATCTGGGCTCACTGCAACCTACTCCTCCCAGGTTTAAGTGATTCTACTGCCTCAGTCTCCTGAGTAGCTGGGATTACAGGCACATACCACCATGCTCAGCTAATTTTTGTATTTTTTAAGTAAAGATGGGATTTCACCATGTTGGCTAAGCTGCTCTTGATCTCCTGACCTGGGATGATCTGCCTGCCTGGGCCTCCCAAATTGCTAGGATTACAGTCGTGAGCCACCATGCCCAGCTAATTAATACATTTTCATGAGAAATGTGGTAGGTAATTGGTGAGTTACATAGATTCATTTAGGAGGGTAAATTTCTGAGAGTGAATATCTCTGTTCATGTCTTGTTATCTTCATTACTGAGTTTTATGAGATAAAATTTGGTACCACCTAGAAGTGTTCCCATATGACTAATTGTTTACTACATGATTTTTTTTTTTTTTGCCAATCAATGAGAGCTTGTAAGGTTGCTGAGGTTGGTTGGCCTTGAACTCTTGGCCTCGCCTTCGCAAGCGCCACGACATCCGGCCGGAGCCACTTTGGGCCCCCTACTACATGATTTTTAATAAAAGTAATTAATATATTATCTGATAGGAATAGACACTTTTTCTTTTCTTACTCATGTATAAAATATAAGTAGCTTAAAATATCCTTTCCTTACATGAACACTGTGTTTGAGTAATTTTGCTGAACTTTTCAAACACGTAGTTTCAAAAACCAAATGAGTAACTAACATGGAAATTAAATCTTGAGCCCAGTGAATAAGAGCTAAGGCTAATATTGAGTTTGCAAAAAGGTTTTTAAAAGCAAAGTTAATTTTTCTTCTGGCATGCCTTTCCTGCAGATGTCTCAGCCTGCGTGTCCCAGTTATGGAAGAAGCCTTACTGCTAAATGCAGTTAAGGTTAAGATGAAAGGGGACTGAGAGGGTCTTACAAAAAAAGAAAGGATGGCAAAGTTTAGGAAGACAGGGGCTTCCTTTTCTAGGGAGCAGCAAACAAGATTAGAGAGAAGGTGGGAGGAGAATGGCAAATGAAGGGTGAAAAATCAGATTTTAGGTCAGGGAATATTTTATTGTGAAGTCATCATGCTCTTAGAAGAGATATAAAATGAGGTTGTATGTTGACTCAGACTGAGAATAGTTCAAAGTTCTGGAGCCTGTGAAAAATTTTATTTAGACCCCTGGAGACAAATTCAGCTGATTCTTTTAATGGGAAAAAGAAGAAAATGTGCAGAGTTCTTATCGAAAAGAGCTTCCAATTCAAGCCCCAAAAGAGGATTCTTGGATTTCGCTCAAGAAAAAATTCAGGGTGAGTCCATACAGTAAAGTAAAAAAAAAAAATTAAGAAAGGAAAGAAATAAAAGAATGGCTTACTCCATAGGCAGAGCAGCCCCGAGGGATGCTGGTTGCACATTTTTATCTTTATTTCTTGATTATATGTTAAACAAGGGGTGGATTATTTATGCCTCCCAATTTTAGACCACATAGGGTAACTTCCTGATGTTTCCATTGCATTTGTAAACTGTTATGACACTGGTAGCAGTGTAGCAGTGAGGGCGACCAGAGGTTACTCTCGTTACAGTTTGGATTTGGTGGAGGTGATTTGACTTCCTTACTGCAAACTGTTTTATCTGCAAGGTCTTTACGACTTGTATCTCCTGCTGACATTTTGCCCTATCCTGTTACCCAGAATGCCTAACTATCCAGGAATGCAGCCCAGTAATCTCAGCCCTGTTTTACCCAGCCCCTATTCAAAATAGATTTGCTCTGGTTCCATCTACCTCTGACACCTCTTTTTTTTTTTTTCCCCCTACAAGGGCACCGTTAGTCCTAAGGATTGTAGAGGGATGAAGGTCCGTTTTCTGTAACTATTTCATGCTGAATAGGGGTGATGATATGTTTGCCTAACTATTCAGTTTTCTTTCTTTTTTTTTTGAGATGGATCTTTGCTCTTGTTGCCTAGGCTAGAGTGCAATGATGCGATCTCAGCTCACTGTAACCTTTGCCTCCTGGGTTCATGCAATTCTTTTGCCTCAGCCTCCCCAGTAGCTGAGATTACAGGCATGTGCCACCACGCCTGGCTAATTTTGTACTTTTATTAGAGACACGGTTTCTCCATGTTGGTCAGGTTGGTTTCAAACTCCTGACCTCAGGTGACCCATCTGCCTCAGCCTCCCAAAGTGCTGGAATTACAGGCATGAGCCACCACGCCTGGCCCAGAGTTTCTTGACTGTGAAAAAAAACCCAAAGGATCAGTGACGTTTTCTGCAAAGTCAAAAATATTACTCAGTCTTCTATTAGTTCAGTCCCTTCAGTTAATTCCTATTCTGTTTGATAGTCATGACATTTCAGTTTGCCGTAAATACTAAATTTTTTTTTCTCTCTTCTAATGTCACAATTCCTAAAGTTATCATAAGCTTGCATTTAAGAACATCTGTCAGACAGATGCAGTGGCTCATGCCTCTAATCCTAGCACTTTGGGAGGGTGAGCCAAGTGGATTACTTGAGATCAGGAGTTTGAGACCAGCCTGCCCAAAATGGCAAAATTCCATCTCTAGTAAAAACACCAAAATTAGCTGGGTGTGGTGGCGGGTGCCTCCACAGCTTTTCAAGTGGCTGAGGCAGGATAATCGCTTGAACCTGGGTGGCAGAGGTTGCAGTGAGCCGAGATTATGCCACTTCACTCCAGCCTGGGTGAAAGAGTGAGACTCCTTAAAAAAACAAAAAACAAACAACAAAATTCATCAAAGTCTTAAGTATAAATCATCTTTTGAAGAGGATCAACAGAAGATGATTGGATGGCAAAGTCTTAGTGTAGTCACAGTAAAAAAAAAAATGATTGAGAATGAAATTTGGTTAGCTCTGTGACATACAATAATTTTATGTAACAATTGTGATTATTAATGTTGTACACTTAGTCATATTACAATTACAGGAGTTTCCCATAGTTTTGGAACACATACCAATAACATATTTACACAACATAGTTCAATAATAGTGAAACATTATTTCACATTTAACAGTGTTTTCTGTGTGATTTTTATACTAAATGAGCCAAATTTTACTATTATATTTATGTATTATTGATGTCAAACCCAATTCTTAATGAATCTTTCTAGACAAATCTTTCCAATTTTAATGTTT
The DNA here is from genome assembly GCA_031835075.1 of Saguinus oedipus. NCBI lineage: Eukaryota > Metazoa > Chordata > Mammalia > Primates > Cebidae > Saguinus > Saguinus oedipus. The sequence goes on from CM063187.1 coordinate 19,254,838, forward strand.
GACCATAAGGTAATATTCTCATAAACCTTTTGTAACTCTTCACAAAGTCCTTATTGTTAAAGAGTAAATCAGTGCGTTGAGAAGCCATCATTTTTATCTCAATGTTCTATTTATAGAAAAACTGAATGATACCCATTTAACTTTAGTCAGTATGTTCAGACACAGAATCTCTTTTGCAATTAAATTTTAACAAATCTTTTCCAGTTTGTTTAAACCTTCAGTTTTATTCTTTCTAATTAAAAAAAATCCTTTAATTTTTTTAATCTAGGTGAAAAAAATCCACCTTTCTGTTTTCTTATAATCTTTTATAAAAAATACATTTCACTTTCTCTGCATACCTAGCATAAAACTTTTTTCATACTTAAAATTACATATTACAATGTTAACTCTTAGCAACTTTCACTTTTTGTGAAAACTTTGGTAAGGAAGGGATTTTAATTGTGAACTAGATGGGGAGTCTAGTGCATATAAGGACTGACTGCAGTGTATTAACTTGATGTGTCGCAGGCGTTACCCATCTGTAAAATAGGCAAGTTGTACAGTAAAGAGTCATAGTGGCATTTTGTGACATCTTTAAGAGGCCTAATGACCTTTAAATTGTACAACATTTCTTCCATAAATTTTATTTAGTGAATTATTTCATGACTTACAGAGATCATCTACAATATGTTTATAGACTTTTTTTATTCGTCCTAAACATCCCTCCTTTTTTTTTTTTTCTGAGATGGAGTTTCACTCTTGTTACCCAGGCTGAAGTGCAATGGCGTGATCTTGGCTCACCGCAACCTCCGTCTCCTGGGTTCAGGCAATTCTCCTGCCTCAGCCTCCTGAGTAGCTGGGACTACAGGCACACGCCACCATGCGTGAGCCACCGCGCCTGGCCCACATTGTATTTTTCATTTGTGTGTGTCATCTCTGACTTCTTTAAGTAGTGTTTTGTCATTCTTGTTATAGAGATCTTTCACCTCCCTGGTTAGCTGTATTCCTAGATATTCTATATTCTTTTTGTGGTAATTGTGAACGGAATTACATTTTTGATTTGGCTTTTGACTTGGATGTTGTTGATGTACAGGGATGCTACTGATTTAGTGTCTTCAAACTTTGCTGAAGTTGTTTATCAGTTTAAAGAGGTTTTCTGGGTGCGCACGGTGGCTCTTATCAGTTTAAAGAGGTTTTCTGGCTGCACACGGTGGCTCTTACCAGTTTAAAGAGGTTTTCTGGCTGCGCATGGTGGCTCTTGTCTGTAATTACAGCACTTCGGGAGGCCAAGGTGGGCAAATCACAAGATCAGAAGTTCGAGACCAGCTTGCTCAACATGGTGAAACCCTGTCTCTAAAAAAATTAAAATAAAATAAAATCTTTCTCTCCCCTTTAAAAAAAAATTTTGCTGAGACTGTAGTATTTTGAAGATATAGGATCTTCTCATTTGCACATAGGAATAGATTGACTTTCTCTCTTCCTTTTTGGATGTCTTTTGTTTTCCTCGTTTCCCTGGTTGCTCTGGCCAAGACTTCCAATTCTATGTTGAATAGGAGTTTTGAGAGCAAGCATCCTTGTGCCAGTTTTCAAGTAGGAATGCTTCTAGCTTGTATCCATTCAATATGTTGGTTGTAAGTTTGTCATAGATGACTCACTATTTTGAAGTATGTACCTTCAGTGCCTAGCTTTTTGAGGGTTTTAAACATGAAAGATGTTAAATTTTATTGAAAGCTTTTGTAGCATCTAATGAGATAGTCTTGTGGTTTTCTTTTGTTCTGTTTATGTGCTGAATAACATTTATTAATTGTTGTATGTTGAAACAACCTTGCATCACAGAGATATAACCTACTTGATCATACTGAGTTAGCTTTTTTGGGGTTCTCCTGTATTCGATTTGTCAGTATTTTTTTTGAGAATATTGTCTTCAGTGTTTATCTTGGATATTGGCCTGAAGCTTTTTATGTTTGCGTTTTATCTCTGCCAGGTTTTGGTATCAGAATGATGCTATTCTTATGTAATGAGTTAAAAAAGGGTCCCTTTTACTTAGTATTTTGAAATAATTTTGGTAGAAGTGGTACCAGCTCTTTGTACATCAGGTAGAATTCAGCTGTAAATTTGTCTGGTCCTGTGGTTTTTTTTGTTGTTGTTAGGCTATTTATTACTAATTCAGTTTTGGAGCTTGTTATTGGCCTATTCAGGGATTCTCTTTTGTTGCTGTTGTTGTTCAGTTTTTGGAGGATGTATCTTTTCTTCAGAGTTACAATCCTCATGTTTGGCCCAAGTGAACTCTCTACTTATATTCATGTGGCCTCATTACTTAGAGTGTACTAGAGCAGCCTCTAAGAGGAGATTTGTCCTTTGATTGTGCTCTGCTCTAACACCCAAGGAGGCAAGCCAGGTTGATCACAACCTAGAGTCTGCACATAAGGTCTGGCCTCTGCCTGGGGTTCACAAGACAGGACTAGACTTTGGATTGAGAATATACAGAAAACTTAACAAGGAGGCATTTTCCGCATTGTGAGATATCAACATAGACATCTAAAATCCCCCTTTGAGAGTGTGGCTTTTTGAGCTTTTCAGATCTTGTTCAGTGACCTGCTACAGTTATGTGAAAGGTTCCAGGTGTAAATACAGTCTGATGACATAATCTTTAAGTTTAAATAAGCATCTTAATAGTGAGAGATCAAGGCCACAAAGCATCCAGAACTATGACCACAACTATACCTACCTGTAAAATACAATGTTGGAGTAGAGTGTCCTTCCTCGTACCTAAAAGTGAATGAATCAGGATTGGTGATCCAGGTCCTAGAGCTCCACCAGGGTGGTTACATTTTCTAGTTAGAATCAGCCTGAGTCTCTCCAGCCTGGTTTATCATTGGGCCATCAGCCCCAGGTCACTAAGAACCCTCTTAAAATCACCTAGCCATCTTTGAGACATTTGAGGATGTCCAGGGCATAACTGTGTCAGACTAACGAGAGTGATTAACTCTGCTTTTGTCTCAGTATAAGAGAAGGAAATAATCCTGTTTTTTTTTCTTCCTCATACAAGAGATAACTTTAGTTGGTACCGACGTGAGAGTTTCTCCAGTTTCCTGGTACTTGGGTGAAAGACAAAGAGGAGGTCTGGTGACTCAGACAGATAAGATAATTGCATCCATTTCATATGGTCATTCAATAAATGGATAATCATGCCGTTGTACTCCAGCCTGGGTGACAGCAAGAATTTGTCAAATAAATCAATAAATAAGAGTTTTGTCTGGTGAATTCTGCTGCTTTTCTAGAGCTGGTGGTCACAGTTTTCAGAAACCCAAAAGCAAGTAAATGAGAAAAATAAATATATGTTTTAGGATTTTAATTTTTAAATTTTGTGTTAAAAACCATTGCTTAGAGAAACATTCCATTTAGTAACTTGTGTCCTATTCCTGCAGATCCAGTAGTTGCTCCACAAGTGACAAAAAGTAAATATAAACACAATAAAAATTTCTCTAAATGACATAAACTTTTTCTATATTCCTCTCATCTGTCTTAACTTTTATTCTATACATTTTTTTTTTCTTTTTTTGCCAATCAATGAGAGCTTGTAAGGTTGCTGAGGTTGGTTGGCCTTGAACTCTTGGCCTCGCCTTCGCAAGCGCCATGACATCCGGCCGGAGCCACTTTGGGCTCCTATTCTATACATTTTTAAAAAATCAGTGACAGAGAAACAGAGAAAGAAATAGAAATGGCAGAACTTTTATCTAAATCCTGAGAATTACTGAATGTTGATATCAACTTCCAGGGTGTTGTGAGGATGAAATCCCATAATGTGTTATTCCCAGCACAGTGCTTTGTAACTTACTCTTAAGCACATAGTACCTGCTTAATAAACATTGCATTATTACACGTGTACATATTGTTTTTCAGATGCAGACTTATTCACAAACTGCTGCTTTCTCTTTCCTCGGAAAACCTTTTTTTTTTTTTTGAGACGGAGTTTTGCTCTTGTTACCCAGGCTGGAGTGCAATGGCGTGATCTCGGTTCACCACAACCTCCACCTCCTGGGTTCAGGCAATTCTCCTGCCTCAGCCTCCTGAGTAGCTGGGATTACAGGCACAGGCCACCATGCCCAGCTAATTTTTTGTATTTTTAGTAGAGACGGGGTTTCACCACGTTGACCAGGATGGTCTCGATCTGTTGACCTCGTGATCCACCCGCCTCGGCCTCCCAAAGTGCTGGGATTACAGGCGTGAGCCACCGTGTCGGGCGGCCGGTTAGCTCAATTGGTGAGCTCTTGGTGCTCAACTGCCCGAGGCTGCACACTCGATTCCTCTGAAAACTTTTAAGAGTCAGCAAAGAATATGAAACTTTAGGATGGAGATTGGTTGTCTTTATTTGTATCAGAAGTATTTATGTTGTGACAAGAGTGCTGAGTGTAAGGGAATCTCTGCTATGCCTGCTTTCTGTAACTATTACTAATAATGAATCCGGGGAAGCAAGATCTGCACTGGCAGGGGACTTGTTTGAAATACCCATTCATGGACTTTTTTCAAACCTGCAGATTCACATTACACAGAGTGGGACAAACATTACCAAGTAATTTTTAAGCTCATTAAAGCTTGAGAGGCAGTGCTTATCAGCCCACTCTTCTCATTCAGATTTCATGGTCAATTTGCAGAATCTTACTCGTGCCCTTTTCACTGGTTTTGTTTATTGTCCTGGATGGAAGCATTCATGTTATTTTAATTAAGTGCCTCATATGACTCTAAGGTGAGGCCAGAATCAAGTATGAGGGCTTCAAGATACATTCCTGAGAGTTAAGTATCACGTTTGCTTTGGTAGGGACAGGGCAATGTGGCTTATATTTCCATTACTGTAGCAGAAATTGCTGGTGTGTGTGGCAGGGAGGGCACGTGCAGATGGGAGAAGAAGAACGTATATTTTTATTTCCATGGAGAAGCTCATTGTTTCTAAATCTCTTCTGTTCTAAAGGAGAGAAATGGGTGGACCTTTGGTCTTGGTCCTTCTGTCTGTGGGTGTGAGGCTAGCAGGTAAGCAGGTGGTGCTGATGTCTTTAAGGGAATTTTCTCATGATACGGGTATTACTTGTCCAGAGAATTTTCTCTGAAAAGGATTTCCAGAGAAGGAGGAAAAATAGCTTCTTTTCAGCTAAACATGTCTCAGATCAAGAGCTGTGTCCACTCTGCCTCCTGGAGTGCCAGGCATTTAGGACTCACAAAGCTTTACTTCTCTCCTTGTGTTTTTCCTCCCCAATGAGTTTGTTTCAAGTACTTTTAAAAATGTTGTGATAGTCAGGAGTCTCTAAAAAATACTTATTTCCTATGTATGAGAGCCTTCTCTACATCATGCCTTCTTATATGCAATGCACAATTCCTACCATGAATTTATGATCTTCCATATTAAAAGTGTTCCTTTTGTTGCTGTTGAACATGGGAAGATGTGGATACTCATGATTCCTATTGGGGGAAAGCTGAGGTCATTAGTAAAGATGGAGAACATATAATGTTGAGGTTTCATCTGTATTCTCCATTAGCACTGTGCAGAACAGGATTACGAAAATGGTTATTTAAACGGGATGGCATTTATTACCCAGGAAGTTCTGAAAAAAATTATTGAGAGATACCTGCTCTCTAGGGTGCTAATGAAAGATTACTTAAAATCATTGTTTAAATGTATATAATATGGAAGATATCTTCACCTTGCGTAAAACTAATTTTTCTTTATGGTTAAATTCAGTCTCTAATTTACTTTTGAGGGGCAGTATCTCAGCAGTGATGCTGTTTTTCTGTGTGCAATAGCACATCATGAAAAATTGTTCTGAGTAGTTGATGTTAATACTTGCTTAAAGAGCTCTCTTTTTTTGTTGTTCTGAACTAGAGAGTTAATTATTTTTATCTTCATTCTCAAGTATCTTTATGCAGCTAATGTGCATAAACCATCACATTTAATCTGGCACCTGCCATTTTTTCTTAGTTTTTGTGGTTTTTTTTTTTAACTTTTTATTTTTTGCACCTATCTGTCTTTGGAAAATGAAGACTCTTTTTTTTTTTTGAGACAGAGTCTTGCTGGAGTACAATGCCATGATCTTGGCTCACAGCAACCTCTGCCTCCTGGGTTCATGCAGTTCTGCCTCAGCTTCCTGAGTAGCTGGGACTACAGGCTTGTGCCACCACATCCACCTAATTTTTGTATTTTTTTTTTTTTTTGAGACGGAGTTTTGCTCTTGTTACCCAGGGTGGAGTGCAATGGTGCAATCTCGGCTCACCCCAACCTCCACCTCCTGGTTTCAGGCAATTCTCCTTCCTCAGCCTCCTGAGTAGCTGGGATTACAGGCACACACCACCATGCCCAGCTAATTTTCTGTATTTTTAGTAGAGACGGGGTTTCACCATGTTGACCAGAATGGTCTCGATCTCTTGACCTCGTGATCCACCTGCCTCAGCCTCCCAACGTGCTGGGATTACAGGCTTGAGCCACTGTGCCCCACCTAATTTTTGTATTTTTAGTAGAGATGGGGTTTCATCATGTTAGCCAAGATGGTCTTGATCTCTTGACCTCATCATCTGAGTACCTCAGCCTCCCAAAGTGCTGGGATTACATGCATGAGCCACCATGCCTGGCCGGCTCTTATCTTTGTTTACAGGCCAGAAAAATTGGGGACAACAATCTCTTTTACTTACTGAATGTTTGACAAAATAGTCTTCTTGGGTCAAAAACACTGGCATTACTAGTGACCTTGTTAGAATTTTAACAACTAAGACTTTATTCCAATTGTTTGGGAGAAAAAAACAATTGTCATGACAGGATCTCTAGTTTATTGTACATTTAAATTTGAGAGTTACCTTATAACTCATCATGTTTTCTTTGTCTGAAAATATACACAACTCATTATGATGTAAATATAACACTAAAAAATGTATACATTTGTGTTTATGTCCCTAATTATATATTTTGTTGTAGGGTCCAGCCCTTACAGGGTTCTGTGAGCCCCTCTCTACAGGTGTGGAGATTAGAAACCGTGGAAATAAAAGACACAAGACACTGAGAAAGAGAAAACAGAGTTTGGGCCCAGGGTCCACTGCCAGCCAAAGCACGGAGTCCGGCAGTGGCCCCGAGTGCCTGGGCACACTGACTTTTATTGAATAAAAAGCAGGGGCGGGGTAGGTAGGGTGAGGTAATGGTTGTCAGTGGTAGAGTCAAGTACATATGTGCCATAGGAATGGCGGCCCAGAACTTTCAAGTAGCCAAGATGAGGTAAGAAGCATAACGCGCCAACACTTTTTTCATACTTGTCAAGAAAGAATAAAGACCTTAAGATTTATGTTAGTATTACTAATATCTTCTAAGAAAAAGGAAGGACCAGGTGCAGAAGCGAAACATGAAAGTGGACATGGAATATGACCACTGAAGCACAGCATCACATAGAGATAATTAAGTCCCTGGATGTCACATACCACAAGAGCTTGGGGGAGCCAAGTTTTCTCCTAGCTCCTCTGGAGAAGGAGACATCATAAACGTCGCCTTCCACAGCTGGCTAAACAGCGGGCCCTTTCCCAGTGCTGGCGCTGCTACACAGCCAAGGCACCCTCCAGCTGCCCTTACATGGGCATGACAGAGGGCTTAGAGTATCTTGCGTTAGAGTCACTTCTTTCACAATGTCACCTTAGGTTCATACTTCGACCTGAGAAGCTTTAGTAAAAGATTTTGCTGAGTATATGTATATGTATCTTAATGGTTACCTATGAATAACGAAGATAATCTGTGAATAACTAAGATCACCTAGGAATAACCACTATAGTTATATCTCTAGTTATTTTCTTCTTCATTATTTATATGGGAACAGATTGAGGCTTCTGACTCCTTCCTCATACTTAAGGGGTCTCCCACCCACAGTTTATCATTGAGAAGAGTATCAGATAGGCGTTGGTGATGTGTATCTTATGCCTTCCTCTGCCCTCAAAGGAAGAGAATACATTAGAGAATATTTCTGCGTTGAAAATTATTGGATAATTTGTTATTTTTGTAAGTCAGAACCAATTGTCTTTATGCTGTAATTTCACCTTAACTCAAATAAGAAATTCTTCCCATGGCCACTTGTTAAATATATGTGTGCATGTGTGTTTTTCAGGAGACACTGACTTTTAGGGATGTGGCCATAGAATTCTCTCTGGAGGAGTGGCAATGTCTGAACCCTGCTCAGCAGAATTTATATAGAAATGTGATGTTAGAGAACTACAGAAACCTGGTCTTCTTGGGTGAGGATAATTTTAATACACAATTATTAATATATCCTAAAAATTTATGTCTCTTTTTCTGTAGAATTTTTTATTTTGGTAATTTATGCTTTGTATAAATGACTTTCTGATTTCTGTTTTAAGAAAATCTTGATAAATTTGTTAATGTAGAAAAGAATTTATTCAACATGTTTCATCTTGACCCGAACTTTCCACATTCCTCAGCTGCTCTGTATCCTTTACTCTAGATTAATGGTAATTCCTGAAATTTAGTGGCATAAAATATCATTGCCCACATTTTAAACTCTATTTACCACCATCAATTTTTAATTCATAAGTATTAGGTTGTAAAATTAAGGACTTACAAATTTAAAATATTTCCAAATATTTAGAGATGTCTCATTAATTAGTATTTGGGGATTAATTTTCTGGAATATTCTATTACATACGTTTTACTGAGCACAGTACTAGGTTAGTAATTAGAGAACAGAAGAATGAAACATGTTATTTATTTTTAATAAAGCAGGGATTGCTGTCTGTAAGCAAAACCCGATCACCCGTCTGGTGCAAGGAAAAGAGCCCTGCAATATGAAGAGACAAGAGATGGTGGCCAGACCCCACGGTAGGTGAGAGTGAATACAGCAGACATCACAGATGAGAGCTCCAAAGGTTTAAAAAAAAAAAAAAAGCCAGTTCTTACAACTTGATTTGGGAAGGTATGTTGAAAAGCAAATAGTTTTTGGGAAGCCTGAGTATTTTCTTAAATTTTTCTCTCACGTGGAGGCCTCTTTTGTCTTATGCTTTTAAATTCTCTAAAGATTCTACTTTTCCTTGGGTGACCTTCCCTTATTTCTAGTGAGAGCCAAAGTCCTCTTCATGGCATATTAGAGACTGTACAATCTGACTGCTTTTTAATTGTTTTTGGGGGACACACAAATATTTGCATAATTTTGAAAACCTCTATGTTAAACTATTAGTTCTCTTTTTGCATCATGTCTGGAATGTGTGAGAGTAGTGATTTCTGTTGAACTAGGGCGTCTTTGTTAATTTTTCTGCATATTCCATTCTGTTTGTATTACTATAGTCTTTTTTTTTTTTTTGCCAATCAATGAGAGCTTGTAAGGTTGCTGAGGTTGGTTGGCCTTGAACTCTTGGCCTTGCCTTCGCAAGAGCCACGACATCCGGCCGGAGCCACTTTGGGCCCCTAGTCTTTTTTTTTGAGATGGAGTTTCGCTCTTGTTGGCCAGGCTGGAGTGCAATGGTGCATTCTCGGCTCACCGCAACCTCCACCTCCTGGGTTCAAACGATTCTCCTGTCTCAGCCTCCCAAGTAGCTGGGATTACAGGCATGTGCCACCATGCCCGGCTAATTTTTTTTTTTTGTATTTAGTAGAGACAGGGTTTCAGCATTTTGGCCAGGATGGTCTCGATCTCTTGACCTTGTGATCCACCCGCCTCAGCCTCCCAAAGTGCTGGCATTACAGGCGTGAGGCACCACACCCAGCCAACTATATTACTATAGTCTTAAAATATAGTTTGAAATTGAAAATTATGCTGGGCATGGTGGCTTATGCTTGTGATCCCAGCACTTTGGGAGGCCAAGGAGGGTGGTTCTGACTAACAAGGTGAAACCCCGTCTCTACTAAAAATGCAAAAATTATCCAGGTGTGTTGGCATGCCTGTAGTCCCAGCTAATAGGGAGGCTGAGGCAGGAGAATTGCTTGAACCTGGAGGGCAGAGGTTGCAGTGAGCCAAGATGGTGCCATTGCCCTCTAGCCTGGGCAAAAAGAGGAAAACGTCATCTCAAAAAAATAAAATAAAATAAAATAAATAATGGTGAACTATGATGTTCCTCTGCTTTGTTCTTTTTTTCTCAAGAATGCTTTGGTTATTTAAGTTTATTGTAGTTTCTTATAAATTTTAGAATTGTATTTTTCTATTACCATGAAAAAAATGCCAGTGGAATTTGGATAGAAAGTTTATTGAATGTGTAGAATACTTATAATATGGCACTTTAACAATATTTATTCTTTCCTTTTTTGTTGTTTTTTGTTTGTTTTTGTTTGAGATGGAGTTTCACTTATTTCGCAGGCTGTAGTGCAATGGTGCAATACAGGTCACCACAACTTCCATCTCCTGGGTTCAAGCGATTCTCCTGCCTCAGCCTCCCGAAGAGCTGGGATTACAGGCGTGCACCACCACTCCTGGCTAATTTTGTATTTTTACTAGAGACAGTTTCTTCTGTTGGTTGTGCTGGTCTGGAACTCATGACCTCAGGTGATATGCTGGCCTCAGCCTCCCAAAGGGCTGAGATTACAGGAGTGAGCCACCACGCCCGGCAATATTTATTCTTTCAATCCACAGACATAAGTTTTTTTATTTGAGACATATTCTCACTGTGTCACACAGGTTTCAGTGCAATGGTGCGATCTTGGCTCACTGCGACCTCCACTTCTTGAGTTAAAGTGAGTATCCTACCTCAGCCTCCCAAGTAGCAGGGATTATAAGCATGTGTCACCATGCCTGGCTAATTTTTGTATGTTTAGTAGAGACAGGATTTCACCATGTTGTCAAGGATGGTCTCTATCTCCAGACTTCATGATCCACCTGACTCAGCCTCCCAAAGTGCTGGGATTACAAGTGTGAGCTACCACACTCGGCCAACATAAAATATTTTTAAATTTATTTTTGTCTTCTCTAATTTCTTTCATTAATATCTTATATATTTCGTTGCAAAGATTGTTCATCTTCTTGGTTGAATCTGTTCTCAGAAATTTATTATTTTAATGCTATTATAAATAAGATTGTTGCCGGGCGCGGTGGCTCACGCCTGTAATCCCAGCACTTTGGGAGGCCAAGGCGGGTGGATCACGAGGTCAAGAGATCGAGACCATCCTGGTCAACATGGTGAAACCCCGTCTCTACTAAAAATACAAAAAATTAGCTGGGCATGGTGGCGCGTGGCTGTAATCCCAGCTACTCAGGAGGCTGAGGCAGGAGAATTGCCTGAACCCAGGAGGCGGAGGTTGTGGTGAGCCAAGATCGTACCATTGCACTCCAGCCTGGGTTACAAGAGCGAAACTCCATCTCAAAAAAAAAAAAAAAAAAGATTGTTTTCTTTCTCTATGGTATCAGATATTTTGTGTTAAGTGTGTGGAATCATAACTTCTATGTTAATTTTATGTTTTATTAAGTTACTATTAGTTTAGATAAATTTTAATGTATTGTTTATGGTTTTTTATATATAAGATCATATATTCCACAAACAGCAATTTTTACTTAATTCTCTTCAATTCCAATGGCATTTTAAAAATGTTTTTGGCCAATTCTTGTGCCACATACTTTCAGTTCCACATTAAAATAGAAGCATTGACGGTGGGCACAATATGTTTTTATATTGGTGTCTGTGAATTTGAAGGAGCAACAACTCCTTAGCTTTTATAAACTGGTTTCAGGAGGCAAAGATCATTTTCTGTTGTGTGCCTAGAGTGATGGATGCCCTCTGGGTTTGTAGTGGAGGGTTTGTAGCTTGGTCGCAGGCTGCTGCGTCTGCACTAGGGTCTACCTTTACGCGGCTTGTTACAAAGGGTTTGGGTAATTGTAATTTCCATTTTATTTCTGGACAGATTGAATATCCTTCAGGACTTTGATCTCTAGGACAGGTTTCTGCGGGTGGGTCCATATATAATGGCGCTTACATCAGCAGGTGAATGGGTGTGGCTTTCAGTGAGTGAGTACACAGAGTGGTCTCAAGTCACTATGTGAATTTCTGTTTAGGCAAAAGTGGTCATGAAGTTTGGCTCAGAGATCTGGAACTGAGTTACTGAACTGCTTGAGGGGCCACAGTAAAAACTGTGTGGCTGTAAATGGGCATCTTCCTCCACGTCTCTGGTAGGGCAGGACCTCTCTCAGACTGTAACAGGGAGAAGGTTGTAATAATTACAGGGTTAACTTCAGAATTCTCAGTGGGACCAAGTTGGTTGGGCCATTTCTTGTTCTGTAGCCGAGACCAGGTAGTTTCCCACCTGAATGAGGTCCTGTCCTCTGAAAAAAACACTCCTCAATTTTGGGTTTTAGCAGAGTTTCACAATTCCCTCCCTAAATCTCAAAGGTCTCCTAAAGGCACTTACTTTGGAGATGGGGTCTTGTTTATTGCCTGGGCTGGTCTTGAAATCCTGGCCTGCAGAAATTCTCCAACCTGAGTGTGCCCCGTAGTTGTCATTACAGATGTGAGCCGTGATGCCTGGCTCTCTCATGAAGGAATTTTTTTCAGGGATTACTGAAAAATTGTTTTTGCTGTAAAGAGGATAATCAAGTAGAGCACCTTTTATTTTATTATTTTTATTTTTATTTTTGAGATGGAGTCTCACTCTGTCACCCAGGCTGTAGTGCAGTGGTATGATCTTGGCTCACTGCCATCTCTGCTTCCTGGGTTCAAGTGAGTTTCCTGCTTTAGCCTCCTGAGTAGCTGGGATTACAGGTACATGCCACCATGCCTGGCTAATTTTTGAAAATTTTTTTTTTTTTTGGGACAGAGTCTCACTCTGTTGCTAGGCACCAGGCTGGAGTACAGTGGCACGATCTCGGCTCACTGCAACCTCCGCCTCCTGGGTTCAAGCAATTCTCCTGCCTCAGCCTCCTGAGTAGCTGGGACTACAGGTGTGTGCCAGCACGCCCAGCTAATTTTTGTATTTTTTTTTTTTTTTTGAGACGGAGTTTCGCTCTTGTTACCCAGGCTGGAGTGCAATGGTGCGATCTCGGCTCACCGCAACCTCCGCCTCCTGGGTTCAGGCAATTCTCCTGCCTCAGCCTCCTGAGTAGCTGGGATTACAGGCACGCGCCACCATGCCCAGCTAATTTTTTGTATCTTTAGTAGAGACGGGGTTTCACCACGTTGACCAGGATGGTCTCGATATCTTGACCTTGTGATCCACCCGCCTCGGCCTCCTAAAGTGCTGGGATTACAGGCTTGAGCCACCGCACCCGGCCTTAATTTTTGTATTTTTAGTAGAGATGGGCTTTCACCATGTTGGCCAGGATGGTCTTGATCTCTTGACCTCGTGATCCACCCACCCTAGTCTCCCAAAGTGCTGAGATTACAGGCATGAGCCACCATGCCTGGCACTACATTTTCTTTATCCAGTCCATTGTAGATGGGCACTTCAGTTGATTCCATGTCTTTGCTGTTGTGAATTGTGCTGCAATGAAGATACACATCCAGGTATCTTTATAATAGAACAATTTATATTTTTTTTGGTATATATCCACTAATGGGATTGTTGGGTCCAATAGTATACCTGGTTCTAGATCTTGAGGAGTCACCATACTGGCTTTCACAATGGTTGAATTAATTTACATTTTCACCAAAAGTGCCAGATGTGCAGGTTTGTTACATAAGTAAACATGCGCCGTGGTAGTTTGCTGCACGTGATCTTGTTCCTTTTTATGGCTGCATAGTATTCCATGGTACATGTGTACCACATTTTCTTTATCCAGTCTATCATAGATGGGGGTTGATTCCATGTCTTTGCTATTGTGAATTGTGCTGCAATGAAGATACACAACCATGTATCATAATAATAGAATGATTTATGTTCTTTTGGTATATATCCACTAATGGGATTGTTGGGTCCAATAGTACATCTGGTTCTAGATCTTGAGGAGTCAGCATACTGGCTTTCACAATGGTTGAATTAATTTATATTCCCACCAAAAGTGTAAAAGCATTTCTGTTTCTCCATAGCCTCACCAACACTGTTGTTTCTTGACTTTTTAATCACCATTCTGACTGGCATGAGATGGTATCTCATTGTGATTCTGATTTGCATTTCTTTTTTTCTTTTTTTTTTTTTGTGATAGATTCTCGCTCTGTCCCCAGGTGCCAGGCTGGAATGTAGTGGCGTGATATTAGCTCACTGCAACCTCTGCCTCCGGGTTCAAGCAATTCTCTTGCCTCAGCCTCCCAGGTAGCTGGGACTACAGGCACATGCTACTGCGCCCAATTCATTTTTTTTTTTTTTTTGTATTTTTAGTAGAGACAGGGTTTCACCATGTTGGCCAGGATGGTCTCGATCTCTTGACCTTGTGATCCGCCCGCCTTGGCCTCCCAAAGTGCTGGGATTACAGGCTTGAGCCACCGCGCCCGGCCTGATTTGCATTTCTTTAATGATCACTAATGTTGAATGTTTTTTCATGTTTGTTGGCCACATAAATGTCTTCTTTTGAGAAGTGTTTATTGTTCTTTGCTCACTTTCCAATGGGGTTGTTTGTTTTATTCTTGTAGATTTGTTTAAGTTCTTTGTAGACTCTGGATATTAACCTTTGTCAGATGGATAAACTGCAAAAATCTGCTTGCATTCTGTAGATTGTCTGTTCGTTCTGATGATAATTTCTTTTGCTGTGCAGAAGCTCTTTAATTAGATCCCATTTGTCAGTGTTTGCTTCTGTTGCAATTGCTTTCATCATAAAATCTTTGCCTATGCCTATGTCCTGAATGGGATTGCCTAGATTTTCTTCTAGGATTCTTGTAGTTTTGAGTTTCACATTTAAGTCTTCAATTCATCTTTAGTTAATTTTTGTATAGGTGGAAGAAAGGGGTCCAGTTTCAACTTTCTACATATGGCTACCCAGTTCTCCCAGTACCATTTATTAAAAGGGAATCCTTTTCCCATTGCTTGTTTTTGTCGGGTTTTTCAAAGATCAGATGGTTGTAGATATGGAATCTTATTTCTGAGTTCTCTATTCTGTTCCATTGGTCTCTGTGTCTGTTTTTATAACAGTTCCAGGCAGCTTTGGTTACTACAGTCTTGTAGTATACTTTTAGGGTGGATATCATGATGCCTTCAGCTTTGTTCTTTTTGCTTAGGATTCTCTTGGCTATAGGGGATCTTTTGGGGTTTCACATGAATTTTAAAATAGTTTTTTTCCAATTCTGTGAAGAATGTTTTTTTTTTTTTTTTCTCCTGGGTCACTATACTCATGTTCACTTGAGAAACATGAGGAGGGGAATTCTCAAATGTCCATTACTAGAGTATCAATGAGTAACCTTTCTAGACCCTTTGATCCATTCAAAATATAATGCTTCTAGGGACTTTTTTTTTTTTTTTTTTGAGAAAAGGAAAGAAGGAGAGGAAAAGAGAGGAAGAAAAAGAGGGAGAGAGAACAGGAATATTGCTTTATTCTTTTTTTTTTTTTTGAGACGGAGTTTTGCTCGTTACCCAGGCTGGAGTGCAATGGCACGATCTCGGCTCACCGCAACCTCCGCCTCCCGGGTTCAGGCAATTCTCCTGCCTCAGCCTCCTGAGTAGCTGGGATTATTGCTTTATTCTATGAATGGTTATTAATAATGGCCGATCAATATTTTGTGTATTTAAAGTGGAGAGCTCTATAAGTACTTATTAAGTTTACTTATTCCGGATCTGAGTTCAAATTCTGGATATCCTTATTAATTTTCTCTTAATGGTAATGTTAATGTTAATGGTAGTTTAGTCTGAATAGCATTGAATCTATAAATTACTTTGTTCTCTTTGCAGCAATTGTGAATGAGAGTTTATTCGTAGTTTGGCTCTCTGCTTGTTTATTGTTGGCATATTGCAATGCTTGTGTTTTTTCCACATTGATTTTGTAACTCAGTACTTTCCTGAAGTTGCTTATTAGATGAAGAAGGTTTTGGGCTGAGACAATGGGGCTTTCTAGATCTAGGATCCTGCCGTCTGCAGAGACAGTTTGACTTCCTATTTGAATATCACTTATTTCTCTTGCCTAATTTCCCTGCCAGAACTCAATAGTATGTTAAATAGGAGTGCTGAGAGGGCATCCTTGTCTGGTGCCAGTTTTCAAGGGGAATGCTTTCAGCTTTTTCCCTTTTAGTATGCTACTGGCTGTGGATTTGTCATAGATAGTTTCTATTATTTTGAGGTATGTTCCATGAATACCTAGCTTATTGAGAGTTTTTAACATGAAGGGATGTTGAATTTGGTCAAAGGCCTTTTCTGCATGTAGTTTTTTTCTTTTTCTTTATTTTTTTTTTTTTTGGCAATGGAGTCTCACTTAGCTACCCAAGCTGGGGTGCAATGGCACAATCTCAGCTCACTGCAGCCTCCACCTCCTGGGTTCAGGCAATTCTATTGCCTCAGCCTCCTGAGTAGCAGGGATTACAGGCACGTGCCACCATGCCCAGCTAATCCTTTCTTCTTTTTTTTTTTTTTTTTTGTATTTTTAGTAGAGACGGGGTTTCGCCATGTTGACCAGGATGGTCTTGATCTCTTGACCTTGTGATCCATCCACCTCGGCCTCCCAAAGTGCTGGGATTACACGCTTGAGCCACCGAGCCAGGCCTGCATCTATTGAGATAATCATGTGGTTTTTGTCTTTAGATCTGTTTATGTGATGAATTAGGTTCGTCAATTTTTGTATGTTGAACCAGCCTTGCATCCTGGGAATAAAGCTAACTCGATTGTGGTGGATAAGCTTTTTGATGTGCTCCTGGATTCAGTTTGCTAGTATTTTATTGAGAATTTTTGCATTGATGTTTATCAGGGATATTGGCTTGAAGTTTGTTTATTTTTTTTTAAATTTCTTCCAGGTCTTGATATCAGGATGATGCTGATTTTATAGAATGAGTTAGGAAGAGGCCCCAGCCATGTGCAGTGGCT
Source organism: Saguinus oedipus (assembly GCA_031835075.1). Classification (NCBI taxonomy): domain Eukaryota; kingdom Metazoa; phylum Chordata; class Mammalia; order Primates; family Cebidae; genus Saguinus; species Saguinus oedipus. Next base: position 19,271,702 of record CM063187.1, read on the forward strand.
CACACTTGTAATCACAGCACATTGGTGGGCAGAGGCAGATGGATCACGAGGTCAGAAGATTGAGACCATTCTTGCTAACATAATGAAACCTGTCTCTACTAAAAATATGAAAAATTAGCCGGGCATGGTGGCACATGCCTAAAGTCTCAGCTACTCAGGAGGCTGACGCAAGAGAATTGCTTGAACCCAGGAGGCGGAGGCTACAGTGAGCAAAGATCACACCACTGCACTCCAGTCTGGGCAAAAGAGTGAGACTCCTTTCTTAAAAAAAAAAAAAAGAAGAAGAAGAGTCCTCTCCTTTTCTATCATTTGCAATAGTTTCAGAAGAAACTGTTTCTTTTTGTTTCTCTTTGTACCTCTGGTAGAATTCAGCTATAAATTCATCTGGTCCTGGACTTTTTTTGGTTGGTAGGCTATTTACTGCCTCAGTTTCTGAACTTGTTATTGGCCTTTTCAGGGATTCGACTTCTTTCTGGTTCAGTCTTGAAAGAATGGGTCCAGGAATTTTTTAATTTCTTCTAGATTTTTTAATTTATGTGCATACAGGTGTTTATAGTATTTTCTGAAGGTTGTTTTTACTTTATGGGGTCGACGGTGACTTCCCCTTTATCATTTTTTATTATTTATTTCATTCTTCTCTTTTTCTTTATTAGTCTAGCTAACAGTCTATTACTTTCATCAAAAAAAAACAAAAAAGTTTTGTCCAGGTGTGGTGGCTCTTGCCTGTAATCCCAGCACTTTGGGAGGCCAAGGCGGGCGGATCACGAGGTGAAGAGATCAAGACCATCATGGCCAACATGGTGAAATCCCGTCTCTACTAAAAATACAAAAATTAGCTGGGTGTGGTGGTGTTCGCCTGTAGTCCTAGCCATTCGGGAGGCTGAGGCAGGAGAATTGCTTCAACCCGGGAGGTGGAGATTGCAGTGAGTCAACATCGTGTCACTGAACTCCAGCCTGGCGACAGAGTGAGACTCTGTGTAACAAAAAAAAGTGCCTGGGCTGGGCACGGTGGCTCACGCCTGTAATCCCAGCACTTTGGGAGGCCGAGGCGAGTGGATCACGAGGTCGAGAGATCGAGACCATCCTGGCCAAAATGGTGAAACCCCGTCTTTACTAAAAAAAAATACAAAACATTAGCTGAGCGTGGTGGCACGCGCCTATAGTTCCAGCTACTCGGGAGGCTGAGGCAGGAGAATTGCTTGAACCCGGGAGGCGGAGGTTGCAGTGAGCTGAGGTTGCGCCACTGCATTCCAGCCTGGCGCCTGGTGACAGAGTGAGACTCTGTCTCAAAAAAAAAAAAAGTTCCTATTCATTGAATTTTTTTTTTTTTTGAAGTTTTTTTGTCTCTGTGTCTTTCAGTTCCACTCTGAATCTGGTTACTTCTTGTCTTCTGCTAGAAGGTTTGTTTGCTCTTGGTCTCCTCATTCTTTTAGTTCTGACGTTAAGGTGTCCATTTGAGATGTCTAGGTTTTTGATGTGGGTATTTAGTGCTATAAATTTTCCCCTTAACACTACTTTAGCTGTGTTCTAGAGATTCTGGTACAAGGAATGTCTTTTCATTCTCATTGGTTTCAAATAACTTTTTTATTTCTGATTTTTTTTTTTTTTAGTTGGAGTTTTGCTCTATCTAAAACTATCTATTTAGTTTTAGATGGAGTGCAGTGCCATGCTATCGGCTCACTGTGACCTCCATCTCCTAGTTTCAAATGATTCTCCAGCCTTAAAGTCCTGAGTAGCTGGAATTACAGGTGTCCACAACCACATCCAGTTAAGTTTTTTGTATTTTTAGTAGAGACGGTGTAACACCATGTTGGCCAGGCTGGTCTCAAACTCCTGACCTCAGGTGATCTGCCCGCCTTAGCCTCCCAAAGTGCTGGATGGAGTGAGCCATCATACCCAGCAAAAGCATAAAGCACCCAGTATTCCCAGGTGGTCTCACATCCAAGTCTCAGCAAGGCCCAACCCTGCTTAGATACAGAGATCAGGTATGACCAGAAAGGTGTAGGCATAGATGCCCGCTGCTGATTTTATTGTTTAGCCGGAAGTCATTCAGGAGCCGGTTGCTCAATTTCTATGTAGTTGTATGGTTTTGAATGAGTTTCTTACTTTTGAGGTGTTTTTTGTTTTGCTTTTTTTTGTAACAGTCTTGTTCTGTCACACAGGCTGGAGTGCAGTGGCATGGTCTTGGCCCACTGCTACTTCTGCCTCCTGGCTTCAAGTGATTCTTGTGCCTCAGTCTCCTGAGCAGCTGCGACTACAGGCATGTGTCACCCATGCTCAGGTAACTTTTTGTATTTTTGGTAGAGATGGGGTTTCACCATGTTGGCCAGGCTGATCCCAACCTCCTGACCTCAAGTGATCCACCCACCTCAGCCTCTTAAAATGCTGGGATTACAGGTATGAGCCATCGTGCCTGGTGAGTCTTACTCTTGTGCTTTAATTTGATTTCACTGCAGTTTCAGAGACTGTTATGATTTCAGTTCTTTTGCATTTGCTGAGAAGTTTTACTTCCAATTATATGATCAATATGTATATTTAACTACCATGTGCACCTTAGAAGAATGTGTATTGTAGTGTTTGTGGCTAGAGTTTTGTAGATAGATATCTATCAGGTCCATTTTACCCACAGCTGAGTTCAAGTCTTGAATACTCTTGTTACTTTTCTGTCTCACAAACCTGTCTAATATTAACAGTGGGGTGTATTATTATGTGGGAGTGTAGATCTCTATGAAGATCTACAGTGTTTTATTAATCTGGGTGCTGCTTGAATTGATCTCTTTACCATTATGTAATGCATTTCTCTTTTGATGTTTGTTGGTTTGAACAAGTTTGTCTTGTCAGAAACTATGATTGCAACCCCTGCTTTTTAATGCTTTTATTTGTCTTGTAAATTTTCCTCTGTTCCTTTACTTTGAGCCTGTGTTTGTCTTTTCATATCAAATGGGTCTCTTGAATACCGCATACATATGGGTCGTGACTGTATCCAGCTTGCCCTTCTGTGTGTTTCAATTGAGGCATTCAGTCTATTCCATTTCAGGCTAATATTGTTATGTGTGGTTTTGATTGTCCAAATGGTGCTAGCTGCTTATTTTGAAGAGTTGCTGATGTAGTTCTTTTATAGTGTCATTGATTTTGTACTTCAGTGTGTTTTTGCAATGGCTGGTAATGGTTTTTTCTTCCCATATTTAGTGCTTCTTTCTAGAGCTCTAGCAAGGGAGGCCTGGTGGTGATGTATTCCTTCAGCATTTGCTGGTGTGAGAATAATTTTATGTTTCTTCACTTATGAAAACTTAGTATTGTTATTTTATTTGCTTCTTGTATCTTTGTTCTTCATTCTCTTTTTCTGTCTTTGTGTCTTTTTTATACTTATCTTGATATGCTTTCACTTTTTTATTTTGTGTTGTGTATCTATGCAGACATATTCTTGGTGGTACCTTGGGGATTACATAAAGCCTCTAAAAGATACAAAAATGTATTTTAATCTGGTGAAAATGAACTTAAGCTGCATTCAAAAATTTTTTCTCATTATATCTGCCCTCAAATTTGTCATTGATGTTGCTAATTATATATATCATGTTGTATATTCATTAATAAATGTTTATAATGATTTATATGCTTTTACCTTTCAAATTTTAGAGAATAACTAAAAATGTTTTTGCACCATTATTATAATGCTAAGAAATTCCATTTTTGTGTATGTACATTTTCTTCCCAGATAATAAGATATTTTATACAATTAGGTGTTATTTTGATGAATCACCTTATTTTCTTTTTTTTTTTTTTTTTTTTTTGAGACGGAGTTTCGCTCTTGTTACCCAGACTGGAGTGCAATGGCACGATCTCGGCTCACGGCAACCTCCGCCTCCTGGGTTCAGGCAATTCTCCTGCCTCAGCCTCCCGAGTAGCTGGGATTACAGGCACGCACCACCATGCCCAGCTAATTTTTTGTATCTTTAGTAGAGACGGGGTTTCACCATGTTGACCAGGATGGTCTTGATCTCTTGACCTCGTGATCCACCTGCCTCGGCCTCCCAAAGTGCTGGGATTACAGGCTTGAGCCACCGCGCCCGGCCACCTTATTTTCAGTAAAAGCAACTGCTTTCAGCTCCTTTTATATTTAGGGCATATGAATTGCAATATAATTTTTCAGAATTTGGTTATGTTTTAAGGTCTTTTTAAAAAATTATTTGGAGGATAGATATGCTGATGGTATTATTCTCACTTGATAGCTATTTTCTTCAGGATGTTAACTATATCACAGAGTTCCTTTGGGGCCGGCACAGTTTTTGTTGACAGTTCACCACCTATCTCATAAGACTATGCTTATAAGTGACACATCATTTTTATCTTGCAGCTCCATTCTCTTTTCTGTGACTTTTGAAATTGTTCTTATATATGTGTTTGTTATAAATATCTTCGTGTGTATCCTAGTTTGTTTGTTGAGCCTCTTCATTTTGACATTTTTTCATTCTGAATTTTTTTTTTTTTTTGAGACAGAGTTTTGCTCTTGTTACCCAGGCTGGAGTGCAATGGCTCGATCTCGGCTCACCACAACCTCTGGCTCCTGAGTTCAAGCAATTCTCCTGCCTGAGCCTCCCAAGTAGCTTGGACTACAGGCACTCGCCACCATGTCCAGCTAATTTTTGTATTTTTAGTAGAGATGTGGTTTCACCATGTTGACCAGGATGGTCTCGATCTCTTTACCTTGTGATCCACCCACCTCGGCCTCCCAAAGTGATGGGATTATAGGCGTGAGCCACCGCGCCTGGCCTCAGAATTTTTTTTTTTTTTTTTTGAGACAGAATTTTGCTCTTGTTGCCCAGGCTGGAGTGCAATGGCGTGATCTTGGCTCACTACAACCTCCGCCTCCTGGGTTGAAGTGATTCTTCTGCCTCAGCCTCCCTAGTAGCTGGGACTACAGGCATGCACCACTACACCCAGCTAAGTTTGTATTTTTAGTAGAGACAGGGTTTCTCCATGTTGGTCAGGATGGTCTCAAATTCCTGACCTCAGGTGATATGCCTGCCTTGGCCTCCGAAAGTGTTGGGATTACAGGCCTCAGCTACCTTTATAATATAGGTTCAATTTGTAAAGTATGTTTATCTAAGCATAGTAAGTTTAACAGTTTATTGTTTTTATTTCTTTCAGCTATGTGTTCTTATTTTCCCAAATACCTTTGGCCAGAGCAAGACATAAAAGATTCTTTTCAACAAGTGATACTGAGAAGATACGGAAAATGTGGATATGAGAATTTACACTTAACAAAAGGCTGTGAAAGTGTGGATGAGTTTAAGGTGCACAAAGAAGGTTATAATGAACTCAATCAGTGTTTCACAACTACCCAGAGCAAAGTATTTCAATGTGATCAATACGCGAAAGTCTTTCATAAATTTTTAAATTCAAATAGAGATAATATAAGACAGACTAGAAAGAAACCTTTCAAATGTGAAAAATGTGACAAATCATTTTGCATGCTTTTACACCTAAGTCAACATCAAAGAGTTCATACAGGGGAGAATTTGTACCAATGTGAGGAACATGGCAAAGCCTCCAAGTCGTTCTCAACCATTACTAGACACAAGAGAATTCATATTGAAGAGAAACCCTTCAAATGCAAAGAATGTGGCAAAGCTTTTAAATTTTCCACAACCCTTATTACACATAAAAGAATTCATACTGGAGAGAAACCCTACAAATGTGAAGAATGTGGCAAAGCCTTTAATGAGCCTTCAAACCTTACTACACATAAGATGATTCATACTGGAGAGAAACCTTACAAATGTGAAGAATGTGGCAAAGCGTTTAACCAGTCCCCACTACTTACTGCACATAGGATAATTCATACTGGAGAGAAACCTTACAAATGTGAACAATGTGGCAAGGGCTTTAACTGGTCCTCAACCCTTACTAATCATAAAAGAATTCATACTGGAGAGAAACCCTACAAATGTGAAGAATGTGGCAAAGCTTTTAATGAGTCTTCAAACCTTACCACACATAAGATGATTCATACCGGAGAGAAACCTTACAAATGTGAAGAATGTGGCAAAGCTTTTAATCGGTCCTCAAACCTCACTAAACATAAGGGAATTCACACTGGAGAGAGACCCTACAAATGTGAAGAATGTGGCAAAGCCTTTAATCGGTCCTCAAACCTTATTAAACATAAGATAATTCATACTGGAGAGAAACCTTACAAATGTGAAGAATGTGGCAGAGCTTTTAATCGGTCCTCAATCCTTACTACACATAAGAAAATTCACACTCGAGGGAAACCCTACAAATGTGAAGACTGTGGCAAAGCTTTTAATCGGTCTTCAATCCTTACTACACATAAGAAAATTCATACTCGAGGGAAACCCTACAAATGTGAAGACTGTGGCAAAGCTTTTAATCGGTCCTCAAACCTTACTAAACATAAGATAATTCATACTGGAGAGAAACCTTACAAATGTGAAGAATGTGGCAAAGCTTTTAATCGGTCCTCAAACCTTACTAAACATAAGATAATTCATACTGGAGAGAAACCTTACAAATGTGAGGAATGTGGTAAAGCCTTTAACCAATCCTCAACTCTTACTAAACATAGGAGAATTCATACTGGAAAGAAACCTTACAACTATGAAGAATGTGGCCATGCTTTTAACCAGACCTTGAACATTATTAAACAAAATAATTCATACTGGAGAGGAACTCTACAAATGTAAAGAATGTGGCAAAGCTTTTAACCATTTCTCAAGTCTTACTAAGTATTAAATTTATACTGTACAGAAATCCTACAAGTGTGAAAAACATGGCAAAGCCTTTAATAAGCCCTCAATTTTTTTTTTTTTTTTGGACACGGAATTTTGCTCTTGTTACGCAGGCTGGAGTGCAATGGGTGATCTCTGCTCACCGCAACCTACGCCTCCCGGGTTGAGGCAATTCTCCTGCCTCAGCCTCCTGAGTAGCTGGGACTACAGATGCTCACCACGATGCCCAGATAATTTTTGTATTTTTAGTAGAGACGGGGTTTCACCATGTTGGCCAAGATGGTCTCGATCTATTGACCGGGTCATCCGCCCACCTCGGCCTCCCAAAGTGCTAGGATTACAGGCGAGAGCCACTGCACCCAGCCAGCCCTCAATTCTTAACAGACGTAAAATAATTTATACTGGAAAGAAACTCTACAAACCAGAAATACTTGACAATGCTTTTGACAACACCTCAAACTTTTCTAACCATAAAAGAAATTATTGTGGTGAGAAAACCTAGAAATCTGAAGAATGAGACAAGGCCTTTAAATTGTTGTCACACTTGATTTAGGTAAGATAATTGATACTATAAAAAAGGCTTACACGTTTGAACAATGTGGCAAAACTTGTAACCAATGCTCACACCTTATTGTACACGAAAGCATTTATACTTGAGATCAATATATAAAGACTGAAAAATCCATTTTGATATTTTACTCATGCCTTACTTGCTCACATCTCACCCCATATACTCACATCTTAACACCAGAGAATTCGTACTTAATAAAAGCATTATAAGTGCAATTTCTGTCAAGGTTTTTCAGAAAATACAAGCTTTTATAGTGAAGAGTATTTATTTTGAAGATGAACATTAAAAATATAAAGAGAGTTATACCTCTTTACTTGTATCATAGATCTTATTATAGACATTTTGTTCTAGAGGAAAACTCTGAAGTAGTTGCTCAAACTTTGTTCTGCATCAGGGGATTTATATTGAAGAAAAGTTGTGCAGATGTAATAGATTTGGTAAAACACTTTTTCAAAACCTACATCTTAGAAAATAACAGTTTATACTAGAAGATATTTCTGCAGTTGCAGTAAAAGTTAAAAAAAATTAATAATTAAGTCTATGCGAATATCAGAGTATTTATGGTAGAAATATATAAAGCACTGACACATCAGATACCCTAAATCAGAGTACAGAAAATCTAAAACTAAAGTGGGTAGAAAAATTCTTTGTATATAACTTTAAGAGAAGGTATTTTTTGCAGTTATTATTACATTCAAAGTATATTTCTTTAAAAATATTACAGATTTTTTGAGAAGTGAATAATAATGTCATTCAATCCTGAAATTATTTCATGTTTCATTTCTATTGGACTCACACATGAAAGCATGGATCAATTGTTGCTGCATCAAAGATAGGAGACATTCTTTTTTTTTTTTTTTTCTTTTCAGAGGGAGTTTTGCTCATTCTCCCAGGCTGGAGTGCAGTGGCGCAATCTTGGTTCACTGCATCCTCTGCCTCTGGATTCAAGCGATTCTCTTGTCTCAGCCTCTGAGTTACTGGGATTACCAATGCCCACCATGACACCCAGCTAATTTTTGTATTTTTAGTAGAGATGGGGTTTCACTGTGCTGGCCAGACTGATCTTGAACTCCTGACCTTGTGATCCACCCACCTCGGCTTCCCAAAGTGCTGGAATTACAGGTGTGAGCCACTGCATCTGGCTTTTTTCTTAAGACAGAGTCTTGCTGGAGTGCAGTGCCACAACTCAGCTCACTGCAACCTCTACCCGCTGGATTCAGACAATTTTCCTGTCTCAGTCTCCCAATTAGCTGGGATTACAGGCACCTGCCACCACACCCAGCTAATTTTTGTATTTTTAATAGAGATGTGGTTTTACCATGTTGGTCAAGCTGGTCTCAAACCCCTGACCTTGTAATCCACCCACCTGGGCCTCTAGACAAGAAGTTCTTTTTTATTAGGTGGGCATTATTTATGATCTTTTCTATACTAAAGTAAAGACATTAAAATGTAAAATGCACGATGAAAATCTGAGTGGAGAGGCTCTTAAAGGTTAACATAATATTGAATGATGCATGATGCAGATGTTCAGAGTGATATTCTGCATTGTCATATGAAGACATGTTTAAAATGAAATTAGTAGTATATTAACTGTACTTTTATATAATGAAATGCAGTACATTAAAAAAATTTTAGATTAATAAAGTTAATACTTTAATTCAAAATTTTTTACATGTTAAACACTATTGTGCATTCAATGAAGCATTATTATGCCACAAACTTTAACCTCTTCCACCTTATCCAAGGGTATATGTAAAAGATCGCAACAATAAACATAATGGATTAACGTCTCTAGTAATTTTTTTTGCCAGTGGCTTTCAACTGCAAATAAGTTAAAGAATATTATTTCTGTAGGTTAAATTTTTTTTTTTTTTTAAGATGAGGTTTCACCATGTTAGTCAGGCTGGTCTTGAACTCCCGACCTCAGGTGATCCGCCTGCCTTGGCCTCCAAAGTGCTTGGATTACAGGCATGAGCTACCATGTCCAGCCAGGTTAAATTTTTATTCTGTTTTTAATCATTTAAATCTATTTTAATCCTGGTGGGTACATAATATGAGTATACATTTATGCAATATATGACTTATTTTAATAAAGGAATAGAATATGTAATAATAATATCAGCATTAAGTGAGGCATCCTTCAGTGCTAGCATTTATCTTTTGTTTTACAAACAATCCAATTCTACGCTTAAAAACAGTTTTTGCAGGTACAATTTTTATTTACTACAGGGTTATTTTTATGGTCATAATAAAAATTATAGACAAGTATAAATATAATTCATTTTTAAATTCTTAATAAATGTTTTTTCAAATTTTATATATTTTTCCTTTGAACGTGTGGCCTGTCTACCTGCAAAAACATACAGACTTTTACTTTTGACTTACATAGAGTTAAATATATATTAGTGTAAAGACAAACCTTAGGTGTAAAAAAATTATGGAGTGTGTTTATGTGAGTATCAGTTTGAAAAGAGCAATATGGGGAAAAAAATTACTTTAAGGTGACTACTATAAAATGAAAAAATCTAAAAAAAATGCTGAAAGCAAATATATACTTTCTACTTTGTATCAAATTTATTACTGCAAAATCCATGACTTACAGTTCTGAATCTTCCCATGTAAATTCTCTGTATTTACTTGCCTCGTATTCATGCTAGACCCCTACTTTTTTTGTTTCTTACGTATTTTTTGTTTGTTTTATAGTTTATGAATTATGTGAACTGGTCTGTGATTATACGAATTTTTATTTTTATGTATTTATTTATTATTATTTTTTGAGATACTCTTGCTCTGTCGCCAGGCACCAGGCTGGAGTGCAGTGGCGTGATCTCGGCTCACTGCAACCTATGCCTCCTGGGTTCACGCAATTCTCCTGCCTCAGCCTCCCAAGTAGCTGGGACTACAGGCGCATGCCACCATGCCCAGCTAATTTTTGTTTTTTTTAAGTAGAGACGGGTTTTCACCATGTTGGCCAGGAATGTCTCGATCTCTTGACCTCTTTGTGATCCACCCGCCTCGGCCTCCCAAAGTGCTGGGATTACAGGTGTAAGCCACTGCGCCTGGCAAATAATTTTTATAAAATTTAGTACACTCGGCCAGGCGCGGTGGGAGGCCGAGGCGGGTGGATCACGAGGTCAAGAGATCGAGACCATCCTGGCCAACATGGTGAAACCCCGTCTCTTCTAAAAATACAAAAAATTAGCTGGGCACGGTGGCACATGCCTGTAATCCCAGCTACTCAGGAGGCTGAGGCAGGAGAATTGCCTCAACCCAGGAGGCGGAGGTTGCGGTGAGCAGAGATCACCCCACTGCACTCCAGCCTAGGTAACAAGAGCGAAATTCTGTCTCAAAAAAAAAAAAAAATTAGTACACTCAAAATAATTTTTAGATGTTAATTCCAAAATTAGCGTATTGTTACACTTTATTGAGTTGGTGTACTCCATTTTGTTCTTTTAATGGGAGAACAATATATAAGCTTTCTTTTCTTCAGTGATTGTTTCTTTCACTTTTTATAATTGACATAAGTATTTTTAACTGTTGAGTCAATTTGTTCAGCTAAGTATTAGAGAGTCTTCATAAGTCATTTAAGGATTTTTTTTTCTTTTCTTTTTTTTTTTTTTTGAGACGGAGTCCGGCTCTGTTGCCCAGGCTGGAGTGCAATGGTGCAGTGGCATGATTAGCTCACTGCAACCTCCATTTCTTGGGTTCAAGTGATTCTCAGCCTCAGCCTCCCAAGTAGCTGGGATTACAGGCATGGGTGATGACAGGCATGCGTGATGACAGGCATGCATCATCACGCCCAGGTAATTTTTTTTTTTTAGTAGAGATGGGGTTTCACCATGTTGGCCAGGATGGTCTTAAACTCCTGGCCTCAAGCAATCCACCCTCCTTTGCCTCCTAAAGTTCTGGGATTATAGGCTCGAGTCACCACACTCAGCAAGTCATGAGGATTTTTTTTTTTTTTTTTTTTGAGATGGAGTTTCGCTCTTGTTACCCAGGCTGGAGTGCAATGGCACGATCTCAGCTCACCGCAACCTCCGCCTCCTGGGTTCAGGCAATTCTCCTCCCTCAGCCTCCTAAGTAGCTGAGATTACAGACACGTGCCACCATGCCCAGCTAATTTTTTTTGTATTTTTAGTAGAGACGGGGTTTCACCATGTTGACCAGGATGGTCTCGATCTCTTGACCTCGTGATCCACCCGCCTCGGCCTCCCAAAGTGCTGGGATTACAGGCTTGAGCCACCGCGCCTGGCCGATGTTTTTATATAAAAGGTAGCAAACATACCTTACAGTTTTTGCTGTGTAATAGATGCTCCATAATGATTCGCAAAGATTCCTGCTGCAGTTAGTTTGTAAATTCAACTCAGAGAAAGTAATTAATACTGTTACATAGTTAACATTTTTTGGTGAAATCATATGACATTGTCTTATTTTTCAAAAATCCAAATACATTATTATGAACTGTAGTCACCATGTTGTACAATAAATCTCTTGAAATTATTTGTCCTATTCGACTGTAATTATGTATTATTTGACAGACATTTTTTCAACCCTCCGTTCTAAATACTATGACACGTGGTCCCAGCTACTTCAGGAGGCTGAGGCAGGAGAATTGCTTGAACCCAGGAGGTGGAGGTTGCAGTCAGCCAAGATCGCACCAGTGCACTCCAGCTTGGCGCCTGGTCACGGAGAGAGACTGTCTCAAACAAACAAAATAATAAATAGTATTCCATTGTGTATACCTACCACCTTGTCTTCATTTACTTATTGGATGCTGAACTGTTTATTCTGTATTTTGACTATTTTGAAAAGTGCTGCAAACAACAGAAGTGCAAACGTTTCTTCATTCTGATATTATTTGTTTTGTATATATATCCAGTAGCGTAATTGCTGTATTACATGGTAGTTAAGTTTTCTGGGAAATCTCTATTTTGTTTTTCATAATGGCTGTCCTCATTTACATTAAAACCAAACTCTGCAAGGATTCCCTTTACTTCACATTTTTACCAACACTTTTTTCTTTTTAATGAGAGTGATTCAGGCCGGGCGCGGTGGCTCAAGCCTGTAATCCCAGCACTTTGGGAGGCCGAGGCGGGTGGATCACAAGGTCAAGAGATCGAGACCATCCTGGTCAACATGGTGAAACCCCATCTCTACTAAAGATACAAAAAATTAGCTGGGCATGGTGGTGCGTGCCTGTAGTCCCAGCTACTCAGGAGGCTGAGACAGGAGAATTGCCTGAACCCAGGAGGCGGAGGTTGCGGTGAGCCGAGATCGCGCCATTGCACTCCAGACTGGGTAACAAGAGCGAAACTCCGTCTCAAAAAAAAAAAAAAAAAAAAAAGAGTGATTCTAACAGGAATGAGTTGATATCTCATAGTTTTTGTATTTTGGCTTGCCTTTTTGTGATAATAATTGACATTGAGCATTTTCAAATATATCTGTTGGACATATGTAAGTCTTTTCTTGAAGAATACTTATTTCAGCGATTTGCTAATTTTTAGTAGTTATTAGTTTTTTAATTGTATTGTCATTTGAGTTTTTTATATATTTTTGATATCAACCCCTCGTCACATGTATAATTTGCAAATATTTTCATCTTTTTTTTTAGTTGTCACCTTCTGTTGATTGTAGCAGATTCTGCACAGCAGCTTTTTAATTTGAAGTGAGGTGACTTACTTATTCTTTCTTCTGTGCCCTGGGATATTTAGGTTATATCAAAAAACTTGCTGCCCAGACCAATGTTATAGGGCATTTCCTGTATTTTTTGATAATAGTAGTTTCAGAGTTTCAGGACTTAAAGCCGCTAATTTACTTTGAGTTTATTTTTACATATGGTGTGAGAAGAGAGTCTCATTTTTTTTTTCTCTGCATGTGAATATAAAGTTTTCTTAAAATCATTTAATGAAGATACTGTTCTTTCCCTTTTAAGAAGTCACCTTGGCCGGGCACAGTGGCTCACGCCTATAATCCCAGCGCTTTAGGAGGCTGAGGCAGGTGGATCACAAGGTCAAGAGATCGAGACCATCCTGGTCAACAAGGTGAAACCCCGTCACTACTAAAAATACAAAAAAAATTAGCTGGGCAAGGTGGTACGCGCCTGTAGTCTTAGCTACTCAGGAGGCTGAGGCAGGAGAATTGCTTGAACCCAGGAGGCGGAGGTTGCGGTGAGCTGAGATCGTGCCATTGCACTCCAGTCTGGGTAACAACAGCAAAACTCCGTCTCAAAAAAGAAAAAAAAGTCACCTATATTTAAAATCAGTTAGCTGTAAATACATGAATATATTTCTGCTCTTTTTTCCTTCTGCTCAATGGACCTAGGTTTCTCTTTTTATTCAAGTACCATACTGTTTTGGTTACCATAGCTTTATAGTATTTTTCAAACTCAGGTAGGGTGATACCTCCACTTCTTTTGTCTTGATTGCTTTGGCTATTCAGGGTCTTTTGTGGTACCATATGAATTTTAGATATACTTTTTAAAAATTTCTATGAAGTATGTCACTGTTATTTTGATAGAAGTTGCATTAAACCTATAGGAAATTTTGTGTAATACAAATATTAATAATGCCAGCTCAGGAGAGAGATCCAAGATGGCTGATCGCTAACAGGCTCGGGATTGTAGCTCCCAGTGAAAGCTCAGCAAATGAGAGGATGCCACATTTTCAGAGGAATTTTCGTCGCCCACGGACCAGAAGATTTCCAGTGGAGGAGCCCCGCGGGTCACCAGCACGACTTCTGTGGCCGGCGCAGCGGTTTTGTTGTCGCCTCGGCGCGGCAGCTCTTCGTGCACAGTAAACGGGACTGGTTCCCCTACTGACTGGTGTTTGGAGCTCTGGGAAGGCAGAGCCGCTTGTTGCAGACTCAAGAAGGAAGCCAGACCAGAGATTCCCAGGCAGAAGAGCACCATCAGTCTTAGCGCTGCTGTTTTGGCCAGCGCAGTGGGTTGCTCGAATTCCAGCACTGGGAATCAATAAATTGGACATCCTCTCAGGAACTTAATCAGAAAGGTGCTAATTGTAAAGACAACAGATGGATAAAATCACAATAAAGGGGAATAAACAGCCTAAAAAGGCCAAGAAAACCGAAAGTCAGAACCCCTCTCCCTCTACAGGGGATAGCAATTCCTCATCAGCAACGGAACAAGCACTAATGGAAGAAGACTGTGTTCCATTAGCTGAAGTAGGCTTCAAAAGGTGGATGATAAAAAATTTTGGGGAGCTGAAACAACTTGTTCTAACCCAATGTAAAGAAACTAAGAACTTTGAAAAAAGGTTTGACGAAATGTTAAAAAGAATGGACAATATAGAGAGGAATATAGATGAACTAATGGAGTTGAAAAATACAACACGAGAACTTAGTGAAATATGCACAAGTTTGAATAGCTGAATTGATCAAGCAGAAGAAAGGATATCAGAGGTTGAAGACCAACTTAATGAAATGGAACGAGAAGACAAGAATAGAGAAAAAAGGATAAAAAGGAATGAGCAAAGTCTCCAAGAATTATGGGACTATGTGAAAAGACCTAATCTACGTTTGATAGGTGTACCTGAATATGATGGCGAGAATGAATCCCAGCTGGAAAATGCTCTTCAGGATATTATCCAGGAGAATTTTCCCAATCTAGCAAAGCAGGACACTATTCAACCTCAGGTAATACATAGAACACCACAAAGATATTCCTTAAGAAGAGCAACCCCAAGGCACATAATCGTTAGATTCACCAGGGTTGAAACGAAGGAGAAAATACTAAGGGCAGCCAGAGAGAAAGGTTAGGTTACCCACAAAGGGAAGCCTATCAGACTTAACAGCAGATCTCTCAGTAGAAACCCTACAAGCCAGAAGAGAGTGGGGGCCGATATTTAACATCCTTAAAGAACAGAACTTTCAGCCCAGAATTTCATATCCTGCCAAACTAAGCTTCACAATTGAAGGAAAAATAAAATCTTTTATGAACAAGCAAGTACTCAGAGATTTTATTACCACCAGGCCTGCTTTACAAAAACTTCTGAAAGAAGCATTACACACAGAAAGGAACAACCAGTATTAGCCTTTCTAAAAATATACCAAAAAGTAAAGAGCATCAACATAAAGAAGAATTTACATCAACGAATGGACAAAATAGCCAGTTAACATCAAATGGCAGTAATCCTAAATTTAAATCGACTAAATTCCCCAATCAAAAGATACAGCCAAAACCTAACGGTATACTACATCCAGACCCATTTTATATCCAAAGATACACAAAGACTAAAAACAAAGGGTTGGAGAAAGATTTACCAACCAAATGGAGAACAAAAACAAATAAACAAAAAGGAGTTGCAATTCATGCAGTTGATAAAACACATTTCAAAGCAACAAAGATAGAGTGGTATAAGGATCAATGCATCCTAACACCCAGATACATAAGACCCATAAAGAGATTTGAACTCAACGAGACAGAAAATTAACAAGGATATCCAGAATCTGAACTCAGATCTGGAACAAGTAAACTTAATAAGCACTTGTAGAGCTCTCCACTTTAGATACATAAAATATACATTCTCCACTTTACACAAAATAATGATCGGCCATTATTAATACCCATTCATAGAATAAAGCAATATTCCTGTTCTCTCTCCCTCTTTTTCTTCCTCTCTTTTCCTTTCCTTCTAAAAAAAAAAATAATAATAATGCCAGCTCATGGATAATATTATTCCATTTATGTATTTTAAATTTCTATAATGTTTTTACAGTAGAATATAAAGTTAAATTTAATAAAATGATATAAATTTTAAATTTTGGTTAAATTTATATCAAACTATAGTTATTGTAAATGAAATTGTTTTTTAATTTCATTTGGAGATAGCTTTTTGTTTTTTGTTTGTTTTTGTTTTATTGTCTTTTTTTTCTTTTGAGACTGAGTCTCACTGTCACCCAGGCTGCAGTACAGTGGTGCTATCTCTGCTCACTGTAACCTCCTCCACCCCGGTTAAAAATAAATTCTTCTGCCTCAGCTCCCGAGTACATGGGACTACAGCTGCCTGCCACCCACTCAGCTAATTTTTGTACTTTTAGAAGTTATGGGGTTTCACCCTATTGGCCAGGCTGGTCTTGAACTCCTAACCTCATGATCTGCCCACCTCAGCCTTCCAAAGTGCTGTTATCACAGGTGTGAGCCGCCGTGTAAGGTCTGAAGATAGTTAATGTATAGAAATGCTATGACTTTTTGATGGTGCTTTTATATTTTGAAAGTTTAATTTGTTGGCCGGGTGCAGTATCCTTCATTCTGGCTCTTAAGAGTAAAAGCTAGCAACATATCCCTGTTTAGTACAGTGTGAGCATTTTTTGGTTATATGTGGCACTTATTGGATGAAGTGCATTTGCTTTATACCTAATTTTTTCAGAGATTTATCATAAGGGAATATTAAATTTCGTCAAACTTCTTTTGTGCATTTTTTTTCTTTTTGCACTCTGCATCTATTTAAGAGTTAGAGATGTGAAATCAAAACTAATTCTACATACATACAAAAAATCATCAGAGACTGCTATGAACATCACTATGCCTGCAAACTAGAAAATGTGTCCTGGAGACACACAACTCTCCAAGATTGAACCAGGAAGAAACACAACTCTTGAGCAGGGCAAAAATATATAAAATATATAATGAAATTGAATTAGTAATAAAAACATACCAACTAGGCCGGGCGCGGTGGCTCACGCCTATAATCCCAGCACTTTGGGAGGCTGAGGCAGGTGGATCAAGAGGTCAAGAGATCGAGACCATACTGGTCAACAAGGTGAAAGCCCGTCTCTACTAAAAATACAAAAGTTAGCTGGGCATGGTGGTGCTGCGCGCCTGTAGTCCCAGCTACTCAGGAGGCTGAGGCAGGAGAATTGCTTGAACCCAGGAGGCAGAGGTTGGGGTTAGCCGAGATCGTGCCATTGCACTCCAGTCTGGGTAACAAGAGTGCAACTCTGTCTCAAAAAAAAAAAAAAAAAAAGAAATACCAACTATAAAAAGGCCTGAGTTATATGAAATCACTTCCAAATTTTACTACCTATACAAAGATGAGCTGGTATAAATTCTACTGAAAGTTTTCCAAAAAAATCCAGATGGAATTCCAACCTAACTTATATAAAATCTGCACCATCTTGATACCAAAGTCTTGTAAAGACACAATAACAACAAAACTAGGGGCCAATATTTTTGGTGAACTTCGAAACAAAAATCCTCCATGAAATACTAGCATGCTGAGTCCACGGGGAAATCAAAAATTACTTTGCCACAATTGTGAGGATTATATTACTTGTGCAAGGATGTTTCATCTTATGCAAGTCAATAAGTGTAATTGACCATGCAATTAAAAGCAAAAAATTATACGATTAACAAAATGGATGCAGAAAAAGCATTCAAAAAAATCTAATATTCATTCATGAAAATATTCTCAACAAAGTAGGCACTGATGAAACATACCTCAAAATACTAAGAGCCATGTATGACAAATCCTCCGCTAACATACTGAGCAGGCAAAAGCAGCATGCATTTCTCATTAGAATAAAGATAAGACTATCCACTCTAAACAACCCTATTCTACATAGTTCTGGAAGTCCTAGTCAGAGCAATCTAAATAAATAAATAAATAAATAAATGGCATCAAAATAGGAAAAGAAGAAATGAAATTATCTTCACTCATGATATAATTCTCTACCTAGAAAACTTTAAAAATCACTTCAGCTTTAGCCGGACGTAGTGGTGGGCACCTGTAATCCCAGCTACTTGGGAGGCTGAAGCAGGAGAATCGCTTGAACCTGGGAGGTGGAGGTTGCAGTGAGCTGAAATCATGTCACTGCACTCCAGCCTGGGCGACACAGGGAGACCCTGTTTCAAAAAAAAAAATTAAAAAAAAAAAATGACTTCAGCAAAGTCTCAGGATACAAAATTGATATACACAAATGAGTAGCATTTCGTTACACCAATAATATCCAAGCTGAGAATAAAATCAAGAAATTTTCTTTACAAGAGCCGTAATATACCTAGAAATACATTAAACCAGGGAGGTAGTCTGGGCACGGTGGCTTATGCCTGTAATCCCAGCACTTTGGGAGATCAAGTAGTATGGATCTCGAGGTCAGGAGTTTGAGACCAGCCTGGCCAACATGGTGAAACCCTAACTCGACTAAAAATACCAAAAACTAGCCAGGAGTGATGGCACGTGAGTGTAGTCCCAGTTAACTGGGAGGCTGAGGTGGGAGAATCACTTTAACCCTGGAGTTGGAGGTTGCAGTGAGCTCAGACGACACCATTGCACTCCAGCCTGGATGACAGAGCAAGACTCCATCTCAAAGAACAACAACAACAAAACACAAACCAGGAAGGTAAAATATTTCTACAGGAAGAACGACACAACATTACTGAAAGTTAATGAGCCGGGCGCAGTGGCTCACGCCTGTAGTCCCAGCACTTTGGGAGGCTGAGGCGGGTGGATCACGAGGTCAAGAGAACGACACCATCCTGGTCGACATGGTGAAACCCCGTCTCTACTAAAAATACAAAAACTTAGTTGGGCATGGTGGCGCGTGCCTGTAGTCCCAGCTACTCAGGAGGCTGAGGCAGGAGAATTGCCTGAACCCCGAAAGCGGAGGTTGCGGTGAGCCGAGATCCCGTGATTGCACTCCAGCCTGGGTAACAAGAGCGAAACTCCGTTTCAAAAAAAAAAAAAAAAGAAAGAAAGAAAGTTAATGAGAGACAATTCAAATAAAGCATTCTATGCTCATGGATTTGCAGAATGAATGTAAAATGTCTATGCTACCTAGAGCAGCCTACAAATTATTTTTATCAAACTATCAATTACTTTTTTTCTTGAGACAGCGTCTCATTCTGTTGCCTAGGCTGGAGTGCACAGGCCTGATCTCTGCTCACTGCAACCTCCACCTCCCAGATTCAATCTATTCTCCTGCCTCATCTTCCCGAGTAGCTGGCATTACAGGCATCCACGACCACACATGACTAATTTTGTATTTATAGTAGAGACGGGGCTTTGCTGTATTGGCCAGGCTGTTCTTGACCTCCTGGTGATTTCTGCATTTCGGCCTCCCAAAGTGTTAAGATTACAGATGTGAGACGCTGCGCCTGGTCCCACCCCATATATATTTCTGGTAACAAAGACAGCACCATGATTTCTTGAATTTTGCCTGGATCTTAATTGATAAAACAAAGGTGAATGCCATTAAAAGGTGTTTAATACACTTCCATCAGAAACAAGAGGCAAGGCAGGCCATGGGGGAGCCTCACAATGGCCATTTCATGCAGGGGCAGGAAAGCAGAGTTTTCAAGGAACTGGGACTATTTCTTTATGACCATGATGGTTCGAAGGAAAAAACATGGGGTTCTTCACTATTGAATACAAAATAAAATAATGCATGTTGCTGTCGGTGGTTGGGAATAATATAATGTTTCCAGGCTCTTAAGAGCTGCCTGACAAAAAGCATGTAAGCAACAGTGTTTGCTGTTATGTCCCTGTGATTGAGTCGGGTTTATGGAGCAGTTAAGAATAGGAATAGCAGATGTCAAATGGCCAACACAGAATCTAACATGTTCAATACCAATTAGCATTAGTGGAAATACTAAATTGCTTCATTTCTGTAATTTCTGCTGCTTCTTAAGATGCTTTTAATGAATAAAATCTGCTTTATAATTTGATACCTGATAACTTCTCTCTGTGGATTTTGAACTGGCTGACTTAACCAAAATACCAGCTCTTGCCATCTAACTACATTAAAAGGAACTCATAAGGCTCCTGAGTGGTCGACAGTTTCACTTTCAAGATTTTTAAAAGATACATAATTTACTAAAAAAATTTTCTTTATGGCTGTTTGAATAGTTGGGCTTTTGCTAATCACTCATAAGCAACAGAATTATATATATTTTGCAAACTCTAATACAGAACACTTAATATTCATATCAAATAACCATGATTATGATATACGTATCTGGTATAAACAATCTTTTTTGCATATTGAATTGTGCATTTTTTTTTTTTTCTTTGCCAATCATTGAGAGCTTGTAAGGTTGCTGAGGTTGGTTGGCCTTGAACTCTTGGCCTCACCTTCGCAAGCGCCACGACATCCGGCTGGAGCCACTTTGGGCCCTGAATTGTGCATTTTTTTTCTTCCTTGATATGAATGAGATTCACCAGTACCAGTTTTTCCTCTTGTGGTGGCATAAAGAGCTGATGGTCATTTGCATTATCTATTAAAAACCTGTGGGAGCTCATGGTATTATTGACCATATGTTCTAGTGTCTTTTGCAGATTTAAATATTTTATTGTGGTGTCAATTTAACATTTAGATGTGTGTTACATGTCTGAATAATCTGTAATTAAATTGATCTTCTGTAATGGTGATTGTGAGTAGCACACACTGAAAATCCAGCAAAGCAAATATTTTCCTCTTTTTAACTGAAATCACATTTGTAAGTTGTGGTACCTATTATCAGCAGTGCATTCATGATTCAATTTATATTTTGTGTATCTGGTTATAAATGTTATACAGCATGCAATTTGGCAAAATATAAATGTTTAATTTAAATTTAATGGGGGGGTATATATGTGTACTTTAGTTCCTTGAGCCTTAGGAAATTAATTCTACAAATCTTATAAATGTATCAGGCTTATATCTTTTGCAAAGCTACAGATACATTTCTTCTGTTTATTAGAATACTGAAATTGGTGTTATGTAGATATAGTTGTACATCCCAGAATAAAAATGAAATGTGAAAATTACAGCTTAATAAATATTTATGGTAAATAAATACAAGATATAAATTACACATCTTTACAAGGTAGTTATTTACAATTGTTTAGAGTTTACCTGGCCAGCCAAGGCCTATCTTCTTCAAGACTAGGCTGAAATTGCACCTGCTTGGTTACAGTGTCCCCTGGGGAGAAATAACCCTAACTGAGAAGAGTCAAAAAAAGAATAATAAATTTTTGGCAGAGAAAGTCTCTGTGTGAAAAAAACAGAGTTGTGTAAAAGAAAATTATGTTTAGAGAAAAACACATCAATAAATTTCCCCACAGGTTTTTTTTTTTTTTTTTCAGATTGAGTCTTGCTCTATCACCCAGGCTGGAGTTCAATGGTGCGATCTCAGCTCACGGCAACCTCTGCCTCCTGAGTTCAAGTCATATCCTGCCTCAGCTCCCTGAGTAGCTGGAATTACAAGTACGCGCCCAACTAATTTTTTTATTTCCAGTAGAGATGGGGTTTCACCATGTGATGGTCTCAAACTCCTAACCTCGGGCCGGGCGCGGTGGCTCACGCCTGTAATCCCAGCACTTTGGGAGGCCGATGTAGGTGGATCACGAGGTTAAGAGATCGAGACTATCCTGGTCAACATGGTGAAACCCAGTCTCTACTAAAAATACAAAAGATTAGCTGGGCATGGTGGCGCGCGCCTGTAATCCCACTACTTGGGAGGCTGAGGCAGGAGAATTGCCTGAACCCAGGAGGCGGAGGTTGTGGTAAGCCGAGATCGCGCCATTGCACTCCAGCCTGGGTAACAAGACCGAAACTCCCGTCTCAAAACAAACAAACAAAAACTCCTGACCTCATGATCTACCTACCTCACCTCCCAAAGTGCTGGGATTACAGGCGTGAGCCACTGCGCTGGCTACCGCAGTTATTTTTAAGAAAATAAATACTTCAGAGTCAAATTTATTTAACTAAAAAATTGCCACAAAAAGAACAGAATATCTAGGAATACAGCAAAACAGAGAGGCAAAAGCTTTCTATGACAAGAATGACAAAATACTGCTTACAGGTCAGATGACACAGACAAATGGAAAACCATTTTATGCTATGGATAGAAAATATTAGTTACAGGCATGAGCCACTGCGCCTGGCTCTGAATTCAAATTGTTAACAGAACTCTAACTTTGTTATGTATTACAAAGTCTAGAAACGGTCTTAAAGCAGTAACAACCTCCTCGTCAGTAAGATCCTCCCAGTTCCCTTTTGTCTTACTCAACTGCATCTGCCTGCGGCTTTCCAGGACTCTGCAGCTTCTCTCAGCAGAAAGGCTTCTTCCATGACTGGAGTGAGCAGCCTGGGACATGAGCAAGGGAGGCGCTCCAGAGAAAAACTAACTGGGCCTTTAATAAACTCTTTTTGCAGAGGCTGAGGCAGGACAATCATTTGAACCCGGGAGGTAGAGTTTGCAGTGAGCCTAGCGCCATTACACTCCAGCATGGGCGACAGGGTGAGACTGACTCAAAAACAAACAAATAAAAAACAACAACAAAATCTAACTCAGGTGCATTATTTTTAAATACTACATTCCGAGAAATAAAATTCAGGCCTCAGCAAGTATAATCCGCCACTTAAGCTCTGATTACATAACCAGGAAATTTTCACCTTTAATGTACGAATTAAGATACCACGCAGCCGCACATAACAATTACTAATTTGGTTTTCTTCATCATGCATTTTATAAAACTTTCCTTCAAGCCTCTCCCATAGACCACAAACTACAAATTATAGCTGGGTGCGCTACAATTCTACAACCACCGTTTGATTAAATTCTTTAATATTTCTGCTCCCATAAATTTTTAATAGGAGAAAATAGGAACTGGGTACCCCACGGACCAAAACTGTTCTCATTCATGAACTCGCACCCCAAGTCAGGATTCTCCCCTGACGACCCTCCCGTGATCCCTGCACAGTCTGGGAGAGACGCGGCTGCCGGTGCAAAGCTGCCCAGAGAGGGCTCCAGACCCGGGCACACTCACTCACTGGGAGGGAAGAGACAGGACGCCCGGGGCCCTGCTGTCAGTGCAGCCGCCATCTTGTGGCTGAAGGAGACTGAGGCCGAGCTGCGCCAGAACTCAGGGCGCAAATTGTGGAGCTGACCGCGGGAGAGATCTGAATGCTACCACAGCCGCTTCCCACCGGTTCCAACCAACCGCTTCCCCTCTCTCGGTTTGACGGAACCGGCACTCTCACCATTTCTAGGCTTCCAGGGGGTCCTGCGTCTTAGGTGTGGATCTCCAAATACCTGCAGGTCACAGGGCCGCAGACGCCGGGCCTCTTGGAGCAGAGAACACAGAGCACCAAAGAGAAAATCTAGGGCTCCATCAGCCGCGAGAGACAAAAAACCCGCCACGTTCCGGAATCCCTCCTGTTCGCTCCAGCTACGTGTCTGATTGGACAGTTCCCAGCCTAGAGTCGTTCATTGGATAACGTTTAAAATCCCACCCCCTCAGACCCTGAGTGACAGAAGATGTGATTAGGTGCTGGGCTGAATCAAGAAAGAGTGACAGCCTAGGCTGCAGTCTTTTCAGGCAGGGCTTCCTCCCGGAGCTGGGCCAGGCCCACCCCAGAGGGCATTTGCATTCAACCCTGTGTATAAATAAGGTCATATGGATTTGCAAATATATATTATATGGCTATACACAAATGAAAATAATAACAAATGTTTTAAAATTTCTGCTTTTTTTTTACTGTTGTTGTTTTGAGAGGGAGTCTCACTTTGTCGCTAGGCGTGAGTGCAATGGCACGATCTTGGCTCACTCCAGCCTCCGTCTCCAGGATTGCATGTATGTTTATCAGGAATATTGCTCTGTATTTTTTTGGGTTGTTGTTGCTATGTCATTCCCTAATTTGGGCATTAGGGTGATACTGGCTTTGAATTTGAATATTTATGAGAGACTTTCACACATTTATCACACTTTGAGAAGCCGAGGTTGAAAGATCACCTGAGGTTGGGAGTTAGACCAGCCTGACCAAGAGGGAGAAACCCGTCTCTACTAAAATTACAAAATTAGCCGGCCATGGTGGCACAGGCCTGTAATCCCAGCTACTTGGGAGGCTGAGGCAGGAGACTCACCAGAACCAAGGAGGCAAAGGTTCTGGTGAGCCGAGATCGCACCATTGCACTCCAGCCTGGGCAACAAGAGTGAAACTCCAAATCAAAAACAACAACAAAACTACAACAAAAAACTATATAAAGAGGTATAATTTTTTTAACCTTAAAATAAATACTACACAATGAGTGAAACAAGAACACAGACAACTACTGAAGATGAGAAAAAATGAGGAAAACAATAAAAAATATTAAAAATATCAAAAAACAGTCTGGGCACGGTGGCTTACATCGGTAATCCCAGCACTTTGAGAGGCCAAGGCAGTAGATCTCCTGAGGTCAGGATTTCCAGATCAGCCTGACCAACGTGGAGAAACCTCGTCTCCACCAAAAATACAAAATTAGCCAGTGTGGTGGTGCATGCCTGAAATCCCAACTACTCAGGAGGCTGAAGCAGGAGAATCACTTGAACCCAGGAGGCAGAGGTTGTGGTGAGCTGAGATCACACCATTGCACTCCAGACTGGACAACAAGAGCAAAACGCTATCTCAAAATAAATAAATAAATAAATAGGAAGATAAAGAAGTCACAGGCAACAAGAGAATCTTGGGAGTTGCAAGATAAAGTGATACATCACTTATAAAAGCAATCTTGTGAGATAACTAGTAAATATATGTGTTTTTTTTTAGACAGAATTTTCCTCTTGTTGCCCAGGCTGGAGTGCAATGGCATGATCTCTTGGCTCACTGCAACCTCTGCCCCCTGGGTTCAGCAGTTCTCCGGCCTCAGCCCCCCAAGTAGCTGGGATTACAGGCATGCACCACCAAGCCCGGGTAATTTTTTGTATTTTTAGTAGAGACAGGGTTTCTCCATATTGGTGAGGCTGATCTTGAACTCCTGGACCTCAGGTGATCAGCCCGCCTTAGCCTCCCAAATTGCCGAGGTATCAGGGGTTAGCCACTATGCCTGGCCTGATAACCAGTAAATTTTCAAAATAATTTGGAAGGCCTGAAGAGAACTGGGTGACACAATCAAAGTCCAGGGGCAGGGTGTGGGGGAACCACAGCTGGCGCAGTTGCTTGGCGCAGTGGCTCACACCTATAATCCCAGCAATTTGGGAGGCTGAAGCGGGCGGATCACGAGGTCAGGAGTTCAAGACGTGCCTGACCAACACGATGAAACCTGATCTCCACTAAAAATACAAAAATTACCCGGGCGTGATGACACATGCCTATAATCCCAGCTACTTGGGAGGCTGAGGCAGGAGAATTGCTTGAACCCGGGAGGCACAGCTTGCAGTAAGCCACAATCTCACCATCGCACTTCAGCCTGGGTGACAGAGCCAGACTCCATCTAAAAAAAAAAAGTGTTAAAAACACACACACACAAACATAGCTGTAAAGTGAAAATAACACAATTAAAAAGAACTGGCTAGGCACAGTGGCTCACGCCTGTAATCCCAGCACTTTGGGAGGCCAAAGCCAGCGGATCACCTGAGGTCAGGAGTTAAACACCAGCCTGGCTAACATGGTGAAACCCCGTTTTACTAAAAATACAAAAATTTAGCTGGGTGTGGTGACGCAGGCCTGTAATCCCAGCTGCTTGGGAGGCTGAGGCAGGAGAATTGCTTGAACCCGGGAAGCAGAGGTTGCAGTGAGCTGAGATCTTGCCCATCCTGGGCAACAAGAACAAAACTCTATCTCAAAAAAATAAAATAAAATAAAGCCAGGCACGATGGCTCATAACTGTAATCCTAGCACTTTGGAAGACCAAGAGGGGCAGATTGCCTGGGCTCAGGAATTTGAGACCAGCCTGGTCAACACGGTGAAACCCTGTTTCTATTAAAATACAAAAATTAGCCAGGCATAGTGGCATGTGCCTATAGTCCCAGATACTTGGGAGGCTGAGGCAGGAGAATTGCTTGAACCTGGAAGGCAGAGGTTCTGCCCACCACTGCACTCCAACCTGGGTGACAGAATGAGACTCCATCTCAAAAATAAAAATAAAAAATAAAATAAAATAAAATAGAACTGTCCTACCGAATAAAAATAAAAATGTCTTTCAAAATAACCTAATCTGCCGGGCGTGGTGTAATCCCAGCACTTTGGGAGGCCGAGGCGGGTGGATCATGAGGTCAAGAGATCGAGACCATCCTGGCCAACATGGTGAAACCCCGTCTCTACTAAAAATACAAAAAAAAAGTTAGCTGGGCATAGTGGTGCGTGCCTGTAATCCCGGCTACTCAGGAGGCTAAGGCAGGAGAATTGCCTGAACCCAGGAGGCAGAGGTTGCGGTGAGCCGAGATCGTGCCATTGCACTCCAGCCTGGGTAACAAGAGCGAAACTCCGTCTCAAAAGAAAAAACAAAACCTAATCCTGAAAAGGTATATTGGCACTGCATATTCCCTACTTATCAAAAACAATGAAAAGAGTTCCTTCCACTGAAAAATAACATGATGTAAGAAAGTACATAGTCATATGAAAATACATAAAAGCATAGAAATGATTATAAATATGTTTTTTATTTTTATTTATTATTTATTTATTTTTATTATAAATATCTGTTAACGTCACATAAAAATAATTAGCACTGGGGCATGGTGGCTCATGCCTGTAATCCCAGCACTTTAGGAGGATGAGAAGGGCAGATCACCTGAGATCAGGAGTTTAAGACCAACCTGGCCAACATGGTGAAACCTCTTCTCAAATAATCCCAGCTACTCGGGAGGCTGAGGCAGGAGAATCACTTTAACCTGAAAGGCAGAGGTTGCAGTGAGGTGAGATCTCACCATTGCAATCCAGCCTGGGCAACAGAGCGAGACTCTCTCTCAAAAAACAAAAAAATAAAAATTTATAGCAACATTAACAACATCAATAGCAAAGCAGAGTGCATATATAATGCAAAAGAATTTTTGTATGCAAATAAGGTTAATTTTTACCAGATTAAAAAAAAATTTTAAGTTTTTATGTAATTTGCAAGGTACCACAAAGGAAATATCTGTATAGATACACAAAAGAAAGAAGTGAAAGCATTTTAATACACAAACCGAAAGGACACAAATGAAGACTGAAAGGGAGAAAATCAGAAACAAAGATAAAAGAATTAAATAATATAATTAATAAAATAACATTAGTTTCTCTTTTAGAATATCATTTAACTTTTCAACCTAGAGACATAATTTTCTTTTCTTTTTTTGAGATGGAGTTTCACTGTTGTTACCCAGGCTGGAGTGCAATGGCGCGATCTTGGCTCACCGCAACCTCCGCCTCCTGGGTTCAAGCAATTCTCCTGCCTCAGCCTCCCGAGTAGCTGGGACTACAGGCACGTGCCACCATGCCCAGCTAATTTTTGTATTTTTAGTAGGGAGGGGGTTTCACCCTGTTGACCAGGATGGTCTCAATCTCTTGACCTTGTGATCCACCTGCCTCGGCCTCCCAAAGTGCTGGGATTACAGGTTTGAGCCATGGCGCCCAGCTGAGACATAATTTTCAAGAAAATGATTTATTAAAATCTTTCAAATATCAAGATTCACTTGTATTTTCACAAGAGTCAGTGAGATCTTTTTTTTTTGAGATGGAGTCTTCCTCTGTCGCCCAGACTGGACTGCAGTGGTGTAATCTTGGTTCACTGCAACCTCTGCCTCCTGGGTTCAAGCAATTCTCCTGCCTCAGCCTCCCAAGTAGCCAGGATTACAGGCACCCACCACCCTGCCCAGCTAAATTTTGTATTTTTAGTAGAGACAGGGTTTTACCATGTTGGCCAGGGTGGTCTTGAACTCCTGACCTCAGGTGATCCACCCGCCTTGGCCCCCAAGTTGCTAAGATTATAGGCATGAACCACCTCACCCAGCTATTCAGTCGAGATCTAATGATAAAAAAAGACTAAAGTGGCAAGATGGAAGTAGATATTTTATGCAAATATTAATCAAATGAGAGAAGACGAGATCAAAATAATACTGCACAAGCTACATATTAAGTCAAAAGTGTCATATTTAACTACATGTACTTTAAATCAAAACTTGAAAAAGAAAAAGAAAAGAAAAAAATAAAAAGCCGGGTGTGGTGGCTCACGCCTGTAATCCACACACTTTGGAGGCCAAGGCGGGTGGATCACCTGAGGTCAGGAGTTCAAGACCAGCCTGACCAACATGGTGAAACCCCGTCTTATTTATAAAAAAGAAAACAACAACAAAAACCCTCAAAAAAGAAAGAAAAGGACACTGAATAATAATAGATTAATTACTGGGAACCAATGACTAATTTGTGAGAGTGTGTGTGTGTGTGTGTGTGTGTGTGTGCATCTCACATTAGGGTTTCAAATATATAAAGCAAATATTAACAGAATTGAAGAAACACAGAGAGCAATATAATTATAGAAGAATTATATCAAGATCCCACTTTCTCAATAAAAATAAAACAAGATGAAATGTTAGTTAGTAAGGGAACAGAAAACTTGAAGGCAGTATAGAACAATTATTTCTAACGGAGGTATAGAGAGTTCATCAGAATATACACCCTTCCCAGTAGCTCAAACAACATTTTCCTTGAAAGGACCACCTGCTAGGCCAAAAAAAAAGTCTTGGCTAATTCAAAGGTAGAAATAATGAATATTGTGTAGCTGTCCATACTGCTCAATGTAATCTACAGATGTTATTTTATTTCTAAAGAAACAGAAACAGTAACTAAAAGTATATGGCATCTTAAGAGAATATACTCAGCAATCTTTAAAAAAAGGAAAAATGTTGGAGGCATTACACTTCTTTATTTCAAAATACATGACAAAGCTACATAGAAAAACAATTTTGTACAAACATAAAGATAAGAAAGTAGACTAACAATGCAGCACATACACTTTCCCATGTGGTCATATAAAGAGTCATTTGCACACCCATAATTATTGGAGCACTGTTACTGAAAGCCATAGGTAAAAGCAATGCAAATTTCTGTGATGAAATCATTTAGTAAGTATAATTTGAGGGCCGGGCGCGGTGGCTCATGCATATAATCCCAGCACTTTGGGAGGCCAAGGCGGGTGGATCACGAGGTCAAGAGATTGAGATCATCCTCGTCAACATGGTGAAACCCCGTCTCTACTAAAAAAAATACAAAAAAATTAGCTGGGCATGGTGGTGCGCGCCTGTACGTAGTCCCAGCTACTCGGGAAGCTGAGGCAGGAGAATTGCTTGAACCTAGAAGGCGGAGGTTGCGGTGAGCCAAGATCGTGCCATTGCACTCTAGTCTGGGTAACAACAGCGAAACTCCATCTCAAATAATAATAATAATAATAATTTGAAATACAAAAACACTAGAATATCACTAAGTTTGCAAAAAGCAGAAAATGTTGTAACAAATGTAAAGGTAAATCTTGACGACGTTATGCAAAATGAAAGGAGCCAGTCACAAAAAGACAGAGATTGTATGATACGTGTAACAGTTACACTCTTTGAAACAGAACAGAGTGGTGTTTGTAAAGTGAGGTGAAATGGGAATAATTGGCAGTTGTTTAATGTGTATTAAGATTCAGCTTTGTAAGATAAAAACATTTTAGCATATGTTGCATAACAATACAAATATAATTAATATGAATAAACTAAATATTCATATTTAAATATTTAAAAATACTTTAGGTGTGGCACAGTGGCTCATGCCTGTAATCCCAGCACTTTGAGAGGCTAAGGCAGATGGGTCACTTCAAGTCAGGAGTTTGAGACCAGCCTGGCCAACATGGTGAAACCCCATCTCTACTAAAACAAAACGAAACAAAACAAAAGAACAACAACAAAAATTAGCTGGGCTTGGTGGTGCACACCTGTAATCCCAGCTACTCAGAAGGCTGAGTCAAAATAATTCCTTGATCTCGGGAGGTGGAGGTTGCAGTGAGCTGAGATCAAACCAACCACTGCACTCCAGCCTGGGGTACAGAGTGAGACTCCATCTTTTTTTTTTTTTTTTAGACGGAATTTCGCTCTTGTTACCCAGGCTGGAGTGCAATGGCGCGATCTCGGCTCACCGCAACCTCCGCCTCCGGAGTTCAGGCAATTCTCCTGCCTCAGCCTCCCGAGTAGCTGGGATTATAGGCATGTGTCATCACGCCCGGGTAATTTTTGTATTTTTAGTAGAGACGGAGTTTCACCATGTTGACCAGAATGGTCTCGATCCCTTGACCTCGTGATCCACCCGCCTCGGCCTCCCAAAGTACTGGGATTACAGGCGTGAGCCACCGCGCCTGGCCTGAGACCCCATCTTAAAAAATTTTTTTTGTCCGGGCGCGGTGGCTCACACGTATAATCCCAGCACTTTGGGAGGCCAACGTGGGTGGATCACGAGGTCAAGAGATCGAGACCATCCTGGTCAACATGGTGAAACCCCGTCTCTACTAAAAATACAAAAATTAGCTGGGCATGGTGGTGCGCACATGTAGTCCCAGCTACTCGGGAGGCTGAGGCAGGAGAATTGCTTGAACCCAGAAGGTGGAGGCTATGGTGAGCCGAGATCGTGCCATTGCACTCCAGTCTGGGTAACAACAGCGAGACTCCATCTCAAAAAAAAAAAAAAAAAAAAAAAAAAAAAGCTAAAATTCAAAAGCAGTATTAAAAGCCACTGAGGTAAAAACGATGTATTTCCTCAGCGTTATGGAGTTAGACTACCACGACAATTTTTTTTTTTTTTAATAAAGTATCTGCCATCCTCTCTCCCGACTCAGGTCAAAGTTAATAGCAGCAATGCACAAAGTCCTCTGTGAAGCCAGTGTTCTCTGCTCCCCAGGTCAGAGGTCATAGGTCAAGTTCAGTCAGTCCGAAGAGTCATGGGGGGCTGCTCGCTGTCCTCATCAAGGCGCAGGGCGCTGGCCTCATCCTCCAGGCAGGTGCCGCCCACAGCACCCAGGTAGTCTGCATAGGCGGTGCTGCTTCATCAGGGCGCACTCTCCGCCCTCCTGGGGGTCCAGGTTGTACATGTACAGATACCCATCGGAGGCGCCCACCAGCAACCGTGGGATCTTCTGAATTGTGGCTAGCAAGCAGATGGCCGCAGAATGGCAGGCGGACCGTGGTGAAGGCTTGGCCCTGGTTGAACATTACTGTCACTTGGGAAGGCAGGTAGCTGGTGGAGGCCACGAGCACTTTCCCAATGTACCCAGTCCAGGTGGTGGGATCCTCTGGGGGTTTTTCTTTCACAGTCTCGAGTTTGGAGATGTGCATGGTCTCCGTGTTGCTGGAGGTGGAGAGGAACATGCCGTCCATGCTGAAGGCCAGGGAGCAGAGGCTCACGCACCTCTTCACTCCTCTCCGAAACTCAAAGAGTTTTTGTCGCTCTGGAATGGAAAATACCCTAATCACGGTCCCCTTCTCTGAAGCCGTGGCAAGCTTAGTTCCACTAGTGTCAAAAGCCAGCGCTGCTAAAGGACTGTCATGAGCCGGAATCATATTTGCAGCTCTCAAATTAATGGTATCGAAGACCTGCACCTCTCCGACGGTTGCGCTCCCTGGGTACGCCAAGTAGCAGTTGTCATTGTTGACAGGCCTCCAGGGTTTGGAGGCGTCTCCCTGATCGTGTGCAGTACCTTCATGTCCCGAATGCTGTGGATGTACAGGGACTCTTCAAGGCATACTATCAGCCTCTGCCTGTTGAGCTTCACAGCCAGAATCGTGTTGGAGTAGCTGTAGTTGCAGATCTCAGTTCCCTTCTTAAAGTGGCACACCTTTAGCTTCCTTGGTGCTTTAAGGCTCACGATTGGCCACTAAGCTGCTAGAGAATAATATCTCTACAATGCATACATCTTCCGTGTCGGTGCATTCATAGATCTGTTCCAGCTTATCCACAGAAGAAAGGGAGAAAAATTTATAACCGGACTTACTACTAACAGCTAGGGACCAGACAACAGCGCGATGGCCAGGACCAGTTGCTCTTGATCCCCTTTTCGCTGCTGTGTTGTCCTGGTTGAAGTTGGCGAAGAGCAGCTGGCCGGCGCCGGCCTCCCAGCTCTGGCTCGCCAGGTTCATGGCTGGCGCGCGGCGGCTGGGCCCGGCCGGGGAGGGCGCGCGCGCGAGGGCGGGTCAGGCTGCACTCAGGGTCGGCTCCGGGCCCTGCTCGCCGCCTCCGTTGCCGCCACTCGCTGCCCCGGGATCAACCGCCGCCTCATCCCATCGCCGCTCTGGTTTATGCTCCGGAGCCGGGGTACCGGGTGCCCAGTTTCAATTTATTATGGTGACATGGAAAAAAAATACTGCTGGATTTTCAGCATGAGTCCTGATAGAGATAGGATGAAGAGTTCTCACTGTGAAAACCCACCTCTTTGTCAACACCATGGGATAGTATTAGGGCTTCTAAAACAGACACTCAAAGCACTGAAGAGAAAAACATTTGGACATCGTAGCTCATGCCTGTAATCCCAGCACTTTGGGAGGCTGAGGCAGGCAGATCATGAGGTCAGGAGTTTGAGACCATCTTGTCTAACATGGTGAAAACCCATCTCTACTAAAAATACAAAAATTAGCTAGGCGTGGCATCACGCACCTGTAGACCTAGGTACTCGCTGGGCTGAGGCAGGAGAATTGCTTGAACCCGGGAAGCAGAGGTTGCAGTGAGCCGAGATCGCACCACTACACTCCAGGGATGGAGCGAGACTCTTGTCTTTAAGAAAAAAAAAAAAAAAAAGATAAGGCCAGGCGCGGTGGCTCAAGCCTGTAATCCCAGCACTTTGGGAGGCCGAGGCGGGTGGATCACGAGGTCAAGAGATCCAGACCATCCTGGTCAACATGGTGAAACCCTGTCTCTACTAAAAATACAAAAAATTAGCTGGGCATGGTGGCGCGTGCCTGTAATCCCAGCTACTCGGGAGGCTGAGGCAGGAGAATTGCCTGAACCCAGGAGGCGGAGGTTGCAGTGAGCCAAGATCGCGCCATTGCACTCCAGCCTGGGTAACAAGAACAAAACTCCGTCTCAAAAAAAAAAAAAAAAAAAAAAAAAGATAAACTTTTCATATCTTCATGACAGGAGGTAGTTTTGCAACTTGAAGCCCAGCTGCCTGCTGAAGGTAAGCTCTCAGCCTCCTGCTAAAATGGTTGAATAGGGTGCTAACTTTTTGGTTATTTACATTTTAAAGCAATGGCTCTCTACTTTCTGAGTATTCAGCTACAGCACTTCTGCTTGCCCTCTACTAGTGGCTAATGTCCTCTCTTTGTCGGGAAAAGCAGCAAAGGAGAAAGGACTTACAGAGTGCCTACATAAATTGGTCATTAGTAACACATAAACAAGGAACAACAAACTGCGGAAGACTGCAGGAGGCCTCTGAGGAGGAAGGCCTCTCCATGCCTCATGTTCCGGTGCAGGGTGACCTCAGCTCTGTTACCATAAACATTGTGCTCAAGGATGTAAAACCCCTTCGTAGCACTATGACGTAACCAGACTTGTAGGCTCCTTGTACGGTCCATGTCTCACCAGCTGTACTTAGATAATAAGCTAAAGAACCACATGTTCTTGTTTTGTGAAACTCCCAAACTGCCACTGTTATCAATCCTTAGGATGACACATCAGTTTTGGCTCAGCGATTCAGTTCCAGCTCACTGATTCACTCCACCGTCGCTCCACGCCTACCCTATAGGTCAAGGTGATTGTAACCAATAAATAGAGTGGGTCATCAGAGCTCGGGGCCTTCACTGCTTCCTCCAAAGTAATAAGTGATGGCCCCCTCATCCCACTGTCTCTCTTAATCTGTCTTTTTCTCAATCCTTTGTCGCCATCGAACTCGGGGTACCATGGGTGATGTAGGGCTGGATCCCTGCATTCTGGCACCCAGTGTGTGGGGCTCATGGACTCCCTACATTTCTTGACCCTTACCTTCTGAGGCACAACTCAAAGCACAGAGCTCACACTTGGCAGCTTACAGCTTAACTGAACCCCAATTGCCACAGCAGCACTCCAGCACCTCATCAGTGACTGAAGAATGAGATACAGGAGAGTCTACAGAATTTGGGGGTAGAATTGCACCTTCATAATCATAGAAATGGGAGCAGTGTTTCAGCATCAGTTTC
Organism: Saguinus oedipus; assembly: GCA_031835075.1. Classification (NCBI taxonomy): domain Eukaryota; kingdom Metazoa; phylum Chordata; class Mammalia; order Primates; family Cebidae; genus Saguinus; species Saguinus oedipus. Next base: position 19,305,892 of record CM063187.1, read on the forward strand.
AATTTATTTCGGTGACATGGAAAAAATACTGCTGGATTTTCAGCATGAGTCCAGATAGAGATAGGATGAAGAGTTCTCACTGTGAAAACCCACCTCTTTGTCAACATCATGGGATAGTATTAGGGCTTCTAAAACAGACACTCAAAGCATTGAAGAGAAAAACATTTGGAACATGGCGGCTCATGCCTGTAATCCCAGCACTTTGGAAGGCCGAGGCAGGCAGATCATGAGGTCAGGAGTTCGAAACCATCTTGTCTAACATGGTGAAACCCCATCTCTACTAAAAATACAAAAAGTAGCTGAGTATGGTGGCATGTGCCTGCAGTCCCAGCTACTTGTGAAGCTGAGGCAGGAGAATCACTTGAACCTGGGAGGTGAAGGTTGCAGTGAGCCAAGATTGCACTATTGCACTCCAGCCTGGGTGACAGAGCAGAAGGCATAGCTAAGGCCTGTGCTAGAATCCTTGAGCTCTACAGATAGGGAACATCTGGGTCACATAGCAACAGTGACATGTAAGCCTAAGTTAGGTACCTACTACTGCTTAAATTGCCTTTGTTCTACAGCTGCAAATTTGTTTTAGAGCCCCTGTGTACTTCATGTATAAAGAGCCAAGCCCGGTCTTTGATAGGCTCTAAGTATTGAGACGCTAATCTGCTGAGTTGGTGGCCACCTAAGTAAAATCCTCCTGTTTCACACATTGGTCTCTCTGGTCTCCTGAAATATTCTGCAACAGAATAAGAACAGTGGCTAATATCAGAAAAAGGTTTTACAAATCCTTAATTTTTACTGAAATCTTAGCAGAGAATTATAATCTGGGATGTCGCTTGTATACAAAGAACACATGAACGTTTACTGTGGGACACCTGCGGACAGCAGCAGCAGTGGCACAGGACCTGGGACCACAGCCTTGCTGGCCCCGCCCAGGTGTTGCTCTCTGCTTTCCACTAGTGCTGGTCACTCCCTCCACCCACCTACGGGCGGTTGTGGCTTGGGTGGAGCTTCCCTGCAGAAGCCTTTTTTTTCCTTTTTTTCTTTTGCTTGGCCACGGCACTCTAGCCTGTAGTGCCTTATTTCTTTACCTTTTATAAGCATACACCTTATTGCCTTGCCAATCACCAGTTATGAGGCAGGCTAAGTTTCTTCTGTAATTCTGCTTCCTTAAGACAAAGACCTATAGCTGTAGCATTTCCTTTGCATTTTTTCCTATTCACTGGATGCATTTGTGCATGATTTTTCCCCACTTGTTCCCAGAGCTTTACGTCCAGCGTGCCCTTTGCCTGAAACAATGGGCCTTGGGAAACATCAGCTTGTATTACATTTCTTTTTTGTTTTATTATTATTGTTTTTTGTCTCCCCACCCTGTATTACATTTCTTAATGGAGCCTGATACTGTCTGTTGCACTGATAACTGCTGTTCCATCATAAATCCCTAGCCTGAAACAATCCCGGCCTGAGTCTGGCGATCCTCAGTGGGTACCGATGACTAATGACTACTTGACCTGACCTCATGGTCCTTTTTACTTTGTGGTTTTTGGGAGGTCTGCTGTTCTTTCTTTGCAGCTATGATCATGTAGGTTCACTCTATGTTTGAGCATCTGCTGTGACGGGGTATCACATCGGGGTCACCACCTGAGACATTGACCACCACCTACAGAGGTTTGGCCTGCAGATCCTGACTCAACAATGGATTGATAAATGCACTCTCACATCTGGTTCAGTGATTCAAGTGGGCTAGGAATGCTCATCAGCTACTTTCAGAGAGCAAAATGCAACCAATCGACCAAGAGCCTCTGTACATCCACACTTTCATTCCATAAAAGATTTGACAACGGAAGTTCTAAGTCAAAAGGCTTGTAGATAATTAACATGGTTAAAAGAGTGGTTTTAAGAATGATAAATGCGGTAGGGGCGAGTGGCTTTGTCGGGTGAAGGTTGGTCCGAGTTCAGTGGCTCGGCGTGATTGGCCATTCTCAGCATCATCATATCCGCTAACAGGTCAAAATGCAGATCTTCGTGAAGACCTTGACCGGCAAGACCATCACCCTGGAGGTGGAGCCCAGTGACACCATCGAAAATGTGAAGGCCAAGATCCAGGATAAAGAAGGCATCCCCCCACGACCAGCAGAGGCTCATCTTTGCAGGCAAGCAGCTGGAAGATGGCCTCACTCTTTCTGATTACAACATCCAGAAAGAGTCGACCTTGCACCTGGTCCTGCGTCTGAGGGGTGGCTGTTAATTCTTCAGTTTTGCATTCGCAGTGCCCAGTGATGGCAATATAGCCATCACTATATTGCACTATAGCCATTTGCCCCAACTTAAGTTTAGAAATTACAAGTTTCAGGCCGGGCGCGGTGGCTCAAGCCTGTAATCCCAGCACTTTGGGAGGCCAACGTGGGTGGATCACGAGGTCAAGAGATCGAGACCATCCTGGTCAACATGGTGAAACCCCGTCTCTACTAAAGATACAAAAAATTAGCTGGGCATGGTGGCGCGTGCCTGTAATCCCAGTTACTCAGGAGGCTGAGGCAGGAGAATTGCCTGAACCTGGGAGTCAGAGATTGCGGTGAGCCGAGATCACGCCATTGCACTCCAGCCTGGGTAACAAGAGTGAAACTCCGTCTCAAAAAAAAAAAAAAAAAAAAAAAAAAAAGAAATTACAAGTTTCAGTAATAGCTGAACCTGTTCAAAATGTTAATAAAGGTTTTGTTGCATGTTAAAAAAAAAATGATAAATGCAGCCAGGCGCCATGGCTCATGCCTATAATCCCAGCACTTTGGGAGGCCGAGGCGGGTGGACCACGAGGTCAAGAGATCGAGACCATCCTGGTCAACAAGGTGAAACCCTGTCTCTACTAAAAATACAAAAATTAGCTGGGCATGGTGGTACGCGCCTGTAGTCCCAGCTACTCAGGAGGCTGAGGCAGGAGAATTGCTTGAACCCAGAAGGCGGAGGTTGTGGTGAGCCGAGATCGCGCCATTGCACTCCAGCCTGGGTAACAAGAGCGAAACTCCGTCTCAAAAAAAAAAGATAGGGGGCCCAAAGTGGCTCCGGCCGGATGTCGTGGCGCTTGCGAAGGCGAGGCCAAGAGTTCAAGGCCAACCAACCTCAGCAACCTTACAAGCTCTCAATGATTGGCAAAAAAAAAAAAAGATAAATGCTTCAGGTTCTAGGCCCAGAGTAAACACTATCAATGAGTAATTCCCCTTTGATCTCCCCCTGAGAGGGTCATTCAGCACAAAGTTTGCAAGTAAATTTTAGAGTAGAGACAAAGGTTGCATGGTGACACTTGATTAAGAAAAAAAAGAAAATAAAAAAGAAGAGAAAAAGGATGTGTGGCAAACAGATTTAAATGGGAAAGCCTTTTACAATCCCTATCTTTTTTCTAACATAATCAACTGGCTACCTTCAGCCTGTCCCAATAAAACCTTTCAGCCCTTCCAAAAGGTTTGAGACTAATCTATAACTTTCCCTAATATTTTGCCAGTCACTCAGAGTGAATCTCAACAGTTTCTGTTCTCCAGAAACAATTTATGGGAAAAAAACCACCCTCCCATTATGACTTAGATGGTGCTCTCTTTTCTTATCTATCACACAGCAGACACCAACTCTGTACCTTTTCTTTTTATCACTAAAAAATCAGCTGAATTTGACTTTAGTGGTGAAAATAAAATACTTCTTAAGCAAACTTTACTTAAGTTTGTCTTTTTACCAAAGGCTTCTGAACTTTACAATCCCATTTTATGTAACTCCCAAGAGCATGATGACTTCAGTGGCACAATTCACAGTAGCAAAATTGTAGAACCAACCCAAATGCCCATCAATCAATAGGTAGATAAAGAAACTGTGGTGTATATATATAAGACATATATATACACATATACATACATACATATATATGATGGAATACTACACAGTCATAAAAAATGAATTAACAGCATTTGCAGTGACCTAGATGAGACTGGAGACTATTATTCTAAGTGAATTATCTCAGGAATAGAAAACCAAACATCGTGTGTTCTGATGTGTGGGAGCTAAACTATGAGTATGCAAAGGCATAAAATAAAAATAATACAGTGGACTTTGGAGACTTGGGGGAAGACTGAGAAGGGGAAGAGGAATAAAAGACTACAAATATGGTGCAGTGTGTAATGCTTGGGTGATGGGTGCAACAAAATCTCACAAATCACCACTAAAGAACTTACTAATGTAGGCTGAGTGTGGTGGCTCATGCCTGTAATCCCAGCACTCAGGGAAGCCGAGGTGGTCAGATCACAAGGTAGTTTGAGACCACCCTGGCCAACATGGTGAAACCTGTCTCTACTAAATATACAAAAATTAGCCGGGTTTAGTGGTCTGTAATCCCAGCTACTTGGGAGGCTAAGGCACAAGAATTGCTTGAACTGTGGCCGGGCGCGGTGGCTCACGCCTGTAATTCCAGCACTTTGGGAGGCCGAGGCGGGTGGATCACGAGGTCAAGAGATCCAGACCATCCTGGTCAACATGGTGGAACCCCGTCTCTACTCAAAATACAAAAATTAGCTGGGCATGGTGGCGCATGCCTGTAATCCCAGCTACTCGGGAGGCTGAGGCAGGAGAATTGCCTGAACCCAGGAGGCGGAGGTTGTGGTGAGCTGAGATTGCGCCATTGCACTCCAGCCTGGGTAACAAGATCGAAACACTGTCTCAAAAAAAAAAAAAAAAAAAAAAAAAAAGAATTGCTTGAACCTGGAAGGTAAAGGTTGGAGTGACCTGAGATTGCATCACTGCACTCCAGCCTGGGTGACAGAGACAGAGGGTGTCTGACTAACCTTCTGTATAAGGTTATATGCACTATAGACATACATACATATAGTTACCCTTAAATATACATATATATGTATAAAAATACATATCGCAGGTTGGTCCTGGTGACTCACACCTGTATTCCCAGCACTTTGGAAGGCTGAGGTGGGTGGATCATTTGAGATCAGGAATTCAAGACCAGACTGGCCAACATGGCAAAACCCTGTTCTTTACTAAAAATACAAAATTAGGCCAGGCATGGTGGCTCAAGCCTGTAATCCCAGCACTTTAGGAGGCTGAGGCGGGTGGATCATGAGGTCAAGAGATCGAGACCATCCTGGTCAACATGGTGAAACCCCGTCTCTACTAAAAATACAAAAATTAGCTGGGCATGGTGGTGCGCGCCTGTAGTCCCAGCTACTCGGGAGGCTGAGGCAGGAGAATTGCTTGAACCCAGAAGGCGGAGGTTGCGGTGAGCCGAGATCGTGCCATTGCACTCCAGCCTGGGCAACAAGAGCGAAACTCCGTCTCAAAAAAAAAAAAAAAAATTAGCTAGGCATGGTGGCATGCTCACCTGTAATTCCAGCTACTCGAGAAACTGAGGCAGGAGAATTGCTTGAACCCAGGAGGCAGAGGTTGCAGTGAGCAGAGATCCTGCAATTGCACTCCAGCCTGGGTGACAAGAGTGAGATTCCATACTATATGTGTATATACATGTACTCTTTCCCTGCCCTTGCCGAGTAGTGAGGAGGTGGAGGCTCGGGTGAGTTCAAGATTTGGCTTTACCTGTAACCCACTGCCATGGACAAGGAAGGCATTGCTGCTGGAGGTGTGATGGACATTAATACTGCTTTACAAGAGGTGCCTGGAGCGGAGACGGCAAATGGCAGACTTCGATATTGGGCCTACAGCAGTTTCAGCGGCTGCATAGCATCCCATGGCTGGTGGCCATGGTTCCCATAGCCAGAAGGAGTTGCCCACAGAGCCCCCCTACACAGCATACGTAGAAAATCTACCTTTTAATATGGTTCAGGGTGACATAGATGCCATCTTTAAGGATCTCTGCATAAGGAGTGTACAGCTAGTCAGAGACAAAGACACAAATACATTTAAAGGATTCTGCTATGTAGAATTCAATGAAGTGGATTCCCTTAAGGAAGCCTTGACAAATACGATGGTGCACTGTTAGGTGATTGGTCACTTCATGTGGACATTGCAGAAGGCAGAAAACAAGATAAAGGTGGCTTTGGATTCCAGAAAGGTGGACCAGTTGACAGAGGCTTTGGGGATGACTTCTTTTTTTTTTTTTTTTTTGGTTATTATTATTATTTATTTTATTTTTTCTTTCTTTTCACATGTGTGAGGCAGGAAAACAAGGTGGCTCAGCTCATGGCAGTCCTGATAATGATCCCTGAGGGCTGATCGTGGCCCCCAGCCTTGGCTTGAAACTTCCCAGGTGTGATTTTTATTCATTGCGTTCATTCATGTGTATGTCTTGGATCTTAGTAGACTTAAGAAGCAGGAATCCCAAGCGGTCCATGAAGCAACCTGGTGTACACAGCAAAACCCTTCATAAGGCTCAGGAATTAGAAGCACCAGGTAAAGCTGAAGAGAGCATGAAGTAAGGCCGGATCCCGACCGGAACCTGGGAAACCAGTGGTCGCTCATTCCCTAAAGCACAGGGAGGAGCTGCATCTAAAATCCTCGAGGGTCCAGGCTCTTCCAGGTGAAGAGCGCCCGGGGGAATCCGGGGATGACTTCTTAAGGGGCAGAGGAGGTAGTCACCCAGGGGACCGGCGAACAGGCCCCACAATGGGCAGCCGCTTCAGAGATGGCCCTCCATTCCGCGGATCCAACATGGATTTCAGAGAACCGACAGAAGAGGAAAGAGCACAGAGACCAGGACTCCAGCTCAAACCTCATGACACCCCTCAATCAAGTAGCCAATCCCAACTCTGCTATCTTTGGGGGTGCCAGGCCCAGAGAGGAAGTCGTTCAAAGGGAGCAAGAATGAGCCTGTGGTTGGGAGGGAATGGGGTCCTGTGAGAGCAGGACCACAGCCTGGTGAGTCCCCGGGGGGCCGTGCGGCCACCACTACCGCACCTGCCATTGGCCTCCTCCCAGCAGAAACACAGCTTGTGAGTGCATGTCAGCTGTTAACAAGTGGTTTTTGGCTGGGCGCGGTGGCTCACGCCTATAATCCCAGCACTTTGGGAGGCTGAGGCAGGTGGATCACGAGGTCAAGAGATCGAGACCATCCTGGTCAACAAGGTGAAACCCTGTCTCTACTAAAAATACAAAAATTAGCTGGGCATGGTGGTGCGCGCCTGTAGTCCCAGCTACTCGGGAGGCTGAGGCAGGAGAATTGCTTGAACCCAGGAGGCGGAGGTTGCGGTGAGCCGAGATCGCGCCATTGCACTCCAGCCTGGGTAACAAGAGCGAAAATCCGTCTCAAAAAAACAAAAAACAAAAAACAAGCGGTTTTTAGTACATTCTGGGCTTTGCTGTATCTCTCGAGTGCCTGTTTGTGTCTTTTTCCCCTTTCTTCCGCTGCTTCCCCACTTTCCTTCTGTCCTTTTCCTCCTGCTCCTTGCTTTCCTCGCAGCACATGGGGTTCCTCGGAGGAGCGGAGGTGGCCGCCATGGGGGAGTCGTTTGGGCTGTGGTGCTGCGTCATTTTTCTCCTTTGCTTTCTCTTTTTACTTTAGACCCTGGCCCGACTCCAGGCGTCTCCTTTCATTTCCTCAGTGCTTCTCTTCTGCCCTGCATGTTGAGTTCTGTATTGCTGGGGCTTCCAACAAAAACCAGAAGTGCGGGATCTGCTCCTTGTTGGTATTCAGCTGTGATGGACAGAGAGAATCGGAGGCACCTTGCTTTCATACTAGGATAAAACTCTCTGCAGGGTCCTTTCCATTCCTGTTGAGAAGGGAGTCCTGGCTCCATGACCCCTCCCCAGTGGACTGTCCAAGCAGATAGGCTCACACGAGAGATAGTGAGAACTGAACGTGGGGGCCTGGAATAGCAGTAGGGAGTCCACGGAGAAGGGACAGTAAATGCTCGCATGCGTTCAGGCGTGTTTGTTACCGCTCTTTTGAGGCCATGTCCAAGCTAGTAAACTCCTCTCACTAGGCGTGGTCGGGGCTCCCCTCTGGGTGGGTGCAGTGAATGGCCAGTTAGTTTCTTTTCTACTGGGCCAAGGCACTTAGTGGGTGAAGGGGGTGGTGCTGGCGCTGCGCTGGGCTGACTGAAGCGCTGACTCGGCGTTTCCCCCCATCCCTGTTGGCTGTGTGTTTGTGTTGGGCTGTTTCTAGTATAGGTGACGTGATGAGACTGTGCCTTCCACTGCCCCTTTAGTTCAGAGCCAAAATGGGTCTAGAATCTGGCACTTTAGTCATTTCCTTTGATGAATTAAATTGTGCTATGCAGAGCTGTCAGGAACCTTTAGCTAGCCGTAGAGGACTGCAGCTGTTTAGGATTGGGGACACTCTGGGTTGTTCCCATGTGCAGGATTTAGCACTTACCTGGGGGTTAGTGTTAGGGCTTAGGCTTTTGAGCTTGAACACCTGCGTGTGAACAGATGAAAAATCCTTCAGTACCCAAGTCCCAGTCTGTCCTGTGGGAAGCAGTTCAGGGGCGGCTGGCAACAGGCACCTAGGAAAGAGACCCTCGCCAGGTGCTGACAGGGCCAGGGTGACCAGGATGCCCAGTGTAGTGTGCTTAGTAGTTGGTCACCAGCCGTCATCCTTGGCTTCTCCTACTGTGTCTTTGTGACAAGGCCTCAGCAATCCACAGAACTCTCTCGTCTTCCTTCCACCTGTTGGCTTCTCCACTTCCAAGATAAGAACCATTTGTGTAACACCAATACTTAACTTCAGAAAGACATGCATTATGGGGTTGTAATCAAACCCAGTGCTTTCAGATGAACTGCTTACATCTTCAATGTGGATAAGATAAAGAACAAAACAAATTGCACAAAACTTCTGTGCAATCCAGTTGACTTTGCAATGTAAGAATGGAATTTCAAACACAACACATTCAGCTATATGACAGAAAGTGAATCTATGGATATGGTATTTTGTGAATGATCTTTTAAATAAAAGAAAACCTTATGTAATAATTAAAAAAAAAAAAAGAGGTGCAGAAGACCACCTTCATTCACCATGGCCTAGCACGTGGAATTTGTGAAGCTGCCAAAGGCTTAGACAAGCACCAAGCCCATCTTCGTGTGCTTGCATCCAACTGTAATGAGTCTGCACATGTCAAATTGATGGAGGCCCTTTGTGCTGAACACCAAATCAACCAAATCAAGGTTGATGACAACAAGAAACAAGGGGAATGGGTAGGCCTTTGTAAAACTGACGGAGAGGGGAAACCTGGTAAATGGTTGGTTGCAGTTGTGTAGTGGTTAAGGACTGCCACAAGGAGTCTCAGGCCAAGGATGTTATTGGAGAGTACTTCAAATACAAGAAATGAAGAAATGTATCTTTGGCACACGCATGCGCGCACACACACCTGAGAACATTTCTAAACTTACTCTAAGAAAGAAAAAAGTGGCCGGGTATGGTGACTCACTCCTGTAATCCCAGCACTTTGGGATGCTGAGGTGGGCACAGTGCCTGAGCTCAGGAGTTCAAGACCAGCCTGAGCAACACAGCAAAACCCTGTCTCTACTGAAATACAAAAAATTAGCCAAGTGTGGTTGTGGGAGCTACTCGGGAGGCTGAGGCAGGAGAATTGCTTGAACCCAGGAGGCAGAGGTTGCAGTGAGCCAAGATCGTGTCACTGCACTCCAGCCTGGGTAACAGCGCAAGACTCCCATCTTCAAAAAAAGAAAGAAAAAAGAAGGAAAATGAGAATTTCTCACAAATAAAAGACATGATTAGATATTAATCTTTTTCTGAAACCCACCTCTTTTATGCCCTTTTCTTACATTTCAAGTCCTAATAAAATACAATTTACAGTTAAATAATGAAAGCCAAAGAAAATGAACAAATTTTTTCAAGGTGACAAACCCAGGGAGTGGCAGTGCTAATTAGGAAACAGATGTGTCTGACTCATTTGTCAAGTTGGACCATCCAATCACTGGAGATATTCACCCACCCCATTCTGCTCTCAGGAGACACTACACTATGCCCAGGTGCATTTTACTTTGCAAGTTCTTGCACCATCTCACTTGGATCAGGTTTTTCTTTTCTTTCTTTTTACAAAATTTAAAAAATTCAGGGGACAGAATTTATTTCTGTGTTTTCCCCTCAATACTAGCATCTGATTAGCTAACCAGCAATGTGTCTCTAGGAAATGGAAGCTGGGTTGGGTGAAGACAATCATAATGTCTCAAGGGGTTAGTTTTTCAAAGGAAGAATATGCCAGGTGATGCCCCTCAGCCCCAGGGCATCCACTTGCTCCCTTGAGAAGCTACACTCCATACCTCAGGTTGTCCTTAGAGAGAAAATGACCCAGGAGCTGATATTCACTAGACACTCTGGCAGAAAAAGTCATGGTGTGTATCTTGCTTTACCCCAAGACTTTACTGAAACTCAGGACCAGGAAAAAAACTGAAGGGGGACTGAAGATACATCACTCTAATATAAAGTGTTCCAAGAAAGATGCATTAGCTAAATTTAAAGAAAAAGAAAGATACAATAAAAAATGATAAAGGGGGCCGGGTGCGGTGGCTCAAGCCTGTAATCCCAGCACTTTGGGAGGCCGAGGTGGGTGGATCATGAGGTCAAGAGATTGAGACCATCCTGGTCAACATGGTGAAACCCCGTCTCTACTAAAAATACAAAAAATTAGCTGGGCATGGTGGCGCATGCCTGTAATCCCAGCTACTCAGGAGGTTGAGGCAGGAGAATTGCCTGGACCCAGGAGGCGGACGGAGGTTGCGGTGAGCTGAGTTCGTGCCATTGCCCTCCAGCCTGGGTAACAAGAGCAAAACTCCATCTCAAAAAAAAAAAAAAAAGAAAAGATAAGGGCATATCACTACCAATCCCACAGAAATACAAACTACCATCAGAGATTACTGCAGACACCTCTATGTAAACAAATCAATTCCTGGACACTTACACCCTCCCAAGACTAAACCAGGAAGAAGTTGAATTTCTGAATAGACCAATACAATGTATGAAGTTGAGGCAGCAATTAATAGCCTACCAACCAAAAAAAGTCCAGGACTAGATGGGTTCACAGCTTAATTCTACCAGAGGTACAAGGAGGAGCTGGTACTATTCCTTCTGAAACTATTCCAATACAAAAAGAGGGACTCCTCCTTAACTCATTTCATGAGACCAACATCATCCTGATACCAAAACCTGGAAGAGATACAACTTAAAAAAAAAAAAAAAATTCAGGCCAATGTCCATGATGAAGATTGATGCAAAAATCTTCAATAAAGGCGAGGCGTGGTGGCTCACACCTATAATCTCAGCACTTTGGGAGGCTGGGATGGATCACGAGGTCAAGAGATTGAGACCATCCTGGTCAACGAGGTGAAACACCGTCTCTACTAAAAATACAAAAATTAGCTGGGCATGGTGGCCCGTGCCTGTAATCCCAGCTACTCGGGAGGATGAGGCAGGAGAATTGCTCAAACCCAGAAGGCGGAGGTTGCGGTGAGCTGAGATCGTGCCATTGCACTCCAGTCTGGGTAACAACAGCGAAACTCCGTCTCAAAAAAAAAAAAAAAAACCAAAACTTTGATAAAATACTGACAAACTGAATCCAACAGCACATCAAAAAGCTTATCCACCACAATCATGTCAGCTTCATTCCAGGGTTGCAAGGCTGGTTCAACATCCACAATCTATAAAGGTAATCCATCACATAAACAGAACCAAAGGCAAAAACCACATGATTATCTCAACAGATGCACAGAAGGCCTTTGACAAAGTTCTACAGCCCTCTGTGCTAAAAACTCTCAATAGGCCAGGTGCGGTGGCTCAAGCCTGTGATCCCAGCACTCTGGGAGGCCGAGGCGGGTGGATCACGAGGTCAAGAGATCGAGACCATCCTGGTCAACTTGGTGAAACCCTGTCTCTAGTAAAACTACAAAAAAAAAATTAGCTGGGCATGGTGGTATGTGCCTGTAATCCCAGCTACTCAGGAGGCTGAGGCAGGAGAATTGCCTGAACCCGGGAGGCAGAGGTTGCTGTGAGCCGAGATCGCGCCATTGCACTCCAGCCTGGGTAACGAGCAAAACTCCATCTCAAAAAAAAATAATAATAATAAATAAAATAAAAAATAAAAAAATAAAAACTCTCAATAAACTAGGTATCGATGGATCATATCTCAAAATAATAAGAGCTATTTATGACAAACCCACAGCCAATATCATACTGAATTAACAAAAACTTGAAGCATTCCCTTTGAAAACTGGCACAAGACAAGGATGCTCTCTCCCACTCCTATTCAACATGGTATTGGACATTCTGGTTAAGGCCATCAGGCAGGAGAAATAAATAAAGGGCAATCAAATTGAAAGAGAGGATGTCAAATTGTCCCTGTCTGCAGATGACACAATTGTATATTTAGAAAACCTCATCACCTCTGCCCCAAATCTCCTTAGGCTAATAAGCAACTTTATCAAAGTCTCAGGACGCAAAATCAATGTGCTAAAATCACAAGAATTCCCATACACCAATAATAGCCAAGTCATGAGTGAACTTCAATTCATAACTGCTACAAAGAGAATAAAATACCTAGGAATAAAACTAACAAGGGATATGAAGGACCTCTTCAAGAAGAACTACAAACCATTGCTCAAGAAAATAAGAGAGGAATAATCAATATTGTGAAAATGGCCACACTGCTCAAGGTAATTTATAGATTAAATGCTATTCCCATCAAGGTACCAATGACTTTTTTCACAGAATTGGAAAAAAACACCTTAAACTTCATATGGAACCAAAAAAGAGCCCACATAGCCAAGACAATCCTAAGCAAAAAAAACAAAAAGCTGGAGGCATCGTGCTACCTGACTTCAAACTATATTACACGGCTACTATAATCAATATAATCAATATAGCATGGTACTGGTACCAAAACAGAGATATAGACCAATGGAACAGAACAGAGGCCTCAGAAAGGATGCCACATAACTACAACCATCTGATCTTTGACAAAACTGACAAAAGCAATGGGGAAAAGAGTCCCTATTTAATAAATCATGCTGGGAAAACGGGCTAGTCATATGCATAAAGCTGAAACTGGATCCCTTCCTTACACCTTATACAAAAATTAACTCTAAATGGATTAAACATGAGGCCTAACATCACAAAAACTCTAGAAGAAAACCTAGGCAATACCATTAAGGACATAGGCATGGGCAAGGACTTCATGACTAAAACACCAAACAATGGCAACAAAAGCCAGAATTGACAAATAGGAGCTAATCAAACTAAAGAGCTATCACAGCTTGCGATTTTTTATTTATTTTTAATTTAAAAATTTTTTTTCTTTCCTCTTTTTATAGAGACATTCTTTGGTATGTGAAGGAAGATACTGGGTCAGCATGATCCCAGCAGGTTTTTTTTTTTTTTTATGAAGTCTCACTCTGTCACCCAGGATGGAGTACAGTGGTGCAATCTCGGCTCACTGCAAATTCTGCCTCCAAGGTCCAAGTGATTCTCCTGCCTCAGCCTCTTGAGTAGCTGGGATTACAGGCGTGCGCCACCATGCCCACCTAATTTTTGTATTTTTTAAAATATGAGACTGGGTTTCACCAGGTTGGTCAGGCTGGCCTCAAACTCCTGATCTCGTGATACGCCTGCCTCGGCCTCACAAAGTACTGGAATTACAGGCATGAAAACTGCGCCTGGCCTCATGCCTTGCAATTCTTAAAGACCTGGTATTTGGTACTTTCTCCTGTTGCAATACTTCTTTGGAATTCAAACGTTGTAATGTAAATTTAACTTTGTTTTATTTTCAAAGTCTAGAAACTACCTCAAAACAAGAACAACTTCATCTTCAGTAAGACCCTCCCAGTCCCCTTTCATTTTAACATTAACTGCATTTGCCTGTGGGTCCCCAGCTTTCCAGGGCTCTGTAGCTTCTGTCAGGATAAAGACTTCTTTATCCTGAGATAAAGAAGGCTGGGGTGAGCAGTCTGGGATATCTATAAAGGAGGCTGCCGAGAAAAAACTAACTGGATCTTTATTAACCTTTTTTTGCAGGCTCAATATTATCCTTAGCTCTGAGTCAGTAGGCTCAAGCTTTAATTTCCAAATCAAGAGTAATTCACTTGGTCTTTGAAACTTAACTGTTTAAAAAATCCAGCAGTTTCTCAAACACAGTGTTGACATAAGAAAAGAAAATTTTAGGCCGGGCGCGGTGGCTCACGCCTGTAATCCCAGCGCTTTGGGAGGCTGAGACAGGTGGATCACGAGGTCGAGAGATCGAGACCATCCTGGTCAACATGGTGAAACGCCGTCTCTACTAAAAATACAAAAAATTAGCTGGGCATGGTGGCGCGTGCCTATAATCCCAGCTACTCAGGAGGTTGAGGCAGGAGAATTGCCTGAACCCAGGAGGTGGAGGTTTCGGTGAGCCGAGATCGCGCCATTGCACTCCAGCCTGGGTAACAAGAGCGAAACTCCGTCTCAAAAAAAAAAAAAAAGAAAAGCAAAAGTGTCTATTCCTTTCAAATAATAAAGGCACTGTTTTATTATTTTCATTAAAAATCATGTAGTAAACAATTAGTCATATGGGAACACTTCTAGGAGGTACCAAGTTTAAAATAAAATTTAGCATAAAGGCTGGGTGTGGTGGCGCATGCCTGTAATACCAGCACTTTGGGAAGCGGAGGCAGGTGAATCACCAGGTCAGAAGTTCAAGACCACTCTGACCAACATGGTGAAACACCCGCCTCCACTGAAAATACAAAAATTAATTGGGCGTGGTGGCAGGCACCTGTAATCCCAACTACTGAGGAGGCTGAGGCAAGTGAATCCCTTGAACCCAGGAGGTGGAGGTTGTGGTGAGCTGAGATCGTGCCACCGCACTCCAGCCTGGGTGACAGAGTGAGGCTCCTTTAAAAAAAAAAAAAAAAAAATTAGCATAAAACACAGATATCAAGGTAACAGAATTTGAACAGAGATATTCACTGTCACATATTTACCCTGCAATAAGAGGAATTGATGCTTTCATGAATCTATGTAACTCAGCAATTATCTACCACATTTTCTTGTGAACTATACTGTAAGGCTGTAGTCACCTTGGGCGTGGTGGCAGGCACCAAAAGAGCATGACCATACTGCCAAAAGCAATCTACAAATATAATGCAATTCTAATGAAAATACCACAATAATTCTTCAAAGAATTAGAAAGAATTCTAAAATTCATATGGAACCAAAAAGAGCCTACATAGCCAAAACAACACTAAGCAAAAAGAGCAAATCTGGAGATATCACATTACTTTCAAACTATACTGTAAGGCTATAGTCACCAAAACAGCACGGTACTGGTATAAAAATAGGCACATAGACCAATGGAACAGAATAGAGAACTTAGAAATAAACCCAAATACTTATAGCCAACTGATGTTTGGCAAAGCAAACACAAACGTGGGGAAAGGACTCCCTTTTCAACAAATGCTACTGGGATAATTGGCTACTCACAAGTAGGAGAATAAAACTGAATTGTCATCTCTCATCTTATACAAAAATCAACTCAAGATGGATTAAGGACTTAAACCTAAGATCGGAAAATATAAACATTACACAAGAAAACATTGGAAAAACCCTTCTAGACATTGGCTTACACAAGAATTTCATGACCAGAAACCTAAAAGCAAATGAAATAAAAACAAAGATAAGGTGTTTGGGCATGGTGACTTACACCCGTAATCCCAGCATTTGAGGAGGCTGAGTCGGGTTGATCATCTGAGGTTGGGAGTTCAAGACCAGCCTGACCAACATAGAGAAACCCCATCTCTACCAAAAATACAAAATTAGTCAGGCGTGATGGAGCATACCTGCAATCCGAGCTATGGGGGAGGATGAGGCAGGATAATCACTTGAACTCAGGAGGCAGAGTTTGATCTGAGCCAAGATCAGGCCATTGCACGCCAGCCTGGGCAAAAAGAGTAAAACTCTATTTCAAAAAAACACAAAAAACAACACTTTGGGAAGCCGAGGTGGGTGGATCACAAGGTCAGGAGGTCGAGACCATCCTGGCTAACACAGTGAAATCCTGTCTCTACTAAACATACAAAAAATTAGCCGGGCATGGTGTCACTCGCATGTGGTCCCAGCTACTTGGGAGGCTGAGGCACGAGAATCGCTTGAACCCGGGAGGCAGAAGTTGCAGTAAGCAGAGATCACATCACTGCACTCCAGCCTGGGTGACAAGGAGAGACTGTCTAAAAAAAAAAGACTTTCTGCCTAGCAAAAGGAACAGTCAGCAGAGTAAACAGACAACTCACAGAGTGGGAAAAAAATCTTCACATTCTAGACATCTGACAAAGGACTAATCCAGAGTCTACAAGAAACTCAAATCAGTCCGAAACAAACAATCACATCAAAAACTGGACTAATTATATAAATATATAATTGTCAAAAGAAGATATACAAATGGCCAACAAATATATTTTTAAAATGGTCAACATCACTAATGGTTAGGGAAATGCTAATTAAAACCACCATGCGGGGGCCCAAAGTGGCTCCGGCCGGATGTCGTGGCGCTTGCGAAGGCGAGGCCAAGAGTTCAAGGCCAACCAACCTCAGCAACCTTACAAGCTCTCATTGATTGGCAAAAAAAAAAAAAAAAAAAAAAAAAAAAAAAAAAAAAAAAAAAAAAACCACCATGCGAAACCATCTTACTCCTGCAAGAAAGGCCAGGATCAAAACGTAAAAAATTAGTAGATGTTGGCATGGATGTGGTGAACAGGGAGCACTTTTACACTGCTGATGGGAATGTAGACGAAAAAAGTCACTGTGAAAAACAGTGTGGAGATTCATTAAAGAACTAAAAGTAGAACCAGTATTTCATCCAGCAATCCCACTACTGGGTATCTACCCACCGAAAAATAAATTATTATTGGAAAAAGATACTTGTACATGCATAGTTATAGTGGCACAATTCACAATAGCAAAATCGTGGAACCAACTCAAATGCTCATTGATCAATGAGTATATAAAGAAACTGTGGTATACACACACATACACACACACAAACACACACTCACATATATATGCTGGAATACTACACAGCCATAAAACAATGAATGAACAGCATTTGCAGTGACCTGGATGAAATTGGGGACTATTACTCTCAGGAATTATCTCTGGAATAGAAAACCAAACATGGTACGTTCTGATGTGTGGAGGCTAAGCTATGAGTATACAAAGGCATAAAAATGATACGGTGGACTTTGGGGACTTGGAGGAAAGAGTGGGAAGGGGTGAGGGGTAAAAGACTAGAAATATGGTGCAGTGTGTAATGCTCCACTGATGAGTGCACCAAAATCTCACCACTAAATAACTTACTCATATAGGCTTGGCATGGTGGCTCACGCCTGTAACCCAGAACTTTGGGAAGCTGAGGTGGACGGATCACAAGGTCAGGAGTTCAAGAACAGCCTGACCAGCATGGTGAAACCCTGTCTGTACTAAATATACAAAAATTACCCAGGTGTGGTGCTGTGCACATGTAATCTGAGCTACTTGAGAGATTGAGGTAGAATTGCTTGAATGTGGGAAGTGAAGTTTGCAGTGAGCCAAGATTGCACCACTGCACTCCAGCCTGGGTTACAGAGAGAGATAGAGGGTGTTTGCCTTAACCTTGTGTTTAAGGTCATATGCACTACATATTTCATATATATATATATATAATATATATGTAATTACCCTTAAAAATATATAGATATAATATATATGTATAAAATATCATAGGCTGGGCCTGGCGGCCCACACCTGTAATCCCAGCACGTTGGGAGGCCGAGGGAGGTAAATCATTTGAGATCAGGAATTCCAGACCAGCCTGGCCAACACAGCGAAAACCTGTTCTCTACTATAAATACAAAAATTAGTTGGGCATGGTGGTGTGCCCACCTGCAATTCCAACTACTCGAGAAAGTGAGGCAGGATAATTGCTTGAACCCGGGAGGGAGAGGTTCCAGTGAGCTGAGATCGTGCGCGATTGCACTCCAGTCTGGGCGACAAGAGAGAGATTTCATTTAAAATATATATGCTCGGCCAGGCACAGTGGCTCATGCCTGTAATCCCAGCACTTTGGGAGGCCGAGGCCGGTGGATCACAAGGTCAAGAGATCAGGACCATCCTGGTCAACATGGTAAAACCCCATCTCTACTAAATATATATATAATATATATATAAAAAATATATATAAAATATATATACATAAAATATATATATATAATATATATATATATATAATTACCTGGGCATGGTGGCACGTGCCTGTAATCCCAGCTACTCAGGAGGCTGAGGCATGAGAATTGCCTGAACCCAGGAGGCAGAGGTTGTGGTGAGCTGAGATCGTGCCATTGCACTCCAGCTTGGGCAACAAGAGCAAAACTCCGTCTCAAAATAAATAAATAAATAAAATATATATACTCTTTCCCTGCCATTGCCGAGTAATGCGGAGGCAGAGGCTCGGGTGCATTCAAGATTTGGCTTTACCCATAACCCACTGCCATGGCCAAAAAAAAGCATTGCTGCTGGAGATGTAATAAACATTAATACTGCTTTACAAGAGGTGCTGAAGACCGCCCTCATCCACCATGGCCTAGCACGTGGAATTCACAAACCTGTCAAAGTCTTAGACAAGTGCCAAACCCATCTTTGTGTGCTTACATCCAACTGTAATGAGTCTATGTCTGTCAAGCTGGTGGAGGCCCTTTGTGTTGAGCACCAAATCAACCTAATTAAGGTTGATGACAACGAGAAACCAGGGGAATGGGTAAGACTTTGTAAAACTGATGGAGAGGGAAAACCTGGTAAAGGGTTAGTTGCAGTTGTGTAGTAGTTAAGGACTATCGCAAGGAGTCTCAGGCCAAGGATGATATCAGAGAGTATTTCAAGTGCAAGAAATGAAGAAATAAATCTTTGGCACACACACACACACACACACACACACACACACACACACTCTCTCTCTCTCTCTCTCTATATATATATATATATATATTCACAAAAATATACAGCTGAGAAAATTTCTAAACATACTCTAAGAAAGAAAAAAGTGGTCATGCACAGTGACTCACTCCTGTAATCCTAGCACTTTGGGATGCTGAAGTAGCCAGATTGCCTGAGCTCAGGAGTTCAAGACCAGCCTGGGCAACACGGCAAAACCCCTCTACTAAAATACGAAAAATTAGCTGAGCATGGTGGCGTGAGCCTGCAGTCCCAGCTACTTCAGAGGCTGAGGCAGGAGAATTGCTTGAACTCAGGAGGCAAAGGTTGCCCTGAGCCGAGATCGTGCCACTGCACTCCAGCCTGGGTGACAGAGAGAGACTCCATCTCCAAAAAGAGAAAGAAAAAAAAGGAAAATGAGAATTTCTCACAAATAAGACATGATTAGATGTTAATTTTTTTTCTGAAACCTACCTGTTTTATGCCCTTTGTTAATATTTTCTTACCTTTCAAGTCCTAATGAAATGCAATTTACAGTTAAATAATGAAAGTCAAAGAAAATCAACAAATTTTTTTCAAGGTGACAAATCCAGGGAGTGGTAGTGCTAATTAGAAAACAGATGCATCTGTGGGCCGGGTGCAGTGGCTCAAGCCTGTAATCCCAGCACTTTGGGAGGCCGAAGCGGGTGGATCACGAGGTCAAGAGATCGAGACCATCCTGGTCAACATGGTGAAACCCTGTCTCTACTAAAAATACAAAAAATTATCTGGGCACGGTGGTACGTGCCTGTAGTCCCAGCTACTCGGGAGGCTGAGGCAGGAGAATTGCTTGAACCTAGGAGGCGGAGGTTGCCGTGAGCCGAGATCGCGCCATTGCACTCCAGCCTGGGTAACAAGAACGAAACTCCGTCTCAAAAAAAAAAAAAAAGAAAAGAAAACAGATGCATCTGATTCATTTGTCAAGTTGGGCCATCCAATCACTTGAGATATTCACCTTAAATGCTCAATAACCACTCTCTCAGGAGACACTACATTATGTCCCAGGTGCATTTTACTTTGCAAGTTCTTGCACCATCTCACCTGGGCCAGGTTTTTTTTTTTTTTGAGACGGAGTTTCGCTGTTGTTACCCAGACTGGAGTGCAACTGCACAATCTCAGCTCACCGCAACCTCCGCCTCCTGGGTTCAAGCAATTCTCCTGCCTCAGCCTCCCGAGTAGCTGGGACTACAGGCGTGCACCACCATGCCCAGCTAATTTTTGTATTTTTAGTAGAGACGGGGTTTCACCTTGTTGACCAGGATGGTCTCGATCTCTTGACCTCGTGATCCAGCCGCCTCAGCCTCCCGAAGTGCTGGGATTATAGGCATGAGCCACCGTGCCCGGCAGCCTCAGATTTTTAATAGGAGAAAATAAAAACTGTGAACCTCACAGACCAAAGCTCTTCCTATTTGTAAACCCACATACCAAGTCAGGATTCTCCCTTGAGAATCCTCCCGTGGTCCCTGCACAATCTGGGAGAGACTCCGCACTGCGGATGCAGAGCTGCCCAGAGAGGGCTCCAGGACAAGGCATAGTCACTACGCAGGGAAGAGACAGGATGCCCAGGACCCCTGCTGTCAGCACAGCCACTGTCTTATGATTGAAAGAAACTATGGCTGAGCTGGGCACGGAGAATTAGGGGAGCAGATTGTGGAGCTGACTGCAGGGAGTCCTGAGTCCCATCACAGCCACTTCCCACTGGTTACATCAGCCCCTTCCCCTCTTTCAGGATGTCTGACTGGGCACTCTCACTATGTCTAGACTTACAGGAATTTCTGGCATCTTAGCTGTGGATCTCCAAATACCTGCAGGTCACAGGGCCACGGAGACTGGGCCTCTAGGGGCAGAGGACACAGAGCAGTGAAGACGAGACCAGGAGTTCAGGCTGCATCGAGAGACAAAGGCCCTGCAAAACCCGGAAGCCACCTGTCTGCTCCAGCTGCGTGTTTGATTGAACTATCCGAGCTCAGAGTCCCTTACAGGATAATGTGTAAGACCCGCCCCTTCAGGTCCAGAGTGACAGATGTGATCAGCGCTGGGTTGAATGAAGAGTGACAGCCTAGGCTGCAGCCTTATTAGGCAGAGCTTCCTCCCTGGGTTGATCCAAGTCCACCCCAGAGGGTGTTTGCCTTTAACCTTGTGTATAAGGTCATATGCACTTGTAAATAACATGCTATATGGCTATTCACAAAATAAAAGAATAGAATAACAATTATTCTAAAATTTTAAATTTTATGAACTTCCTGGCTTCTGGGCCTTTGAGCAGGCAGCCTGAGATTTTAAAAAGGAGGCAATCCTTTGAAATAAAATGTGAGGCACAGGTGAGGCACAGTGCCTTATGCCTGCCAGTACTTTGGGAGGCTGAGGATGGTGGGTCACCCTAGGTCAGGAATTTGAGAACAGTCTGCCAACATGATGAAACCCCCGCCTCTAAAAAATATAAAAAAATTAGCTGCGCTTGGTGGTGGTCACCTGTAATCCCAGGTACATGGGAGGCTAAGGCAGGAGAATCACTTGAACCCTGGAGGCAGAGGTTGTGGTGAGCCGAGATCGTTCCATTGCACTACAGCCTAGGCAAACAGAACAAAATTCTGTCTCAAAAAAAAAAATTGCAAATATTTATATACTTAATTAATAATTACATATTCCTTACACATTAAAATGATAATATTTGGATATATGAGGCTAATTACATTGTTACAATGAATTCAACCTGTTTCTTGTTAGTTTTTGTTTGCTTTTGAGATGGAGTTTCACTCTGTAGCCAGGCTGGAGTTCAGTGGCATAATCTCGGCTCACTGCAACCTCTGCCTACCAGGTTCAAGCAATTCTCCTGCCTCAGCCTCTCCAGGAGCTGGGACTAGAGGTGTGCGCCACCATGCCAAGCTTATTTCTATATTTTTTCAGTAGAGATGTCATCATGTTGATCAACATGGTCTCAATCTCTAGACTTCTTGATCTGCCCACCTTAGTTGCCTAAAGTCCTGGGATTACAGGCGTTAGCCACAGTGCTGGCCCCGTTTTCTTTTTTTCTTCTTTTTTTTCTTTGAGAGGGAGTCTTGCTCTATTTGCCCAGGCTAAAGTATAGCAGTACAATCTCTGCTCACTGCAATATCTGCCTCTCGGGTTCAAGCAATTCTCCCGCCTCAGCCTCCTGAGTAGCTGGGATTATAGACGCCTGCCACCGTGTCTGGCTAACTTTTGTATTTTTAGTAGAGACGGGGTTTCACCATGTTAGCCAGGCTGGTCTCAAACTCCTGACCTCGTGATCTCCCGCCTAGACCTTCCAAAGTGCTGTGATTGCAGGCATGAGCCACCGCATCTGGCCCCTTGTTTCTTTTTGAAGTTTGGCTACTAGAAAATTCAAAACTTACATGTAGCTCACATTTTATGTCAGAGGATTCCCTCCTTTTTAAAATCTCAGGCTGCCTGTTCAAAGAACCATAAGCCAACGTTAGGCCTCCGAGTCCAAGCCTGGCCATTATAACCTTGGTGACCCACACATACACCTTTGGATGGTCCCCAGAAGCCAGAAAGTCTGAGGTAACCACAAGTAATCATGTGGCTATAGAAAGAAGTGAAACAACATTTTCCTGCCTCAACTAATTGCTCTCCCCCTGCAACATGCAATCTGCAACCATTGTTCCTGCTCAGCCTTGCAGAATTTCCTCCCTGGACACTGGGTTTCTTAAGGCAACCTCCTACTCCCGGGTTCAAGCAATTTTCTACCTCAGCCTCCTGAGTATCTGGGATTATAGGCATATGCCACCATGCCTGGCTAATTTTCGTATTTTTTAGTAGAGATGGGGTTTCACCATCTTGGCCATGCTGACCTCGTGATCCACCTGCCCCTGCCTCCCCAAGAGCTGGGATTACAGGTGTGAGCCATGGTGCCCGGCCACGGAAAAAAAAAACAAAGCTGAAAATGTGAAATATTTGTTATTATATTATTTTCATTTATTTATAGCCATATGATACATTATTTACAAATGCATATGACCTTATGCACAAGGTTGAATGCAAATACCCTCTGTGGTGGGCCTAGCTCAATTCAGGGAGGAAGCCCTGCCTGAACAGACAGCAGCCTAGGCTGTCACTCTTCAGTCCGGCATCTGATCACATCTTCTGTCACTCAGGGCCTAAGAGGGTGGGGTTTTAAACGTTATCCAATCAGCGACGCTTGGCTGTGAACAGTCCAATCAGGTAGGCAGCTGGAGCGACAGACAGCTTCCGGGATGTGGCGGGCCCTTTGTCTCTCACAGCAGCGGGAGCTCCAGGTCCCGTCTTCACTCCTCTGGTTCTCCGCTCCTAGAAACTCAGCTTCTGTGGTCCCGTCACCTGCAGGCATTGGGAGATCCACAGCTAAGATGCCGGGATCCCCTGGAAGCCTAGAAATGGTGAGAGTGCTGGGTCTCACATCTCCAGAGAGGGGAAGGGGTTGGTTGGAACGGGTGGGAAGTGGTTGTGGTGGGACTCAGGCCTTCCCACAATCAGCTCCACAATCTGTGCCTGTGTTTTCCTTGCCCAGCTCAGCCTCAGCCCCCTTCAGCCATAAGGTGGTGGCTGCGCCAATAGCCGGCCCCGGATATCCTGTCTCTTCTCTGCGCCCCGACCGTGCCCTGGCCTGAAGCACTTTCTGGGCAGCTTTGCACCCGAAGGGGCTCCTCTCCCAGATTGTGCAGGGACCACCGGAGGGTCGTCAGGGGAATCCTGACTTGGCCTGCGGGTACATGAATGGGAACAGAGTTGTTCCATGGGGTTCCCAGTTCCTATCGTCTCCTATTAAAAATATATGGGAGTCTCTGCAAAAATATTAAAGAATTTAATCAAAGAGTGGTTCTAGAATTGTAGAGCACCAGCTATGGTTTGTAGTTTGTGGTCTATAATAGAGGCTTGAAGGCAAGTCTTTTATAAAATGCATGATGAAGAAAACCAAATTTAGTAATTGGTTAGATACAGTTAGTGGGCTTTTTTTTTTTTTTTGAGTCTGAGTCTTGCTCCTTCACCCAGGCTGGAGTGCAGTGGCGTGATCTTGGCTCACTGCAACCTCAGCCTCCCGTGTTCACGCAATTTTTCTGCCTGGGCTTTCTGTAGGAAGCCAGCCCTACATCACCCATGGGTACCCCGAGTGAGGTGGTGATGAAGGAATGAAAATAAGATTAAGAGAAAAAGTGGGAGCATGGGGACATCACTTTATTAACTTGGAGGAAACAGCGAAGGTCCCGAGCTCTAATCATCCACACCATTTATTGATTACAATCACTATGATCTATAGGGTAGGGGTAGAGTGATGGTGGAGTGAATCAGTGAGCCAGAACTGGTGTGCCATCCTAAGGATTGATAACTGTGGCAGTTTGGGAGTTTCACAAAACAAGAACATGTGGTTATCTTTAGCTTATTATCTATGTACAGCTGATGGAATGCTGGCCTTACAAGGAGCCTACAAGTCTGGCTACCTCATAGTGCTACGAAGGGGTTTTACGTCCTTGAGCACAATGTTTATGGTAACAGAGCCGAGGTCACCCTGCACCGGAACATGAGGCATGGAGAGGCCTTCCTCCTCAGAGGCCTCCTGCAGTCTTCCGCAGTTTGTTGTTCCTTGTTTATATGTTACTCATAACCAATTTATGTAGGCACTCTGTAAGTCCTTTCTCCTTTGCTGTTTTTCCCAACAGCTTCCCAAGTGTAGTTGGGATACAGGCATGAGCCACTGCACCTGGCTATTTTTTTTTTTTTTAGTACAGACAGCATTTCAGCATTTTAGACCAGGGTGGTCTCGAACTGCTGACCATGTGATCTGCCTGCCTCGGCCTCTCAAAGTGCTGGTATTACAGGCATAAGCCACCATGCCGGACCTGTTATTCACTTTTTTCTTTTTTTTTCTTTCCAGTGCCGTGACTAGGATACTTCGCTATTTAGTAATAGCTATTCTGACTGGTGTGAGATAGTATCTCGTAGTTTTTTGTTTTGTTTTGTTTGCATTTCTCTAATGTGATGAGAATTTTAAAAAATATTTTTGTAGGCCGGGCGCAGTGGCTCACGCCAATAATCTCACGAGGTCAAGAGATCGAGACCATCCTGGTCAATATGGTGAAACCCCATCTCTACTAAAAATACAAAAACTTAGCTGGGCATGGTGGCGCAGCCTGTAGCCCCAGCTACTCGAGAGGCTGAGGAAGGAGAATTGCTTGAACCCAGGAGGTGGATGTTGCGGTGAGCTGAGATCGTGCCATCGCACTCCAGCCTGGGTAGTAAACGCGAAACTCCATCTCAAAAAAAAAAAAAAATTTTTTTTTTTGCTAGCTACGTATTTGTGTTTTCAAAAACATCTGTTCATGGGCCGGGCGCGGTGGCTCAAGCCTGTAATCCCAGCACTTTGGGAGGCCGAGGCGGGTGGATCATGAGGTCAGGAGATCGAGACCATCCTGGTCAACACGGTGAAACCCTGTCTCTACTAAAATACAAAAAATCAGCTGGACATGGTGGTGCGCCTGTAATTCCAGTTACTCAGGAGGCTGAGGCAGGAGAATTACCTGAACCTAGGAGGTGGAGGTTGCGGTGAGCCGAGATTGCGCCATTGCACTCCAGCCTGGGTAACAAGAGCAAAAACTCCGTCTAAAAAAAAAAAAAATCTGTTCATGTTTTTTGCCTACTTTTTTAATACGGTGTATGTTGCTTTCTTGTAAAGTTATTTAAGTGTCTTAATTCTGGATATTAAATCTCTGTAAGAAAATAGTTTGCAACTTTAAAAAAAATTTGTTGATTTTCTGTTTAGTCTGTTAATATTTTCCTTATCTGTGCAAGAGCTCTTTAGTTTAATTCGGTTCCATTTGTCAATTTTTGCTTTTGCTGCAATTGCTTTTTGTATCTTCATCATGAAATCTTTGCTAGTTTCTATACCTAGAATGGTATTTTCTAGATTATTTATCTTCCAGGTTTTTTTTTTTTAAATCATAAGTTTTGCATTTAAGTCTTTAATTCATCTTGAGTTGATTTTTACATATGGTATAAGGAAGGGGACCAGTTTTAATCTTCTACATAGTTCTAACTAGTTGTTCCAGCACCATTTCTTAAATAGGGAGTTCTTTTCACATTCCTTACATCAGCTTTGTCAGAGATCAGATAGCTGACCCATCTCAGCCTCCAAAGTGCTGGGATTACAGGCGTGAGCAATGGTGCCAGGCCCTCAACACAGAAATTTTAAAGCCCCCGCTTTGAGAATGTGGCTCTTTAAGCTTTTCAGATCTTGTGTAGTGACTGCTACAGTTATGTGAGAGGCTCCAGGTGTAAATAGAAGCTGATGACAGAATCTGTAATTGTAAAGAAGCATCTTAAGAGTGAGAGATCAAGGCCATGACCACAATTCTACCTACCTTTAAATTATGATATTGGAATAGAATATTTTTGTCCTTCTTCTTACCCAAAAGCTAGCAAATCAGGATAGGTGATCCAGCTTCTGGAGCTCCACCAAGGCAGTTCCATTTTGTATTTAGAATCAGCCTGAGTTTCTCCAGCGTAGGTTATCATTCGACCATCAGCCCTGGGTCACAGGGAATCCTCTCACAACCAGCTAGGTGTCTTTAAGACATTTGAGGATGTCCAGGGCAGAATTGTGTCAGGCTGACAAGAATGATTAATTCTGCGAGACAGAAAATTAATAAGGATATCCAGAATCTGAACTCAGATCAGTAACAAGTAAACTTAATAAGCACTTGTAGAGCTTTCTACTTTAGATACATAAAATATACATTCTCCACTTTAAATACACAAAATAATGATCGGCCATTATTAATACCCATTCATAGAATAAAGCAATATTCCTGTTCTCTCTCCCTTTTTTTCTTCCTCTCTTTTCCTTTCAAAAAAAAAAAAAAAAAATGCAGGTGGGGCTTTGGGAGAGCCAGCACTGCTGGGTTGGGAGGTCCCTGATTCCAGGCTCTCCAACATGTGGCAATTTTTATAATGTAGGGACCTACCTGTTCATTCACAGATAAAGACAAAAAAAAAAAAGAATGATTAATTCTGCTTCTGTTTCAGTGTAAGAGAAAGGAGTCATCCTGTGTTGTCTTCTCCGTGATACAAGAGATAACTTTGGTTGGTACCCAGATGAGAGTTTCTGAAGTTTTCTGGTACTTGGGTGAAAGACAAAGAGGAGGTCTGGTGACTCAAACAAATATGCTAATTGCTTCCATTACACATGGTCATTCAAAGAATAGATGAAGCAGTCATGGTCCCTACTATCCACAAACTTTTAGTCTAGACTAGCAACTGGATACATGATTGAATTAAGCATCATATGGTTGGTACAATGAATAGATGTGTGCCAAAACAAACAAAGAAAAAACTCGGTCCACTTTTTTTTTTTTAAATATTGTTGTGGGGGCCCAAAGTGGCTCCGGCCGGATGTCCTGGCGCTTGCGAAGGCGAGGCCAAGAGTTCAAGGCCAACCAACCTCAGCAACCTTACAAGCTCTCAATGATTGGCAAAAAAAAAAAAAAAAAAAAAAAAAAATTGTTGTGATTTCTGATATTATTATCTGAAGGGATATTTATGGATGGAAGAGTTTTTTTTTTTTTTTAACTTTTCTAAAAATACATATTTATCTTCTAAAATTATCCTAGAAAATGAAAACTTTAAAAGATTGATTTAAATTGCTTATTAGTATATGTTATAAAACTGACAAAGCAGTGGCAAAAAATAGAGTAAAGTTACATAAACTCTGAAATTTAAGTTTTTAGATAAGCTTAGGAAAAACAGAACTGGAAATACCCCAGAGGCATAGACAACAAATTCTCCCTGCCTCAGTTCTGATCAGATTCACCCTTTTTGGAGGCCTTATTTAGGTCTGGCCCCACTCTGGAGTCTTTCCTTATAAAACTGATGTATAAAGATTCAAGTTTTGGCTGGTATACTGTGCTGACTTTCTAGAGCTGGTGCTCACGATATCCTGAAAGCCAAAAGCAGATACATAAGAAAAGTGAAGTGTACATTTGAAGAGCTTAATTTTTAAATTTTGTAGTAAAACCAGTGCTTACAGAAACATTCTGTTTAGCAACTTGGTTTTTATTCCTGCAGATCTAGTAGTCATTCCACAAGTCACAAACAAGTAAATATAAACACAAAAAAGTTTCTTTAAACTATATTAAACTTTTTCTATGTTTATATTTCTTTATCTGTAGATCGTCATCTGTCTATATTTAGCTTTTAGTTATTTATATTGCTGCCTTCTGTTTTTCCTATAAATTTTAAGGAGCCAGCAAAGAATATGAAACTTTAGAATGGAGATTTTTTTTGGCTTTTTATAAAAATCTTTTATTTTTAGGCCGGGCGTGGTGGCTCACACCTGTAATCCCAGCACTTCCGAGGCTTGTGGATCACGAGATCAAGAGATCAGTACCATCCTGGCCAACATGGTGAAACCCCATCTCTATTAAAAATACTAAAATTAGCTGGGCATGATGGCACATGGCTGTAGTCCCAGCTACTCGAGAGGCTGAGGCAGGAGAACAACCTGAACCCAGGAAGTGGAGGTTGCAGTGAGCCAAGATCATGCCATTGCACTCCAGCCTGGGGACAGAGTGAGACTCCATCTTAAACAAACAAAAATCTTTTCATTTTTATTACTCAAATAAGTTTCATTTTTTATTTAGCTTTCTGACTCTGTTCTTGCACCTTCAACACCTTCATGATGATTTTCTGTTCCTCAATAAGGAAAACATGCTTGATCCTGTCACAAACACATTTAGCACACACGGAACCACCATAGGCTCTGCTGACATGTTTCTTTGTTTTGGACAATCTCATAAGAACTTTTGGTCTTATGGCACGAACCCCTCGAAGTCTGCTGGGGCACCCACCACATTCAAAGTTTGGTGCTTTGGTTGGTATAAAGGTAAACAATTCTTTTACCAGGGGTTCAGGATAGCCTAGTTTTGTTAGAGGCTGTATTGTAGGGAAGCCTACATTGGTATGTGAAATGCTGGACCATTTTGAGTACCTGTAGATAACGTCTCCTAAAGAGTGAATGTAGCTTGTCTTTATTTGTACCAGAATTATTTGTGGTGTGAAAAGAGTGCTGAGTATAAGGGACTCTGTGCTGTGCCTGCTTTCTCTAACTAATGCTAATAGCTCACCCAGGGGGAGCACATCAGCATTGACAGTGGAATTCTTTGAAACAGCCATCCATGGACCCTTTACAAACCTCCAGAATCACATTACATAGAGTGGGACCAACATTACTAAGTGGTTTTTGAGCTCATTAAAGTTTGAGAGGCAGTGCTTAGCTAAGTGGTTATCAGCCCAGGCTTCTCATTAGGATTCCATGGCCAATTTGCAGAAATCTCTTTACTTGTACCTTTCCATGGGTTGGGTTTATTTTTCTGGGTGAAAGTATTTATGTTGTTTTAATTGTGTCTCATGTGACTCTGAGATGAGACCAGAATTAAGTATGAGGGGTTCAAGATACATTCATGAGAGTGAAGGTTCACCTTTACACTTGGTCACAGGAACTGTTCTGTTTGGTTTTGATAGGGAGAGGTCAGGGTGACCCATATTTCCATTACTGTAGCAGAACTTGCTGGTATTTGTGACAGGCGTGGATTCCTGAATACAGAAATAGAGAAACCTATTTTTATATTAATGGAGCAGCTCGTTCCTGAAAGTCTTCTGTTATATAGAACAGAAATGCGTGGGCTATTCTGCAGGTCTTAGTTCTTTTATCTGTGGGTATGAGGCTAGCAGGTAAACAGGTAGTGCTGTCACCTTTAAAGGAATTTTCTGAGGATACTGGTGTAACTACTCCAGAGAATGTCATCTGAAAAAGAATTTGCAAAAATGGTGAAAGAGAAAAAATTGTTTTTAAAATTTTTGTTTGTTTGTTTGGTTTAGCTAAACATGTGTCGGATGAAGAGGTGTGTACACTCTGCCTCCTGGAGTGCCAAGCGTTTAGTTGCCACAAACCTTTACTTCTCTACTTGTGTTTCTTTTGCTGTAATGAATTGTTTTAACTAATTTTAAAAATTCCATTGACAGTCAAGGGTGTTTGCTAAATATTTATCTCCTTAATCACAGAGCCATCTCTGCACTTTCTAAATCATGGCTTTTTATATGCCATGCAGAATTCTCATCATGCATTTATAATCTGCAGTATTAAAAATGTTGCCTTTGTTGCTGTTGAACATGGGAAGATGTGGATACTCAAGATTCCTATTGGGGGAAAGCTGGGGTCCTTAGTAAAGATGGACAACATGTAATGTTGAGGTTTCATTCATTAGCTCTATGTGGAACAGGATTAAGAAAATGCTTATTTAGACAGGATGGCATTTATTACCCTGAAAGTGTAATAACCTAACCTGGGTTAGCCTAACTGACTCCATCTTAGCTGCAAACCTGACAAGCTCTCTCAAGCCTCTCCCTCTCTGCCAAGGCCCCTCAGGTGCATTACTGGGTCACATGCTGCACTCAAAGCTTTGAACTGCACTCAGAGCTTTGAAGGGTTAAAAGTGGTTCACAGCACCTGTAACCATTGTGACCACGTCTTGCTTCCCAAGTCTGTCTGCTATTGTGAATCCCTTCGTTGGTGATTGACTGTATGGAAAGTTCCCCCTGCTATCCCCCTTAGTGATTGTATGGTACCCTTAGCAACCAACAATCCTGGGAACCTCCTGTCCCCTGGTTACCAGCTTCTTATCTAACTTGCTAGTTCTGCTTCAGTAAAATTCTGCCTCAGCTAGGCTCCCACTCCCCTACCTAAATCAAGGTATAAAAGATAATCAAGCCCCTTCCTTGGGGCCCAGAGAACTTTGAGCATTAGCGGAGGTCCGGCTAACACGGCTAATAAAAAGGACTCTTAATTTGGAATTCAGTGTGTGGTGCATTCCTTCTAACTCGCTGGGTTATTACAAAAGCTCTGAAACAAAAATTATTGGGAGATACCTGCTCTCTAGGGTGGTAAAGACTAATTTAAATTGTTACTAAAAATTACAGAACATAGAAGATATCTGTATCTTGAATGCTGCATAAAACTGATTTTTCTGGATGGTTAAATTCAGACTATAATTTTCTTTTTGAGGGGCAGTATCTCAGCAGTGATGCTTTCTTCTTCACTGTACATCAGCACATCATAAAACACTGTCCTATGCCCGCAGCTACCTTGGTTTGTATCTGAGTCATGGCACAAAAAAAAAAAAAAGAAAATTGCCCTAGTGCAGTTAGTTTTAAAATTTACTTAGTTTCCGGGTGTGGTGGCTCACGCCTATAATCTCAGCACTTTGGGAGGCTGACGTGGGTGGATCACAAGGTCAAGAGATCGAGACCATACTGGCCAACATGGTGAAACCCTGTCTCTACTAAAAACTACAAAAAATTAGCTGGGCATGGTGGCACATGTCTGTAGTCCCAGCTACTTGGGAGGCTGAGGCAGGAGAATTGCTTGAACCCAGGAGGCAGAGGTTGCAGTAAGCTGAGATTGTGCCACTGCACTCCAGCCTGACGCCTGGTGACAGAGCCAGACTCTGTCTCAAAAAAAAGAAAAAATAAAATAAAATTTACTTAAAGAGCTCTCTAAAATATATATCTCACTATAGTTACTTGTATTTCTCCTCATTATTAAGTTTATTTATATAGCTAAAGAAGAGCTGTGCATAAACCATCACATTTAATCTGGCAACTGCCTTCTTTCTTTCTTCTTCTTTTTTTTTTCCCCCATATCTCTGTCTTTGGAGAATGAAGACTCCTTGTTTACAGGTCAGAATAACTGGGTAAAACACAGGATGTTTGTTTCTACTTACTGGATGTTTGGCAAAATACTCTTTTTGTGCCAAACACATTGGCATTATTAGTGAGCTTGTTAGAAATTCAGAAATTTATATACAATTGAATAAAAGAGTTTAGGAACTGGAAAAGAAAAAAAAGAAATTCAGAAACTTGGACTTTATTTTAGATCTTCTGAAAAAAAAAATCTGCACAAGATCTCTAGTTTAATTTACACATTAAAATGTAAGAGGTGCCTTTTTTTTTTTTTTTTTTTTTTTTTTTTTTTTTTTTTTTTGAGATTGAGTCTTGCTCTGTCGCCCAGGCTGGAGTGCAGTAGCACCATCTTGGCTCACCGCTGCCCGAGTAGCTGGGACTATAGATGCCTGCCACCATGCCTGCTAATTTTTTGTTATTTTTAGTAGAGACAGGGTTTCACCATGCTGACCAGGCTGGACTCAAACTCCTGACCTTGTGATCTGCCCGCCTCAGCCCCCAAAGTGCTGGGATTACAGGTCTGAGCCACCTCACCCTGCCATAAAAGGTGCCTTCTAATTCAACATGTTTTTTGACTTTGTGATGCAAATATAACATTAAAAATGTACATGTTTGGCTTATGCCTTTAGTTTTATAATTTATCATTCATAAAAGTATTATATATACTGGTGTTGTGGATCTTATACCATTCTCTTTTCTCAGAGTTAGAGAATAAATTAGATAATGTTTCTGTGTTAAAAATGGTTGGATAATTTTAGTCATTTCTGTAAGTCAGAACCAATTTTCTTTACTCTCTCATTTAACCTTATCTTAATAAATTCCACCCATGGACACTTGTAAATGTGTATGTATGTATGTATGTGTGTGTTTTTCAGGGGCCGTTGACATTTAGGGATGTGGCTATAGAATTCTCTCTGGAGGAGTGGCAATGCCTGGACACTGCTCAGCAAGATTTGTACAGAAAAGTGATGTTAGAGAACTATGCAAACCTGGCTTTCTTAGGTGAGAATAACTTTAATACACAATTCCTTATATATCCTAAATGTTTCATTTCTCTGTTTTTCTAAAACAATTTTTGATAATTTATGCTTTCCATAAATGAATTTCTTATCCCTGTTTTCAAACAATCTTGAGGAATTGTCCATGTAGAAAAAACTTAAATGTTTTATTTTGGCCTGAACTTTTTTTTTTTTGAGATGGAGTTTTGCTGTTGTTACCCAGACTGGAATGCAATGGCACAATCTCGGCTCACCGCAACCTCCACCTCCTGGGTTCAAGCAATTCTCCTGCCTCAGCCTCCTGAGTAGCTGGGACTACAGGCACGCACCACCATGCCCAGCTAATTTTTTGTATTTTTAGTAGAGACAGGTTTCACCTCGTTGACCAGGATGGTCTCGATCTCTTGACCTCGTGATCCACCCACCTCGGCCTCCCAAAGTGCTGGGATTAGAGGCGTGAGCCACCGCGCCTGGCCTGGCCTGAACTTTTTACATTCCTGAGTTGGTTGGTATCCTTCACTCTAGAGTAGTGGCAATTTCAGAAATGTAGTGGTATAAAATATTGTTGCCCCTATGTAAAATTCTACTTTCCACCACTAATTTTTGACTCATGAGTACCAGGTAGTAAAATTAAGAACCTACTAATTTAAAATATTTTCTAAATGTTAAGAATTTTCTGTCATTAATAGTATTTTGGGATTAATTTTCTAGAATATTCTATGACATCCTCTTTACTAAGCATGATACTAGATACTAGATTGATAATTTGAGAATATGAGAAAGATTCATGTAATTTATTTTTAATAAAGCAGGTATTGCTGTCTCTAAGGCAGATCTGATCACCTGTCTGCAGCAAGGAAAAGATCCCTGGAATATGAAGAGACACAGTATGGCAGCCACACCCCCAGGTAGGTGAGAGTGAATAAAACAGCTGACAGAGTTGAAAGGTTGCAGCCGGGCACGGTGGCTCACGCCTGTAATCCCAGCACTTTGGGAGGCCGAGGTGCATGGATCACAAGGTCAAGAGATCGAGACCATCCTGGTCAACATGGTGAAACCCTGTCTCTACTAAAAATACAAAAAATTAACTGGGCATGGTGGCACGTGCCTGTAGTCCCAGCTACTCAGGAGGCTGAGGCAGGAGAATTGCCTGAACCCAGGAGGCGGAGGTTGCGGTGAGCCGAGATCGCGCCATTGCACTCCAGCCTGGGTAATAAGAGCGAAACTCCTTCTCAAAAAAAAAAAAAAAGAAAGGTTGGAAGATTAAAAAAAAAAAAAAAGCCAGTCCCTACAGTGTGTTTTGGGAAGCTGTGTTCCAAAACAAATAGTTTCTGGGAAGCCTGAGGCGTGTGTTTGTTTTCTTGTTGTTTTCTCACACAGAGCCATCTTCTCTCTTATGCTTTCAAATTCTCGAATGAATCTACTTTTCCTACATTGATCTTCCTTCAAGTTTACAGTGAGAGCCAAAGTCCTCTTCATGGCATATGAGTTCTCTTTTTGCATCATGTATAAAATGTGTGCGAGTAGTGATCTCTGTTCTATTGGCTTTTTTTGTTTGTTTTTTTTATTTGCTTGTTTGTTTGTTTTTTGGCGTGGAATCTTGCTCTGTCACCCAGGCTGCAGTGGTGCGATCTCAGTTCACTGTTAACTTTTGCCTCCCAGGTTCAAGTGATTCTCCTGCCTGAGCCTCCCAAGTAGCTGGGATTACAGGCATGTGCCATGATGCCCGGCTAATTTTGTATTTTAATAGACAAGGTTTCTCCATGTTGGTCAGGTCAGTCTCAAACTCCTGACCTCAGATGATCCATCACTTTTTTTTTTAAATTAGAGTTTCACTCTTGTTGCCCAGGCTAACCTACCTCCCAAGTTCAAGCAATTCTTCTGCCTCAGCTTCCCAAGTACCTGTGATTACAGGCACCCAACACCATACCCAGCTAATTTTTTTGTATTTTTACTGGAGACAGGGTTTCACCATGTTGGCCAGGCTGGTCTCAAACTCCTGACCTCAGGTGATCTACCTGTCTGGGCCTTCCAAAGTGTGAGGCTTACAGACATGAGCCACTGCGCCTGGCCACTCATTTCTTCTTAGTGCTAATTTATTAAAAGTTCCTCATCAGAATATTTTAAGTATACTGCATACTCTCTAAAATTTTACTGCCACACAGTGCATGCCAATGATTCAAAATACCTGCCTTTCATGAGTACAGTTACAGTCAAACGCTGTAGTTAGACAAATTGTTTAATGGTACATTAATGTTGCATACCAGATATTATGAGTATATATGTGTTTTATTGTTGTGCAGTTTCATATTAGTGGTTTTTTTAGTGTAGGTTTCTTAACATCAGCTTATTGTGTTTTTTGTTTTTTCTTATGTGTTTTAATTTTAGTCAATTTGCAATCCTGTTTCTACACTTTAAGTCAATGTGAGATTTAATTAAAAGATAAATCAGCTATATGTCTATCACAGTCAGATTATATAAGTATGTTAATCTATAAATACGATCTCAATATTCGTTATGGCTTGTCTTGTATATATTTTTTCTTGGGTGATTTTCTTTTTTTTTTTCTGAGACGGAGTTTTGCTCTTGTTACCCAGGCTGGAGTGCAAATGGTGCGATCTCGGCTCACCGCAACCTCCGCCTCCTGGGTTCAGGCAATTCTCCTGCCTCAGCCTCCTGAGTAGCTGGGATTACAGGCATGCGCCACCATGCCCAGCTAATATTTTGTATTTTTAGTAGAGACGGGGTTTCACCATGTTGACCAGGATGGTCTCGATCTCTTGACCTCGTGATCCACCCGCCTCGGCCTCCCAAAGTGCTGGGATTACAGGCTTGAGCCACCGCGCCCGGCCCATGGGTGATTTTCAGTGGTTTTATGTTGTCTAAGTAAGTAGTCATGGAAATATTTCCACCATTTCTCATTTTCACTGAATATATATATTTTCATTGAATATGTATTTCCTTTATGTAAGATAATCACTTCTGTGATTTCAAGGTAATTTTTAAGAAGATTTATAATTCTGTATTTTTCCTAGTTTTTCCTTTAGAAAATTAATTGTTGTTAAGAACATATAACATAAAATTTCATATCTTAAATCTATTTAAGTATACATTTCAGGGCCAGACATGTGGGTGGCTCACATCTGTAGTTTCAGAAATTTTGGAGGCCAAGACAGGAAGATCACTTCAGCCCAAAAGTTTAAGACCAGCCTGGGCAACATATGAAGATTTCCTCTTTACAATTTTTTTTTTTAAATAGACAGGCATTGTGGTGTGTACCTGTGGTTCCAGCTACTTGGGAGATTGAGAGGGGAGGATTACTTCAGCCTAGAAGTTTGAGGCTAAAGTGAGCCTTAATTGTTCCACTTCACTTCAGCTTGGGTGACAGAGTAAGACTCTGTCTCAAAAAGGTTTACATTTCAGGCATGTTAAATATATTCAACCCAGTACCCATTAAGCAACAACAATCCATTTGCCCTCTACCCAGCCCTTTACAAACACTCTTCCAGTTTCTGTTTTTATAAGTGTGATTACCTAAGATATCTAAGTGAGATCATACAGTATTGATCACTTTGTTGCTGGCTTATATAGGTGACATAATATTTGCAAAGTTTATATTAAAATATGACAAGATTTTAATACTGAATAACTGAATAATACTCCATTGTATGTATATGTTACATTTTTGATGTGTTTATAAATCAAGAGACATCTGAATTGCTTCAGCCTTTTGGCTTTTGGGAATATGAGTACAATAAATATGGATGTTCAAATGTCTTCCAGGTCTTGCACTGCATATTTGGACTATAGATTAATAAATGGCTGTATTTGATGATAACTCCATCTTAATTATTTGAGAAACATAATATTTTAATATAATGGCTGCATCTTTGTTTTTGTTTTTTTGAGACGGAGTTTCGCTCTTGTTACCCAGGCTGGAGTGCAATGGCGCGATCTCGGCTCACCACAACCTACGCCTCCTGGGTTCAGGCAATTCTCCTGCCTCAGACTCCTGAGTAGCTGGGATTACAGGCACGCGCCACCGTGCCCAGCTAATTTTTTGTATTTTTAGTAGAGACGGGTTTTCATCATGTTGACCAGGATGGTCTCGATCTCTTGACCTCGTGATCCACCCGCCTCGGCCTCCCAAAGTGCTGGGATTACAAGCGTGAGCCACCGCGCCCGGCCCATCTTTGTTTTTTACTAACAATCTGGATTTTATTTTTATTGCATCATGAACATTTTATGGTGGCCATTGTAAAGGGTGTGAGGCAATTTTGTTTTCATTGTTATTTTTATGTGTTTCTTTATAAATTATTAATTTTTTGTGTCATTTCAAATGCTTTATTCCGTTTGTGTATTTTTCTTTTCTTTTCTTTTTTTTTTTTGAGACAGAGTCTCACTCCTTCACCAGGCGCCAGACTAGAGTGCAGTGGCGCAATCTCGGCTCACTGCAACCTCCGCTTCCTGGGTTCAAGCAATTCTCCTGCCTCAGCCTCCTGAGTAGCTGGGATTACAGGCACGCGCCACCATGCCCAGCTAATTTTTTTATTTTTAGTAGAGATGGGGTTTCACCATGTTAGCCAGGATGGTTTCGATCTCCTGACCTTGTGATCTGCCCGCCTCGGCCTCCCAAAGTGCTGGGATTACAGGCGTGAGCCACCGCACCCGGCCTGTGTATTTTTTTTTTTAAGATGGAGTCTCACTGTTTTGCCCAGGCAGGAATGCAGTGATGTGATCTCAGCTCACTGCAACCTCTACCTCTCAGGTTTAAGCAATTCTTCTGTCTCAGCCACCAAGGTAGTTAGGACTATAGTTGGGCACCTCCACACCTGGCTAATTTTTGTATTTTTAGGTAGAGATGGGATTTCACCATGTTGGACAGGCTGGTTTCGAACTCCTGATCTTGTGATCTGCCTGTCTTGGCCTCCCAAAGTGCTGGGATTAGAGGCGTGAAATACCATGCCCAGCCTATTTGTGTATTTTTTTTGATAAAATATTGTTCAATGCTTTCCTCATTTCTAAATCAATTTATTTAGCTTTATTGTTCAGTTTAAAAAGATGATATATTCTTAATATTAACTCCTATCATATGTGATTTGCAAATATTTTCACCTATTTCCTAGAAGGCATTTTCACTCAATTGAATATATATGTATTTTCTAATGTGCAGAAATTTTGGAGTATAGTGTAGTTCCATTTTTCTGTTGTTTTCTTTGTTCTTCATGCACTGAATGTCAATATCTAAGAAAATGGTGCTTAGAGGCTGGGCGCAGTGGCTCACGCATGTAATCCCAGCACTTTTGGAGGCTAAAGTGGATGGATCACCTGAGCTTAGGAGTTTGAGACCTGTCTGGCCAACATGGGAAAACCCTGCCTCTACAAAAATTACAGAAATTAGCCGGGCATGGTGGTGGGTGCCTGTAATCCCAGCTACTCAGGAGGCTGAGGCAGGGGAATCACTTAAACCTGGGCGATGGAGGTTGCAGTGAGCCAAGGATCACGACACTGGACTAGAGCTGGGGTGACAGAGCAAAACCCTGTCTCAAAAAAAGAAAAAGAAAAAGAAAATGGTTCCTAGACCCATAACTTGTCTTTTTTTAAATATTTTTTCTAAGATGCTTTTTTTAATGTCTAAGTATTTTTAAAATTATTTGTATTTGGTTCATGGAAACAATCCAACTTTATTAATGTTGATTTCAGTTTTCAACATTTTTTGAAAAAATATATTTTCTCCATTGTGTGCTCATGACAACTTAGGAAAGATCATGTAATCATATACAGAAGGCTTCATTTCTGGGTTCTCTATTTTGTTCTTTCATCCTTTTATCTTCATTTGTATCAGTATCACACTGTTTTGGTTACTATAGCTTTTAATATATTTTAAAATAAAAGTATAATGTCTCTGTTCTTTTTCATGGATGTTTTGCTAGGTATCATTTACAATAACATTTTAAAACATTTAACAATATTTCTGTAATAAAACTGTGGTATTATAACTTTTTTTTTCTAGATGGAGTTTTGTTCTTTTGCCCAGGTTGGAGAGCAGTGGTGTGACCTTGGCTCACTGCAAACTTCACCTTCTGGTTTCAAGTGATTCTCCTCCCTCAGCCTCCCAAATAGCTGAAATTACAGGTTCCTGCCACCACACTTGGCTAATTTTTTTATTAGTAAAGATAGGGTTTCACGGTTTTAACCAGGCTAGTCTAAACTCCTGACCTCACGATCTGCCCTCCTCAGCCTCCAGTGTGC
The DNA here is from genome assembly GCA_031835075.1 of Saguinus oedipus. NCBI lineage: Eukaryota > Metazoa > Chordata > Mammalia > Primates > Cebidae > Saguinus > Saguinus oedipus. The sequence continues at coordinate 19,344,799 of CM063187.1, forward strand.
TGGGATTACAGGTGGGAGCCACTGCATTTGGCACTATTGTGATTTTTATAGATGATATTTAAGTTGTTCACCACTGTAGGTTGTGCTGACATTTTAACACAATTAAATTTTTTGACCCTTGAGCAAGAACATGATGAAGTGTGTGTTTCAGTTTTCTTTCTTTTTTTAAGAGACAGGGTTTTTCTACGTTGCCAGGCTAATTTCAATCTCCTGGGCTCAAGCATTCCTCCTGCCTCAGCCTCCCAAAATGCCAGTATTACAGGTGTGAGCCATTGCACCCAGGCTGTGTGTTTTATTTTTATTTATTCTTGGATTTGCCACTTTTGCTTTTAATTCCTAGTTTCATTCAAGTTTGGTAAGAAAACATACAGTGTATGATTTTGGTGTTAAATGTATTTGTTGTTGTCAGTTGTAGACAGCATCAAACTTGTTTGATCCTATCCCAAAATTATGACAGTATACTCCACCCAGGGAGTATACTGTCATAATTTTGGGTGGAGTATACTGTCGTAATTTTTGCTCACTGCAATCTTAGCCTCCTTGATTTAAATGATCTTTTTACCTAAGCCTCCCAGGTAGCTGAAACTACAGACATGCACAACCATGCCTGGCTAATTTATTTTTATTTTTTTATTTTTTTATTTTTTTTTTTTCCGAGCTAGCTGAGATTTTATTTTGGACACACAAAAAAAGCAATTGAATTGTTTTGCAGCTGGAGGCATGGGCAAGGGGGGTCCCCAGGCAGTAAACTCCCCGCCGGTGGGCTGAGGGCCAGGGCTGAGCGTCAGGTGGGTCTCCTGTTCCCTGCGCTCCCCGGCACAGCAGCCTCCCTCCTGGGCTCTGGGGCAGCCTCAGGAGGGGCAGGCTGGGAGGGGCTGTTGCAGCTGTTCACTTGGGCAGGACGTCAGAGGACTCGGACACCAGCCTCCCATCGCGGGTCTCAATCTTCTTCACAACCACAGCCTTGGTGGAGCTGGTGCGGCTGAAGGAGCTGGAGCCCGTGACAGAGCCAAAGCCGGAGGACAGGCCGTAGCTGAGGCCAGGGCTTGTGAGGCCCCCATAGGCAGAGCTCAGACCTCCTGCATAGCCACTGGTGGTCTTCGTGTGGATACTCATGTTCTGCATCCCGGACTCCAGCCGGCTCTCCTCGCCCTCCAGTAGCTTGCGGTAGGTGGCGATCTCGATGTCCAGGGCCAGTTTGACATTCATCAGCTCCTGGTACTCACGCAGCTGCTTTGCCATGTCCTGCTTGGCCCGCTGCAGGGCGGCCTCCAGCTCCTGCTGCTTGGTATGAGCATCCTTGAGTGCCTGATCCCCGCGATGCTCAGCATCTAAAATGGCGGCCTCCAGGGAAGCCCTCTGGCCTTTGAGGCCCTCAATCTCAGCCTGGAGCCGGCTGATGTTCCGGTTCATCTCAGAGATCTCAGTCTTCGTACGCCGTAGGTCATCCCCGTGCTTCCCAGCCAGTGTCTGCAGCTCCTCATACTTGATCTGGTATACGCTCTCTGCCTCAGCCCGGCTGCGGTTGGCTATCTCCTCGTACTGCGCCTTGACCTCAGCGATGATGCTGTCCATGTCCAGGGAGCGGCTGTTGTCCATGGACAGCACCACAGACGTGTCGGAGATCTGGGACTGCAGCTCCCGGATCTCCTCTTCATACAGCTGCCTGAGGAAGTTGATCTCGTCAGTCAGTCCTTCCAGGCGAGACTCCAGCTCTACCTTGTTCATGTAAGCTTCATCCACATCCTTCTTGATGAGGACAAATTCATTCTCCATCTCCGTACGCTTATTGATCTCTTCTTCATACTTGTTCTTGAAGTCCTCCACCAGCCCCTGCATGTTGCCAAGCTCTGCCTCCAGCTTCAGCTTCTCCTGGCCCAGAGTCTCCAGCTGCCGCCTCAGGTTGTTGATGTAGTTCTCAAACATGTTGTCCATGTTGCTCCTAGCCGTTTTCTGCTGCTGCAGGAGGCTCCACTTGGTCTCCAGCATCTTGTTCTGCTGCTCCAGGAACCGCACCTTGTCGATGAAGGAAGCAAACTTGTTGTTGAGGGTCTTGATCTGCTCCTTCTCCTGGGTACGCACGGCCTGGATGTTGGGGTCCACATCCACCTTAATGGGGTTCAGCAGGCTCTGGTTGATGGTGACGGCGGTGATGCCTCCCATGCCTATGCCGCTGGCCCCAGCATAGCCTGCACCCAGGCCACCCCGGAAGCCACTGCTGCTCATTCGGGAGAAGCTCAAGCGGGCACTGGGCCCACTCGTGAAGGAGCGGCTGCTGAAGGCCCCAGGGCCAGAGGTGGACACCTTGTAGGAGGACTTCTGGGTCACCCTCATGGACATGGTGGAGGCAGGAGTGGAGGCAGGCGGGCCGAACCAGGGAGAGATTCCAGAAGGAGCGGAGAAGCTGCTTCTTCCTGGCTAATTTATTATTTGCCACTATCCTCAGCTGGTATTCTATTTTATTATTATATTTTTTATTTTTGAGAAGGAGTTTTGTTCTTGTTGTCCAGGCTGGAATATAATGGCATGATCTCAGCTCACCACAACATTTGCCTTCCAGGTTCAAGTGATTCTCCTGCCTAAGCCTCCCAAGTAGTTGAGATTACAGGCCCATGCCACTACACCCAGCTGATTTTGCATTTTTAGTAGAGACAGGGTTTCTCCGTGTTGGTCAGGTTGATCTCGAACTCCTGCCTTGGCCTTCCAAGTGCTGGGATTATAAGCATGAGCCACCGCACCTGGCTCTCAGCTGGTATTCTTTAATAAAACTTGCTATATTTCCTAACAGAATACATCAGGTGCAACTAGGAATATTGTGTATTCTTTCAGTTTTGAGTGGAAAGTTTTCTACATGTCTGTTAAGACTAGTTGGTCTATGGTATGGTTTGGATATCCATATTCTACAAACCTGATGCTACAATGTAATCCTAAGTGTTGGATGTGGAACCTGCTGGGAAGTGTTTAGGTCATGGAGGCAAGTTCCGCATAAATGCCTTGGCACCATCTTTTTGGTAATCAGAAAGTTTTCACTCCATTAATTCAAATGAGAACTGGTTCATTAAAAGAACCTGGCTTTTTCACCTCACACTTGCTGTAATCCCAGCACTTTAGGAGGCCGAGGTGGGTGGATCATGATGTCAGGAGTTTGAGACCAGCCTGGCCAATATGGTGAAACCTCATCTCTACTAAAGATACAAAAAATAAGCTGACGTGGGGGCATGCACCTGTGTAATTCCACTTTCTCAAGAGGCTGAGGCAGGACAATTGCTTGAACCCAGGAGGCAGAGGTTGTGGTGACCTGAGATTGCACCATTACACTCCAGCCTAGGTGATAGGACAAGACTTCATTTAAAAATAAAACAGCCAGCCAGGCGCGGTGGCTCACACCTGTAATCCCAGCACTTTGGGAGGCTGAGGCGGGTGGATCACGAGGTCAAGAGATCGAGACCATCCTGGTCAACAAGGTGAAACCCCGTCTCTACTAAAAATACAAAAAATTAGCTGGGCATGGTGGCGCGTGCCTGTAATCCCAGCTACTCAGGAGGAGGCTGAGGCAGGAGAATTGCCTGAACCCAGGAGGCAGAGGTTGTGGTGAGCCGAGATTGCGCCATTGCACTCCAGCCTGGGTAACAAGAGCGAAACTCCGTCTCAAAAAAAAATAAAAATAAAAAAATAAAACAGCCAAAGTGCTGGGATTACAGGTGTGAGATCACCACAAGAGTGATCATGTTTCTCCAGTATTACCTCAATGAGGAGAGAAATCGGCTCTATATGCTGAAGAAATTTGACCTGATGTGACAACAGACCTGCTTAGACCATCCTGCTTGGTTCTCCCCAGATGATAAATACTCCCAACACCAAATCACCATAAAAAAGTGCTTCAAGGTGCTCATGACCCAGCAACTGCACCCTGTCCTCTGAAAGTCCCTTAAATTTAGGTCTCTTCTGCTGCCTCTTACCCCTCAGAGACTCCATAACCAAACTCTTCAACCCGTGAGCCCAGATGCATTTTACCAGCCATACTCTTTGGCATCTAGTCTTATCATGGCAATTGATGATGCTTATGTGAGCCTGGCATCACCTGTAAAGGGAGCATGTTTGACTTTTTTTCTCATATTTTAAATTACTGCAAGATTATTAAAGATAAAATGATTTGAAAGAAAAAAAATTAAAAATAAAACAAAAACCTCACTGTGGCAACCAGGCTGGTTTGCAGCGGAATACTCATGGCTCACTGCAGCGTCAACCTCCCAAACTCACATGATCTCATTTCAGTTTCCTGAGTATCTGGGTTACAAATGTGTCATCATGGGCCAGGTGCATTGGCTCAGGCCTGTAACCCTAGTAGTTTGGGAGACTAAGGTAGGCGGATAACCCTGAGGTCAGACATTCAAGACCAGCCTAGCCACATGGTGAGACGTCTCTACTGAAAATACAGAAATTAGCCAGGAGTAGTGGTGCATGCCTGTAATCCCAGCTATTCGGGAGGATGAGGCAGAACAGGAGGCAGAGGTTGTAGTGAGCTGAGATCATACCAATGCACTACAGCCTGAGTGGCCAGAATGAGACAGGCTGCAAGTAAAAAAAAAAAAAAAAAAAAGTGTTAGCAGGCCCAGTGAGTTGTTTTGTTTTGTTGTTTTTTGTAGAGACAGGGTTTTGCCATGTTGTCCAGTCTGGTCTTAAACTCCTGAGTTAAAGTGTTCAGTTACCCTTGACCTCCCAAAGTTTTGAGATTACATTTTTTTATTAAGTAGTTTAACATTTTTAAAAATGGTTGCTTAAAGAAATGAAATTATGGGCCGGGCACGGTGGCTCACGCCTATAATCCCAGCACTTTAGGAGGCCGAGGCGGGTGGATCACGAGGTCAAGAGATCGAGAACATCCTGGTCAACAAGGTGAAACCCTGTCTCTACTAAAAATACAAAAATTAGCTGGGCATGGTGGTGCGTGCCTGTAATTCCAGCTACTCAGGAGACTGAGGCAGGAGAATTGCCTGAACCCAGGAGGCAGAGGTTGCACTGAGCCGAGATTGTGCCATTGTACTCCAGTCTGGGTAACAACAGCGAAACTCCGTCTCAAAAAAATAAAAAAGAAATGAAATTACTATTATGAGTATTGATATTATTGTTTTAAAAATTCTATCTTATTTTACATTCTGGGATATATATGCAGGACATGCAGATTTGTTATAGGTAAACGTGTGCCATGGTGGTTTACTGCACCTATCAACCCATCACCTAGGTATTAAGCCCTGCATGCATTACCTAATTATCCTGATGCTCTCTCCTTCTTTCCCAATAGGCCCCAGTGTGTGTTGTTCCCCTTTATATGTCCATTTGTTCTTACTGTTCAGCTTCCACTGACAAGTGAGAACATTTGATGTTTGGTTTTCTGTTCTTACATTAGTTTGCTAAAAATAATGGTTTCCAGCTTTATCCATACCCTGAAAGTACATGAGCTTTATTTTTTTTTATGGCTGCATAGTATCCTGTGGTATATATATTCCACATTTTCTTTTCTAGTCTGTCATTGATGAGCATTTGGATTAATTCCATGTCTTTGCTATCGTGAATAGTGCTGCACTGAACATACACATCCATGTATCTTTATAATGGAATTATTTATTTTTGGGTTTATACCTAGTAATGAGATTGCTGGGTCAAATGGCATGTCTGATTTTAGGTCTCTGAGGAACTGCCATACTGTCTTCACATTTCCACAAACAGTCTCAAAGCATTTCTGTTTCTCCACAGCATCACCAGCATCTGTTGTTCTTGTTTTTTAATAGTCACCATTCTGACTGGTGTGCGATGGTATCTCATTCTGCATTTGATTTGCATTTCTCTAATGATCACCAGTATTGAGCTTTTTTTCATGTTTATTGACCACATAAATGTCTTCTTTTGAGAAGTCTCTGATTCATACTCTTTGTCCATTTTTTAATGGGATTGTTTTATTTTTGTAAATGTGTTCAAGTTTTCTGTAGACTCTGGAAATTAACCACTGCAGGTTAGATTGCAAAAATGTTATCTCATCCTGTAGGTTTTCTGTTCACTCTGATGACAGTTTCTTTTACTGTGCAGAAGCTCTTTAATTAGATCCCATTTATTAATGTTTGCTTTTGTTGCAATTGCTTTCGAAGTTTCATCATAAAATCTTAGTCCTTGCTATGTTTTGAATGGTATTGCCTAGAGTTTCTTCTAGGGTTCTTATCCTTTTGGGTTTCACATTTAAGTCTATAAGCCATCTTGAGTTGAATTTCTGCATGAATGTTTATCAGAGTTAATTGGCTTTAAGTTTTCTTTTTTTGTAATATCTCTGCCAGGTTTTGGTATCAGAATGATGCTGGCCTCATAGAATAAATTAAGAAGTCCCTCCTTTTCTATCATTCTCATTGGTTTCAAAGACTTTCGTGATTTCTGATTTAATGTCATTATTTACCACAATCATTCAGGAGCAGGTTGTTCAGATTCTATGGGGTTGTGAGTTATTTTTTTTTTAGACAAACTTTTGCTCTTTCACCTAGGCTGGAATGCAGTGGCTCAATCTAGGCTCATTGCAACCTCTGCCTTCCAGTTTCAAGCTATTCTTTTGCCTCAGCCTCCCAAGTAGCTGGGATTACAGGCACCTGCCACCAGCCCAGGGTAATTTGTGTATTTTTAGTAGAGATGGGGTTTCATCATGTTGGCTAAGCCAGTGCTTGAACTCCTGACTTCATGATCTGTCTGCCTCAGCCTCCCAAAGTGCTGAGATTACAGGCATGAGCCACTGTGCCAAAACATGAGGATTTTTTTTTTTGGAGACAGAGTCTCAGTCTGTCACCAGGCTGGAGTGCAGTGGTGTGATCTTGGCTCAGTGCAACCTCTGCTTCCCAGGTTCAAACAATTCAAGTGCCTCAGCCTCACAAGTAGCAGGCTACAGGCATGTACCACCACTCTGGGCTAATTTTTTGTATTTTTCGTAGAGACTGGGTTTCACCGGTTTCACTGTGTTACCCGGGATGGTCTGAATCTCCTGACCTCGGGATCCACCTGCTTCAGCCTCCCAAAGTGCTAGGATTAAAGTCCTCAGCCACAAAACCTGGCCTCAGCTATAAGTTCTAGTTTGATTGCACTGTGCTGTGAGAGGTTGTTGTGATTTTAGTTCTTTTGCATTTGCTGAGAAGTGTTTTACTTCCAATTACGTGACTGATTTAAGAATAAGTGTGGCACTGAGAAGAATATGTACTGTGTTGTTTTTGGCTGAAGAGTTCTGTGGATGTCTATCAGGTCCACTTGAGCCAGAGCTGAGTTGAAGTCCTGAATATCCTTGTTACTTTTATTTCTCAATTATCTGTCTATTATTGGCGATGAGGTGTTAAAGTCTCATTGTTATGGTGTGAGAGTCTAAGACTTTTTGTAGGTCTCTAAGAATGTGTTTTTTAATCTGGATTCTCCTTGAATTGATTTTTTTAGCATTACATAATGCTCTTGTCTTTTTTTCTTTGTTGATTTAAAGTCTGTTTTGTCAGTGATTACAACTCTCGCTTTTTTTTCTGCTTTTATTTGCTTGGTACATTTTCTTCCTATTCTTTATTTTGAGCCTATGTGTGTCTTTGCATGTGAGATGGGTCTCTTCAATACAGCACACCAATGAGTCTTGACTCTCTACCTTGCCGTTGTGTCATTTAATTGGGCATTTAGCCCATTTACATTTAAGGTTAATATTGTTTTGTGTGAATTTGATCCTGTCTTCATGGTGCTAGCTGGTTATTTTGCAGACTTGACGTTGTTATTTCATAGTGTCATTAGTCTTTGTATTTTAAGGGTTTTATGCACCATGATTATGGTAGTAAAACATTCTATGTGTGTCTATATATTTGCATTTCAGAGAGCATTATATTTATATATGGTTTGATGACGCTGTCCAGCACCACTTATTTTCAACATAATGGACTATTCTGTTTAATACGCAGAGTCTATGTTTCTCAGGCTGTTTTTGAACTCCTTGTCTCAAGTGCTCTGACTGCCTTGGCTTCCTAAAGCTATAGATTTACAGGTATGAGCTACTGTGTCTTTCTACTATGTAACATTTCATATAAGACTGTGCTGGTTGTAATAAATATCCTGAGCTTCTATTTTGGAAGATCCTTATTTTTATCTTGTTTTTGAAGTAAAATAATTTTGAATTAGGTATTATTGGTTAGAATTTTTCTTATTACATCAAAATTCGGGAAGTTCTCAGTCTTTTTGTCTTCATGTTACCTGTGTATTACTTTTTCTCTATATTCTGCTTCTAAGATTCCTGTCATGAATATATTGATCTACTTGATGGTGTCCAGTAAGTTTTACATTCCATATTTTAATTTTATTCTGCAATATTATATTTTTTGAGTTATATATTTCAGGGTATGCCACCTCAAACCAGTTAACTGTTTTCTTGGTTTGGTTTATATTATAATTGTGTATGACAATGTTTAACTCTGTATAATTTAAGACAGTCTTGAGCAAAATCAACTATGAATTAGTCATGTCTACTGTCCCCAAATTGTTTTAACTCTGTAGCTTTGTAATTTTTTTTTTTTTTAAGACAGAGTCTCGCTCTGTTGCCCAGGCTGGAGTGCAGTGGTGTGATCTCAGCTTATGGCAACCTCGCCTCCCAGATTCAAGCTATTTTTGTGCCTCAGGTCTTGAGTAGCTGTGATTACAGGTGCCCACCACTACACCTAACTAATTTTTTTGAATTTTTAGTAGAGATGGGGTTTCACCATGTTCACCAGGCTCGTCTTGAACTTCTGACCTAAGGTGATCCACCCACCTTACCCTCCCAAAGTGCTGGGATTACAGGCATGCACCACTATGCCTGGCCTGTAATGTTTTTTTCTTTTTTAGCCCCCCTCTCTCAAAAACGTCCTGTAACGTGTTTTCAAATCAGAAACTGTAATGCCTTTATCATTGCTTTTTCTTTTGAAGACTGTTGGGTACTTCGTTGTCTCTTGAGATTTCATAAACTTGTGAGGTTGCTACTTTTATTTCCTCAAAAATGGAATGAGAAATTTTGAAAAACATTGTATTTATTCTGTACATTACATTGAACATTATGAACATCTTCAAGATATTATTTCAATCCTTTAACAAGAGCATGCTGATGAGTGTGTTTTATGTCTACGTATTGGTACTTTTTTTCTTTTTTTCATTTGTTTTGGTGAGGGTGGGGTTTCGCTCTTCTTGCTCAGGCAGGAGTGCAATGGGAAGAATTTCAGCTCACCAAAACCTCTGCATCTCAGGTTCAAGTATTTCTCCTGCCTCAGCATTCTGAGTTGGTGGGATTACAGGGATACACCACCACATACAAACTTAGAGCCTAAATAAGTTTGTATTTTTAGTAGGTACAGAGTTTCTCCATGTTGGTTAGGCTGTTCTTTTTTTTTTTTTTTGAGACCGAGTTTCGCTCTTGTTACCCAGGCTGGAGTGCAATGGCATGATCTCGGCTCACTGCAACCTCCGCCTCCTGGGTTCAGGCAATTCTCCTGCCTCAGCCTCCTGAGTAGCTGGGATTACAGACACGCGCCACCATACCCAGCTAATTTTTTGTATCTTTAGTAGAGACGGGGTTTCACCATGTTGACCAAGATGGTCTCGATATCTTGACCTCGTGATCCACCCTCCTCGGCCTCCCAAAGTGCTGGGATTACAGGCTTGAGCCACCACGCTCGACCAAGGCTGTTCTTAAACTACCAACCATAGGTGATACTCTACCTCAACCTCCCAATGTGCTGGGTTTACATGTACAAGGTATACTCCCAGCCAACACATCACTTCTATCTCGCAGCTTCTAAGATTCTCTTTTCTGTGACTTTTAAAATAGTTAATTTCTGGGTTTTTTTTTAGATGAAGTCTCAATCTGTTACCAGGCTGGAATGCAGTGGTGTGATCTCAGCTCACTATAATCTCTGCCTTTCTGGTTCAAGCAACTCTCCTACCTAAGCCTCCGAAGTAGCTGTGATTATAGGCGCCTGCCACAATACTCAGCTAATTTTTATATTTTTAGTAGAGAAGGGGTTTTGCCATGTTGGACAAAATGATCTCAATCTCCTGACCTTGTGATCGGCCCACCTTGACCTCCCAAAGTGCTGAGATTACAGGTATGAGCCACCATACCTGGGCTGTTTTTTTTTTTTTAATATTTTAAATATTTTTGTTATTTACACATTTTTGATTTTTTATAGTTCTCTATGTTCACAGTTCACTCACTATTAATTTATTTTTAATTTTTAAAATAATATATACATCAATTTTTATTTCTGAAAATTTTATATTCTTCTCAAAACCACATTGCCCTTTCTTATATACATTTTAATCTTTTATTAAAATGTGAACATTAAAGTTCACCTGTCCCAATCTTTATAATATGGCTTTCTCCTGACATACTTTGAACAATTGTCTGGGTCGGAGATTCTAAGAGTCTCTCAAACCTGTTCTTACAGTGTGTCTTGTCTGAAATTTTGTGTTTATTTTTTATTTAAAAAAAATTAGGCCAGGCGCGGTGGCTCATGCCTGTAATCCCAGCACTTTGGGAGGCCGAGGCGGGTGGATCACGAAGTCAAGAGATTGAGACCATCCTGGTCAACATGGTGAAACCCCATCTCTACTAAAAATACAAAAAATTGGCTGGGCATGGTGGTGCGTGCCTGTAATCCCAGCTACTCAGGAGGCTGAGGCAGGAGAATTGCCTGAATCCAGGAGGCGGAGGTTGCAGTGAGCCGAGATCGCGCCATCGCACTCCAGCCTGGGTAACAAGAGTGAAACTCCGTCTCAAAAAACAAAAAAAAGAAAACGAAATTAAAGAGCTCTGCTGGGTAAATATAACAAATTGTTTTTTTTTTCTTCTTCTACGTGCCTTTTGCACTGTGCTCACCTGGGGCACTTGAAACACTTAATTCATTTATAATTTCTACTCAGATGTGTTTTGGTTAGTATGTTTTTTTAAACATATATATGTCTTAAAAATTAGGGCCTTTGCTATTTTGCTATGCTATCTTATTTATGTAGTTTGTATGATGTTACAAGTTAGATTTATAATGTATATTTATCCCAGCCTAGTAAGTGAAGTAATTTGTTATTTTTATTTCTTTCAGTTCTATGTTCTCATTTTGGTCAAGACCTTTGGCCAAGGCTGAGCATAAAAGATTCTTTTCAAAAAGAACTGAGAGAATATGAAAAATGTGGACATAAGGATTTACAGTTAAGAAAAGGCTGTAAAAGTGTGAAGAAGTTTAATATGCACAAAGAAAGTTATAATGAACGAAACCAGTGTTTGACAGCTAACAGAAGCAAAATACTTCAATGTGATGAATATATGAAAGTCTTTCTTAAATTGCTAAATTCAAATAGACATAAGACAAGACATATTGGAAAGAAACCTTTCAAATGTAAAAAATGTGGCAAATCATTTTGTATGCTTTTACACCTAAGTCAACATAAAAGAATTCATATTAGAGAGAATTCTTACCAATGTGAAGAATGTGGGAAAGGTTTCAAGCATTTCTCAAGTCTTAGTAGACACAAGATAATTCATACTGGAGAGAAACTCTACAAATGTGAGGAATGTGGAAAAGCTTTTAAGAATTCCTCAACTGTTAGTAGACATAAGATAATTCATACTGGAGAGAAACTCTACAAATGTGAACAATGTGGAAAAGCTTTTAACTGGTCCTCAAGCCTTAGTAAACATAAGATAATTCATACTGGAGTGAAACCCTACAAATGTGAAGAATGTAGCAAAGCTTTTAAACAGTCCTTAAACCTTACTAATCATAAGAAATTTTATACTGGAGAGAAACCCTACAAATGTGAAGAATGTGGCAAAGCCTTTAGTGTATTCTCAACCCTTGCTACACATAAGATAATTCATACTAAAGAAAAACCCTATAAATGTGAAGAATGTGGCAAAGGCTTTATCCTATCCTCATACCTTACTAGACATAAGATAATTCATACAGGAGAGAAACCCTACAAATGTGAAGAATGTGGCAAAACCTTTTCCTGGGTCTCAGCCCTTCGTACACACAGGAGAGTTCATACTGCAGAGAAATTTTACAAATGTGAAGAATGTGGAAAAGCTTTTAAGGATTCCTCAACTCTTAATAGACATAAAATAATGCATACAGGAGAGAAACCCTACAAATGTGAAGAATGTGGCAAAACCTTTTCCTGGGTCTCAGCCCTTCGTACACACAGGAGAGTTCATACTGCAGAGAAATTTTACAAATGTAAAGAATGTGGAAAAGCTTTTAAGGATTCCTCAACTCTTAGTAGACATAAAAAAATTCATACTGGAGAGAAATTCTACAAATGTGAAGAATGTGGAAAAGCTTTTAATCGGTCCTCACACCTTACTAAACATAAGATAATTCATACTGAAGAGAAACCTTACAAATGTGAAGAATGTGGCAAAGCTTTTAAACAGTCATTAAATCTTACTAATCATAAGAAATTTCATACAGGAGAGAAACCCTACAAATGTGAAAAATGTGGCAAAGCCTTTACCCTATCCTCATACCTTACCTCACATAAGAGAATTCATACTGGAGAGAAACCCTACAGATGTGAAGAATGTGGCAAAGCTTTTAACCGGCATGCACACCTTACTAGACATAAGAGAATTCATACAGGAGAGAAACCCTACATATGTGAAGAATGTGGCAAAGGCTTTACCCTATCTTCATACCTTACTAGACATAAGAGAATTCATACAGGAGAGAAACCCTACAAATGTAAGGAATGTGACAAAGCCTTTAATGTATTCTCAACCCTTAGTAAACATAAGATGATTCATACTGGACAGAGACCCTATAAATGTGAAGAATGTGGCAAAGATTTTAAACAGTCCTCACACCTTACTAATCATAAAATAACTCATACTGGAGAGAAACCCTACAAATGTGAAGAATGTGGCAAAGGCTTTACCCTATCCTCACACCTTACTAGACCTAAGAGTATTCATACAGGAGAGAAACTCTACAAATGTGATGAATGTGACAAAGCCTTTAACCAGTACTCATATCTTACTAAACATAAGAAAATTCGCCCTGTAGAGAAACCCTATGAGTGTGAAAAATATGGCAAAGCCTTTAACTAGTCCTCAGTTCTTAAAAGACATGAGATAATTCATACTGGAGAGAAACTCTACAAAGCAGAAACATGACAATGCTTTTGACAACACCTCAAACTTTTCTAACCATAAAAGAAATCATGTTGGTGAGATTTCATATTGGTTATAACAACAATACGTTCAACTCTAAAGGACATGATAGAAATTAAGTAATACATAATGAAATATTATTACTCATTCACGAACTGGCATTTTAATAAATATTTGTATTACACAAAATGATCTACAGATACAATGCAACCTTTATGACATTACCAGTGACATGCTTCTTAGAAATTTTTTAAAAGTATGTCAAAATTAAAATAAATTTACATGATTAAAAACAGAATAAAATTTAACCTACAGAAACAATATTCTTTAACTTATTTGCAGTTGAAGGCTACTGGCACAAAAAAATCACTAGAGATATTCAGCCATTATGCTGCTAAATAGCACATTGTTACCATCTTTTACCTACACCCTTGAGTAAAGTGGAAGAGGATAGTTTGTGGCATAATAACACCTCACTGCATGTAAAATACTATTTAACATCTTTAAAATGTTCAATTGCACTATTAATTTCACAATCTAAAATTTTTAAAAACTACTGCATCTGGCCGGGCTCGGTGGCTCAAGCCTGTAATCCCAGCACTTTGGGAGGCCGAGGCAGGTGGATCACGAGGTCAAGAGATTGACCATCCTGGTCAACATGGTGAAACCCCGTCTCTACTAAAAATACAAAAAATTAGCTGGGCATGGTGGCGCGTGCCTGTAATCCCAGCTACTCAGGAGGCTGAGGCAGGAGAATTGCCTGAACCCAGGAGGCGGAGGTTGTGGTGAGCTGAGATCGCGCCATTGCACTCCAGCCTGGGTAACGAGCGAAACTCCGCCTAAAAAAAAAAAAAAAAGAAAAAAGAACTGCATCTGTATATAATTTTACATATTTTTATAATTTTATATAATTTACAAAATTATATATATAATTTTATATAACCAGAGGTTCAAATATTATATCTTTTATCAAATTTTATATTTTTATCATAAAATACATGTTATAAAATTTAATATTTTATAAAATTTTTATGTATACAAATTTATATAATATATAAAAGTAGAATTAGTGCAAAAATACAATACCAATTTGATTTATAAAATACTTCAACATGTTTTCTTCTCATAATGCAGATTAGTCTGAACACCTACCTCTTGTTTCACTCAATATTATAATCTAATCCCAAACAGCCTCTCAACTTAGATTTTCATTATGTACCTTACATTTTAATATCTTTAGTTTTCTATAGAAAAGATCAAAAATAATGCCCAACTAATAAAAAACAATCTCTTGATGGAGTCACTGGCTCACACCTATGATCCCAGCACTTTGGAAGACCGAGGCAAGCAGATCGCCTGAGGTCAGGAGTTTGAGAGCAGCCTGACCAACATGGAGAAACGCTGCCTCTACAAAAAAATTAGCCAAGCATGATGGCACATGCCTGTAATCCCAGCTACTTGGAAGGCTGAGGCAGGAGAATCTCTTGAACTCAGGAGGCACATGTAGAAAAAAAAGTTTTTAAAAGCCAAGCCCGGCCATGGATTTGTACAATTGTACCATGTGTACCAATTGTACCAACCTGAGTTGGGCGAATTTCTCTCCTCTTGAGAATTCAAGAAAAACCTGGAGCTCCTGAATTTTTCAGAAAGTGTTATTTTTTACTTACCACAGGTCAGAAATCCTGATAAGTACAAAATGTCACAGTACAGGGACTGCGTAGGCAAGATTTCAGTTTTCCCAAGGGGCTATCATTAACTCCATAAATGAAGTTTGATTTTTTTAAGAAACAACACCAGGCCAGTCAAAGCCTTGGTAAAATAACCAGTTTCTCCAATTGTGCCCTGTTACTTATAAAAACTAGATTATTGGCCAGGCGCAGTGGCTCATGCCTGTAATCCCAACACTTTGGGAGGCTGAGGTGGGCGGATCATTAGTTCAATAGATTGAGACCATCCTGGCCAACATGGTGAAACCCCGTTTCTACTCAAAATACATAAAATTAGCTGGGCGTGGTGGCACCCACCTGTAGTCCCAGGTACTCAGGATGCCAAGGCAGGAGGATTGCTTGAACCCCGAAGGCAGAGGTTTCAGTGAGCTGATATCATGCCTGTTGACAGATTGAGACTTCGTCTCAAAAAAAAAAAATTATTTCAATCTTCTGTTAGTTCAGTGGATGCAGTTAATCCTTGTTCTGCTTGATATTCATGAACTTTTCAACTCTCCACAAGTCCTGAATTTAACATAAAAATTACAATGATTGCTGATAATGTACATTGAGTCATATAAGAGTTATACGAGTTCCCCCAGCTGGGTGTGGTGGCTCATGCCTGTAATCCCAGCACTTTGGGAGGATCACTTGAGGTCAGGAGTTCAAGACCAGCCTGGCCAACATGGTGAAACCCCATCTTTAAAAAAATAAAAAGGGTTCCCCCAAATTTTGGAACATGTACCAATAATATATTTATATGAACACAGCCCAAAGAAAAGCAAACACCATTTCATATTTAATGATGCTTTCTGTATGTTTTTTTTTTATAAGAAATAAGCATAATTATGTCATCTTTAAACTTTAGGAAACAATATTTTAAAGCACTAATTAGGTAAGAAATACATAACATAATTTGATTTTGGAAAGTTTGATGGAACTTTGTTTCACAGAAAGAATCTCAGTTAGATATCAAAGGTTGAAAACACCTGTTATTACAGGTCATTTTTTTTTTCTTTTTTTTTGTAAATAAGATGGGGTTTCACCATGTTGGTCAGGCTGGTCTTGAACTCCCGACCTCAGGTGATCCACCCCCACTTGACCTCCAAAGTGCTTGGATTATAGGCATGATCCACTATGCCCGGCCTACAGGTCATTTTTAAATAAGTCATTTATTTAACCAAAGTGATAACTCAAAGATTTCCAAAGGGGAAAAAAAAACCATTCTTTGGGAGAGAAGACTTAATTTGCCAAACAATCATCTCTAATAAAACAGCATGAAGCCAATTAAATTTGTTTATCAAAATGTTATAAACAATCTATAAAATTCTAATCTTGACTATAAGATATAACTTATATAAACAGTTTAGAACCTTTATTAAGGAGTCAGTGCTTCAAGAAGACCTCATTAATCTAACACAGGGGCCCCCATTCTGGTCTTGCATCAGTTATTACAGTCTCACATGTCCACCTCTTTTGTGATAGTCACTGGGCCTTGAGGAGTTTAATAGCTTTAATTTTCTCTCATCTGCTGAGAAGGTGGCTCATGGTTGGACTATTTTCATCTAGGAGTGTACTTCAGGCAAGACCCCACTTAACCTAAAATAATCAAAAAGGTTAGAATCTATTTTTTTTTTTTTTTTTTTTTGAGACGGAGTTTCGCTCTTCTTACCCAGTCTGGAGTGCAATGGCGCGATCTCGGCTCACCGCAACCTCCGCCTTCTGGGTTCAGGCAATTCTCCTGCCTCAACTTCCTGAGTAGCTGGGATTACAGGCATGCGCCACCATGCCCAGCTAATTTTTTATATTTTTTTTAGTAGAGACAGGGTTTCACCATGTTGACCAGGATGGTCTCGATCTCTTGACCTCGTGATCCACCCACCTCGGCCTCCCAAAGTGCTGGGATTACAGGCTTGAGCCACCGCGCCCGGCCTAGAATCTAATTTAAAAGGAATTTATTTAAGGTCAGATATTAAGGATGGCCACCAAATACTAGATTTAAGTTACCCCAAATATATATTCCAAGTAGACAGGCCGGTCTTTGAAACAAGGCAAGGCAGTTTCTAATTTGTTTGCCAAGAATTGACATTAAAATTCTTTTTTTTTTTTTTTTTTTTTTGAGACGGAGTTTCGCTCTTGTTACCCAGGCTGGAGTGCAATGGCTGATCTCGGCTCACCCAGCAACCTCCGCCTCCTGGGTTCAGGCAATTCTCCTGTCTCAGCCTCCTGAGTAGCTGGGATTACAGGCACGCACCACCATGCCCAGCTAATTTTTTGTATCTTTAGTAGAGACGGGGTTTCACCATGTTGACCAGGATGGTCTCGATCTCTTGACCTTGTGATCCACCCGCCTCGGCCTCCCAAAGTGCTGGGATTACAGGCTTGAGCCACCGCGCCCGGCCTAACATTAAAATTCTTGGTAAATTGATTGGGTATTGATTAGATATATATTTCTTTTTTTTTTTTTAATTGGATATACATTTCTTTGTTTTACACATTTTAGGAAAAAAGAAATGAGTGAGACATCTAGTCAGAAACAAAGTATCTTTAAACAATTGCCCCTGGGCACAGATGTGGAGTGAGATTGAAGTCTCATACTCTCATCTCTAGGCTTGATAAATTGATCAGACTTCAAAGAGCTGAGACTTACCTGAGCTACTTTTCTCATCTTTGCCTTGCTCAAAACACATAAACCATTAACAAGAAACAAATTCAAATAAAAATTGTGGACTGGGTGTGGTGGATGATACCTTTAATCCCTGCATTTTGGGAGGCTGATGGGGCAAATCACAAGGTCAGGAGATGGAGACCATCCTGGACAACATGGCAAAACCCTATATCTACTAAAAATACAAACATTAGCTGGGCATGGTGGTGTACACCTGTAGTCTCAGCTACTAGGGAGGCTGAGGCAGGAGAATCACTTGAACCTGGGAGGGGAGGTTGCAGTGAGCCAAGATTGTGCTACCATACTCCAGCCTGCTGACAGAGTGACTCCATCTCAAGAAAAAAAATATATATATATACCCGGAGGTACCTCCACAGCCCTGACTTCTACCTCCTTTTCCACCCTCTGCTTAACTGCCCTGACAGACATTCATACTATATCACAGAACCAATAAAACCACTCCACCAGCCACTGAAAGAGGAGCCACAGAAAAACCAAGAACCACAGCATGGCCTCCTTGTACTACCTTAGAATGTACTAAGAGCCATTGTTAGCATTCAGGAGATGTTTATTCCTATCTTCACACTATAAAGAATTCTGAACAGGCCGGACACGGTGGCTCATGCTTGTAATCCCAGCACTTTGGGAGGCCAAGGCAGGCAGATCACTTGAGGCCAGGAGTTCGAGACAAGCCTGGCCAACATGGTGAAACCCTGTCTCTAATAAAGATAGAAAAAAAAATTAGCCAGGCCTGATGGCAGGTACCTGTAATCCCAGCTACTTGGAAGGCTAAGACAAGAGAATCACTTGAACCTAGGAGGCAGATGTTACAGTCAGTGGAGATTGTGCCACTGCACTCCAGTCTGGGTGATAAAAATAAAACTCCATCTTGGAAAAAGAAAAAGAATTTTAAACAGTCACAGTCTAGACTGGCTGGAAGCTGGTGCTTGGTACATCTCACAACTCCCAAAAGCTTAGTGCTACTGTCTCAGGTACGCACCAGCCCACCTGATATCAAAATAAAACACTTGTTATTTAAAGAAAATAAAGTCCTGGCCATTCGCAGTGGCTCACTCCTGTAATCTGAGCACTTTGAGAGGCCGAGGTGGGCGGGATCACCTGAGGTCAAGAGTTCGAGACCAGCATAAAGAAACCCGGTTTATACTAAAAATGCAAAATTGGCCAGCCATGGTGATGCATGCCTATAATCCCAGCTACTCAGGAGGCTTAGGCAGGAGAATCACTTGAACCTCAGGAGGCGGAGGTTGCAGTGAGCTGAGATCACAACGTTGCACTCCAACCTGGACAACAAAAGCAAAACTCCATCTCAAAAAAACAAAAACGAGAGTCCCTGTAATGGTGATGCTTCAGTAGGGATGCACTAGCTAGCAGGGCCTTGACTGTGTAACCCAAAAGGTATATGAGACAGGTCTTGATTAATACAGAAAATTTATTCTGCCAATGTAAAGGATAGGCCTGTGACACAGTCCCAAGAGGTCCTGAAGACATGTGCCCAAGGTTGCTTTTATACATCTTAGGCAGACATGAGACATCAATCAATATGTGTAAGATGAATGTTGGTTTGATCCAGTAAGCAGGACAACTAGAGGTGGGGGCTTTCAGGTCATAAGTAGGTAAGAGCCAAAAGGTTGCATTCTTTTGAGTCTTTGATTAGCCTTCCACTGAATACAGAATGTACTTTGGCCCAGTGAATCTGCATTCTTACATTAATAATAGGGTAAAAAAAGGTATCAGATCTGCATTTGTCTTAGGTGAGCCTCAGAAGGATGATTTTGAGTTCTGTCTGTTCTTTGTTCACAAGAAATTTCTTTGCAAGCAAATTGTGAGAAAGGTATATAAGATTTTTTTTTCATTTTGTTATGTTTTTGAGACGGTGTATTACTCTGTTGTTCAGCCTGGAATGCACTGGAGTAATCTCAGCTCACTGCAACCTCCACTAAGTGATTCCTGAGTATACTCAAATATATTAAAGAATCAAGAGATTCTCCTGTGTCAGACTCACAAGCAGCTGGGACTACAGGCATGTGCCACCATGCCCAGCTAATTTTTTAGTACTTTTAGTGGAGACGGGATTTCACTGTGTTGGTCAGGCTGGTCTCAAATTCCAGAACTCAAATGATCCACCCACCTCAGCCTCTGAAAGTGCTGCGATTACAGGTGTGAGCCACCATGCCTGGCGGTATGTAGTTTTTATATTTGCAGCTATCTTATTTAGAAATAAAATGGGAGACAGCCTTGTGTGACAATTCCCAGCTTGACTTTTCCGTTGGCTTAGTGATTTTGGGGTCCTGAGATTTCTTTTTCTTTCACAGATAAGTATTCATAACAACAAATAGATCTTAGGCCATGCATGGTTGCTCACACGTGTAATCTCTGTGCTTTGGGAGGCCGAGGTGGGTGGATCACCTAAGGTGAGGAGTTCCAGACCAGCCTGGCTGACATGGTGAAACTCTGTCTCTATTAAAAATACAAAAATTAGCCTAGCATGGTGGTGGGGGCCTGTAATCCCAGCTACTTGGAAGGTTGAGGCAGGAGAATTGCTTGAACTCGGGAGGCGGAGGTTGCAGAGAACTGAAATCACGCCATTGTACTCCAGCCTGGGAAAGAGAGCAAGGCTCCATCTCAAAACACAAAATGAAACAAAAGAAATACAGATTAATAGAAAATGCAAAAACACAATTTATGCTACATCTTTTAAAATAGTCTATCTGGCCGGGTGTGGTGGGTCACGCCTATAATCCCAGCACTTTGGGAGGCCAAGGCGGGTGGTCAAGAGATCAAAACCATCCTGGTCAACATGGTGAAACCCCGTCTCTACTAAAAATATAAAAATTAGCTGGGCATGGTGGTGCGTGCCTATAGTCCCAGCTACTCGGGAGGCTGAGGCAGGAGAATTGCTTGAACCCAGAAGGCGGAGGTTGCGGTGAACCGAGATCATGCCATTGCACTCCAGTCTGGGTAACAACAGCGAAACTCCGTCTCAAAAAAAAAAAATAGTCCATCCTTCAGGGTGCTGTGGCTCATGCCTGTAATCCAAGCAATTTGGGAGGCTGAGTTGGGAAAATCACAAGGTCAGGAGTTTGAGACCAGCTGGCCAATATGGTAAAACCCTGTCTCTACTAAAAATACAAAATTAGCCAGCATGGTGGCGTGTGCTTATGGTCCCAGCTACTGAGGAGGCTGAAGCAGAAGAATCACTTGAACCCAGAAGGCCAGCCCTAGTGTCCAGGAGGGTGTCTACTTTTCTCCCTTAGATTTCCAGAATCACCCAAAGCTTGGTTGATAATGGTTGTCTGGACTACCAGAGCCAGGGAGAGGAGCCCTGGGGTCTGTCAGTCCTGCTGAATCATTTGGGAGATTAGCCTTGTACCTTGTGACCAGCATCCCCAGGACAGTCCTCATTCCACTGGTTTCCAATGCAGATTGGACAGGATCATGCTGCCTGGGCCATCCTTCCTATAAAGCCCTGGCTTACCACATCTGTAGCAGTTAACAGGTGCACCTCAAGGATTCTGGAGTTTGTGGGCTTGTATGTGGGACTAAAGCCTCTGCCTTTTCTTGTGTTTCCTGCCTCTCTCCTGGGCCTTCCTATCTCGGTTATAAAAGGCCGAGGTGACCACTTTCAGGAGCTTCTCAAAAGTACTATTTGGTCCCCAGGGCCTGTTTCTGCAGCTTTCTATGAAGGGCTGCCTTGGCAATAAATTTATTTTTATTTTATTTTTATTTTTTTGAGACAGAGTTTTGCTGTTGTTACCCAGACTGGAGTGCAATGGCACGATCTTGGCTCACTGCAACCTCCGCCTCCTGGGTTCAAGCAATTCTCCTGCCTCAGCCTCCCGAGTAGCTGGGACTACAGGTGTGCACCACCACGCCCAGCTCATTTTTGTATTTTTAGTAGAGATGGGGTTTCACCTTGTTGACCAGGAGGGTCTGGATCTCTTGACCTTGTGATCCACCTGCCTCAGCCTCCCAAAGTGCTGGGATTATAGGCGTGAGCCACTGCGCCCGACCTAAATTTATTTTGTATAACTAGTTGTCATTTGATTGATTCAGAAGACAAAAAGGACTCTTTTAAGTGGAGTTCACAGTGAGCCAAGATCACATCACTGCACTCCTGCCCGGATGACAGACCAAGATGCCATTTCAAAAAAATAATAAAGGAAAATAAACTATAGGCTGGGTGTGGTGGCTCACATCTGCAATCCCAGCATTTTGAGAGGCTGAGGCAGGCAGATCACCTGAGTTCAGGAGTTTCAGACCAGCCTGACCAACATAGAGAAACCCCATCTCTACTAAAAATACAAAAAATATTAGCTGGGTGTGGTGGCGGGTGCTTGTAATCCCAGCTACTCTGGAGGAGGCTGAGGCAGAGAATTGCTTGAACTCAGGAGGTGGATATTGCATTGAGCCGAGATCGCACCACTGCACTCCAGCCTGGTTGACACAGTGAGACTCCATCACCCAATAAAAAGAAATACTAAAGACAGTTCCAGAACTCAAGACTAAAAAACGACCAGAGTGTGCCTGAGCACACATGGCCCCATCAAGTTTCCAAAGGAAACCTTCAATTCAAAGATGTCCTGGTAAGGCATTTGTGCCTATGGAAAATAAAAGAAAAAAAAGCAGGAAGATTTTTGACAGTGGAATTTAAAGGGATTATTTTTTACTTTTCTCTCATGTAAAATATTTACAGATAGAAATCAAGTTTTGTTTTTTTTATTTGAGACGGAGTTTCGCTGTTGTTACCCAGACTGGAGTGCAATGGCACGATCTCAGCTCACCGCAACCTCCACCTTCTGGGTTCAAGCAATTCTCCTGCCTCAGCCTCCTGAGTAGCTGGGACTACAGGCACACGCCACCATGCCCAGCTAATTTTTGTATTTTTAGTAGAGACAGGGTTTCACCTCGTTGACCAGGATGGTCTCGATCTCTTGACCTCGTGATCCACCTGCCTCGGCCTCCCAAAGTGCTGGAATTATAGGCGTGAGCCACCACGCCTGGCAAAATCAAGTATTTTTAAAAGTGTCATCCATTGCTCTGTGAAAAATTGCTTAATTAAAATACTGTTTCTGAAAGGTATAATAAAGGACAAAAACAGTTGATACTGTTGTGAATTGAAGGGGAGAAGTTGGCTTCGGGAATGTTGGAAAGAAATCAGGAATTTAAGATTTTACTGCAGCTGGGCATAATGGCTCACGATTGTAATCCCAGCACTTTGGAAGGCCGAGGAGGCCAGATCACAAGGTCAGGAGATTGAGACCATCCTGGCTAACAAGGTGAAACCCCATCTCTACTGAAAACAGAAAAAACAGCCGGGCGCGGTGGCTCAAGCCTGTAATCCCAGCACTTTGGGAGGCCGAGGCGGGTGGATCACGAGGTCAAGAGATCGAGACCATCCTGGTCAGCATGGTGAAACCCCATCTCTACTAAAAATACAAAAAATTAGCTGGGTGTGGTGTCGCGTGCCTGTAATCCCAGCTACTCGGGAGGCTGAGGCAGGAGAATTGCTTGAACCCAGGAGGCGGAGGTTGCGGTGAGCCGAGATTGCGCCATTGCACTCCAGCCTGGGTAACAAGAGTGAAACTCCGTCTCAAAAAAAAAAAAGAAAAGAAAAGAATACAAAAAGGTGGTGGCACACACCTGTAGTCCTAGCTACTCAGGAGTCTGAGGCAGGAGAATCACTTGAATCTGGGGGGCAGAGGTTGCAGTGAGCTGAGATTGCGCTAATCCAGTCCGGCTTGGGTGACAGAGAAACACTGGGTCTCAAAAAAAGATTTAGAAAACAAATAGATTTTACTAGAAGCCTGGCAAATCCTGGCAAGACTGAGCAGAACAGAGAGTGGATTTGATACCTTGTTTGCCGCACATTTGGAAAATGCAGGGGGACACCAGTGCCTCTGATTAATGTTAAAATAATTAAATAGCAGGTAATTCCACTGAAGTGACGCTGGTGGTCTAGGTTCCTATATAATAGCAACAATAAAATCTAGCTCAAATGTCTTTTTTGTAAGTTACCACCTTAAGAGAAGGCAAAATTCAGGCTTCATCAACCATAAAACTGCAATTAATCTGATTACATATCAAAAAATGTTCTCCTGGACAGTGCAAAGGAAGTAACTACCTAACTGTACACAATCACTTATTTAATTTGCTTTGTTTCCTCACACGCCCTGTGGCAGCCTTTTCTTCAAGACCCTCTGGCAGCCCCAAAATCACAGCCAGTGGTGGCTCTCGCTTGTAATCCCCGCACTTTGAGAGGCTGAGGTGGCGGATCAGCTGAGGTTGGGTGTTCGAGACCAGCCTAACCAACATGGAGAAACACAGTCTCTACTAAGAATACAAAATTAGCCGGCATGCTGGTGCAGGCCTGTAATCACAGCTTCTCCAGCGGGTGAGGCTGAAGAATAACTTGAATCCGGGAGGCGAAGGTTGTAGTGAGCCGAGATCACACCACTGCAGTCCAGCCTGGGCAACAAGAGCGAAACTCCCTCTCAAAACAAAACAAAACAAACCCACAAACCATTTCCAGGGAGTGTCCCATTGGTTAATCACTGTTTGTGCATATTACGTCTCTTTTTTTTTTTTTTTTCCGAGGCGGCGTACTGCTATCAAGCAGACTGGAGCGCAGTGGCACGATCTTGGCTCACAGCAGCCTCTACCCCACGGGTTCAAGCGATTCTTCTGCCTCAGCAACCCGAGTAGCTGAGATTACAGAAGTGGGCCACCACGTCCGGCTAATTTTCTTTTCTTGGTATTTTTAGTAGAGACGAGGTTTCTCCACGTTGGTCAGGCTGGTCTGAAACTCCTGACCACAGGCAAATCCGCCCGCCTCGGCCTCCCAAAATGCTGGGATTACAGGTGTGAGCCACCGCGCCCCGTCAATTTTTTTATTTTTAGTAGAGACGCGGTTTCAACACGTTGGTCAGGCTGGTCTTGAACTCCTGACCTCGTGATCCGCTCCCCTTGGCCTCCCTAAGGGCTGGGATTACAGGCGTGAAACATCGCGCCCACCCATATTAACTCTTTAATGTTTTAATGGTGCTTCAGTTTATTTCCGAACAGGGTAAAGTAAGGACCGGGGACCCCACAGACCACAGCTTGTTCTACGCAGGAGCCCTGCACACCCAGTCAGCGTCTTTCCCTGGTGACCTTCCCCTCATCACCTCACAACCTGGGGAAGATGCGGGGCTGCGGGTGCAGAGCTGCGCAAGAGCACCACAGGATGGGGCTAAAGCCGCTGTGTTGAAACGGGACAGGACGCCCAGGTCCCTGCACCAGAGGAGACGGGGCTGAGCTACGGGGAACGGGCTCAAAGACTCCGTCCCGCCACCGCCATTTATAGCCGGTTCCGAAGAGGCCTCCCCAGTCTCTGGACGACGCCCTGCCCCGCACACTCACCATTGCTGGGCTTCAGGAATGTCCTGGAGTCTATGAATCCTCGAACACCATCAAGTCACAGAGCGATGGAGGCTGAGGCTGTGGCAGAATCACCAAGACCTCCGAGAAAGAGGACACAGGGCAGTAAAGAACCAACCCCGAGTTCTGACTGGAGCGAGACACAAAGGCCCCGCCAGGTACTGGGAGCCGCCCCTTGCTCTCTGACTGTGAACCTGATTGGACAGTTTCCTCCCCAGCGCCCTGAATGGATACAGCTCCAGAATCCGCACCCTCAGGCCTTGAGTGACAGAAGATGGGACCAGACATTGCACTGACTAAGGCGTGAGTGACAGGCTCTTGGCTCTAGTAATTTTCAGGAAGGGCTTTCTCCCTGGGGTGGGCGAACAAGGAGCACTTCTACACTGATGGTGGAAATGTAAAGTAGAAAAATCACTATGGAAAACAGTGAGGAGATTCCTTAAAGAACTAAAAGTAGAACTACCATTTGATACAGCCATCCCACCGAAAAATAAATCATTATTGGAAAAAGATATTTGCACACACATGTTTATAGTGGCACAATTCACGATAGCAAAATCATGGAAGCAACTCAAACGCCCATCAATCGACGAGTAGATAAAGAAACCGTGGTGTACACACACACACACACACACACACACAAACATATATATATATGCTGGAATACTATGCAGCCATAAAATAATGAATGAACAGCATTTGCAGTGACCTGGATGAGATTGGGGACTATTATTCTAAGTGAATTATCTCAGGAATAGAAAGCCAAACATGGTACGTTCTGATGTGTGGGGGCTAAGCTATGAGTATACAAAGGCATAAGAATGATACAGTGGATTTTGGGGACTTGGAGGAAAGAGTGGGAAGGGGTGAGGGATAAAAGACTACAAATATGGTGCAGTGTGTAATGCTCCACTGATGAGTGCACCAAAATCTCACAAATCACCACTAAATAACTTACTCATATAGGCTTGGCATGGTGGCTCCGGCCTGTAGTCAGCACTTTGGGAGGCTGAGGTGGGCGGATCACATGGTCAAGAGTTCGAGACCAGCCTGACCAACACAGTGAAACCCTGTCTGTACTAAATATACAAAAATTAGCCAGGCATGGTGGTGCATGCGTGTAATACCAGTTACTTGAGAGGCTGAGGAAGAACTGCTTGAACGTGGGAGGTGAAGGTTGCAGTGAGCCAAGATTGTGCCACTGCACTCCAGCCTGGACGACAGAGCCAGACTCCCTCTCAAAGGGGCTGTGCTGGCCCTTTGTTTTTTCTTCTTCTTCTTTCTTCTCCTCCTCCTCCTCCTTCTTCTTCTTTCTTCTTCTTCTTCCTTCTTCCTTTCTCCTTCTCCTTCTCCTTTTTCTCTGAGAGGGAATCTTGCTCTGTTTGCCCAGGCTGGAGTATAGTGGTGTGATCTCGGCTCACTGCAATATCTGCCTCCCGGGTTCAAGCAATTCTCCTGACTCAGCCTCCCAAATAGCTGGGATTACAGACGCCTGCCACTGCATCCAGCTAACTTTTGTATTTTTAGTAGAGATGGGGTTTCACCATGTTAGCCAGGCTGGTCTCAAACTCCTGACCTCGTGATCTACCTGTCTAGGCCTCCCACTGCGCCTGGCTCCTGGTTTATTTTTATGTATTATTTATTTTATTTTTTTTTTTTGAGACGGAGTTTCGCTGTTGTTACCCAGACTGGAGTGCAATGGCACTATCTCAGCTCACCGCAACCTCCGCCTTCTGGGTTCAAGCAATTCTCCTGCCTCAGCCTCCTGAGTACAGGGACTGAGTAGCTGGGACTACAGGCGTGCACCACCATGCCCAGCTAATTTTTGTATTTTTAGTAGAGATGGAGTTTCACCTTGTTGACCAGGATGGTCTCGATCTCTTGACCTTGTGATCCACCCATCTTGGCCTCCCTAAGTGCTGGGATTACAGGCGTGAGCCACTGCGCCCGGCCCCTTTGTTTCTTTTTAAAGTTTGGCTGCTGGAAAATTTAAAATTCACATGTAGCTCACATTTTATTTCAGAGGATTACCGCTTTTTTAAAATCTCAGGCTGCCTGTTCAAAGAACCATAGGCCTGTGGTAGGCCTCCAGTTCAAGCCTGGCTATTACAATCTTGGTGACCCACATATACACCTCTGGATGGTCCCCAGAAGCCAGAAAGTCTGAGGTAACCACAAGTAACTGTGTGGCCATAGGAAGAACTGAAACAACTTGTGCCTGCCTCAACTAATTGCTCTACCCCTGCAACCTGCAAACTGCAACCATTATTCCTGCTCAGCCTTGTGGAATTTTCCCCCTGGACATTGGGTTTCTCAAGACCTCCACCCCTGTAACTATGTAATTTACCACACCCTCCCCTCTGCTTGCAATCGTTACCCACCACCTTTATGAACATGACTGTTTGTAAGAGATGACCCCTACCCTTATGACCATGCATTCTGTGATGCCCTTCGCCTCCCTAAAATAGATTACCACCTTTAACTGACCACTTGCCCCAACTTATAAAACCAACTCCTATCCAAGCGTCCTCTGCTGATACCCTTTTTGGCCCCAGCCCGCCTGAACCCAGGTGAATAAACAGCCATGTTGCTCACACAAAGCCTATTGGGGGGGTGTGTTCATTCAGCAGACACGTTTTAACAGCTAGAAAGGTAAAAAAGGTAAAATTTTATTTTTATTTAATTAATTAATTTATTTATGTATTTTGAAACGAAGTTTCGCTCTTTTGCCCGGGTTGGAGCGTCTTGGCTCACTGCAACCTCCAACTCCCAGGTTCAAGCAATTTTCTGCCACAGCCACCACGCCCAGCTGATTTTTGTGTTTTTTAGTAGAGACGGGGTTTCACCCTCTTGGCCAGGGTGGTCTTAAACTCCTGATCTCGTGATCCACCTGCCTGGGCGTCCCAAAGTGCTGGGATTACAGGCATGAGCCACTGTGCCCGGCCATTAAAAAAAAAAGCTGAAATTTTTAAACATTTGTTATTATATTCTTTTCATTTATGTATAGCCATGCAATATATTATTTACAAATGCATATGGCCTTATACACAAGATTGAATGGCCTAGCTCAGCTCAGGGAGGAAGCCCTGCCTGAAAAGACTGCAGCCCAGTCGTTCTTTCTTCACCCCAAAATCTAATCACATCTTCTGTCACTCAGGGCCCGAGAGGGTGGTGTTTTAAACGTTATCCAATCAGCAACGCTGGGCTGTGAACCGTCCAATCAGGCACGCAGCTGGAACGAACAGCATAGCTCCAGGGATGTGGCGGGCATTTTGTCTCTCACAGCAGTCGGAGCTCCAGGTCCCCTCTTCACTCCTCTGGTTCTCCGCTCCTAGCTGTCCAGCCTCTGTGGCCCCGTGACCTGCAGGCATTGGGAGATCCACAGCTAAGACTCCGGGACTCCCTGGAAGCCTGGAAATGGTGAGAATGCTGGGTCCGACATCCCGAGAGAGGGAAAGGAGTTGGTTGGAACCGGTGGGAAGTGTGTGGTGGGACTCAGGCCTCCCTGCAGTCAGCTCCGCAATCTGGGCCTGAGTTGCCCTTGCCCAGCTCGGCTTCAGTCCCCTTCAGTCATAAGACGGCGGCTGTACGTACAGCCGGCTCCAGACATCCTGTCTCTTCCCTGCTCAATGACTCTGCCCCTGGCCTGGAGCGCTCTCTGGGCAGCTTTGCACCCACAGCGCCGCGTTTCTCCCGGATTGTGCAGGGACCAGGGGTGGAGCGTCAGGGAAGAATCCTGACTTGGGGTACGGGTTCAAGAATGGAAAGAGCTTTGTTCCATGAGGTTCCCAGTTACTATTTTCTCCTATTAAAAATTTATCGGAGTCTCAGCAAAAATATTAACGAATTTAATCAAAGAGTGGTTCTAGAATTGTAGCACACCCAGCTATGTTTTGAAGTGTGTGTCGGGCTTCCACGTGCAAGCCGAGACCCAGAAAGTCTGAAGTCCTGCCAGCCTCAGCTAATCGCCTGCCACCCGCGGCCTGCATTCCCCATTATCTCAGATCGCCATTATCACTGATCGCCCAGTGGAGCTTCACCTGCACCCCTGTGAATAAACAGCCATGTTGCTCACACAAAGCCTGTTTGGGGGTTTCTTCATTCAAAGCTCGAGTTTTAACAGTTTGTGGTCTATGGGAGAGGCTTGAAGCAAAGTCTTTTATAAAATGCATGATGAAGAAAACCAAATTTAGTAACTAGTTAGGTACAGTTATGTGGTGCTTTTTTTGTTTTTTTGAGACTGAGTCTTGCTTCTTTTCCCAGGCTGGAGTGCAGTGGCGCGATCTCGGCTCACTGCAGCCTCCGCCTCCCAGATTAACTCGATTTTTCTGCCTCAGTTTCTCAAGTAGCTGGGACTACAGGAGTAAGCCACTGCGTCCGGCTAATATTTTTGTTTGTTTGTTTTTTGAGTAGAGATGGGCTTCACGGTGTTTGACCAGGGTGGTCTTGAACTGCTGACCTTGTGATCCGCCTACCTTGGCCTCATAAAGTGCTGGGATTACAGGCAGGAGACACCATGACTGGCCTGTTATTCACTTTTTAAATTTTTTTTTTAATTTTTAAATATTTTTCCACCTGGTGCCATGATTCAGATACTGTTAATCATTTTTAAACAACAGCCATTCTGACTGGTGTGAGATGGTATCTCAGTGTAATTTTTTGTTTTGTTTGCATTTCTCTAATGTGATGAGCATTTAAAAAAACATTTTTGCTAGCCACATATTTGTGTTTTTAAAAATATCTGTTCATGTTTTTTGCCTACTTTTTTGTTTTTGTTTTGTTTTGTTTTGTTTTGAGGCGGAGTTTCGCTCTTGTTACCCAGGCCGGAGTGCAATGGCGCGATCTCGGCTCACCGCAACCTCCGCCTCCTGGGTTCAGGCAATTCTCCTGCCTCAGCCTCCTGAGTAGCTGGGACTACAGGCACGCGCCACCATGCCCAGCTGATTTTTTTTTTTTTTGTATTTTTAGTAGAGACGGGGTTTTACCTCGTTGACCAGGATGGTCTCTATCTCTTGACCTTGTGATCCACCCGCCTCGGCCTCCCAAAGTGCTGGGATTATAGGGGTGAGCCACCGCGCCTGGCTGCATTTAAGTCTTTAATTCATCTTGAGTTGATTTTTATATATGATGTAAGGAAGGGGACCAGTTTTAATCTTCTACATACTGCTAGCTAGTTGTTCTAGCACCATTTCTTAAATAGGGAATTCTTCTCACATTCCTCTCATCAGCTTTGTTAAAGATCAGATAGCTGGTCTGCCACAACCTCAAAAATGGTGGGATAACAGGTGTGAGCCACCGTGCCAGGCCATCAACATAGAAATTTTAAAGCCCCGCTTTGAGAGTGTGGCTCATTAAGCATTTCAGACCTTGTTTAGTGACCACTACAGTTATGTGAGAGCCTCCAGGTGTAAATAGAATCTGATGACAGAATCTGTTTTAAGTGTAATCAAGCATCTTAAGAGTGAGAGATCAAGGCCACAAAGCATCCAGGGCCATGACCACAACTATACCTACCTTTAAATTGTGATATTGGAGTAGAATATTCTTGTCCTTCTTCCAAAGCTAGCAAATCAGGATAGGTGATCCAGCTTCTGGAGCTCCACCAAGGCAGTTCCATTTTCTATTTAGAATCAGCCTGAGTTTCTCTAGCCTGATTTATCATTGTGCCATCAGCCCTGGGTCACTGGGAATCTTCTTACAATCAGCTAGGTGTCTTTAAGACATTTGAGGATGTCCAAGGCAGAACTGTGTCAGGCTGACAAGAATGATTAATTCTGCTGCTGTATCGGTGTAAGAGAAAGGAGTCCTCTTCTGTTGTCTTCTCCATGATACAAGAGGTAACTTTGGTTGGTACCCAGATGAGAGTTTCTGAAGTTTTCTGGTACTTGCATGAAAGATAAAGAGGAGGTCTGGTGACTCAAACAAATAAACTAATTGCTTCCATTACATGTGGTCATTCAAAAAATAGATACAGCAGTCTTGGTTCCTACCATGCAGGAACTTTTAGTCTAGACTAGCAACTGGATACATGATTGAATTAAGCATCATATGGTTGGTACAATGCATAGATGTGTGTGGAAAAAAAAATTTACATTTCCAAAAATGGTGAAAGAGAAAAAAAATTTTTTTTCTTTGTTTGTTTCTTTTAACTAAACATGTCAGATGAAGAGCTGTGTACGCACTGCCTCCTGGATTGCCAAGCGTTTAGTTGCCACAAACCTTTACTTCTCTACTTGTGTTTCTTTTCCTCTAATGAGTTTGTTTTAATTAATTTTTAAAATTCTGTTAATAGTGAATGGTCTCTGCTAAATATTTACCTCCTTCATCACAGAGCCATCTCTGCACTTTCTAAATCATGGCTTTTTATATGCCATGCAGAATTCTCATCATGCATTTATAATCTGCAATATTAAAAATGTTGCCTTTGTTGCTGTTGAACATGGGAAGATGTGGATACTCAAGATTCCTAATGGGGGAAAGCTGGGGTCCTTAGTAAAGATGGAGAACACGTAATGTTGAGGTTTCTTCTGTGCCCTCCATTAGCTCTATGTGGAACAGGATTAAGAAAATGCTTATTAGGCCGGGCGCGGTGGCTCAAGCCTGTAATCCCAGCACTTTGGGAGGCCGAGGCGGGTGGATCACGAGGTCAAGAGATTGAGACCATCCTGGTCAACATGGTGAAACCCGTCTCTAAAAATACAAAAAATTAGCTGGGCACGGTGGCGCGTGCCTGTAGTCCCAGCCACTGGGGAGGCTGAGGCAGGAGAATTGCCTGAACCCAGGAGGCGGAGGTTGCAGTGAGCCGAGATTGCGCCATTGCGGTCCAGCCTGGGTAACGGGAGCGAAACTCCGTCTCAAAAAAAAAAAAAAAAAAAAAAAAAAATGCTTATTTAAACAGGGTGGCATTTATTACCCTGGAAGCTCTGAAACAAAAATTATTGGGAGATACATACTCTCTAGAGTGATAAAGTCTATTTTAAATTGTTATTAAAAATTACAGAATATAGAAGATATCTGCATCTTGAACTCTGCATAAAACTGATTTTTCAGTATGGTTAAATTCAGAGTATAATTTACTTCTTTTTTTTTTTTTTTTTTTTTTTTGAGGTGGAGTTTCGCTCTTGTTACCCAGGCTGGAGTGCAATAGCACGATCTCGGCTCACCGCAACCTCCGCCTCCTGGGTTCAAGCAATTCTCCTGCCTCAGCCTCCTGAATAGCTGGGATTACAGGCACGCGCCACCATGCCCAGCTAATTTTTTGTATTTTTAGTAGAGACGGGGTTTCACCATGTTGACCAGGATGGTCTCGATCTCTTGACCTCGTGATCCACCCGCCTCGGCCTCCCAAAGTGCTGGGATTACAGGCTTGAGCCACCGCGCCCGGCCTATAATTTACTTCTTGAGAGGCAATATCTCAGCAGTGATGCTTTTTTGTTTCTTCTCTGTGTATCAGCACATCATAAAACTTTGTCCTAGTGCAGTTGATTTTAAAATTTGCTTAATTAAAGAGCTCTTTGAAATATTTATTTCACTATGGAGTTACTTATTTTTCTCATTATTAAATATCTTTCTTAGTGTAGCTAAAGAAGAGCTGTGCATAAACCATCACATTTAATCTGGCAGCTGCCCTTTTTTTTGTTCGTATCTCTGTCTCTGAAAAATAAAGCCTCTTATGTTTGTTTACAGGTTAAAAAAATGGAGTAAATCACAGGCTCTTCCACTTACTGGACGTTTTGCAAAATATTCTTTTTGGGGCAAACACATTGACATTACTAGTGAGCTTGTTAGAAATTCAGAAACTCAATCCCAGCACTTTGGGAGGCCGAGGCGGATGGATCACAAGGTCAAGAGATCGAGACCATCCTGGTCAACATGGTAAAACCCTGTCTCTACTAAAAATACAAAAATTAGCTGGGCATGGTGGTGCGCGCCTGTAGTCCCAGCTACTCGGGAGGCTGAGGCAGGAGAATTGTTTGAACCCAGAAAGCGGAGGTTGCGGTGAGCCGAGATTGTGCCATTGCACTCCAGCCTGGGTAACAAGAGCAAAACGCTGTCTCAAAAAAGAAAGAAAGAAATTCAGAAACTCATATACAATTGAATAAAAGAGTTTAGGAACTGGAAAAAAAAAAAAAGAAGTTCAGAAACTCAGACTTTATTTCAGATCTTTTTTCTTTTTTTTTTTGAGATGGAGTTTCGCTGTTGTTACCCAGGCTGGAGTGCAATGGCACGATCTCGGCTCACCGCAATCTCTGCCTCCTGGGTTCAGGCAATTCTCTTCCCTCAGTCTCCTGAGTAGCTGGGACTACAGGCACGCGCCACCATGCCCAGCTGATTTTTTTGTATTTTTAGTAGAGAGGGGGTTTCACCTTGTTGACCAGGATGCTCTCGATCTCTTGACCTCATGATCCACCCGCCTCGGCCTCCCAAAGTGCTGGGATTACAGGCCTGAGCCACTGCACCCAGCCCATAAAACTATTATTTTTACACTGCTGTTGTGGATGTTATAACAGTCTCTTTGCTCAGAGTTAGAGAATACATGGCTGGGTGTGGTGGCTCATGCCTGTAATCCAAGCACTTTGGAGGCCAAGGCAGGTGGATCACCTGAGGTCAGGAGTTCAAGACCAGCCTGACCAACATGGTTAAACCCCGTCTTTAAAAAAAAAAAAAAAAAGACAATACATTAGAGAATATTTCTGTGTTAAAACCATTATTGGATAATTTTAGTCATTCCTTTAAGTCAGAAACAATTTTCTTCACTCTCTCATTTAATCTTAACTTAAATAATAAATTCTGCCCATGGACAGTTGTAAATGTGTATGTGTGTGTGTTTTTCAGGGGCCATTGACATTTAGGGATGTGGCCATAGAATTCTCTCTGGAGGAGTGGCAATGCCTGGACGCTGCACAGCAAGATTTGTATAGAAAAGTGATGTTAGAGAACTACAGGAACCTGGCTTTCTTAGGTGAGAATAACTTTAATACACAATTTCTTATATGCCCTAAAGGTTTCATTTCTCTATTTTGTAGAATACTTTTTGGTAATTTATGCTTTCCATAAATGAATTTCTAATTCCTGTTTTTTGTTTTTGTTTTTGTTTTTTTTTTGCCAATCAATGAGAGCTTGTAAGGTTGCTGAGGTTGATTGGCCTTGAACTCTTGGCCTCGCCTTCGCAAGCGCCACGACATCTGGCCGGAGCCACTTTGGGCCCCCTAATTCCTGTTTTTAAAAAAAATCTTGAGGAATTGTTCATGTAGAAAAAAATTCTTC
Organism: Saguinus oedipus; assembly: GCA_031835075.1. Lineage (NCBI taxonomy): Eukaryota > Metazoa > Chordata > Mammalia > Primates > Cebidae > Saguinus > Saguinus oedipus. The sequence goes on from CM063187.1 coordinate 19,379,060, forward strand.
AAGATGTTTTATTTTGGCCTGAACTTTTTACATTCCTAAGCTGGTCCGCATCCTTCACTCTAGAGTAGTGGTAATTCAGAAATTTCGTGGTATAAAATATTGTTGACCCTATGTAAAAATTACTTGCCACCACTACTTTATGACTCATGAGTACTGGGTAGTGAAATTAAGAACCTACTAGTATAAAATATTTTCTAAATGTTAAGAACTTTCTGTCATTAAATAGTATTTTGGGATTATTTTCTAGAATATTCTATGACATCTTCTTTACCAAGCACGATACTAGATTGATAATTATAGAATGTGAGCAAGATTCATGTAATTTATTTTTAATAAAGCAGGTATTGCTGTCTCTAAGGCAGATCTCATCACCTTTCTGGAGCAAGGAAAAGATCCCTGGAATATGAAGAGACACAGTATGGCAGCCACACCCCCAGGTAGGTGAAAGTGAATAAAACAGTTGACATAGTTGAAAAGTTGGGGCCGGGCGCGGTGGCTCAAGCCTGTAATCCCAGCACTTTGGAAGGCCGAGGCGGGTGGATCACGAGGTCAAGAGATCAAGACCATCCTGGTCAAAATGGTGAAACCCCGTCTCTACTAAAGATACAAAAAATTAGCTGGGCATGGTGGTGCGTGCCTGTAATCCCAGCTACTCAGGAGGCTGAGGCAGGAGAATTGCCTGAACCCAGGAGGCAGAGGTTGCGGTGAGCCGAGATCGCGCCATTTCACTCCAGCCTGGGTAACAAGAGCGAAACTCCATCTGAAAAAAAAAAAAAAAAGAAAAAAGAAAAGTTGGAAGATTTAAAAAAAAAAAAAAGCCAGTCCCTACAATGTGATTTGGGAAGCTGTGTTCTAAAGTAAATAGTTTCTGGGAAGCCTCAGGAGTTTGTTTGTTTTGTTGTTGTTGTTCTCACGTAGGGCCATCTTCTCTCTTCTGCTTTCAAATTTTCAAAGGCATCTACTTTCCCTTCATTGATCTTTTTTCAAGTTTACAGTAAGAGTCAAAGTCCTCTTCATGGCATAGAACAGACTGCATAATCTGACCGCTTTTTCATTGTTTTGGGGTATCACACAGACATCTGCATGACTTTGAGAAACTTTATGTTAAATTATTTTTTTAGTTCTCTTTTTGCATCATGTATAAAATGTGTGAGAGTAGTCGTCTCTGTTCTTTTTTTTTTTTTTTTTGAGACGGAGTTTTGCTCTTGTTACCCAGGCTGGAGTGCAATGGCGGGATCTCGGCTCACCGAAATCTCCGCCTCCTGGGTTCAAGCAATTCTCCTGCCTCAGCCTCTCGAGGAGCTGGGACTATAGGTGCGCGCCGCCATGCCCAGCTAAGTTTTGTATTTTTAGTAAAGACGGGGTTTCACCACGTTGACCAGGATGGTCTCGATCTCTTGACCTCACGATCCACCCTCCTCGGCCTCCCAAAATGCTGGGATTATAGGCGGGAGCCACCGTGCCCGTTCCCGCCCCCCCCCCGCCCCCCACCTTTTAAAAAAATTTTTTTTGAGATGGAGTCTTGCTCTGTCACCCAGGCTGGAGTGCAGTGGTGCGATCTCAGCTCAGCTCACCTCAGCTCACCTTAACTTCTGCCTCCCCACATCTGCCATGACACGCTGCTAATTTTGTAATTTTAATAGACGGGGTCTCTTTATGTTGGTCAGGTTGGTCTCAAACTCCTAACTTCAGGCAATACACCTAACTCGGCCTCCCAAGTTGCTGGAATTAAAGACATGACCCACTATGCCTGGTCTCTATGGTTTTTTATAACTTTCTGCACATTCCAACCTTTTTTTATTACTACATTCTTTTTTTTTTTTTTTTTTTTGAGATGGAGTTTTGCTGTTGTTACCCAGACTGGAATGCAGTGGCACAATCTTAGCTCACTTCTGCCTCCCAGGGTCAAGAGGTTCTCCTGTCTCAGCCTCGTGGGTAGCTGGGATTACAGGCGCCCACCACCATCCCCAGCTAATTTTTGGTATTTTTAGTAGATACAGGGTTTCACCATATAGGCCATGTTGTTCTTGAACTCCTGACTTCAGACCATCCCGCTGCCTCAACCTTTAAGAGTGCTGGGATTACAGGTGTGAGCCACTGCACCCAGTATCTTTTATTGATTTATATGTTTCATTCTAAATATTTTTTTGCCTCTTTGGTTAAACTCTTAGAAATTCATTATTTAATTCCATTTTACTTTTATTTTGATTTTTGAGACAGAGTCTTGCCGTGTTGCCCAGGCTGGAGTACAGTGGCATGATCTCTGCTCACTGCAACCTCTGTCTCCTGGGTTCAAGCAATTCTCCTGCCTCAGCCTCCTAAGTAGCTGGGACTATAGGTGTCCACGACCATGCCCGGCTTGTTATTAGTATTATTATTTTTGTATTTTTAATAGAGATGGGGTTGGCCATCTGGTCTTGAACTCCTGACCTTGTCATCTGCTCATCTCAGCCTCCCAAACTGCTGGGATTACAGGCATGAGCCACGGCACCCATCTTTAATTCTATTTTAAAAAGGATTATTTTCTTGACTGGCACAGTGCCTCAGGCCTGTAATCCCAGCACTTTTGGAGGCCAAGGCAGGTGGATCACTTGAGTTCAGGAATTCAAGACCAGTCTGGCTTATATGGTCCTACTGACAATATAAAACTTTAGCCACATGTGTTGGTGGGCACCTATAATCCCAGCTACTAGGGAGTCTGAAGCAGGAAAATTGCTTGAACTAGAAAAGCAGAGGTTGCAGTGAGCTGACGTTGTGCCATTGCACTCCAGCCTGGGCCACAGAATGAGACTCAGTCACCAAAAAACAAAAAAGGATTTTTTTTTTTTTAAATAAATAAAGATGGGGTTTCACCATGATGGCTAGGCTTGTCTTGAACTCCTGACCTCAGGTGATCCACCCACCTCAGCCTCCCAAAGTGCTAGGATTATAGGTGTGAGCCACCACGCCCGGCCAAAAAAATATTTTTTATTTTGTTAATTTACTGAGTGTATTTATTAGTATCACCAAATTTCAATATAGTGTCTTTTCTTTTTTTGTTTTTTGAGATATAATCTCACTCCATCAGCAGGCTGGACTGCAATAGTGTTATTTTGGCTCACAGCAACCTCTGCCTCCTGGGTTCAAGCTATTCTCCCTCACCTTCCCTAGTACCTGGGGCTACAGATGGACACCACCATGTCTAGCTAATTTTTGTACTTTTAGTAGAGATGGGGTTTCACCATGTTGGCCAGGATAGTCTCGATCTCTTGACCTCATGATTTGCCCACCTTGCCCTCCCAAAGTGCTGGGATTACAGGCGTGTGCCACTGTGCTCAGCTGTCTATGGTTTTTTATGTATGAGATTATTCCACAAACAGCAACTTTTTCCTTATTTGTCTTCAATTTCAATGGCTTTAAAAAATTTTTTTATTCATTATTCTGCCACATATTTCTAGTTCTTTTTTTTTTTTTCTTTTTGAGATGGAGTTTCACTGTTTTCGCTCTTGTTACCCAGGCTGGAGTGCAATGGCACGATCTCGGCTCACCACAACCTCCGACTCCTGGGTTCAGGCAATTCTCCTGCCTCAGCCTCCTGAGTAGCTGGGATTGCGGGCATGTACCACCATGCCCAGCTAATTTTTTGTATTTTTAGTAGAGACAGGGTTTCACCATGTTGACCAGGATGGTCGCGATCTCTTGACCTCGTGATCCACCCGCCTCAGCCTACACAATATAGTTTTATATTGGTGTCTGTGAGTTTGAAAACGCAAACAACTCCTCAAGTTTTCATAAATTGATTTCAGGAAGTAAAAGTATTCTTTTGTTGGGTTCCCAGGGTTCTGAAATGCCCCTGGGTTTGTAGTGGAGTGGGGTTGTAGCTTGGTCACAAGGCTCTGGGTCTGCACTAGGGTCCACATTTAGTTGGCTTGTTACAAAGGGCTTAGGTAGTTGTAATTCTTAATTTTTTTTTTGGTAGATTAAATATCCTTCAGGACTTTTATCTGTGGAGCAGATACTAGGGCAGGTTTCTACAGTCATTTCCATATAAAATGGCCCTTATTTTAGGATGTGAATGAGTATGGCTTTCACTGAGTGCCAGAGAGAATTTCCACAGGTCACTGCATGGGGTTTTAGGTGGGCAGAGCTGGCCAGGGACTGTTACCCATGGAACTGGAACTGAGTCATTGAACTGCGTCAGGGACCACAGTAAAGACCAAGGTCTGTAGTCCTGCCCACATGGCTATAAATGGGTATCTTCCTCCAGGTCTCTGGAAGGGCAGGGCCTCTCCCAAACTGTAACTGTGAGGAGTTTGGAATGGCTTCAGAGTAATTTCAGTATTCTCAGTGAGACCAAGTTGGCTGGGCCATTTCTTGATCTGTAGCCAAGACCAGGGGTCCTGTAGTTTCCCACGTGAATGAGGACCTGCCCTCTGAAAAGGAACACTCCTCAATCTTTGGCTTCAGCAGTTTCACAACTCCCTCCCTAGATCTCAAAGCTCTCTTAAAGTCATTTATTTTGGAGACAAGGTGTTGCTTTATAACCCAGGCTGGTCTTGAAATCCTGGCGTGAAGCAATTCTCCAAACTCAATGTACCATGTAGTTATCATTATAGATTTGAGCTGTGATGCTTGGCTCTCTCATAAGGCATTTACTTAAGAAATGGCTGAAGCAGTTTCTTGCTGTGGGAGAGAGAAGCAAATAGAGCACTTTTCATTTTTTTATCTTAGTGATGTTCCTCTGGCTGTACATTTTTATATTCTACTTCAAACTTTTCTGAGGCCGGGTGCAGTGGCTCAAGCCTGTAATCCCAGCACTTTGGGAGGCCAAAGCGGGTGGATCACGAGGTCAACAGATCGAGAACATCCTGGTCAACATGGTGAAACCCCGTCTCTACTAAAAATACAAAAAATTAGCTGGGCATGGTGGCGCGTGCCTGTAATCCCAGCTACTCAGGAGGCTGAGGCAGGAGAATTGTCTGAACCCAGGAGGTGGAGGTTGCGGTGAGCCAAGATCCCGCCATTGCACTCCAGACTGGGTAACAAGAGCAAAACTCCGTCTCAAAAAAAAAAAAAAAAAAAAAACTTCTGTAATGTTAGGTTCAGACATTTAAGACATTATGCCAGAATTTACATGTTATGCCTAAAGTAATTTAGATAATTGGTAGTCACTCCATGTTTACTGAAATACTTAAAAATTTAAATTTGCTGCAGAAAAAAAAAAACAAAACTATTTTTCCCTACTTTCTTCAGTATAAATCTAAATGATAACTTAATTTGTTGCTAAATATTTCTTTAATATATGAAAGGCTCTAACTATATTTTATAAAATATAATTTTTTAAAATTTAACAATATGGCCGGGCGTGGTGGCTCATGCCTATAATTCCAGCACTTTGGGAGGCCGAGGCAGGTGGATCACGAGGTCAAGAGATCCAGACCATCCTGGTCAACAAGGCGAAACCCTGTCTCTACTAAAAATACAAAAAAATTAGCTGGGCGTGGTGGTGCGCGCCTGTAGTCCCAGCTACTCAGGATGCTGAGGCAGGAGAATTACTTGAACCCAGAAGGCGGAGGTTGAGGTGAGCCAAGATCGTGCCATTGAACTCCAGTCTGGGTAACAACAACAAAACTCCGTCAAAAAAAAAATTTTTAACAATATAAGGCTATTCTTTTCTTTTAAAACTGGGTTATAGCCATTTTATTTTGTGTACAAATAGCTTATATTTAAAATGTAAAAGTTATCTTTTTTTTTAAGTTGGAGTTTCACTCTTGTTACATAGGCTAACCTTCCACTTCCCAAGTTCAAGCAATTGTTCTGCCTCAGCCTCCCAACTTGCTAATAACAGGCGCCCACCACCATACCAGCTAATTTTTTTGTATTTTTACCAGAGATGGGATTTCACCATGTTGGCCGGGCTGTCTCGAACTCTTGAACTCAGGTGATCCACCTGTCTTGGCCTCCCAAAGTGCTAGGCTTATAGACATGAGCCACTATGCCTGCCCACTCATTTCTTTTTTTTTTTTTTTTTGAGACGGAGTTTCGCTCCTGGGTTCAAGCAGCTCTCCTACTCTCCTGCCTCAGCCTCCTGAGTAGCTGGGACTACAGGCGCGCACCACCATGCCCAGCTAATTTTTGTATTTTTAGTAGAGATGGGGTTTCACCTTGTTGACCAGGATGGTCGCGATCTCTTGACCTCGTGATCCACCTGCCTTGGCCTCCCAAAGTGCTGGGAATATAGGCATGAGCCACTGGGCCCAGCCGACAGTTTCTTTAGCTCTGCAGAAGCTCTTTAGTTTAATTAGATCCCATTTATCAATGTTCACTTTTGTTGTAATGGCTTTTGAAGTTTTCATCATAAAATCTTGGCTCTTGCCTGTGTTTTAAATGATATTGCCTAGATTTTCCTCTAGGGTTCTTATACTTTTGGGTTTCACATTTAAGTCTGTAATCCATCTTAAGTTAGGTTTATCAGAGATATTGGCTTTAGTTTTTTTTTTTTTTTTTTGTAATATCTCTGCTAGGTTTTGGTATCAGAATGATGATGGCCTTATAGAATGAATTAAGGAGTCCCTCCTTTTCTATCATTCTCATTGGTTTCAAAGACTTTCTTGATTTCTGATTTAACTTTATTATTTACCCAGAAGTCACTTAGGAGCAAGTTGTTCAAGTTCCATGTTACTGAGTGATTGTGAGTGAGGTTTTTGTTTGTTTGTTTGTTTTCTGAGACAAATGTTTGCTCTTTCACCTAGGCTGGAGTGCAGTGGCTTGGTCTAGGCTCATTGCAATCTCTGCCTTCCAGTTTCAAACAATTCTTTTGCCTCAGCCTCCCACATAGCTGGGATTACAGGTACCCTTCTCCATCCCAGGGTAATTTATGTATTTTTAGTAGAGATGGGATTTCATCATGTTGGCCAGGCTGGTCCTCAAACTCCTGACCTCATGATCTGCTCGCCTTGGCCTCCCAAAGTGCTGAGACTATAAGTGAGAGGCACCATTTTTTGAGTTTTTGTTTTGTTTTGTTTTTTTTTGATGGAGCCTCTGTCATTCAGGCTGAGTGCAGTGGTGTGATCTTGGCTCAGTGCAACCTCTGCCTCCCGGGCTCAAGCAATTGAACTGCCTCAACCTCCCAAGTAGCTGACTGCAGGCATGTGCCACCACATTTTTTACATTTTTAGTAGAGACGGGTTTTCACTGGTTTCACCTTGTTAGCCAGGATGGTCTTGATCATCTGACCGTAAGATCCACCTGTCTCAGCCTCCCAAAGTGCTAGAATTAAAGGCGTGAGCCACAACCCTCAGCCTTGGCCATGAGTTCTAATTTGATTGCACTGTGCTGTGAGAGATTGTTGGGACTTCAGTTTTTTGCATTTGCTGAGAAGTGTTTTACTTCCAGTTATGTAACCAATTTAAGAGTAAGTGACATGTTGCACTTAGAAGAATACGTATTGTTTTGTTTTTGGCTGAAGAGTCCTGCAGATGTCTATCAGGTCTACTTGACCCAGAGCTGAGTTGAAGTCCTGAATATCCTTGTTACTTTTATTTCTCAATAATCTATTATCGACAATGAGGTGTTAACGTCTCTCACTGTTAGTGTATGGGAGTCTAAGTCTTTTTGTAGGTCTCTAAGAATGTGTTTTTTAATTTGGATGCTCCTTGAATTCTTTTAGCATTATGTAATGCTCTTTTTTTCTTTGTTAGTTTAAAGTCTGTTTTGTCAGTGATTACAACACTTGCTTTTTTGCTGCTTTTATTTGCTTGGTAAATTTCCTCCTATTTGGTTTGAGACTATGTGTGTCTTTGCACGTGAGCTGGGTCTCTTGAATACAGCACACCTATGAGTCTTGACTCTTTATTTAGCTTGCCATTCTGTGTCTTTTAATTGGGCATTTAGTCCATTTGCATTTAAGATTAATATTGTTTTGTGTGAATATGATCCTGTCCTCATGATGCTAGCTGGTTATTTTGCAGACTTGACGTTTGTTGTTTCATAGTGTCATTAGTCCTTGTACTTTAAGGGTTTTGTGCACCACCATTATGAACTAAAACATTCTATGTGTGGCTGTATATTTACGTTTAATGGAGAGCTAAATATGTGGTATTATAATGCTATCTAGCACCACTTATTTTTCAACATAATGGACTATTTTATTATTTCTCTGTTTAGTATGGAGAATCTATGACTGTTCTAGTTGTAACAAATATGCTGAGCTTTTATTTTGGAAGGTCTTTATTTATTTGTCCATGAGGCATTTTATTTGTAAATATATGTATTACATCCATAGAAAAAGAATCCCAGGATTTTGCCTCCTGTGTGTTTTCGTCTTGCTTCTTCATGGTCCATGATGCCAGCTGAGGTTGTCAATACAATGAAACCAAACTGGCAGGATGGAAGCAGATGATTCTGCCATTTTTCTAGATCTTTGAGTTGCACATCAAATCTGGGGCTGATCACACCACACTTGTTTAGCCTGCCTGTGAGGTTCGCAACAATCTTCCCAGCTCTGTGATCATCAGTGATTTCAAATTCGCCTATGTAACCTTGCTTCATCATCACAGTGAGAAACCGGACGATGACTTTGGAGCACGGCCTAATAAGCACCTGGCTTTTGCCTCTCTTTTCGGCGTTGTTGATGCTCTTGAGAGCATCAGCCAGGACATTCATGCACACCATTATGGCAGCACAGAAAGATGGCGGAAAGAGCAGGTCTTTATTTTTATCTTGTTTTTGAAATAAAATAATTATGAATTAGGTATGATTGGTTCGAATTCTTTTATTACATCAAAATTTGGGAAGTTCTCAGTCTTTTTTTCTTCATGTTACCTGTGTATTACTTTTTCTCTATATCCTGCTTCTAAGAATATTTCATGCATATATTGACTTACTTGATGGTGTCCAGTAAGTTTCACATTCCATACTTTAATTTTGTTCTGCAATATTTTTTTGTGTGTATGTTATATATTTCAGGGTATGCCACCTCAAACCAGTTAATTGTGTTTTCTTGTTTTGGTTTATATTACAATTGTGTATGACAATGTTTAGCTCTGTACATAAGACAGTGTTCAGCAAAATCAACTATGAATTAGCTGTATGTCTACTGCCCCCAAATTGTTTTAATTCTGTAGCTTTGTAATGTGTTTTTCTTATTTATTTATTTATTTATTTATTTATTTATTTATTTATTAAGACAGAGTCTTGCTCTGTTGCCCAAACTGGAGTACAGTGGTGTGATCTTGGCTTATGGCAAACTCTGCCTCTCAGGTTCAAGAGATTTTAGCACCTCAGCCTCTTGAGTAGCTGTGATTACCAGTGCCCACCCCTACACCCAACTAATTTTTTTGAATTTTTAGTAGAGATGGGGTTTTACCATGTTCACCAGGCTCATCTGGAACTTTCAATCTCAGGTGATCCACCTACCTTAGCCTCCCAAAGTGCTGGGATTACAGGCATGCACCACTGTGCCTGGCCTGTAATGTGTTTTCAAATCAGAAACTGTAATGCCTTTATCATTGTTTTTTTTTTTTGGAAGACTGTTGGGTACTTCATTGTCTCTTGAGATTTCATATACTTTTGAGGTTGCTATTTGTGTTTCCTCAAAAATGGAATGAGAAATTTCAAAAAACATTGCATTAAATCTAAACATTACATTGGGCATTATGAACATCTTCAAAATATTATTTCAACTTTTGAAGAGGAGCATGCTGATGAGTGTGTTGTTTTCTTTCTATGTATCTGTACGTTTTCAGTTATTATTTTTATTTTTATTTTTTTTGGAAGGGGGTAGGGTTTCACTCTTTTTGCCCAGGGGGTAGTGTTTCACTCTTTTTGCCCAGGCTGAAGTGCAATGGAACTGTTTTGGCTCACTGCAACCTCTACATCTTGGGTTCAAGCTTTTTTCCTGCCTCAGCCTCCTGAGTTGCAAGATTACAGGGATATATCACCACCTCTAACTAAGTTTGTATTTTTAATAGGTACAGAGTTTCTCCATGTTGGTTAGGCTGATCTTGAACTACTGACCTCAGGTGATTTTCCACCTAGGCCTCCCATTGTGCTGGGTTTACATGCATGCGGTACATACCCAGCCAGCAAATCACTTTTATCTTGCAGCTCCTAAGATTCTCTTTTCTGTGACTTTTAAAATTGTGCTTACATATCTGTTAGATATAAATATTGTCTGTATCCCACTTTGTTTGTTGAGCTTCTTCATTTTTGCATCATTTTTAAAAGATTTTTCAGTTATTCCTTTTTATATTTTTACCTCTATTATTTCTGTTTTTATTTTTCATTTATTTATTTATTTAGATAAAGTCTCGCTCTGACACCAGGGTGGAGTGCAGTGGCATGATTCTGACTCACTGCAGTCTTTTTGCCTCTCCAATTTAAGCAATTCTCCTACCTCAGCCTCCCAAGTAGCTGGGATTACAGCCACAATACTTGGCTAATTATTGTATTTTTAGTAGAGATGGGGTTTCACCATTTTGGCCAGAATGATCTGTCTCCTGACCTTATGATCCGCCCGCCTCGACCTCCCAAAGTGCTGGTATTACAGTTGTGAGCCACCACACAAGGCCTGTTTTTCTTTTTCTTTTTTTTTTTGAGACGAAGTTTTGCTTTTGTTACCCAGGCTGGAGTGCAATGGCGCAATCTCGGCTCACCGCAACCTCCGCCTCCTGGGTTCAGGCAATTCTCCTGCCTCAGCCTCCTGACTAGCTGGGATTGCAGGCACATGTCACCATGCCCAGCTAATTTTTTGTATTTTTAGTAGAGACGGGGTTTCACCATGTTGACCAGGATGGTCTCAATCTCTTGACCTCGTGATCCACCTGTCTTGGCCTGCCAAAGTGCTGGGATTACAGGCTTGAGCCACCATGCCCGGCCTAAGGCCTGTTTTTCTAATATTTTAAATATTTTTGTTATTTCCAGTTTTCTGATGTTTTTATGGTTCTCTGTGTTCACAGTTCACTCATTGAGTATTGTTCAATTTATTTTCAATTTTTAAAGTCAATGTGTACATCAATTTTCATTTTTTTCTGAAAATTATATTTTTCTTGAAACCACATTGCCTTAATATGGCTTTCTCTTGGCACAACAATTGTCTGGGTCAGAGATTCTGCAAGTCTCTCAAACATGTTCTTAGAATGTGTCTTGTCTGAAATTTTGTGTTTATTTTTTACTTAAAGAAAATTAAAGAGCTATGCTGGGTAAATGTAACAAACATTATTTTTTCTTCTATGTTTCTTTTTGCATCATGGGACACTTGAGGCACTTAACTCATTTATAATTTATTCTCAGATGTATTTTGGTTAGTATGTTTTTATAACATATATATGTCTTAAAAATTAGGGCCTTTAGTATTTTGCTATGCTATCTTGCATATGTAGTTTGTATACATACTGTTACAGGTTAGATTTATAATGTATATTTATCTGAGTCTAGAAACTGGAGTAATTTATTATTTATATTTCTTTCTGTTCTTTGTTCTCATTTTGGCCAAGACCTTTGGCCAAGACAAGGAATAAAAGATTCTTTTCAAAAAGTGATACTGAGAAAATATGAAAAATGTGGACATAAGGATTTACAGTTAAGAAAAGGCTGTAAAAGTGTGAAGAAGTTTAATGTACACAACGAAGGTTATAATGAACTAAACCAGTGTTTGAAAACTAACAGAAGCAAAATATTTCAATGCGATAAACATGTGAAAGTCTGTCTTAAATTGTTAAATTCAAATAGACATAAGACAAGACATACTGGAAAGAAAGCTTTCAAATGTAAAAAATGTGGTAAATCATTTTGTATGCTTTTACATCTAAGTCAACATAAACCAATTCATTTTAGAGCAAATCCTTACCAATATGAACAAGGTGGAAAAGCTTTTAAGGATTCCTCAACTCTTAGTAGACATAAGATAATTCATACTGGAGACAAACCCTACAAATGTGAAGAATGTGGCAGAGCTTTTAAATGGTCCTCAAACCTTACTAATCATAAGAAATTTCATACTGGAGAGAAACCCTACAAATGTAAAGAATGTGGCAGAGGCTTTACCCTATCCTCATACCTTACTCGACATAAGAGAATTCATAGAAGAGAGAAACCCTTCAGATGTGAAGAATGTGGCAAAGCCTTTTGGCGGGTCTCAACCCTTCATACACACAGGAGAGTTCATACTGCAGATAAATTTTACAAATGCAAAGAATGTGGAAAAGCTTTTAAGCATTCATCAACTCTTAGTAGACATAAAAAAATTCATACTGAAGAGAAACCCTACAAATGTGAAGAATGTGAAAAAGCTTTTAACCAGTCCTCATATCTTACTAAACATAAGATAATTCATATTGAAGAGAAACCTTACAAATGTGAAGAATGTGGCAAAGCTTTTAAACAGTCCTTAAACCTTACTAATCATAAGAAAATTCATACTGGAGATAAACCCTACAAATGTGAAGAATGTGGCAAAGCCTTTACTCTATCTTCATACCTTATTACACATAAAAGAATTCATACTGGAGAGAAACCCTACAAATGTGAAGAATGTGGCAAAGTATTTAACCGGCACGAACACCTTTCTAGACATAAGATAATTCATACAGGAGAGAAATCCTACAAATGTCAAGAATGTGGCAAAGCCTTTACTGTACCCTCACACCTTACAAGACATAAGAGAATTCATACAGGAGAGAAACCCTACAAATGTGAAGAATGTGGCAAAGCCTTTAACCAGTCCTCAACTCTTAGTACACATCAGAGAATCCATACTAGAGAGAAACCCTAGAAATGTGAAGAATGCGGTAAAGCCTTTAACCTGTTCTCACACCTTACTATACATAAGAAAATTTGTACTGGAGAAAAACCCTACAAATGTGAAGAATGTGATGAAGCCTTTAATATATTTTCCACCCTTAGTAAACATAAGATGATTTATACTAGACAGAGACTCTACAAATGTGAAGAATGTGGCAAAGACTTTAAATACTCCTCACATGTTACTAAGCATAAAATAATTCATACTGGAGAGAAACCCTACAAATATGAAGAATGTGGCAAAGGCTTTACCCTATCCTTATGCCTTACTAGACAGAGTATTCATACAGGATAGAAAGTCTACAAATGTGAAGAATGTGACAAAGCCTTTAACCAATCCTCATATCTTACTAAACATAAAAAATTTCACACTGTACCGACATCCTGAGTGTGAAAAATATGGCAAAGCCTTTAACTAGTCTTCAGTTCTTAAAAGACATGAGGGCCGGGCGCGGTGGCTCACGCCTGTAATCCCAGCACTTTGGGAGGCCAAGACGGGTGGATCATGAGGTCAAGAGATCGAGACCATTCTGGTCAACATGGTGAAACCCCGTCTCTACTAAAAATACAAAAAATTAGCTGGGCACAGTGGCGCGTGCCTGTAATCCCAGCTACTTAGGAGGCTGAGGCAGGAGAATTGCCTGAACCCGGGAGGCAGAGGTTGCAGTGAGCTGAGATCGCGCCATTGCATTCCAGCCTGGGTAACAAGAGCAAAACTCCGTCTCAAAAAAAAAAAAAAAAAAAAATTAAATGTTTGTCTCACACAAAATGATCTACAAATATAATTCAACATCTATGATATTACCAGTGACATGCTTCATAAAAATTTTTTTAAAGTATGTCAAAATTAAAATACATTTAAATAATTAAAGATAGAATACAATTTTTTTTTTTTTTTTTTTTACTGCGAATATATTTTTTATTTAGTCATTCTGTTTACAGTTGAAACTCTGGAAATTCAAAATTAACGTCCTTGCCCGTGAGCTTCTTATAGACACCAGAAAAAGTTTCAACCTTGTGTTCCACATTGTTCTGCTGTGCTTTGTCCAAATGAACCTTTATGAGCCGGCTGCCATCCAGTTTCACGCGGATTCTCTTGCCCACAATTTCACTTGGGAAGATCAAGTCCTCAAGGATTGCATCGTGCACAGCTGTCAGTGTACGGCTCCTGGGACGCTTTTGTTTATTTTTTGTACGGCTTTTTCGAGTTGGTTTAGGCAGAATTCTCCTCTGGGCGATAAAGACAACATGTTTCCCACTGAACTTTTTCTCTAATTCGCGTACTAGCCGGACTTGGATTTTCTGGAAAGATTTTAGTTGAGGAACAGGAACAAAGATTATGATAGCTTTCTGGCCACCACCAACTTCAATTTCCTTGGCTGCCGTAATATTCAGCTCCCTGAGCTGAGCCTTGAGGTCTGAGTTCATCTCCAGCTCCAGAAGAGCCTGGGTGATGCCGGACTCGAACTCGTCTGGCTTCTCGCCATTGGGCTTCACTATCTTGGCGCTCGAACTGAACATGGCTTTCTCCTTGGTGAGTGCCGACTTAGGAAAAGACCTTGTTTTTTTTATTTGAGACGGAGTTTCACTCTTGTTACCCAGGCTGGAGTGCAATGGCACGATCTTGGCTCACCGCAACCTCCGCCTCCTGGGTTCAGGCAATTCTCCTGCCTCAGCCTCCTGAGTAGCTGGGCTTACAGGCACGCGCCACCATGCCCAGCTATTTTTTTGTATTTTTAGTAGAGACAGGGTTTCACCATGTTGACCATGATGGTCTCAATCTCTTGACCTCGTGATCCACCCACCTCGGCCTCCCAAAGTGCTGGGACTACAGACTTGAGCCACCGCGCCCGGCCTAGAATACAAATTTAACCTACAGAAACAATTTATTTATTTATTTATTTTTTTGAGACGGAGTTCCGCTGTTGTTACCCAGACTGGAGTGCAATGGAACAAACTTGGCTCACCGCAACCTCCGCCTCCTGGGTTCAAGCAATTCTCCTGCCTCAGCCTCCCGAGTAGCTGGGACTACAGGCAGGCACCACCATGCCCAGCTAATTTCTTTGTATTTTTAGTAGAGACGGGGTTTCACCTTGTTGACCAGGATGGTCTCGATCTCTTGACCTTGTGATCCACCTGCCTCGGCCTCCCAAAATGCTGGGATTATAGGCGTGAGCCACCGGGCCAGGCAGAAACAATATTCTTTAACTTAATTGCAGTTGAAAGCCACTGGCACAAAATGTCACTAGAGATGTTAATCCATTATGTTACTAAATAGCATATTGTTACCATCTTTTACTGATACCCTTGAGTAAGGTGGAAGAGGTTAAAGTTTGTGACATAATAACACTTCACTAAATGTACAATAGTATCTCACATGTTAAAAATGTTGAATTTATTAACCTCACAATTTAAAATTTAAAATGTACTGTATTATATAAAAGTACAATTAGTACAAAAATACACTACAAATTTAATTTCTAAAAAATTCAACATGTTTTCTTCTCATAATGCAGAAAATTAGTTTGAACACCTACCTCATGCATCACTCAATATTATAACTTAACCCCAAAGAGCCTCTCAACTTAGATTTTCATTATGTACCTTACATTTTAATGTCTTTTGTTTTCTATAGAAAATATCATAAATAATGCCCACCTAATAAAAAAAATCTCTTGTTGGAAGCACTGGCTCACACCTGTAATCCCAACCCTTTGGGAACTGAGGCAGTCAGATTACCTGAAGTTGGGAGTTTGAGAGCAGCCTAACGTGGAGAAACCATGTCTCTACAAAAAAATCAGCTGGGCATGGTGGTGCATGCCTGCAATCCCAGCTACTTGGAAGGCTGAGGCAGAATTGCCTGAATCCGTGAGGCACAGGTTGCAGTGAGCCAAGATTGTGCCATTGCACTCCAGCCTAAAAAACAAGAGCAAAATGTTGCCTTAGAAAAAAAAAACATGACTTTTTAAAAGCCAACCCCAGCCATGGATTTGTCCCATTGAATACTTGAGTTGGGCGAATTTCTCTTCTCTTGAGGATTCAAGATAAACCTGGAGCTCCTGAATTTTTCAAAAGGTGATATATATATATATATATATATATATATATATATGTATATATATATATTTTGAGACAGAGTTTCATTCTTGTTACCCAGGCTGGAGTGCAATGATCTCGGCTCACCACAACCTCTGCCTCCTGGATTCAGGCAATTCTTCTACCTCAGCCTCCCGAGTAGCTGGGATTACAGGCACACGCCACCATGCCCAGCTAATTTTTTGTATTTTTAGTAGAGACGGGGTTTCACCATGTTGACCACGATGGTCTCGATCTCTTGACCTTGTGATCAACCCGCCTCGGCCTCCCAAAGTGCTGGGATTACAGGCTTGAGCAACTGCGCCCGGCCTAGATTTTTTTTTATTCATTTTGTTTTGTATTTGAGATGGAGTATTACTCTGTTACTGAGGCTGGAGCGCAGTGGAGTAATCCCAGCTCACTGCAACCTCCACCAAGCGATTCCTGAGTATACAAGTATATTCAAGAATCAAGAGATTCTCCTATGTCAGTCAGCCTTCTGAGTAGCTGGGACTGAAGGCATGTGCCACCATGCCCAGCTAATTTTTTAGTATTTTTAGTAGAGACAGGGTTTCACTGTGTTGCTCAGGCTGGTGTTGAATTCCAGAACTCAAATGATCCACCCACCACAGCCTCCCAAAGTGTTGTGATTACAGGTGTGAGCCACTATGCCTGGGGTATGTATTGCTTTATATTTGCAGCTATCTTATTTAGGAATAAAATGGGAGACAGGCTTGCCTGACAGTTCCCAGCTTGACTTTTCCATTGGCTTGGTGATTTTGGAATCCAGGGATTTCTTTTTTTTCACAGGTAAGTATTCATAAAACAAATATAGGTTAGGGCGTGCATGGTGAC
Organism: Saguinus oedipus; assembly: GCA_031835075.1. NCBI lineage: Eukaryota > Metazoa > Chordata > Mammalia > Primates > Cebidae > Saguinus > Saguinus oedipus. The sequence continues at coordinate 19,395,770 of CM063187.1, forward strand.
TCACACGTATAATCCCAGTGCTTTGGGAGGCTGAGGTGGTTAGATCACCCAAGGTGAGGAGTTACAGACCAACCTGGCCAACATGGTAAAACCCCATCTCTACTAAAAATACAAAAATTAGCCCGGTGTAGTGGTGTGGGCCTGTAATCCCAGGTACTCAGTAGGCTGAAGCAGGAGAATTGCTTGAACCTGGGAGGCGAAGATTGCGAAAACCTGTCTCCACTAAAAATACAAAAATTAGCCAGGCATGGTTGCACACAGCTGTAATTCCAGTTCCTTGGGAGGCTGAGGCAGGAGAATCGCTTAAACTTGTGAGGCGGAGATTGTGGTGAGCCGAGAGTGGGCCACTGCACTCCAGCCTGGGCAACAGAGCATGGCTACATCTCAAAAATAAATAAAAATGGCTGGATTGGGAGGCCGACGTGGGTGGATCACAAGGTCACGAGATAGAGACCATCCTGGTCAACATGGTGAAACCCTGTTTCTACTAAAAATACAAAGATTAGCTGGGCATGGTGGCACACGCCTGTAGTCCCAGCTACTCGGGAGGCTGAGGCAGGAGAATTGCTTGAACCCAGGGGGCGGAGGTTGCGGTGAGCCGAGATTGTGCCATTGCACTCCAGCCTGGGTGACAAGAGTAAAACTGCATCTCAAAAAAAAAGAAAAAATGGCTGGGGTACAGGCCAGGTGGAGGAGAGATGTTAAGACTGTGGGGCTAGGCCCTGGCATGTTGGACCTGTTAGCTCACTGAACATCTAACTGCCGGGGCATTTTCTGTTGTCGGGTCAGTTGAAGTGAGGGAATTAACACTCTCCGGAAGTTCCACTGCTGGGAGAATGGAGGAGGGTCTGCATCTTGCCGTTCTAGGGTAACTGTTATAGGAAGCTGGACTCTCTTGGAGACCCAATGAGATGGGAGGAAGGCAATACCCCAGCTAGACCTCAGGGACAGCCTGAGAAGTAAGAGAGGGTGTGTGGAGGTGGCCTGACCCTATGTGAGGGGACTTCATAGCTATTATAGCTGGTGGCTGCTGCTCAGCCATCCCTTTCTAGAGCAGCCAGGCCCTCAGCCTCATGTATAGCTAAATGCCCTTTGGAGTGTCCTTCATGTCTTAGAATTTCTGAAAAATAAAAATAACAACAAATTCCAATTCTAATGTCTGTTAGTTTCTCTGAGCCAACTGGGAAAAGATGCCCTTCACTTTTTTTTTTGAGACGGAGTTTCGCTTTTGTTACCCAGGCTGGAGTGCAATGGCATGATCTCGGCTCACCGCAACCTCCGCCTCCTGGGTTCAGGCAATTCTCCTGCCTCAGCCTCCTGACTAGCTGGGATTACAGGCACGCGCCACCATGCCCAGCTAATTTTTTGTATCTTTAGTAGAGGCGGGGTTTCACCATGTTGACCTGGATGGTCTCGATCTCTTGACCTTGTGATCCACCCGCCTTGGCCTCCCAAAGTGCTGGGATTACAGGCTTGAGCCACTGCGCCCGGCCTAGATGCCCTTCACTTTGAAGTTTAAGTGACACCGAAGGACAGCCAGCAGTGTCTTGGCCATAGAAACTCCTGCGCGCTTCCTGCCCCCAGTTTGATTTGCAGCCTCATGGTTGTGTTGTCCTAAACACACTTTCCTCTGGCCTTGTCCAGTGAATGTGGTTCACACGGTTAACACCACCTCTTGAGGGGGACATCATGTAAAGCTGAGAATGGATTGGGTTTAGGTACCATTGTGATTCCTTGTCACCTGAGAGACCCATTTTTCCTGATTGATTAATTAAGTGTATTAGTGCCTGTCAGACACCTTTGGACAAATCAACTGACAAGAGGCTGTGGTTTTATAAAGAAAACAAAGACTTTAGATGTAAAATTCTCTTTTTATCCTTCATGGTTTTTTTTTTTTTTGATTAGGTAAAAGATTTCCATTTTTTTCTTTTCTTTTTTTTTTTTTTTTGACACAGAGTTTTGCTCTTGTATTTCAGACTGGAGTGCAATGGCATGATCTCTGCTCACTGCAACCTCTGCCTACCTGATTCAAGTGATTCTCCTGCCTCAGCCTCCTGAGTAGCTGGGATTACAGGCACGTGCCACTCTGCCCATCTAATTTTGTATTTTTAGTAGAGAGGGGGTTTCACCATCTTGGCCAGGTTGATCTCTAACTCCTGACCTCAGGTGATAAGCCTGCTGCAGCCTCCCAAAGTGCTGAGATTACAGCCATGAGACACTGCCCCTGGCCTCAATTTTTTTTTTTTTTAAAGTACATAGTGGTATCTTAGCAGGCTTAGTGTAGAATTTGCATGTGGCTGGGAGCAGTGGCTCTCGCCTGTAATCCCAGCACTTTGGGAAGCTGAGGCAGGCAGATAGCTTGAGATGAGGAGTTTAAGACCAGACTGGCCAACATGGTGAAACCCTATTTCTACCACAAAATACAAAAATGAGTCAGGCCTGGTGATAGGTGCCTGTAGTCCCGGCTACTCCAGAGGCTGAGGCAGGAGAATCGCTTGAACCCAGGAGGCAGAGGTTGCAAAGAGCTGAGACTGCACCACTGCACCCAGCCTGTGCTACAGAGCGTGACCCTGTCTCAAAACAGAGACAGAAAGAGAGAGATTGAGAGAGAGAGATTCAATCCCCGTTGGCTCTGTCTTGCCTGTAATTCCAGGCAAGAGCCATTGTTCCCAGCCACATGCCAATTCTCACAGGTTGTTCCTGTGTGGATGGGCAGTTTTCCAAAATAGAAAACCAAGTCTCACTGAGTTGCAGGAACCACACTCACCTTTCATTTTGTTTTTGTTGTTGTTTCGAGATGGAGTTTCACTCTTGTTGCCCAGGCTGGAGTGTGGTGGCACAATTTCAGCTCACTGTAACCTCTGCCTCTCTAGTTCAAGTGATTCTCTTACCTCAGCCTCCTGAATAGCTGAGATTACAGGCACACACCACCACACACAGCTAGTTGTTGTATTTTTAGTAGAGACAGGGTTTCACCATGTTGGCCAGGCTTGTCTGGAACTCCTGATCTCGTGATCTGCTCACCTCCGCCTCCCAAAATGCTGGGATTACAGGCGTGAGCCACCATGCCCGGCCCCAAAAATATTTTTAAAAGAACTGTTATAACCAAATTAGGAGGTATGATTGTTCCAATGCACGCCAGCCTGGGCACCAGAGTGAGATCTTGTCTCCAAAACAAAACAGAACATGAAAACTTATAACAAAACTGTGAACTTCTAAGGTTGTGTCGTCTGTGTCCCCTCCCTTCCCTCCAAGCTATCACTGTTAAATCTAATGGGTACTGAGAAAAGTGTTAGATATTATTAAAGAATTCCTGTATATCCTCCAGTTGAAAAAAAGGTGTCTGATGTGGCTCAAGTGTTTTCTCACTTCTACCTCCAGGGTCTAAACTAGCAAATCAAATCAGGACACCTACAGAGGACAGTTGGCCATTTTCTTTTTTTTTTTTTTTTGAGACGGAGTTTCACTCTTGTTACCCAGGCTGGAGTGCAATGGCACGATCTCGGCTCACCACAACCTCCGCCTCCTGGGTTCAGGCAATTCTCCTGCCTCAGCCTCCTGAGTAGCTGGGATTACAGGCACGCGCCACCATGTCCAGCTAATTTTTTGTATCTTTAGTAGAGATGGGGTTTCACCATGTTAACCTGGATGGTCTCGATCTCTTGACTTCATGATCCACCCGCCTTGGCCTCCCAAAGTGCTGGGATTACAGGCTTGAGCCACCGCGCCCGGCCGGCCAGTTGGCCATTTTCAAATGTAATCCCAGCACTTTGGGAGGCTGAGGCGGGTAGATCCCGAGGTCAAGAGATCGAGACCATCCTGGTCAACATGGTGAAACCCCGTCTCTGCTAAAAATACAAAAAATTAGCTGGGCATGGTGGCGCATGCCTGTGCTACTCGGGAGGCTGAGGCAGGAGAATTGCCTGAACCCAGGAGGCGGAGGTTGCGGTGAGCCGAGATTGTGCCATTGCACTCCAGCCTGGGTAACAAGAGCAAAACTCTGTCTCAATTTAAAGTAATAAATAAATAAATAATAAAATTAAGAAAAAAAAAAAAAAGAAAGTAAAACACACCCATTAATGAAAGAAATCCAGTGACTTCCTTTTTTTTTTCTTTGTTTTTAGATGGAGTCCTGTTGCCCAGGCTGGAGTGCAATGTCACAATCTCGGCTCACCCCAACCTCTGCCTCCTGGGTTCAAGCGATTCTCCTGACTCAGACTCCCAAGTAGCTGGGATTACAGACATGTGCCAATATGCCCAGCTAGTTTTGTATTTTTAGTAGAGACAGGGTTTCTCCATGTTGGTCAGGCTGGTCTCAAACTCCCAACCTGAAGTGATACCCTCCTTGGCTTTCTCAAAGTGCTGGGATCACAAATGTGAGCTACCGTGCCCATCCATAAATAAATTTTTCTATTGTCCGTTTAATATTTATTCATTAAATGTCCTCCTTAGAGCCTATTATTAATGATTGCGATGCATTTTTCTGTGAAATTTTGCTGCCATTCATTAAATGCCAGTGATTCAGAATGTCTGCTCTGCATGAGTACACATAGCTAAACACTGCAGATATCTAAAAAATTATTTTTAGGGGCCCAAAGTGGCTCCGGCTGGATGTCGTGACGCTTGCGAAGGCGAGCCAAGAGTTCAAGGCCAGCCAACCTCAGCAACCTTACAAGCTCTCATTGATTGGCAAAAAAGAATATATATATATATATATATTTTTTAATAGTATATCTATGTTGTAGTTAGCATTTTATGCATTAAAATCTCTCTTGGCTGGGTGTGGTGGCTCACACCTGTAATCCCAGAACTTAGTGTGGTCAAGGCAGGTGGGTCACCTAATGTCAGGAGTTTGACACAGCCTGGCCAACATGGTGAAACATTGTCTGTACTAAAACAAAAACAAAAGTTAGCCAGGCATGGTGGTGGGCTCCTGTTATCCCAGCTACTTTGGAGTCCGAGGCAGGAGAATAGCTTGACTCAGTAGGCAAAAGTTTCAATGAGCCAAGATTGTGCCACTGCACTCCAGCCTGGGTGACAGAGGAATACTCTATCTCAAAAAATAAATAAATAAGTAAAATAAAATAAAATCCCTCATATTTTAAATTCTTTATTAGTGTTTCTTTTTGAGGGGGTATGTTTTTTCAGATCAGTTAATTGTATGTTTGCTTTTAAAGCTTTATATAAATTGAATAATAATTTTCAATCTTAAACTTTAGACAATATGATGCTTAATTTATATATGAATTAGCAAAATGTCAGTTGTCTATAGAAATATCTATGTGTTGCCGGGCGCGATGGCTCAAGCCTGTAATCCCAGCACTTTGGGAGGCTGAGGCGGGTGGATCACGAGGTCAAGAGATCGAGGCCATCCTGGTCAACATGGTGAAACCCCGTCTCTACTAAAAAATACAAAAAATTAGCTGGGCATGGTGATGCATGCTTGTAATCCCAGCTACTCAGGAGGCTGAGGCAGGAGAATTGCCTGAACCCAGGAGGTGAAGGTTGCGGTGAGCCAAGATCGTGCCATTGCACTCCAGCCTGGGTAACAAGCAAAACTCCGTCTCAAACAAACAGACAAAAAACCCAGAAATATCTATGTGTTGTTTTTCATCTATGTTGCCAGTACTTCGTTTATGACATACTCTTTTCATGGTTTCTTTCTCTCTCTCTCTCTTTCCTTTCTTTCTTTTTGAGATATAGTTTTGCTCTTGTTTTTTGGCCAGGCTGGAGTACAATAGTGCAATTTTGGGTCACCACAATCTTCACCTCCTGGGTTCAAGCAATTATCCTGCCTCAGTCTCCCTAGTAGCTGGGATTACAGACATGCACCAGTACACCTGGCTAATTTTTTGTATTTTTATTTTTTTATTTATTTGAGACTGAGTCTTGCTCTGTCACCAGGCTGGAGCACAGTGGTGCAGTCTCAGCTCACTGCAACCTCCGTCTCCCAGGTTCAAGTGATTCTTCTGCCTTAGCCTCCTGAGTAGGGGGACTACAGGTGCGTACCAAACGTCTGGCTAATTTTTTTATTTTTAGTAGAGACAGGGTTTTACCATGTTGGCTGGGATGGTCTCGATCTCTTGACCTGGTGATCCACCCGCCTCGGCCTCCCAAAGTGCTGGCATTATAGGCGTGAGCCACCGTGCCTGGCCAATTTTTTGTATTTTTAATAGAGAAAGGGTTTCCCCATGTTAGTCAGGCTGCTCTCAAACTCCCGACCTCAGGTGATCCACCTACCAACAGTACCATGCTGTTTTGGTTACCATAGCCCTGTGGTATAGCTGGAAGTTGAGTAGCATGAGGCCTCCACTTTGTTATTTTTGCTTAGGATCGCCTTGACTATTCAGGTACTTTTCTGGTTTCATATAAATTTTAAAATAATTTTTTTATTATTTTGAGGCTTTTAAAATGCCAATTTATTGAGAATTTTTAACATAAATAGATGTTGAATTTTAATGAAAGTCTTTTCTGCAACTATTGAAATAATCATGTGTTTTTTGTCCCTAGTTCAGTTTCTGTAATGAATCATATTTATTAATTTGGGTATGTTGACCCAAACTTGCATCCCAGAGATGAAACCCACCTGAGCATGGTGGATAAGTTTTTTGATTTGCTGCTGAATTAGCTGTGCTAGTATTTTGTTGAAGATGTTTGCATCTAAGTTCATCAACGATATTGACATGAAGCTTTCTTTTTTGTTGTATCTTTTTCAGGTTTTTATGTCAAGATGGTTCTGGCCTCACAGAATCAGTTTAGGAAGGAGTCCCTTCTCTTCACTTTTTTGGAATAATTTCAGTAGGAACAGTACCAGCTCTTCTTTGTACATCTGGGAGAATTCAGCTGTGAATTCATCTAGTCCCGGACTTTTATTGATTGGCAGGCTATTTATTACTGCCTCAATTTCAGAACTCATTATTGTTCTGTTTAGGGATTCAGTTTCTTCCTGGTTCAGTCTTGACAGTGTGTATGCTTCCAGGAATGTATTCATTTCTTCTAGACTTCCTAGTTTCTGTGCATCGAGTTGTTCATAATATTCCCTGGTGTTTGTATTTCTCTGGGGTCAGTGGTAATATCCCCCTTATTGTTCCCGATTGTGTTTATTTGAATCTTCTTCCCTTTCTTCTTTGGCTAGTGGTCTTTTTTTTTTTCCATAAACCGCTGACCATTGCGTGGGTACTCGTTGGGCGCCACCTAGCGGCCATTTAGCAGGCTTCTTTCTCTAGAGGCGGCTTGGGCTGACCGCAAAGCCGGTGTCCCGCCTGGGTGGTCGCCTTTGAAGAGTTCTGCTGTCGTCCTCAGCTCCAGCGGCAGCTGCCGAGGTAGGGACAGTCTTCGATGTGAGCTGGGCAGAGCTCGGGAGTCCTGCAGCCTTCAGCAGAACTGTCCCGATAGTGCCAGAGCTCGGTCTCGTTCCTTGTGAGTCAGAGCTCAGGCGTGCAGGGCTGTGGAGGGGAGGCTGTCACGGCACTTCCGGCACTAGCCGAGTGTGGGACTGTCCGGGCCGGTCCCCAGATCACCGCAGCTGCAGAGGCCCCGCCCGCAGGACCCACCAGGCATGACGCAGGGGGCCGGGGACACCCTCCAGGCCCGGTCGCGAGCCTGCGTGGATCCTGGCCGTCTGAGGCTCCAGCCGATTTTCTTCCCAAGTCCCCATGGAGAGTCGGAGACCTTGCAGTGCCATCTTCCCAGGGCCAGGAAAGTCCGTTCAAGGGCTTTCCGCGCGCCGAAGGAACCACGTGCTGCTCCGAGACCGCCGCAGGTTGGGGCACTTGATGTCCACCCGCTGTGGTTTCCGCTTCTTCCCACCCTGCCGTTGGCTGGTCCCCCGGGCTGGGACAAGGCTGGGGGAGCGTGGTGGGAATGGCTGATGCGCGGGCGTCGGAGGGTGTGGCCCGACACCCCCGTCCCAGGAGTGGCTGTGGGGATTGGCCTTCAGGGTCCTGGACCTCTCCCACTCCACAGGGAGGAGGGGCCGGTCGCCCCCTTTTGAGCCTTTCTCCTTCCTTCTGCCGCCCTGGTGCCGGATCAGCAGACATCGTCGGGGAACGGTGGGAGGGAAGGTTGACGAAGTTAGACCCGTATCAACGGCTTCAGGCCCCACGCACCGCACTTGGCCACACGTGGCCTGTAGGGTGAACCCCGTGGGCCTCCGCCCTGCCACTAGCTGGCTTCTCTGTCCAGTTGCTTTGGTGGCAGTACTGCTTAAGTAGAGGGTGCGATGATGGTTTACCTACTCTCCACCTTCAGGGGCCCACTCAGGTCATCCTCTCATTTTGGCCTCCAGAGTATCTGCGGCTCTGGGGACCTTTCTGAGTTTTGTTTGTTTGTTTTCTCAGCCACACTTTGAGTTTGTTTCCATAGTACATTGAATTACTTTTTTTTTTTTTTTTTTGAGATGGAGTTTCGCTCTTCTTACCCCGGCTCACTGCAACCTCCACCTCCTGGGTTCAGGCAATTCTCCTGCCTCAGCCTCCTGAGTAGCTGGGACTACAGGCACGCACCACTATGCCCAGCTAATTTTTTGTATTTTTAGTAGAGACGGGGTTTCACCTTGTTGACCAGGATGGTCTCAATCTCTTGACTTTGTGATCCACGCGCCTCAGCCTCCCAAAGTGCTGGGATTATAGGTGTGAGCCACCGCGCCCGGCCTAACTTTATCATTTTTTAATCAAGATGTCATCTCACCATATTGCTCCCGGGATAGTCTTCAACTCCTGGGTTCCAGGTATCCTCCATGGTCTCCCAAAGCGCTGGGATTACAGGTGCGAACCACCGTGCACAGTCTGGTCATGTTTTTGATGTATGAATTCTTTCCAGTCTAGATGCCTAATCTTGTGTCTGAACATTCCTGTTGGTGTGATTATGACATATGACTTTACCCAGCACCAGAGTGATTTGGTGCTCCTGCAGTGGCCCAGCCCACAGAAGGGATTGTGACATATCCCTGGACCCAGCAGTGAGGTGGTGTGACTATTCTATTGCCTTGGCACTGCCCACAGGGAACATTGTGACATCACTGGATCTTGTATCCAGGTGATGTGAATCCTCTCTCCAGCCTTGGCTCTTCCCCAGGGGACACTGTGTCATATCGCTGAGCCCCAAGCACAGGTTATATGACTCTCCTGCCTGTGCCTGCCCATGTGGGCCAGTGTGAGTTTTGCTGGGTCCAACACCCAGGTTGATGTAACTCTACTGCCTAGGTCCTGCCTACAGAAGACATTGTCACAAATCCCTGCACCCATCACACAGGTAATGCTCTTCTCCTGCCTGGCCTCTCCTCACAGAAGGGGTTGTGACATAGCACTGGGCTCAGAACCTAGCTCACATGACTGTCCCCCTCTTTCTAGGTTCTGCCCCAGAGGATATTGTGATATGTCACTGGGCCTAATACCAAGGTAACATACGCTTTTGTCTTGATACTTCCCTTAGATGGCATGGTGATTAGTTGCTGGGCCCAGAACCAATGTGAGGTGAGTCTCCTGCCTGGATCCTACCTACAAGGTACATTGTGACATGTCTCTGGGCCCTCTGAATATTTGATGTGACTCTACTCTCTTACCTGGCTGTTGCCCAAAAAGGGATTGTGACATAACTTTGGCCCCAGCACAGAGGTGATGTGACTCCTCCCTGTTCCTTGTCCACAGAAGAGAAAATGACTTATTGCTGAGTTCAGCACACAGGTGATGTGATTCTTCTGCCGGCTCACAGAGGTCATTGTGAAATATATCTGGGCCTGTCACTGAGATTATGTGACTCTCTTCTTCCTGGGACCTGTCCACAGTGGGGAGTGTGATATATTGCTTTGCCCAGAACCTACATGATGTGACTCTCTTACGCCTGGGCCCTGGCCACTGGGGTGATTTTGACATGTAGCTGGGCCCAGCCCCAAGGTTATGTGACTCCACGCTTCTTCCAGAGCCCCACCCACAGGGGCCATTGTGTCATATATCTGAGACCCTCAATTGATGTGACTCTTTTGTTTGGGCCCTTTTCTCAGGATATTGTGACATTGCTGAGCCCAGCATCTAGGTGATGTGACTCTTCCCTACTGTTTGGTTTCTACCTAAAAAAAAGATTGTGGCATATCACTCTGTCAAGAACCTAGATGAGGTGACTCTCCTCTCCAGCCTAGGACCTGCCTACATTGTGTATTGAGACACGTCACTGGGTTCAACACCTAGGTAATGCAACTCTCCTGCCTGGGCTCCACCCATGGTTATGAGCTGTCGTTCTGTTCTCTAGGTGAGGTGACACTCCTCTTCTGCCTGGACCCTGCCAAAAAAGGATTGTTAAATATCACTGAGCCCGGCAGCTAGGTGATGTGACTGTTCCTCATGCTCGTGCCCTACCAACGGACGTGTTTCTTAGATATAGCTGAGTCCAGCCCTAGGTCATGTAATTGTTATTATTATTTTTCCTGAGCCCTACCCACAGAATTTTGACGTGTTTTTGCACCCATCATTTAGGTGATGTGACACTTCGCAGGCCCTCCCCACAAGGTATAGTGTGACACATTGCTGAACCCAGTACATAGGTGAAGTGACTCTCCTCTATGGATTCAGCTTTGCCCAAGCAGGGATTGTGATGTGTTGCTGGGCCCACTACCTAACTGTTATGATTCTCCTCTTCTGCCTAAGCCCTGCATACATCGTGTATTGTGACATATACGGGGATTCAGCACCCAGGTGATACAAGTTTATGTCATGAGAACTGCCCACAGAAGTATTATGACATATCTTTCTTTCTCTCTCTCTTTCTTTCTCTCTCTCTTTCTTTCTTTTCTTTCTTTTTTTGAGACAAAGTTTCACTCTTGTTGTCCAGGCTGGAGTGCATTGGTGCAATCTCATCTCACAGCAACCACCACTTCTTGGGTTGAAGCGATTCTCCTGCCTCAGCCTCCCCAGTAGCTAGGCATGTACCACCACACCCGACTAATTGTTTTTTTTTTTTTTTTGAGACAGAATTTTGCTCTTGTTGCCCAGGCTGGAGTGCAATGGCACCATCTTGGCTCACCACAACCTCTGCCTCCCGGGTTCAAACGATTTTTTTGCCTCAGCCTCCTGAGTAGCTGGGATTACAGGCATGAGCTACCACACCTGCCTAATTTTTATATTTTTAGTAGATATGGGGTTTTTCCATGTTGGTCAGGCTGGTCTGGAACTCCTAATCTCAGGTGATCCACCTGCCTTGGCCTCCGAAAGTGCTGGGATTACAGGCATGAGTCACCACCCCTGGCCATAATTTTTAGTAGAGACAAACTTTCTACATGTTGGTCAGGCTGGTCTGAAATCCCTGACCTAAAGTGATCTGCCTGCCTTGGCCTCTAAAGTGATGGGATTACAGGCATAAGCCACCCTGTCTAGACAAGAATCTGTTTTCTATAAGTAACAGAACACAGTTGAAGAAACTGGTTATTTTACCAAGGTTTTGGCTGGAATAGTTTTCTTTCTTTTCTTTTTTTAATTTTTATTTTTTAGACAGAGTCTCACTCTGTCACCCGGGTTTGAGTGCTGTGGCATGATCTCAGCTCATTGCAATCTCCACCTCTCAGGTTCAAGTGATTCTTCTGCCTCAGCTGCCTGAGTATCAGGGACTACAGGCACGCGTCACCACACCCGGATAATTTTTTGTATTTTTAGTAGTGGGGTTTCACCATATTGGCCAGGCTGGTGTCAAACTCCTGACCTTGTGATTAGCCTGACTCGGCCTCCCAAAGTGCTGGGATTAC